>OU342668.1:4750000-5375000 GCA_910589605.1 Chrysoteuchia culmella | reverse complement strand
AAAGCTCCACCGTTGAAGTCGGTTAGTAACGAAGTTTACAAAAGATCTATTTGTTAGTAGAATCGAGTCTCAATCTAAAGTTCTGAAACTCTGTTCCAACTTTGTTAGTTCATTTGTATCCAGTTGAATTTAATGGCGTTTGCGACGTGATGTAACCTGTCTGACGTTGTGACGGAGATTATTATTGATACTGAAAGATAAATTTTGATACCTATAATCGAAATTATTATTTGGCAAAACCTCGAAAATTAAATTCTAAGTCTAAACAGATGAACTGGCTGCCGGCCGCTCGCTAGAAAATTATAAAGTCGGGATCCGTTTTGAGGCCTACGTCTAGCAGTGGACAATGGGCTGATGATGATGATCTATTTTGCGAAGTTAACGCTTTCATTGTACACTTCACTCGTTTGTTTAAATACCTTTTGGTAACGTTAGCACCATGCAATGGACTTTTGCTAACGATTTAATAATTGACTAGTGCAAACAAGGTACAATAAATTGAAAAAAAAACATTTTTAAGTATGTTACAAACTAAGTAATATTTTCTTGTTTAATATTTATCACATAAAAATTACATTTTGAAATGCAAAATTAAAAAGTTATAATAAGTAATATTTGTCTACTACAAATAGAGATAGTAAATCTGGTGCAGGATTGCCTCATAAAGTAAAGTATAATTTATTAGAAGCGTTTTGTTCGCCATTCAACATAGTGAATTCAATTCTTTTTCAAGATGCATTAGAGCCTGGCATTAGCGTAGCAATTATTACACACTTACTTTCTACTTTCAACGCGCATAAAATGACATAACTGCAAATTATCATAATAGTGAATGTGATTGTAAAGCAGATTTGCTCTTTCGATTCATTTAAGTATCAAACGGAGATCATTCAATAAAAATATGAAAATTATATACATTTAGAACTAATGAGAAACGTCAACATACAAAGTCCTACTGGACATTGATTGGAAATTCATTTAATCGTTTGGCGGTCATATGAATAGGCATATATACATAATATAAATGGAAATAGTTGGAAATGGTGAATTGAAGTAGGTACAATCTGTATATTTCACGGGCACAAGTTCGTATAACTCTCTAACTACAATAACTCTTTAATGCATTTAATAAACATCGCAATGAACTAAGAATATGAAAAAATAGAAAAATGGGCAATCGTCACGGAAAATGGACTATAATTAGAACAAAATAGAAAATAAAAATAACTTGTTTTGTTTAATTGCATGTTAATGAACGCCGAAGGATAATAACGACACCGCGTAGTTTTCCACAAACTAACAAACGGTTCATTAGTTTACACAGGATGCGTCCAATAACGATGGTAATATTAATGTTCAGACCAGTTTTAGGCTAAAAATGTTAGAAGGTGACTATAACACGTAATACAATGGTCCGAATGAATGAAGGATGAATATTCTTGCAAAATAATAAAAAAAAACAAAACATAACCATAACCCTGTTCATTACCCTGGGCATTTTGCACGTCCTTCTACAAGAGCAGTTTGTAGGTGAGTTATACGCAGAAGCAGTAATGCGCCTTACGCGTCCAATTCAATAATGCATTCAGGATTCTGTTGCACATTCGGGCTCATTCGGGCTGCCCCGCTTCTGTAGCGCCTCAGGGATGTTTGCTGAAGCACGCGTGGATTGTTTTTCTACAACCATGCGCAAGGTGCGCAGGGTGCGGGCCAGCCCAAACAATATCCTGAGTGCTTTCGCGGAGCGCTTTGACTGCCAGTACGTGTATCACTGTGACACGGTACATGTACAGGCTAATTAATAAATTAAATTTTATTTAATTTATTTTGTAATTAATAATTATTTTGTAATTTTGTATTTGGTCCATTTGTTGACTCTGAATAAATTAATAATTAATCATTACAGAGCCACTTTTATTTACTGCATTTATTTATTTTGTAAAAGAGATATTGATGATCCTACCTATAGTTAAACTTTCTAGAGCTGTAATGATTTATTTTCATCAAGTGTCAAATTGTCAACATAATGATAAGTTTCCTGCTTGATCTTGAATCAAAAAGTCATCAGAACATAACACAATTAGCTGATAGAACCGTTCATCCAATGGTGCTGCTTGATGCATTGACCGCTGAGCCATCGCTGAATACTTGACGCATTCAAGGTTCAAATTCTGGTATGACCTAATACTATAATATCAGGGATCTTGCAATTTCTTTCCAGTTGAGGTGCACTGAAGATAAAAACAAATACCTACTCATATATCTTACTATTTAGTATATTATACCTATTACGTAAACTTTAATCATGACGAATGACATTAAAATCAAGCTGTCACTCACAATATTGATTTAGAAATATCAAACAAGATAAACTTGGGTTTTTATCATGGTAATATTGAAGAGAGTACTTATATTTAATCACTGGAAACAAACGTAACTGCATAAGATAGATATGAAGAAAATGTCATCCACTTAAGGCTACTATTAATTAACTCGTCAGGTATCATAAAATGAGACCCAATAAAAGTTCATTATTGTGAGACTGCCAGCGATCTTGTGATGCTTTTCGAATAATGTTTGTTAAAATATTAACATTACCTTTAGAACGCTTATAAAGAGAGTTCCCTAAAAACTGACCATACACATTATTTATTTACAAAATTTCAGTAACCTCATCTCCGTTATTTACAAACAATGTTTCCACTCGATTTAACTTTCAGTCGGTACGATCAAAGCTTCGCTGAATACCTTTAAGCACACGGCCGTCTTTAGCTACTTTTAGGCTTAAACGTTTATTTTGTAAAAGAATTTTTAGAGTTAAAATCTTTGAGCGTTGATCCTTTAAAAATCCTTGAAGTGCCCTGAATAAATAATGTGAGAGGGATCAGAGTGACACTTCGGATTCCTCTCGTTCCGGTTCATCAAAGATGAAATTGGGATTAAAAATGGCAAATTCATGTTATTTCCAAGACTTTTTCTTAATCTTGAAGACATTTTCAGACTAAATCGTTCTTATATATTGAATAACGCTTTTAGTAAGTGTTCCTTGTTTAAATATCAGATATTGTGAAAACCGAAATAGACAACGATATTAAAAAAAAAGTTTTTCACTAATACTATTTCTAACTACTTATTATTTACTATTATTGGGTTAAGTCGCAATCTTGAAACCATTTACTAAACTCATCATTAGTATCATTGCGATCATCTTTTAGTACCCTGAAATCGCGAAAATTGTTTCATTCAAAAATTTATTTATACTTCTTTAAAATGTATTAAACAGATGTTTTTTTCGCGATTTCAGGGTTGATTGCTTCATTTCAAAAAGTTGTTCGTAATGATAAGTTTTACAAATGGTTTTAAGATTTTGAATACAAAGACAAAATAACGTTGTACATTAGCCGAAGATATAACGGAAGTATCGTAAAAAGAAATAAACACCGCAGTCTCTAAGAAAGTGTTAACAAACATTGAGCAGCAATAAATTGTCCCTCGACACCTCATAACTGGCGCCCAACGTGGGGCCGCCGGGCACACCTAAAGCAATTCTCCATTACAAGATCACAACTACACAATAAACACTCTAAATACCATTACGTTAAAGATCAACATGCTTTGTATCGCCGCTAACAATCACGAAGTTACTTACCACCACTGCAAAATCGACTTTAAGGAGATTGTTTTACGTTGCATTCAGCAACGGTGATTCTACAGGAGGGTCTATTCAAGGGGAACCTAGGCCATGAAAAACGGGAAGGTCGAAGCCGTCGCGTCAGTCTGGAGTTGAACCACCGCTTAGAGGAACATACAGTATTTTGTCTTAGACTCTCTCTTGATAAAGTTAATATTATTATGCAGCCGCGCAGTACGCAATACGCGATTGGGCTGCCCGCAAACATAGATTAAACATTACTACACGCTTACTGCGTACAAAACTTTGACAGTGTGCGTTCGTCACCGCAACGCATTCTAGACTGAGACGGTTACCGAGCTCTCATCGAGACAGGCGCGTCGGATTTACTCGCGAAAGCTTTTGTAGGAAGACAAAAATACTGTAGGTATGTATCTTTATACTGTGGTCTGGAGTTGAACTAAAGACTATTGTTCAGTTGCAACAAGCGTCGCGAACATTATTTACCCAAGATTGATAAGCACATGGCGGAAACAAAAGGTCATACTTCCTTATGCTGCGTAAATATTGAAGCACTAGTATTAAATACAGCAGCTTACCTGGTGACGTTTCGTAACTTTTTTATTGTTTCCATTCGCCTGCAGACAACGGTAAAAACGATAAAAACGGGAATGGCTGACCCAAAAACGAACGGATTAACGATATAAGTGCCCATATAAAGCTTAAAGTATAACAACTACCGTAAACAAAGGAAAGTTAAGAGCTTTTTTATATAGAAGTTAAACAATTAACCGATAAAGGCAATGTCGATGAAAGATTGTATATCTTAACAAAATTTATGATGCGCCAAGGAGTCCTTATTATGGCATATAAATGATAGGTACGTGTAGCGTGTTTTTTTAAAATCATTACATCATTTTGGTCTACAATTATGAATATTATTTTTAACCGACTTCAAAAAAAGGAGGAGGTTATCAAGTCGACTGTTTTTTATTTATTTTTTTTATTTTTATGTATGTTCCACTATAACTTTGCCAGTTGTTAACAGATTTTTAAAATTCTTTTTTTATCTGGAAGAAAATGGTTTATGTGTGGTCCCATATAATTTTTACGAAGTTTTAGTAAGTTTTAGTAGTTTTTTCATAATCCTGAAAAATATCAATCACAGATATCAGATATCATTGTTGTGTATGGGCTGATTTTTAGTGTAAGTAACGGCACATAATGTAACAAAAAAATCTGAAATAAAAACATTTTATAAAAAAAAAATCAAACCGACTCCAAAAGTTTTATTTTTTACTTTTTGAAGTCGGTTTGATTTTTTTTATAAAATGTTTTTTTAAACTTTAACCTTAGCAATACGAGTATAATGATCAAATGGTTTATGCATTGTTTACGTTGCGACTTTAAGTACAGCACCCAAAGTAAAGATACCAGCTATAACATATCACATATTGATGCCTCCAGCATTTTTTGAAAGCTGTTCAAACCCAAATCTTTGGAAGTTCTTGAGTTTCCGATAAACTTTCCGAATCCACACGTGATATGCTAGTCCCCTCAGATCGACCCCCGTCTGGCCTCCGGACATTTATCATAGACACGACCTACCCCTCTGATATAAAACATTTGAATAATCGGACCGATGACGTAATTGAGAAATCGATAGTTTGGCCTCATATGGTGATTGGATTGCAGATCTTTACAATTAGCACATATAGAAGAATTAGCTAGCATGCATAGCGTGCGCAAAATTAATCTTCGTGGGCAATACTGTGAATCCACGTGTATAAAAATTAAGCCGCCAACAACGTAGAATCACTATACCACGAACTGCGTATCTAGTAGTATAACATGAATGTTTGTAAACTAATCTGTGTGCCTTTTTCTTTAAGTTTCAGTTTTTTGAAGTGAAAAATTCTTTAGCGGCGTTGTGCACATCAGAGTTTTAAATTTTTGGGATAGGTAAAAAAATTTAAAGTCGCGTCAGGACACGTGACCCTGATCGAAAATTCGTAAGACCATTTACCGTTGACCTAATATAGTGGATTTTGATCGTCATTTTCGTTTAAGCGGTTTTCACTTCTGCCGGCACTCCCAGAGTGCAACCCGTTGTTTTTTTTTAAATAATAATAACTGGGCAGCCATTTGACCACCATAGTGCTTAATAAATAAGTGCACAAGTAAAGTAAGCCTGGTGGAATAATAAAATGCTTTTGAGGTTAAGTATGAGCCAGTTTGTTTACATCACAACATTCTTTTCATCGGTTGGCTGAAGTGTGGTTTGGTATATCATTTCGTGACATGCAGAGGCTGCAGTGAACGTTATCATATCCATTGTCGAAGTTAAGTCACTGTGCTCTTTCCGAGTAATTATATTGGGACAGCATAAATAAATTAAGAACAATATCTTACAATGTTATAAGCAATGAGACAAAAAAAATGCTTATAATCAAACAGTTTATTACGCAGATATTTATCACATTCTAGACAAGACACTATGAAATTATAAATAAAGCTTTCCTACAATCTCACCATACACTGTTGGCGTTGGCGTATGTCGAATATTTTTTCATTGTCTACAGTGGCCATTTTATTAGCTTGGAAACCCAATACAGGGTGCAGTGCAGTATTCGTTACTAGTAGCAGGGATTGGATGTTTACGATGTTTGGCCACGTAAGGTTTATTCAACAATAGAGAAACGGGAAATAGTAGGTTTGTAGAAGAAAAATATCAGTCCGGCTCTAAGGACCATTTTGTAAAAGTTATAATTGGATTTCTTTTCTACGTAAACGGTTAACTTACACATCTGTTTCTTATTTATGAGTCTAGAGTAGAGATTCAAAGACTATAAATATATATTTTTTTTTTATCATTCTAGAAGTACATATATTAAAATTTGTATTAGGAAACAAAACAAAAAAGGGATATTTAATTGTTTAAAATTATTTTATGTCCATCAAGAAACTTTAAATTGTGGGGAAACAGATTAAATCAAAGACAAAGATAACGTTACAGTATAACATTACGTGTAGGTGTTTCATATCGAACAAACTATTACACAATTTAATGTGACATGATTTATCAATCCAATGTGAGCAATAATCAATTGTATGTGTAACACTGAAAGGTCTGAAAGAGTACGAGTTACACAATCTGGTCTTTTCTCAACAGTTCAATGAGCAGACGTCAACTCGATTTTCTAACAAAAGATCTCTAGAGACATAGAAACATTGCATACACTTGAACCAGAACACCCTTTGTTTACCAACAATAGTCGTTTAGTGACGGCTTTTAAAACTAAAGCACTGAGGGTTAAGCAATTGTTTCGAACGTTTTAGTTTTAAATTACGACCTTTTGTAGGTTCATTATGGTGTCAAGTCTCAATTTTTTGCGTAAGTTTACGTTGACCATTTATTTTATATTTTTGTAATGGCTTTCATGGGAGTCTATTTTAAAATGGTATAATAGTTTAATAAATACGACAATCTCTAGAAAAAATTGTCTTAACCGTAAAAAAAGTGATTATTTAGCCAAACTCTTGGAGACTTCTAGCACGATATATTCCAATTTAACATAAAGATACTTTTCGCGGGCAACCGCAAGCAGAATACAAACGTAAAGTTTATAATGAATGGCGAAGACTGATAAAAAAGTACGGTCACAATCAAGGAGTTCCCCAGGGAACAACCTGGGACCACTCGAGCGTAGTCAAATATTCATATTAGACTCGTGCATGAATCAATTTAAAATCTCCCCTTCGACGAGGCCGAGGGAGCCGATATGCAAATTAGGATGTGTTCGAAAAATTGGGAATTTGACGACGAATATTAAAATATATTAATTTTATAGTTGAAAGGTATGAAACAAATTATACGGAAATCAATTAATCTGTTCATAAAGAATTGCAAACACAACAGTAATCCAAGCTAATATAAATTATCTAATAAAAATAATACAAGCAAACGTGTCATTCAGAATAAAGATTTATACAAAAAAGATACAAGACTTGCAGAACACACGTTGTTTTCTCCATAACTTTATTTGAGAACCGTTCAATCATTGAGACACCCATTTATTAAGTCTAATGCATTTGATACAATATGTGTCTTTAGAGCATTCGAATCAGATTGCTCATCTGTGAAATGTATAACAAGACTAACAAGATTAACTATTTGAGCAGATGCGATGCGGGTAAGTGCTTCTGTCCGTCTACATTACTATAAGTAGTTTATTCACGGAGACGTACTATAGTCGGATTTTTTATTCAGTAGAGTAATTTGACAGGTGCTAATGTCACTACATAAAAATAATCCTGTTCTAAACTGATTTTCGTAATGATTTGAGCAGATCCAGTTCCATTTCAGTAAGTATTGATTCCATACACAACTTCAATATTATGATTATAGCTACATTTTAATTCAGCGTTATTTTTGTGACATTAAACTACCTGACAAATCGCTTACGCTTAACTTCATCAAATCCCGAGCGATCGGATTGCCTATACGCCTCATCTTCAGCCAATAACGTGCGAACAAATTCTCTCAGTACTAGTCCTTCTCCGTAAACAGACTATAGTTTCTGGCACCAATGGTAAAACTATTTTCACACAAGGAGTTTAAACAAAACCGCCTAATGGGGTAGGTATTATGAACTTAGCAATTCTTCAAGTCTTTTGTGAACCATTTAATTTTGGATGCAAACATACATACATTTGCCTTAAATAACAATGTGGTAGCATCTAGCTTTAAGTATTTGTTAGAAATAAACTGAGGCTGTCCTGAATGCCTGACAAAAAATCCCCCACTTAGGGTCAATGAAGAAATTTTCTTGTTGTAGAAGTTTCACTATAACGACTTTCTGATTTTTGCTCTATGCCAGTTGTGTGCATTTCCATACCAGACCAACGAATAACAGACACGTCGTCTCAGCCACATGACACCCACTATAGCACTATAGGCATCTTCCAAGAATTTCAACAAAGACAACAGACACAGATACGTACAAACACCAAGAAGACTCTTTAAAGCCCACGTCCCTATAATTAATTACTTATTTGTCTTTCAGTAGAATCGAACAGATTCCAGCAACATTTTCAGGTAGCATTTTGACGAATATTTTCGACCCTTAACAAATCTAAAACACAACTAACCACTTATTTTAAGTGATAAATATTAAACAAGAAAATATACTAGAAAAAAGCAACTTGTCTCATGTCGCCCTGACGGGACTCGAACCCGCATCCTTGGCAGTCCGGCCCAATGCACTAACCAATTATGCTACAGAGACCTACGAGGACACGTCGAATTTTTCTAGTATATTTACCGTTCTACGGTATTGGCCACCGTCGCTTCATCAATGAGAGAAATATCCTCGCATTCGAAAGAAACATCTTTACAGATGTTTGACTATCGATTAAGATGAAGCAGCTATCTAATTATAACTTTTTAATTTTGCATTTGACAATGCTATTTTTATGTGATAAATATTAAACAAGAAAATATACTAGAAAAAAGCAACTTGTCTCATGTCGCCCTGACGGGACTCGAACCCGCATCCTTGGGAGTCCGGCCCAATGCACTAACCAATTATGCTACAGAGACCTACGAGGACACGTCGAATTTTTCTAGTATATTCACCGTTCTACGATGTTGGCCACCGTCGCTTCATCAATGAGAGAAAATTCCTCGCATTCGAAAGAAACATCTTTACAGATGTTTGACTATCGATTAAGATGAAGCAGCCATCTAATTATAACTTTTTAATTTTGCATTTTACAATGCTATTTTTATGTGATAAATATTAAACAAGAAAATATACTAGAAAAAAGCAACTTGTCTCATGTCGCCCTGACGGGACTCGAACCCGCATCCTTGGGAGTCCGGCCCAATGCACTAACCAAATGCACAAAGTCCGGCCCAATGCACTTATTTTAATTTTATTTAAGTCCTTTATGACATCAAAAGATTTGAATTTACCCATCGGAATGCGAACACGAATATTTACTGCAGTGCAAGAACGACGTGAAATAAACGCGGTAAGTATATCCTTCAATCTTTTCCGGACATGTCATTCTGGTAAATGATACCACATCTAAAATGAGCATCCACTCAAATGACTATTTATCTTCGTTGGCTTGTTATAATGTCTGTAGTTCCATTATTAACCGATACACGACTTTCTCCCCTCCAATTAGATGCACAAACATAGCTTGTTAGAAACTTCTTTTGGGGAACTTAAGGGTATACCATTGGTGGGAAGTCCCCAGAGGTTGTAGCAAGTAAAAGAAAACTACAAGTAAAATCGGTGTTTCTTGTTTATAGCATATTGCAATATAATGCCATATAAAGATTCTGAAACCAATGTCAGTTGAAAGAAAAAAAATAAAATCCCGTACAAAGTATCTAAGTATAAAGAATTCCAATAATTTATCAAAACAAAACGGCAGCGAAGTGATTCCCGAATGGCTCTGATGAATTCATATAACACATTGATATCAATCATAACTCAATATTTATTCTACGAACTGGAATAACAGAATATGTGTACATAAATTTAATAAAACGCTCCAGGGCTTTTGATTCAATACAGCGCTAATTATCACTCGGATGAAGAAATAATAAACATAATGTTATGTGAAATTATATGGAAGTTATACATCTAGAAAGGGGTTTTAATTGTAATTTAAACTTAAACAAAAGTTAAAACTTCAAATAATTTAGTACTAAGAAATTCTAAGGCAAGGTATTGTGATCGAGAAGCTACTTTGTAAATGATAAGGAACAAAACAAAAGTGCCTCGGGGAGACGATGCGAATTCCTTGTTAGATACCAAAACCTGAATAGAATACTAAGAGCAGAACTGGATGTTTCGAAAATAAAACGTAAAGATCGTTGGGAATTTCCATTACTTTTATATTCTAGTCAAATAACTCGATAAAATAACCGTGAGCAAAACAGAAGAAATTTTCAAGTTAAAACAGAATCTGTTTATATAAAATGTTTGATAAAACTGTATATATTTTCAAAGGTAACTTGGTCAAAAGCTTCTCAGAGGCAGTCGGTAGATTATAGGTCACTTGATTCCTTTCGCAAGTTTAATTAAAGTAATTGCCATTCCAGCAAAGTTCTTAATTACTGTTCCAGTAGTTAGAAAACAGAAGCTATTTATTGTTTATATCGCTAAGATCAAAAATATCATAACATACCTTTTAAACGCCAACATTATTTCCTGTAACAAATAAAAGTATAGAAATTAGTTTAAGCGTTACACTTTAAAAGTTTTTAAGGTACAGAGACATCATCATCACGAAATAAAAATTCATCAGTTGAATTATCTATTTAGGTATCATTAAACTAAGAACAATAAAGAAGATGATAAATAACTGTCAATATTTCAGTTAATCAACCATATAACTCGGCTATTAGGACATGAAATGAACAGACTAATAGATGGAGATTTGATTCAATGCAAGCGCATTGTAGGCGTGCAATCGTGCGTGAACCGTAAACTTGCTAACATAAAATATGTAAAAGTGATAATGGCAGGTGAATCATTTGGCTATCAAGCGTATAAAGCGCAGCAACAAAGATTTATTATGAAAGATGAAAATGAAAAATCTGTTGATGGTAACGACATCAACATATTTAAGGCAGAAATATTTTTTTCGGATTTGGAATATGTTCGCAATTTTTCATATTAGAAATCAGAATAAATAATAAATAAGAACGGTGTTTACCTTTGTTCTACCTTTACCTACCATACCATCCTACCATGCAAACAAGCAGTTATTTAACTGGATGGAAAACCAACAACTTTTGACTCCAAAATGAAAATATTTCTTCAATGTATGGAAATGCGAGGTAAAATATTTCTTATTTATACTAAACATTATTCGAATTTGGACAAGAAATCCTCAATTTTTCACGCAAAATAAAAAAACTAATATCAATAATAATTGTCTAAACGTCAGAATTCCTTAACGTTGCACAAAAAAGCTTGTTGCCTCCGGCGCCGGTGCTATAATCAGGTTGATAAATTAGAATTCAATTACCTTTCCGTTCCTTCCTACTGATTTCCTCGTATTTCTCTTACTTTGTAACCGCAATGTTTCCTTATTGATGTCGAACACAGCTACCATACTTTCAACCACTACAATAATATTTTCTATTATTCGAAAAAACTCCCCCGAATAACAAGTAGTTTCAACAAAAAACACGCCTCACGCAATAATGCATGTAACACGTGGGGCAAACCCCTTACTTATGCCCCCCGTTACAAGGGCATGCACAAATCTATACCTTATATCTTACATAATAAAGGTGGGTAATAACTCTGGTGCTTAAAACACCCCTGCCATATAAATTACTGCAAGTGCATTTCAGGGTGCATTGGATCAATACAGCGATTTCGGCTCCCGATTCTGGTAATTGGCAACGTCTGTGCCGACTGCGAAGCGTAGCTTTTACGCAGCTCTAGAATATTCTATTAGGCCAATGAGAATCTAGATCAAAATTTCAACAGTTTTGATAGAATCAGGCGTTACTTGGCGGAAATCCATATCTTAGTAGAAAACGAAAAATATGTCGCGTAATTCCGCAAGAAAAAATGCAGATGCAGCCCAGTGACACACCTTGCACCTTCACCGACTACTCTACACGTGTTTCGCCCACACACGGAGCATCCTCAGGAGTTGTTAGACCGTGCCAATCTCAGCACCGAGTGAGTAAAATGGCCCCAAACAGCCTTATTTAATGCTTCCCACTCCCCCCCTCCCCGCCCCCAGTGTGACGCATCGCGACTATAAGAGTGAGACAGAGTAATAATTAATGGAAATTGTTATAATAAATGTAAATTAAATGTAAAAGTATGATATAAATATGTGATATCGATGGAAGTTTTTTTTTTTTTTTTTTTTTTTTTTTTTTTTTTTTTTTTTTTTTTTATATTCATTTATGAATCCCTATCACTGTTTGTTTGTCCACAAATACGCAGAAGTGGGGAGGAAGAAACATTTATCTGATCGTTAAGTATGGCTCCATCAACATTATGTTTGATAATTTCTAATTGTTCCAACACGTTCAGTCGTAAACTTTTATTACAAGTATGTAAAACCTCGTAGGAATGCCCATCAGATAATTGGTGACCGGTATCTAATAAATGTTCCGCGAAATGAGATCGTTCTGGTCGGGCATTCCTATAGGCAGAAATATGTTCTTTATAACGTGTTTCAAAACAGCGCCCAGTTTGTCCCACGTATACGGAATTACACTCGTCACATGTTAACCTATATACACCTGACTTCCTGCCAACCTCTGTTTTTTCCTTACCATTGCAAATGGCCCGTCGAACGGTGTTAGTGGTTCGAAATGCCACGTGAACGTCGTTGTTTCTTAAGATTTTTGATATTTTCTCTGAAATTTTCCCTACATAAATCATACTTGACCGATAAGTATGAACAACACGTTCACGCGGCACCGCATATAAAAGTTTAGCCATCTGTTTGTTAATTTTAGTCTTAACCATTTTATCTATCATCCGTCGATCATAACCATTTGCAACGGCAATATTATAAATGGTATTTAATTCTTTCATATAAGATTCATTTGACAAAGGCACCGTCAATAGACGATTAATATAAGAATGAAAAGCAGCTAGTTTGTGTTGCCAAGGGTGACAGGAAGCCGCGGGTATTACTACATCAGTATGTGTAGGCTTTCTATATATTTGGAAATTATGACGACAATGTTCCCGTGTAATGGTTAAATCTAAGAAATTTATAGAATTATCGACTTCAACTTCTAGTTTAAATTTAATCTTTGGATGTAAATTATTTACAAATGAATAGAAAGACTCTAATTCTTGTCTAGTACCGGTCCAGCATATGAGTATATCATCAACATAACGATAATAATAAAGAATGTTATTATTACCTGTGAAATGCCTATTCTCAAAATTGTCCATGAAGATCTCCGCCATCAGAGGTGATAGCGGAGAACCCATGGCCAACCCCTCCTTCTGTTTGTAATACCCACCATTGAATTTGAAATAGTTTTGTTGCATGCAAATATTGGTTAAATGCACAATTTCGTTTGCCTCCCCTGGATGAATACGCCTTCTCTCTAGAATATTTGAGAGTATTTTGAGAGTTTCTTGATAGGGAACGTTAGTAAACAAACTGTCAACATCCAGAGAAAGAAAAATAGAATTAGGAGGTAAAATAACATCCCTTATTTTGGCAATTAAATCTGCTGTATTTTGAATACTATATTTAGGATAAAATGATGACTTTTCTTTAATAATATCATTTAACTTTTTTGCTAGCTCATATGCTGGACATCCTATATATGAAACCACAGGGCGCACGGGAACATTGTCTTTGTGTATTTTAGGTAAACCGTACAACACAGGGGCCTGTGGATTCATCGGGGTGATTAGCCGAGATGAATAATCGTTTGGAAAAAGAAATTTACAATGATTAATATTATTTTTGACCTCCGTGTTGTACCGTGTCGTCGGGTCCGAGCGCAAAGGAATGAAGTCGTCGCTATGAATTATGTCCTGAACTTTATTTATGTATTCATCTTTATTTAATATAACAATACTATTGCCCTTATCAGCCTTTGTCACTATTAAATCATTATTATCTATTTTTTGTTGCAACGACCTCACTGTTCGCAACTCGGGCCCCCCACAGTTAGTAGGTTGAATTTTATTTAATTCGTTGGTTACCCCACAGTTAGTAGGTTGAATTTTATTTAATTCGTTGGTTACCAACGAATTAAATAAAATTCAACCTACTAACTGTGGGGGGCCCGAGTTGCGAACAGTGAGGTCGTTGCAACAAAAAATAGATAATAATGATTTAATAGTGACAAAGGCTGATAAGGGCAATAGTATTGTTATATTAAATAAAGATGAATACATAAATAAAGTTCAGGACATAATTCATAGCGACGACTTCATTCCTTTGCGCTCGGACCCGACGACACGGTACAACACGGAGGTCAAAAATAATATTAATCATTGTAAATTTCTTTTTCCAAACGATTATTCATCTCGGCTAATCACCCCGATGAATCCACAGGCCCCTGTGTTGTACGGTTTACCTAAAATACACAAAGACAATGTTCCCGTGCGCCCTGTGGTTTCATATATAGGATGTCCAGCATATGAGCTAGCAAAAAAGTTAAATGATATTATTAAAGAAAAGTCATCATTTTATCCTAAATATAGTATTCAAAATACAGCAGATTTAATTGCCAAAATAAGGGATGTTATTTTACCTCCTAATTCTATTTTTCTTTCTCTGGATGTTGACAGTTTGTTTACTAACGTTCCCTATCAAGAAACTCTCAAAATACTCTCAAATATTCTAGAGAGAAGGCGTATTCATCCAGGGGAGGCAAACGAAATTGTGCATTTAACCAATATTTGCATGCAACAAAACTATTTCAAATTCAATGGTGGGTATTACAAACAGAAGGAGGGGTTGGCCATGGGTTCTCCGCTATCACCTCTGATGGCGGAGATCTTCATGGACAATTTTGAGAATAGGCATTTCACAGGTAATAATAACATTCTTTATTATTATCGTTATGTTGATGATATACTCATATGCTGGACCGGTACTAGACAAGAATTAGAGTCTTTCTATTCATTTGTAAATAATTTACATCCAAAGATTAAATTTAAACTAGAAGTTGAAGTCGATAATTCTATAAATTTCTTAGATTTAACCATTACACGGGAACATTGTCGTCATAATTTCCAAATATATAGAAAGCCTACACATACTGATGTAGTAATACCCGCGGCTTCCTGTCACCCTTGGCAACACAAACTAGCTGCTTTTCATTCTTATATTAATCGTCTATTGACGGTGCCTTTGTCAAATGAATCTTATATGAAAGAATTAAATACCATTTATAATATTGCCGTTGCAAATGGTTATGATCGACGGATGATAGATAAAATGGTTAAGACTAAAATTAACAAACAGATGGCTAAACTTTTATATGCGGTGCCGCGTGAACGTGTTGTTCATACTTATCGGTCAAGTATGATTTATGTAGGGAAAATTTCAGAGAAAATATCAAAAATCTTAAGAAACAACGACGTTCACGTGGCATTTCGAACCACTAACACCGTTCGACGGGCCATTTGCAATGGTAAGGAAAAAACAGAGGTTGGCAGGAAGTCAGGTGTATATAGGTTAACATGTGACGAGTGTAATTCCGTATACGTGGGACAAACTGGGCGCTGTTTTGAAACACGTTATAAAGAACATATTTCTGCCTATAGGAATGCCCGACCAGAACGATCTCATTTCGCGGAACATTTATTAGATACCGGTCACCAATTATCTGATGGGCATTCCTACGAGGTTTTACATACTTGTAATAAAAGTTTACGACTGAACGTGTTGGAACAATTAGAAATTATCAAACATAATGTTGATGGAGCCATACTTAACGATCAGATAAATGTTTCTTCCTCCCCACTTCTGCGTATTTGTGGACAAACAAACAGTGATAGGGATTCATAAATGAATATAAAAAAAAAAAAAAAAAAAAAAAAAAAAAAAAAAAAAAAAAAAAAAAAAAAAAAAAACTTCCATCGATATCACATATTTATATCATACTTTTACATTTAATTTACATTTATTATAACAATTTCCATTAATTATTACTCTGTCTCACTCTTATAGTCGCGATGCGTCACACTGGGGGCGGGGAGGGGGGGAGTGGGAAGCATTAAATAAGGCTGTTTGGGGCCATTTTACTCACTCGGTGCTGAGATTGGCACGGTCTAACAACTCCTGAGGATGCTCCGTGTGTGGGCGAAACACGTGTAGAGTAGTCGGTGAAGGTGCAAGGTGTGTCACTGGGCTGCATCTGCATTTTTTCTTGCGGAATTACGCGACATATTTTTCGTTTTCTACTTCAACAGTTTTATTGAACTAAGTTAACAAAGGCCGCTTTGTATCGCAGTTTGAAACATATACCGGAGGCCGAACGTAAAGAGATCCAGATACGGCTAAAGGCCAGCTCATGGCCAAAGCCACAAGTGGAAATGTACATTGAAACAAAAACAAACTGAAATTAAATTTTAACGAGACTTCGTTATTCCAAATGGAAAGATATTACTTACGGCAGGGAAGTCAAATGTTTATAGCAAAAAGACAAGGAAAACGTTTCTTAGAATAATAAAAACGCAAACATAATTTCTGGAGACATATTAAGCCGTAATTTTAATAGGCTGCTACAAATTTGGCATAAGCCTGCTTTCGTAGATAAAATACCTCTTTTCCTTGTTTTCTTTAAATATATTGAAAGTGATGAAGCAAAAAGTGATTTAATTTAACCATGTAAAACTATTACCATTCCCACAGAATGCATAAACTGTAAAACTGTTCCCGAGTGCATGCAAATGGCGAGAGCAGATGTAGGGGAATCGATAGGAGTAGAACCGAGGTTGTGATTATTGCGGCATTTATTGGAAGCAAGCAAGTAGTAAGCCCACACTTATCGACATTTAAATTTACAGTAAATTTTTTGTATCTTTGAGTGAAATTATAATTTGACAAAATAAAATGAGATTACCTTTAATGATGTGTTTTACAAACACGTTATTTCGTCAAGGTATTTAATGAGCGTTATTTCGTCAAGTATAGTATAGTATAGTAAATTCCTGAGAAGGATAGTTAATTTTAAATAAGTAATCATATGTGTATGCTTACTTGTTATATTGTGCCGTGTGGTGTCGGCCTAAGAATACAAGTGTCACCACTCCCTTACTCGTAAGAGTCGACTAAGGGGCTCGACGCATTGAAAACCTGTGCGAGAGAAGGAAAACTAGAAACAAACCCTTTACCAACCCGTCTGGCCAGCGTGGTAGCAACTAATAGCCTCCTATGAACGCCACAACAGGCGTGAGCTAGGAGAGGCCTATGTACAACAGTAGACGTCCAAAGGCTGATGATGATGATGGAATCATATGTGTAAGTTCCACATTTTATTACCGACTTCAAAACAGAAAGGAAGTTATCAATTCGTCGCGTTTTTTTTTTTTTGTATATGTATGTTCACCGATTACTCGATAACCGCTGAATCGAATTCAATGATTCAAACGTTCTAACATCAGGTTTAATCTCAAGAAAGTCCCATTTTTTTTTTATATTGTAACCTGTTAAAACTTCTGTAGCTGATTGCAATGTTTGTTTCTTTTATTGTCGCAAATACTCCACATTTAGTCTTACTTCGTCTAGATCATAGGCGTATGTGTGTATTATGTTGTTCTGCCAAAATCAAAAATATTTTTTAATAGTGTTATATTTTTATAAGTTCACGACAATTATTATGTGACACAATAAGTTCACATATTCATATACACACATTCGCCTAGGACCTAGACGAATTAAGACTAAATGTCGAGTATCTGTGAAATAAAAGAAACAAACATAAAACACGACATTGCAATCAGCAACAGAGGATATTGATTTCTAGATGTCAACGAATGACGATATCGGAGGTTAGGAAATAAACTTGTGTCGGCATTAGACAGAGAGGTAACTTGGCTAACTGAAGAATGTGTAGCGAAAAATTGTTGTTATGGTTAGGCAAAACTATGAGCCATCGCGCACTAGACAGCCAGGCCAAAATATTTGAACAGCCAGTTACAGCAGCCAATACAAATTTGGCTGCCGCAGCCTGGTTGCCCTAGCCAGACTAGTGCGTTGTAGCGTAGCTCTAAGGAAAGGCAAACAAAATGTTTTATTTTTTTTATTTTTTATATAATAACTGGGCAGGCATTTGACCACCATGGTGCTTAATAAACAGAATGTGGTCTAAGACGTTGCATGCTTGCCCAGGAAATGCCTAGTCACTCTCGCCTTGAAGAGGCCAAGGTTGTAGGAATCGGGGAACACATTTGGTTCCATCAATAGGTTTTTCGATAGCTACGTCGAGTCTTACAATCTCTTCATACAAATTTATAATGCCGACTACTCTTCTTTATTTTAAGTAATGGCGGTGCATTTGTGCATTTCGGCAATATCTAGTTTTCGGGCTATCGGACTGGTGGCATTAAATATCTTTTTCATGTATTTTTTCAGTGTCTCTGTTTTGTGTTTCTACTTATGTGCATTGATGCGTGCGTAAACAACCAATTCAAACTCCACTCAACTGTTACAAATCTCAACGTAACCCCACTTTCATAACCGTCTCCAAAACGGAATCTGAAATCACACATCCCGAACCTTAATTTGATGCCGTAAAACAAGCGTCGATAAATATGTCGTGGGATGTCGTAAAGACGTCCATAAAAGAGTTTCCACCGTATTAGATTGTGCCGCTACTTTGTCAAGCGAGCGCGTGTTAATTGATATGTCAGTAAACAATACTAACGTTACGTAAGATGTTGTTCTTGATTTAGGCTGGGAATACACGTCAGATTTTTCTCTCCGATCGACGTCCGATTCTCCTTCCGATTTGCCAGTTGACTTCGGACAAATAAAAAATCGGACGTGTATTGAGTGAATCCGATCAGATTGTTTGATTTGATTTGTTTGATAAGCATAGTTTTATGAACGCAGAATGGTTTCATAGGTATAATTCTTACTTACTCTAATTTCCTTCAACATAATTTTAATAATCAAAAAATTTAAGGGTATAATTGTTATACGTCTAAAGGCAGTTTATCATAAAATACGAAATGCATAATGGACTTATCCATAACTATATCGTCTGTAACCATCAACAATTAAGAGTAAAAGTTTAGGTATATGTAAGTTAGCGTGCTTGGTAGGGAATTAGGTCTCGATTCGCACCGCCGTGATCACCTTGCCGTGGTTCTTGTATGCCCAATACTAGAGTGCATTTAAGAGCCCGGAGGTGCGGAGGGAGAGCAGCCCCCGCCCGCTGTAGCAAAACGAAGTCAACGTGCGAGGCGGAGCGGTTGAGGCTGGTCCCCGAAGGTAACCAGCAAGCAGAAGCTGCGTAGTAGATCGCGGTGTCTGTGTTTTGTACGCAAGAGCAAAGGGGCTGCACTTCCCGCAGCGCCGGAGACGTGTATTTTCCAGCATGCTTGCTTGATTGCATATGCTTCCATGCTTGCTTGCTTGCATGCGTGCTTGCATGCTTGCTTGCATGATTGCTTGCATCATTGCTTTCATGCTTGATTTGCATTATCATGCATTGCATGTATGCATTGTATCCATTGTATACTTTTGACATTAAAATATTTGAAATATATTTTGTGATTAGTAATAATTATGGTGAAAACATTTATGCAAAGAAATAAATACTGAAATACCATTACAAAAGCGGTAATGGGGAAAAAAGTATGCGTTATGATTTATTCTATATGAACGTTATGCGAAATGATGAGTATGCCAAAAAACGTTATGGACCTCTAAAATATGCCATTCTGTTTTATGCAACCGAACATGGACCCGTCACCCGATGGTCAATGGAACGAAAGAAACAAAAACACGTGACGACAATGATAAAACAAAAAGTAAACGAGAACTAAGCGTTAATTGATGTCAAAGTAGAAAACTACACGCATCCACACGAAATAAAAGACCTTCTATCACTTCATAAAGAATAGAATCGGTTTACTACAAATCTTTTTACACGATAAAGCTGCAAGATTTTCAGTTTTAGCCACATTATTCAAGACTCAACCAAACTGGAAGGAAAGAGCTTAGACATAATAAAACTAAAAGTCAAGGGAAAGCAGAAACAAAAGTTACATGCCTAATTTAAGCAGAAAATTAAGTGAGGGGGTTTCGTCTGATAGCGTTTAAATCATGGCTGTTTATCTTGACTACGAAGAAGTATTCCACAAAATAATAACGCCAAGAATAAAATAGTTTAGTGACGGAGAAAATGGGATGAGAGCATTGAACAAAAATATGGTAGATGATAGAATTGTTACAACCAAAATTATGAAGTAGGTATCTATAACTTTTTAATTTTGCATTTTACAATGCTATTTTTATGTGATAAATACTACTAAAACCAATTACACCTAAGGACCTAAAGGCTCTGTAGCATAATTGGTTAGTGCATTGGGCCGGATTCCCAAGGATGCGGGTTCGAATCCCGTCAGGGCGACATGAGACAAGTTACTTTTTCTAGTATATTTTCTTGTTTAATATTTATCATAAAAAGTAGGTAGTCTGGAGCGTAGTAAACGAGTAACGAATCTACATAAGTATGTATGAATAATAGAGTTTCCTGAAATATACCTAATTGTTCTTTTGTGAAGATACTACGGTTCTCATAGCACCGTACAAAGACATTCATAATTCATCCATGGTTCAGTTTACTGAGTAGGTACAGCTATTTATGTTAAAAATTAATGGGCGTTATTCGAGATATCATCTTCAATGTAGAATTTATAACATACGATGCTGTAGAGGTTTGATTCAGGGTAAAACAGTAGAGAGCAGCCTCTTCGATTTTGTCCTATAAGCAAATCCTAAATTAGTTCAAAAATAGAAGTAACCTTAGAATTGCTTCACAGTTAGTAACTTATGTAATCGAACTATGTGAATGCAGATAAGATATCGGTATTTCATGAACGGTTATATTTATCACACGTCATAAAATGAATTACGAATTGGAAAGGAAAGTACAATATTTATGGATTACATGGAGTTTCACATTCACAAATTCAGATTTCTAGATTAGCAGTTCGGAGTTTGCACTTCCAGATGTTTCGGCATATTGCTTGCTATGATTCTGTGACCAAAATGTTATTTGTAGTAATATGAAACAACAGGCAATGTAATATGTAATCGGTTTAAAATGTTTCAAGTAATAATACGTGAACATCTAATATTTGATAACGAACATCGAAACTAAGTGATGGATATGTCGCAGCCATCTGGTTAAATCAGCCGTTTAATTGGACGGCTAGCCAGTTAATGAAACGCCATTCAATGAAATGGCTAAGTTATAACTAGCCAAGTCGTTGATTGAAACGTTTAACGACTAGGCTCAACGTCATATTTAGCCGTCTCATTAAATGAGATGTCATTTTAGATTCAAACTATTCGTGACAACGTTTTACACACATTTTTATTATATTTATTATTGATATAATTTTATGTTAAGTTGAAACGAATAAAGCACTTTAAAAATGCCAGCTGATGCGAGCTATCTCGCGCCATATTTGTTTTAGTGACACCAGCGCCGCAGTGGCAATAAATCAAACTAAATTTAAATCACCTGGCTGATTTTACGTTAGCCATCTTCAAAGGGCTAACTAATAATAAGCCAACTAAACTAGAACGTTAAGTGATGCTGGTTCAATCAACGATCGGCCTAGGCATTCAATTGAATACTGGCGTTTAAACGGGCTAGCCTTCCAATTGAACGGCTGATTTAACCAGTTGGCTGCTTAAATCAGCATCATTTCATCATTTCATTGCTTATTTCTAGAAGACAGAAGTCCGCAAACGTACAACATATCATTAGTTATTTTGATCAACTTTCGCTTCTCCGAATCCCTATGTTTATAGTCTCTACCTGAAGTCAATGTGCTCAGATTTTACTACTTACATCGGGAACATATTCAAAGCAGACACACCGCACACGTGATCCTACAACGAACGCTTTGACAGATTGAAATATTGCTTATGCTTGCTACTGGAGATTTTATACGCCTTCTTTGTCAGCGCGCAACGGATAATGAAATAAAACGAATGACACAAATAATGAAGCTTAAGCCAAATCTGCTGAAGGGGAAGGTACACAGAAATGATGGATGAGACGTGTTAGAGTGTGGAATGTTCCACGAGGGTACATACGGTTGACAGAGAGAAACGACGGTCGTAATGACATAATTTTCTTTTTAAATAACTGATTATCCTAAGTTACATTGGGTTTGTGAAAAAACATTTTGTCACATTCATCTGTTTACTTGTTCTAACGAAATAATGGCGTTGTATTATCAATCTAACATCTTTAATTAAATTAAATCTTACCCACTCTGCTAGACTTGGTAAGGAACAGAAATAAGTAACTTAATATTCTCGACAACCAATTCCACTTTCACGTGACATACCTCATTCTCCTTTGTTTACAAACTTCAAAGGTGTCGAGAAATGCTTTTCCCATGCCTTAATTCAACATCTAATTTTGGCTCCGGCTTGCCCATGACCCTTAAAGTGCTCCGAGTATCTGTTTGTCTGTCTGTCCACTTCCGTTTTAACAAGCATTGATTTATTGTTAGCCTCTGAGTTTATCAGGCGGGACGAATCTCATTTAGTTGAATTTAAAACTTTTGATGGCGTGAAATTCAATTCTTTTCCAGCTGAGGTCACGAACATGTTAAATTAAATAATATATAGATCATGTAATTAAACGTGGATTTAACTTTCAATTTACTGAATGCTTGTTATTGTATCCATAAAAATTAGATAAAAGCACAGAACACTCTTTAATAGATAAGTGTTACGAGTCCAGAACCTCTAATCTATAGGTACTAATATTATAAAGCTGAAGAGTTTGTTTGTTTGAACGCGCTAATCTCAGGAACTACTGGACCGATTTAGAAAATTCTTAGACCATTAGAAAGCTACATTTCTCCCGAGTGACATAGGCTATATTCACACGGGAACGGGCACAACGCGGGTAAAACCGCGAGGATCCGCTAGTTATACAATATACATATAAGTAACCACAACAAACATACCTACAGATGATTCACTCAAAAAGACTTTGGAATGTGCAGTGTTATAGTTATTTCGCATCTAAAATATCTTGTGAACCGTGCCTCGTGCCTTTGACGCTTCAATCGCGGAAGCGACAGGACAGATCATAATCGTGATCTCTAGAAATAAGTCTAATTGTAATTTTCTTAATAAATTTTATATTCTAAATTAAATTCTACGGCGGCGGCCCAAAATCGTAATTTAAGTAATAATATTTAAAAAAATATTTAAGTTTACAAAATATTTAAATGATCTAGTATACTTACCCTAATAAACTCCTAAAAGTTTAGCGCTTTTGAATCGCGCCTGTTCTGGACACAAATAAGTGGTTAGGTTTTTAGGAATATTAACCTTTCTATGGATGGCTTAAATAAATAATGAATGGAATGTTCATTCATATTTAATAAAACCAATGTTTGATCAATCCCTACCCTAACAAAAAAGGGATAGGATCAAAAACTGTTTAATATTTATAAGATGAAAAGTAAACTTATTTAAATTAAATCAAAACACTGAGTGCAGTGCCCTTACGCGACCGTGACTCATCTCAACTCATCTTAAAGTGCAGCGTACTCTACCGAATTAGAAAGAAAACATGTAAGGTATTTTTAGATTGAGTGAGACGATATACGTAGTTAAGAGACAAGTCCAATAACTGAGAGTAGGCTGTTTTAAATTAGAAAAATAAAGAATTCCTTCAATAATATCTTTAAAAATAACAAAACTAACGGATATCGATGAGAGTGATATATTTTAATAAACTTCTGGAAAATATGATTAGATTATGAAATTAAGGAAGGTATTACAAATATACGTAGGTCTACAAAAACACTCAACTACAGAATTTAAACACAAAACAAAACTGTTTCACAGTCAGAATCAAATTAAAAGGTTAAATTAAAAGGAAGAATACACTTAAAATATAAGACCTTGAAAAATCATACAATCAGTTCAAAATATTATCGAGATCATATGTATAATTCTGATTCTAATGAAGACGTGCTTATAAACGACACATATTCTGATGTGATGACTAGCAGTCATCGGTGGGAGCATGTTTCTAAATATGTCGTACCAACGGATCGCCTAAATTCGGCCATTTTGCACGAAAACAACGTGTGAATGGATCACTATTTAAAACAATACTCCATCCGTATAGAGAACTGGTTACCTTTAAAAGATATGCTTGGTTGAGAAAAATCTTGGTTGTAAATCAAACTATATGTTACTTTACTTTACAACCGATGTGTGAAAAAGAAAATCTAAAGATTTTCAGTGATTGATCTAACATAAAGAGACATCTATTTAGCTACAAGTATACCTTATGAAATATTGCATGGTGTTACAAACAAGTAAAGCGTGTGCGTGCGTGCGTGTGGCCGCAGCATGCGTAAAAAACTATATGATCGAAACATCGATCGACCATAGAGACGAGAACTTCACGTAAATATTAGGAACATCTAGGCCAAGATAGCGGTTCAGATTCACGTTTACTTCTACCAGAAGAAAACTACTGATTTTCAAATTTAGGATGAGCAAACATGGCAGTAAGTTGGTACTCAAAAGACAGCTGCATTAACAAAAAATTCCCATCAGACGCTTCTGTTTTTGATATTAATATCTTTAAACTTTATCCACAAAGAAATATTTTTATCCCCTTAATTATTTACGAAAACATTTAGGTGTTTTAAGAGAAAAGTAACTTCGCTGATGAGATTTACCCTAGTACCATGGTAAGCGGTTTATGAGAACTTAAAATGAGTTTCTTTAAAATTGTATTTCTCAGAAGACAGAGACAAACCGGAAACGTCATTATAGCCGGGAATTGCAAGGAAGATTTTTTCGGTTTTCTTTTTAAATTGTGCTGAGCAAGCGGTATAGCATAGATAAATTTGTTTTTAGACAACATTTCTCTCACAGGGGACCTAATCCTTGCTCTGCGACAATCGTCATTTTCTCTAGCCCTACTTATTTATTTATAGAAATGTAGATGAAATCTCTACTATTGACAAAAGTTTTTAGTCATTGTGAGTGTTTGTATTCAGTGAATTTTTACGGATTTGTGGCTACAGAAATAAAATGTCGAATTCGAATTGCAACCGGTGAGAGCTTGTTTTTATGAACTACGGGTAGACTCTTAGCCTTCATCATACCTGATGTTAAGTATTGATAAGGCTGAAGATGAAAGCGAGCCTCTCCCGGAATCCTCAGTCACTGAGGAACTGGCTATCTTATCTCGATCTGCCGGAACACAACAATGCTGAAAACATTGTAATGACGTCAGGCTTAGATAAGATGGTGTTAGCTAACCAGGCAGGCTTACAACAAGTCTTACCACCAACCAAACCAAATACAATATATACCCCCGCTGGGAATTGAACCCGGGACCCCTGGGTCTGATACCGGTGGTTGTACCACTAGGCCACAGAGGCGATTAAAAGCTCGGTGAGAGCACCAGTTTCAGTAGTTTGACAGTCGCATCCGCTGCTATCAAGGCTGTTGCTTAGAGAATAAAGCAGCAGGTACATTGACCTGATTCCATATAAGTAACTTAAGTCTTGTGTCACGGATCTTAGAACTAACGAAGGTATTACAAATGAATATTAGTGCCAGGTACGGATCAAATCCACGACCCTTGGTTCAACAGGCAGAATCATTTTCCAATTCATAAGACCTTTAACTGCAGGCTACTAGCCATACTTAGTTGTCTTTCCAAACTTACGCACAGTGCGCTTTAAGTCCTCTTTTATCATGCGAACTGCCAAGTAGTGGAATGCCCTGCCAGCGTCCGTTTTCCCAAGCACATACAACCCAAACCTCTTCAAGGTGCAAGTGAACAAGCTTCTTCTGGGCGAACTCGCTCCATCTTAGACCTTATCTGCGCCCTGCGGCCAGATTGAAGTCAAGAGTAAGCCCATTTAATATAAAAAAAATACTTTGATGAAACAAACAGAAGTTCCTTTACATCTTGGTTGCATATTAATTCTTTATGCAGGAAGAATCAATTTCCATTGGCCCAGTAAAATTAATAAAGGTCCTATGAAACGATACCTTTAATTAATGACTTTGATGAGGCAAAGAAAAGTTTCACTACATCTTGCTTGCATATTCATTCTTTATGTCAAAGTTAAGGGTACGGGAAAACTTGTTTAATTTCCCAACAATGCTGTTTGTTTAATGTCAACACCGAAAGTGTGCATTCAAACTCGGATGCTACATAAAGATACAGGAAATCTACGAGGCCTCATCTCTTTGAAAGTAAAACTATAGAACTATAACACACAGCGCACAGCATAAAAAGGTATACAGTATTTTGCCTTAGACTCTTTCTTGATACAAGTTGATTATTATCAGCCGCGCGGGCAAAACGCATAATAGCTGCCAACACAGAATGGCCAAAAGGTTCACAGAGTGCGTTTGTCACCGCGGCGTATTCGAGACTGACTGAGACGCTTGCCGAGCTCTTACCGAGACGAGGCGCGTCGGGTATTACTCGCGAACGGACTGTTTGTAGGAAGATAAAATACTGTATGTATCTTTATACTGTGGTAAAACTATAGAGCGAAGTTGGTTCGCTACTTTATACCCACTTACTTGTCCAAGCTTAAGTTTCCCCGTATGTCGTCTTAGGCACTACATTTTACTTAGCGAGACGGCCGAGTCTACGTTGAATTCAGTTTTAATGGAAGCCATATTTTTTTATTCTGGACATCTACTTCTGGAAGCGTTCAAAGTGGGCGTTTTTTTATTGTTAACTAAAATGTGATTGAACATTCCTCAAGAACGCCCTTGACTGCGTTTTTATTTTGAAAGAAAAACATTTCCGTTTTGCTAAGTAGTTAAACGAATCAATTTAGATTTTGTTTTCCTGTTTCTTTTTAGCTAATGAAAACAAAAATAGTCTTCTATAGGTACTAATAAAACAATACCGTGACCGAGACTGACAGACAACGCAGAGCCCAAACGGCTGAACCGATTAAGCTGAAATTTTTCATACAGTATCCTTTAACGATGCAGGCCACCACAAAGAAAGGATTTTTTTTTATATTCCCACGGGAACGGGAACCGCGCGGGTGAAATCGCCGGCGGCCGCTAGTCTTAAATATTAGAAAACCATATTAGGGATTTCTTATATAGAGTAAACAAGTAATTCCTCCGTTTTTTACATTATGATTTTATGAACTTAAAGAAGAACTAATTAATTTATACTGACCGCTTTTAAGTGGACGATATTATCATTATTTTAACATCACACGACTCACAATCACAAGACATGGAAACGAAATTCTATACATAAATGAATAATTGGATCACGAGAAGGTGAAAACTAATTAGAAAACATGTAATTCTTAATTTCAAGATGAAATTGAAACAATTTTACACTTTATGATTGCAATTATTTACATGAATGCGTAGAATTTCAAAAGTACAATCTACAGCACGTCACGTCAAGCGCTCGAGGCGAAGCTTGACCGATCGAAGTTTTCGATCTAGTTTTTTAAGCAACTTTCGATCCGGCCAGGTGTCGGATGGGTGATCGTAACGTAGCATTACAACTGATCGCTTTTGTGCTTCGCAGGTCACGTTAAACCGTTGGTCACGGCTGTTAACAGTCGTCAAGCTAAGTCAGAGGCCTTATAGTTGGCTTGATAAACTCTGACACCAGAGTCCCTAATCACTCAATCCCTTGTCACTAACACTCATAGGATAAGAAGAAGAAGACAGCACGTCTTGACGATCTAGTACTCACTGAACCCTCGAGATTCGACCTCATCTACTTACAGAATTAAGTACCCATTCGACCCTCTACCAAAAAACATGTCCAATCCCATCCGAGTTCAATTTCAACCGACTTCAAAAAAGAAGAGTTTATTAGTTAATGGCGCATCAAATTTGTAAGGAAATCAAACCAAAAATACCAGGGCAGCATAGGAGGTCGAATGGGCACCTTAAATAAAATATTTTTAAAAAGGTCGAATGGGACCTAAAAATGACGTCCAACTTTCCATTAGGGTATAATCTTGAGGGTCGAGTGGGTCTAGATCGTCCTGAATGATGAGCTGTTGACTTGAAGCCTAAATAGGCCAGTCATATCGTACAAAAATTAACGCTGAAATCGGAATTCGATACACCTGTATTATTGGTATGTTGTTTGGGTTCATCTAGATAATTTTATCCAGAATTGCAGCATTCTAAAATGTGAGCGCGCTGAGTTATGGTAATAGAAAATGTTCGACCAAAAACAGGTAACTATAATGGGTATCTCCGGAGAAATTAATGGGAAGTGAAGTTGTAGCAAATTTAATTACCTACATTTTGAGGCTAGAGGTCCGTCCGTAGGCGTGATAGTTTGTTCAATGATAACCACAAACCAAACAAACGTAAAAATCGGGTGTTAATGCAATTTGCAATTCGAAAACTGCCCCGCCTATTACGAGCGACCGACCGAATGTAAGGTCGTTCCCAAGGTCAGAATGTAAAACATGACGTTCTGCTGACTGTACATTACAGTCGGAGTATAGATAAAAAGTGTCGTAAACACTGTAGATATCTACAAAACAAATGAAATTAACTGATGTAACCTGTAAGTATTTATTATTATCTGTTTTATAGTGTATCACACGTTTGTAAATAGTAATAAGTAGTTAGAAAACCTGAAATCAAATGTTTTAATAGTAACGAAAATAATTGCTTTTTTTCAGTGTGTTTTGAAAGATTTCTTTATAAGCCATTAAATACGATTCTATTAATTTCGATATTTATTTTACAAGTTTCTATAGCGATAAGATATACTTACCTACGCAGTTTTCATTAGGTACCTAAGCATTTCACTTAATGAAGTTTTCGTAAATTAAAATGAAATCCCAAGCACTGACCTCTCGTCGTCATCAGCCACCACACGGGCCCATGCGGATTCGTGGTTTTAACGACTGCAAACGCAGCCGGGACCAACGGCTTAACGTGCCTACTGAAGAACGGAGGGAGCTCGAGATAGTAAATTTTTGGTCATCCATCCCGTGACCGACCAGTGCGAAAGTGGCTTAACCTCAACAATCGCAGGACGAGCGCGCGAACCACTGCGCCACGGGCTCCTCACTGACCTCTATTACCTACAAATTATGTTTTATCGCCGATTATTTTGCGAGCAACCCAGTTTTACTAGGTAATTGGGGCAAACGTAATTACGATTAAAGACGGCCATGTGCGAATAATTTGAGTCATACCGCGAAAGTTAAGTAATATCTTCACATTCAGCGTAAAGTGAAACAATACAATTTTATTTGTTAACTAGTCGCCTGCAACTTCTTCTGCGAGGTCATTCATTTCAATGCAATTATAGTTACTTGTTTTCTATAGCCACAGAAGATCATGAAAGGTTTTCTTACATTCTCCCAAATTTACAAACAATCACTAATTTCCCCTATTGCACGGCATTTTCTCGATGTATAGGTAAATCCTTAGATCCATTACCTGATCGAAATGATTTTTTTTCTACCAAAATTCAACATGCGTAAGACGGCACAGGAATTATTATTTTGCCGGCAAGATTTAGGCGGCAAAGCAATAGTTTGCCGTCTAAATCTTGCCTGCATATTCTTTTATTATAATTATTTATTTACATGACATTATAGATACCCAGATAAACTGATCCACTTCCCCTCACGATCTCGCACAAGCTCACTGTCCCCAATTTCCCTACCCAAAAGCTCAAACCAGTTGCGGATCACGATCAAAGGTTTTGACTAACAATAGCTTAGCTGTGTCCTTAAAACCGGAATCTTGCGCATTAAGATTCAACCAAGAGCAAATATGGCTGAGATAATTATTCACCGCGGCGTGAAACAAGCACGATGTCGCGACCGCATCGAGCGATAAGCCACCATGTTGCGTAAACGCATCACGTCTATAGTGATAGGGTTTGCTATCCAAATTCTAACTTAATGAATAATATTATAAATGCGAAAGTGTGTTTATAAGTCCTTCCTTGATGCTCTAAATAAGCAACCAATAGACTTGGCTTTTGGCATGGAGTAAGGTGAAAGGACCGAGAGTAACATTGGTTACTTTTTATCCCGATATTCCCACGGGGACGGGAACCACGCGGGTGAAATCGCGGGCGGAAGCTAGTAGTAAATAAATAATTAGAAGACTAAATCACATCACATACTATCGACATTGATCTGATTCATATAAACTTAAGCACTATTGTTATAGACATCAGAATCAAATCAAAATAAATAAAAAATATGAACAGGAGTTCATCATCATCTCAGCTACATGACACCCACTGCTGGGTAAAGGCCTCCCCCAAGGATCTCCACGACGATCGGTCTTGCGCTGTCCGCTTAAAGCGGCTTCCCGCAATCGTGCACCAGATCACCGGTCCACCTTGTCGAAGGCTTACCCAAGGAGCCTCGTCCTGAGATGATCATTAACATCACATTAATGTTTTTCCTGTGTGGTTTCCAGTTCCATTGTTGTTGAAAATAATAAGGTTTGTTTTTATAAAATTAAGTGAAAGAAAATGCTTCTCTTTTACAAAATACCTTCACATGTTAGTCGCGGTTTAAAGAAATTGGCTTTCGCGAAAGAATCCTACGAAAAATAACATTCGCTACAATGTGATACCCTATTAAAATATGAGGAAGAACAAACATTTTCTACCAAGGCCCACAAAAACTGCCTACCACAATACAGACACTTGTTGATGATACAAAACATTTTTGCCAGCCCTGCCGTAGTAATCAGTAGGTATCTAGGATAAAACGCTCGGTTTACTTGTGATAACTGGGGTTAACGACCTGGATTTTGTTTCGTTTGCCGCCAACTATTTTCGTCGTCATTATTCTAAGAATGGAGGTTAATCTACCAAAATCCAAGTTAGGGCATGAATAAACATAGAAGGCGAAACCTATTCAACCACACAACAGACTAATCCAAATGAACACAAGATTCTTGAAGGTAGAAAATCGCAATGTATCTAATAGATCTTCCAACAAAGCAAAAACGAAAACCAGGGTCGTAACACTCGTAACTCGTAATGATCAGCAATTTATACTAAACGCCGTTAAATTCGACGATTTGCACCATCTCTGAGACGGTAAACATCCCATAATAACATGACAAACAATTGAATGACCCGATGATGCAACAATCATTACTTCAGTTGCACTGTCGTTATTGTTTAACATCACCATCTTTTCTTGGTCTGTCTTAGAATAAGGAAGAATTGGCGTAAAGTTCAGCGCAACAGGTCTTCCTAAAGCGGTTATATTATCACCTGCGCCAGTTCCACTTGACCTCTCGAACCTTCTTAGAGTTCATGAAAGTGAGAGGAAAATCTATCATTAACAGAGGCCAGATGGATTTGGTCCGTAAACACCGTTCGTCGCACTTGGCCTCTTTCGCAGAAATGGCGAACAGTTCTTGATCAAGATCGTACCGATTTTATTCCCATTGTTGTTAATGATGAACTCACCCACGATGTTTTTGTTAATGATGGTAATTATAATGGTACACCAGCACCACATTTAGTAATTTAACATTAATCGTTTTTTCTTGCGAAATTAATCCGTCATTAGGCTGCAGTACCGTACTTAAATCTTCTAAAATGTTTGGGTCTGGGTCGTTGAATTATCATGCATAAAGGATTTTGTGGGAAATACATGGAGTACTATCTAGTAACATTTGTCTTACATTGTACAAAGTAATTCGTATTCCAGACCAGCTTCAAGTGCTTTACCGCTGTGCCAGCAGTTTCGAAGGTAAAAGTGGATTGGCGACACAATCAGAATGACAGTGACCGAGATTGCGGTCCTTTTCTCTATTGAGATCAGTGTCTTGGAATAAAGTCTATGGATGCAGTAAAACGTTAAGATGATGTCATATTTCCGTTGAAAACGAGTTTAAAATTATAGACTAAGATCTGGCGGGATTTTTCCAAGTTATCGCTACGTGAAGTAAAACGTGATACAGCTTGGTTGTTGGTAATTTATAAAATCTATACTTCTTATACAAAGTTACTGTCGCATTTGTATTATTACAAAGTTACTTTGTCTGTGTACGTTTCCTTTTGACGCCTAAAACACATAACTAATTTTGATGAATTTGGCACTGATCTGTGATTTGGCATTAGTAGAGATTCTACTTTTTAGAAGGATGAAAGCTACTCTAGTCGCGAAAACTATCAACCGCAATGTCAGCGATATACCTAATTAATAACTAACTCAATTTAACGCGAACGAAGTCCGAGCGGGAGACAAGTACCTATAGTAACCATTAAACGCGATATGAGGGATTTGTTGTTATGTTACCTACCGTAACTTATTATTCGCAACGCAATACTAATACTTATAAGTAGGTATACATTGTCATGGGGACGATAACTATAAACTAATGGCGCCTCCATTAAACGACAGTATTATGACATGACCTGACTTGACTCAATCCAATGAACAGATTTGGGTACCAGCGGTGGTGGTATCAAAAGCTTTCAGTTAGCATCCCTACCACAGAATACTAAACAATACAAGTCCTACCTAAATCGCCATTGCATTGAAAGATTTTTAGGACACTAGTATCCTTCAGACACTCAAGCAAGAGTTTCGTATGTTTACCAACGTGGGATGAGAACACTGCAGTACGTTACGTATGCCATTTGAAATCGCCGTTTCATGCCATTTCAAGATTTACGCAACATCACTGATCTGTTTGAGACCGTGAAAGATCATTCTTGCATTGAGTTCCGTTTCTGGCTTAAACACAATCTCATTTTTTACACGCTGATGAAACAGAGCGTCACAGAATGCAATTCGCCTGAAAGGACTGCCTACGCCAACTATTTTACTTTCCTTGTTCATTCTTATAGAAATTCTTTGCATTGAAGCATGTGGGATGCCAGATAAATCACGTGATTGTGTAGGCGATGATTAACATGAATTGATTGCAAAAGGTAGGTGAGTCTTCAATGATATCTATAATCTTTTATCACGAACACCTATCGACAACTAAAAATGACTTAATAGGTTTTAGCATTTTAAATCTGCTCTCGTTACACTATAACAACAGGGCAATAGGGCAATAGGGCATGTACTTAGTAATTAGTATAGAATAGACGGCTTAGTGATTCTGCTAAAAAAATTCAATTGTATTTAGATTGAAATGAATATCATATGAATATACTCATTTCGAACATTTAACAACAATCACAAATTACGAACAACCTTAAATTTTTGAAGACCACATCTTGATTTCTTTAAGATAACGAACAAAAGAGTTAATGGACATTTCACTGCGACGAAAATCGCAAACGTTTACATCTTTTTGATAATTCAACAACAAGATGACATCTCCAGATGTCTTAAGAAAGGAGGAAAAAAAGTTTAATTAAAAAGAAAAGATCTCTAAAGATGGTTACGGCGTTTCTGAGATTTTAACGTGATAAGGCGTCGTCAAGCAAACAGACAAAGTGTCTTAGAAACGGACAAAAGCGAGACAATTTGTGGGCTGGCAATTTGCTAAGTAAGCTACGGTAATTTGTGACGAAGGAAAGAAATGGAACTCCGATCAGGGGTGGGGAAGACAAGGTCGATTATTCACAAAGTGAATTGGAAAGCGATCTATCACGAAATAACGGTAAGTGGATTTGTTAATTCGTCTATTTCTGGTCATCAGCTTCGGTAATTAATCAAACCGTCTGTTACCTAATACGCTTGAACCACTCACAATTTTGATGAAAATATAGTTGTGGGCAGTGGTTCTTTGAATAGATCACTTCACGTTGATGCTGACCATATCATGAACTAAGTAATTGTCTTTAACGAATATAAGAAAATATCCACTGCCTTCATTATATGGCCTGCATTCAGATTAATAAATTATCAGCGTTTGACGATATGAATGGGGTAACCTACTATTTGCTGTTCTATTGCTTTCATTTCTTATAAAGACTGAATTAGCGATAATTATATCAGAAAACTTATAACATTTTAATTTGCATTTTACAATGCTATTTTTGACAGTTGTAAAAATGTTTCTTTCGAATGCGAGAATATTTCTCTCATTGATGAAACGACGGTAGATAACCGTAGCTAGCACCGTAGAAAGGTGAATATACTAGAAAATTTCGACGTGTCCGCATGAGTCTCTGTAGCATAATTCCCAAGGATGCGGGTTCGAGTCCCGTCAGAGCGACATGAGACTAGTTGCTTTTTTCTAGTATATTTTCTTGTTTAACAATATATCAGAAAACTTTACTAAAAAAAGACAATAAGTGTATGGATGTTCATTTAATACCTACAATTAAAAATCATCCAAGATTGTTGTTTTCAAGTTGAATTTGAATTAGAGAATTTACTTTTACTTGATGACGTCGGTTGTAGGAAACAAACCCCGCAACTTTATTGCAATACTACGTGTCGCATGTATAGTAGTAAAAGGATCGTGGCGTAATATTAGATGGTAGATAGATTAATAAACCTTAGTCAATAATTCGGGAATTGGGCTATCAAATGTCGTTAATTAGATTAATGCGATCAAAGAAATAAACTCTTCAGGTGGATTACATTTGTATTATATAGATAAGGTTTTGGCTTTCTTGATAAGGAAACTCGCTCACAAGCGATAATCGCCGAGCGATTTTTTGTCGCCGAATATGAAATATCAATACTGAAACACCCACGTGGTACAAGCAGTCCCTAAAAAATACTGGATAAACTTTGCTTGGATTATAAAAGCTATAAAAGTCCTTACGTGGGCAACTGCCTAATATTTATACAAAAGTAAAATTCAGCTCTTTGACTAACTGAATGAATATTTCACTTGCAAATAAAGGTACTTTTTTATTGGAAAGGTTTGGTCTGCGGCTATTAAGTTTAGTCAAACAGTTTTCAAAGGAGAGAAAAAAAAGCAAAGCAACTCGGTTACTTTAGACTAAAATTTTCTTTAACGATGCGAAATCGACGGTATTGCCTAAAGTGACGAAAATGGTTTTTTTTTAATACTTAATTTTTTTGAACTCCTTCAGTTGGATAGGTTCGATTTATAATTAAAAGTACAGGGCAGAATAGCTGCTAAGAGCCAAGTTAGAGCTTGGGTTCAAATGAAGGTAAAACAATGTAAAATGTTGTAATCAAATTAAATCATTTTTTTATATAAGTTAATATCATTATTGTGATTATTATGTACTATGTATTAGGTTTGCATTGTAGTATGTACTGTTAACTCCTACCTCTTCTATTTTTTATTCATTTGCAAATGCTGTGTCCACCTGTAATTGGGTTGCATGCTAGATCTATGTTATACGATTGTCTGGTTGTAATATGAACATGTTACCCTTATCTCGCTATGTATATCCCGCTCGTATCAGTACGGTGTGAGCGGGACAGACAGTGCGCTCGCGCGAGAAAAGCGTCGAGAAAGCTTTGTCGAGGTGCGCATGCTACGTATGCAGGGCCCATATTCACTATGACCACTTAGCGATTCCTTGCTCAAACCACGCCAATGTCGTACTTGGTTTTGACATTTTCAAAAGTCGTTTTCTCCATGATACTCCCAAATTATAGAGTTATTGTGCAAGTACCTGAAAGTCACAAGTTGTATAATTATTAAACAAGTAAAATAACTTTGAAATATGTAAGTGTCATAGAGAAAACGAATTTTGAAAATGTCGTAACCAAATGCGACGGTAAGTGGTAAGTAGTCATAGTGAAAACGGGCCCTGTATGACCACTTAGCGATTCCTTGCTCAAACCACGCCAATGTCGTACTTGATTTTGACATTTTCAAAAGTCGTTTTCTCCATGATACTCCCAAATTATAGAGTTATTGTGCAAGTACCTGAAAGTCACAAGTTGTATAATTATTAAACAAGTAAAATAACTTTGAAATATGTAAGTGTCATAGAGAAAACGAATTTTGAAAATGTCGTAACCAAATGCGACGGTAAGTGGTAAGTAGTCATAGTGAAAACGGGCCCTGTATGACCACTTAGCGATTCCTTGCTCAAACCACGCCAATGTCGTACTTGATTTTGACATTTTCAAAAGTCGTTTTCTCCATGATACTCCCAAATTATAGAGTTATTGTGCAAGTACCTGAATGTCACAAGTTGTATAATTATTAAACAAGTAAAATAACTTTGAAATATGTAAGTGTCATAGAGAAAACGAATTTTGAAAATGTCGTAACCAAATGCGACGGTAAGTGGTAAGTGGTCATAGTGAAAACGGGCCCTGTTGGTGTCCCTAATAAATAAATAAAACGAAGCATAAAAAATATCAATGATTATGTTTTTTACGTTCACATTTCCTCGCCCTATTTGCGGGGTTGGCAAACATAACCGCCTCTGTGGTCTAGTGGTAACAACCACCGGTGTCAGATCCAGGGGTCTCGGGTTCGGGGGGTACATATTGTATTCGGTTTGGTTGGTGGTAAGATTTGTTGTGAGTCCGCCTGGCTAGCTACCACCATCTTATCTAATTGTGACGCCATAACTACAATGTTTTCAGCATTGTTGTGTTCCGGTAGTTAGAGATAAGATAGCCAGTTCTTTAGTGGTTGAGGATTCCGAGAGAGGCTCGCTTCCATCTTCAGCCTTATCAATACTTATCAGGTATGATGAAGGCTCAGAGTCTCACCGTCTCGTTCATAAAAATCATAAAATCAAAGACGCAGATAAAAAGCAAGAAAAGTAAAAAATATCATTCCCAGAACCGCACCTCAATGACGACGCCATATTTGATATTAATTGAGTATGATGTCGGTCGGAAACAATATTACATTAATTAATTTTACTTCTCATTGCTATATTGAAAGATAAATGGTTTAATAAACATTCGGGTGGATGACAGAACGAAATATACCCAGAAGTGGCGAAGGATCAAAATATTACGAAGGTAGGCCGGACTAAAATTTTTGACGGTGGGGTAGGATTTCTAAGAGGGAAGCCGATTGGAATCGGTTTGTATGGACCTGGTTTGTATGGACTGATACCCAAAACAATAATAAATTCATCTCACCCTTTTTTTAACTTTACATGACAGTTGTTGTCAGAACGATTTAACCCCAAGTGATAAAACTTTCATCGCCACTCTTATGAGATTCTGGCGGACCATAAAGGGGGTTGTGACGTCACACTGACTCAGACCCAGATGTGGAGATTTCATTGTTTGGTCTCGATTTTAACGGCAGATCGACGCATGTGTGGCTCGGCTTTGCTTATAGCTTATAGTTAGACAAGTGTGGTAAAAAAAAATCCGGCGGCCATTGCCCTGAGCGTGAAGGGAATGGATAGTGAGTGACCTTTTGTGTATCAGGGAGTATGGAACAGCTGGTGTGGAAAGATTATGGTGTATTATAATGTAATTGAAATAAATAAGTAACAGTAATGAAATTACACATTAATCTCACACACACTGATTTGATTTTCAAATAAGAAACCACACAACACATTGCAGTTTTTACGGAATTAACGGACATCGCAAACTAAAGATTTATTGGAGTTTGCGATAACTTTTTTTTATGAACAACGGGGACACTCTTAGCTTTCATCATACCTGATGTAAAGCATTAATAAGGCTGAAGATGGAAACGAGCCCCTCCCGGAATCCTCAATCACTGAGCGCTGAGGAACTGACTATCTCATCTCTAACTGCCGGAACACACGTTGCTGAAAACAATTTATCTAGCTAATAGCGTCAAGCTCAGATAAGATGGTGGTAGTTAGCCATGCGGACTTACAAGAAGTCCTACCACCAACCGCAGACTAGCGGATCCTTCCACCACGACGCAATGGTGAAAGAAAACACCAAAGGTGGTATTACATTTTAGATAAATACCTAGCCAATAAATGTTCATAAAATATTTGTCGATACGGGATCCAAGTATTCAACCCTTGGCGCAGCAGGTAGGATATTACACACCCACTTCCCTTAAGCCCCTAGGCACGCCACTGCTCTGTCTTTCTTTTAATATTAAATGGGCTTACTCTTCCTGAGTTTATTTATTTATTTCAAAATCCACAGCTCTTAATTAAAACTTAACAAAACTTAAATACTACACAGAGCGAATAACGTTGCTTGACCTCAACCTGGCCGAAGGCCGTAGATGAGGTCTAAGATGGAGCGAGTTCGCCCAGAAGAAGCCTGTTCACTTGCACCTTGAAGAAGTTTGGGTTATATGTGCTCAGGAACTTTTAATTAACAGGAGCCCAAGATTGTAAGGTGGTTGATCATTGGCTTTTATTACAGTTTTGCTGAGTGGATATTATGACTTAAAATTGGTGGTATTGTGGTCATGTTAATAGGTGGTATATTGGTGAAATGGAACTTCGTACGTAATAGGTGCATCAGCAAACCTTATCAAGGAGGCTGACTCAATATACTAAAAAAATCATTAGATGCGCATTCTAACACAAATGCAACAATATTTCAGAAGACACATTATCTAAACTCGACACTGGCAAAAGTCTTCCCACAAAAGGACACCACTAATCGTCGACTCTGAAGTTACTTATTTTCATGAGTATTTATTAATCGACTTCAAAAGTAGGAGGAGGTTATTAATTCGGTTGTAGGTTTTATGTATTTTTATTTCTAATCACCACTTATAGTTGAAACTTTAGAACTATGTCGTACCATATCTTGCGTTTAATACAGAAGGGTTGCAATCTGCTGAACAAACCTGAACACACTGAACTGAAAAGCACATATCGCTGAATATTAACTACGTAACCATGGACGTATATATATTTTGTATGAAACTAACAGTTTGCTATGACAAAGTTTCTATAGATGAAAATTGTAGACAATTTAACGTTAGCCTCCATTAAGTAAATCTAAATCTAACCCCTAAAGGTTTGCGTATCCCACTTTGAGAAACCTTGAAAGTATTTGAAGCCAAATAGCATAGCACTATAGATAAAAACGCAGAATATCGTCAATTTCGTAGGTTAATTGAATAGAGGTGAAGTCGCAGGCGGTCGCTAGATTGTCGATAAAAAGGTGAATACAATTAATAAGTGTGTTTGTCAAAAAAAATACGCATTGTATCCTTATACAGCGCTGCGCGTGGACCGACACATACTTGGCCGTTTTTAATATAATAATTTAATAAAACACTCACTACTTCCCAGACATATAGTATATTAAATAGGTACGCTGAGTACCTACAAGCACAGAATACTAAATAGTAGTTAGTCTCATTTAATTAGCATACGCTTTATTTGTGCAGTGTCTAATGAGGTAACGAGTCATCCATCACCATACGACAGGCTACAGTTTTCTTATATTTCCACGAATACTAGATATTCATTGAAAAAATAAATACCTATTTAATGTTATCTTTTACTCAAGTGTTTTTATCTTAGATTCAAGTTACGCAGTCGCCGACCACGTACCACCAACGGCACATTATCTTAATCAGGGGTGCGATTGTAAAGTCAATCGTATTCATTTGACAAATCATATTATTCGATCGGCTGCAATTTGTGTAATTTGACATACAATATGAACTGTCAAATGAATACGATAAACTTATTCATTTGACAGTTCATATTGTATAGCAGTTTTGATGTCCAACATGTAATTTTTTAATGGAAGAAATTTGAAAGACTTGGGAAAAATTATGTTAGCAATTTGCATGCAAAATGGAAACGCATGGGAGTAAATGCCGAGACCACGGTTCTCTGTAAAGAGCCGAAACTTCGGGATATGATGAAAATATATAAAAAAAATATGTTAAATAGTGCAAAGCTTCCCAGAATTTAAATACTTAGCCACTAGCAGATTCTTAATGTCATTTCGTCTAGCTAGCGCCCCCTTCGGGAATCAATAATTTTCTAGCGCCCTCAAAACTACGCAATACATGTAATGATCAAGCCAAAGCAAGGATCCTATTAATGGTCTGTAGGTCTATTCAGAGCAGCTTTTATCGGGGCTATTACCTAAAAATCAGCAATTATCGCGCATATATCGCGCGGTCGCTGCGGAACGTCAAAATAAAAATGGTATTACGTATGTGATTGCTGGCTAATCGCTCGCTGATGATTTGTATAGCGGCGTCTCACTCTCTCGCGCTCCTACCTAGGTGCGAGAGTGAGACGCCGCGTGTTGCTATGACGCTAGCGCCAATAACAATTTGGTAGCAATAATAGGAACTAAATGATTGTACATTGTAGTTCATCGTTTGTTCGGTAGAATAGCAATTATCGCGCAATTTCTGCTGTCGCATTGCTGTTGCAAAGATAGGTAATAGCCCCGCCGCTCACATCATAGCGGAGTCATAAGTAAGACAACATGATGCGCTATTATATCATATCGCATGATATAGAGGTGGTCATGATAGAGGGGCTGGCTATATCGTCACAGATTAATAAATAGTTAGGTACTTCGTAAATATTGTGTTGTAATAACTACGATCGCTCGTGAATCTCGTGATCGTGAATATATGGAGGCTAAGCTACTATTTTATAGAATGTTGCAAGTTTAAAAAAATTCTAAATAAGTACTCACGTGAATAGGTACTTAGTCAACGACACCTTGTCACTTCTATGACTTTTAATCTTCTTTGGACACTTTTACGCCACGCCCCTTGACGGACGCGTTCAGTTCAGTCTCCACAAGCAAGGGGGCGATTCTGATGACTTTACGAAAGACTAAGTACTAGTACCTATTTATACCTTTTTAATTTTGCATTTTACAATGCTATTTCTATGTGATAATAAATATTAAACAACAAATATACTAGAAAAAAACAACTTGTCTCCTGTCATCCCGTCAGGGCCACATGATACAAGTTGCTTTTTTTCTAGTATATTTTATTGTTTAATAATTATACCAATACCTATGTTTAAAACGCCTTAAATGTACATAAATGTAAATAATGACTAATACTGACTAAATGTAGTTGATATGACGTAAGCTCACCTAGGTTTGAAATTACAAGGTTAATTGACAATGTTCATTAACACACATATTTTGCAATTTTAGACTAGTATGTAGGCGTATTTTAGTGGCCACGTTGATGGATCAACAAAGTTTACCCGAATTCGTTTTTTTCCAGAAATAGTAATCAATCAACATAATATCTAATGCTTACTTTTAAAGACTTTTCCAGTTCCATAAAGAAAGTTTCCTTAAGATTTTAACATATTCACTGACAGTAAACAACTACAGACATTATAACAATAAAAGTATTACGTCTTGTTCACTGTCAGCGAAAGCGTTAATTCAAATATTTAATTTCCTGTATCAAAAATCAACACGCTACACACATTATAAGTGCTTATGTAAAATAGATGGTTATTATGTATTTAAATATTATATTATCTCCATGACTAATCTAAATATGTGAAATTAAATGGTGTAATTTTTAGACACCAATGTTGTTATAACAAGGGATTTCAAATGTTGGTGTGATGTTGGGTTGGGAATAGCAAATGGGACCCACCGTTAATATAAAATAAATGGGATCTAAAACTAGGATCTTCAAATATTTGATTATTTATAAATTGAGAGTGATTCATTTAAACCTATTCTACACGCAGTCAGGTATCTTAATTATTTGCCTTTTCTTACTTTGCATGAAAGTACTAAAATGCTCTAAAAGCAGATTTTTGTGTGAAGATAATATTCATTTGGACTAATTGCATCGATAGGTTGATAGATAGGTTTTCAATGATATTGTTATAAGGATATGTATAAAAGGATATTGTTTGTAGACGTAAGTGACTTGCAATAAATAAATCTGAATCTGAATCTAAGTTGGTAAAGTAATCTGCGAATTATGAGAATGCTCTTATGAATTAATGATTGCTGTTTTATATCAAAAAGTTTTTATGGGAGCAAATGTTTGTTACATTACACTGTGATTAAAGAAAGGAGTTGTTTATTATGAACTTGTGCTGGGTCTTGTATTATTTTTGAAGTGACAATTATAATTAAATGAAGTGTTAAAAATACAATGTTATTGACAACAGTTAAACAACAAATAAATTCATCAAACTTTTAATGTAGGTAGGCACAGTCTTAAAACTTTAAATTTTAATTCAATTTCAATTGAGTTTCAATGATGTTATGGAATTAAGAAATCTTTTTCCAATGATAAATTATATTAGGTAGGTAAATACATGGTAGGTACTAGGAAAACTTAGGAATATAATACCTTTCTTACTCAACTTAAAAAAAAGCTTAACATTAAACACATGCTAGATGCAATAGTGAAATATTAATACAATACCTAGTAAATATTATTACATTATCTACTCGATTTTGTGCAGGTAAGTAAATAAACAAAAAAACCAGGCATGCAAATTACCTGTGTCCGTTCAAATTGATTATACTTTTTCTACTGTTTTATTTTGGTAAGTGGTCAGAGTGAGTATCTAATTGGCCGGAAGTAATAATGTGGGAAAACAACATAAACTGAGTCTAACTTGAATCTTAGCAGTATTGAAATTAACAAAAAAGATACGTGTGATAAAATAGAAGTAGTACCTACGAAAACACGCTAAACAAAATACAAAAGGTAACGAATTACTTCTATCAACAATACAGTCCATGCCTGTTGTGGAAACATCAAAAAAGCACCCAATGAAGTCTGCAAAAGGGGGTAAATATCGATCATACACTTACCACAACATGATAAGCCGGCGAACTTGAAATAATCGTACCGTCTACCGCTTTAGGTCACGATTTTACACAGTAACGTTCACACAAATTCACAAATAAACACTGCACTGCAATCGCCAGCAACCAAAGATGCGATTCAACACGAATTTCAGTCACAATTTATGTAAAAATCACTTCATTCACAGCATTTTCACGACAATCGTATTTGTATACTGAAATGTCAACCCTCCACTGCAAATGCGGCAACAGACTGCCAAAGATTCGGCGGGCGTCCATAGACACTGCTCCGTGCTCGTCTGTATCGACTTCAAAATACGGTTGCACGGTAGTAATCCAACAAAATGTGAATAGACATCGTCATTCAAAGCAAGCCTTTCATAACGAGACTATTCTCATTGGTCGGGTTATAACAGCGCCATCTAGCGAAATAAGTAGTGTTCGTTTGGAGCTGCCCTCTTTGTATCTAGCAGGTTTAGTATTGACTTGACGGTGCTTTTAAACCGATGCTTTTTTAACGTTGCTTTTCGTTGTGACGATATTTATAAAGACCGTCCATAGATGTCGGTAAATGAGGAAGAAAAAGGTATTTCTAGACTTGCACCTACTCAACTATAATTTAAAACAAAATCCATACCTCACCTACCTTCCTAACAATTACAAAACATAACTTTATTAAATAAGGTAAGTAGTAAATATTAAACAAGAAAATATACTAGAAAAAAGCAACTAGTCTCATGTCGCCCTGACGGGATTATATTATAATAATACGGGGATTAATATTATCACATAAAAACGCATTGTAAAATGCAAAATTAAAAAGTTATAATAAGGTAAGTAGCATAATAATTTTACGTTGCTCATAAAAGTCTTGTGGGCCTACAATACCAATGGCTATGAAGATAAAGGTATACCCTGGGTGGGATATTATGTTGCAGTGTCCGAGCCGCGCCACGAAAGTCCCGCGGAATATTATGGAACTAAAATCAACTTAGTTTCGTGGCGCGGACTCTATGTTCGCAGGGTAATCAGGTAAGGGGGCTAATTGTCTAATTTTAAAATATATCGCAATCCCTTTCAATTCGTCATTTGAAAGATATTCACATACTTCAGTTTTGAAAGGTATTAAATGAACGAAATTGAACTGTCTAAGCCAGGGGTGTCCAACATAATTTTGTGGAGGGCCAGGTCTAGTATTTTTGTAACCGTAGCGGGCCAGAAATGTCCAATAGCGAAGTTTTAAGTAAGCACTCTTCTACCTATTGATGTCGTGGCGTCCCGGATAAAGGACTTATGCGGGCCACATTGTGGCCCGGGGGTCGTATGTTGGACGGGCCTGGTCTAAGCAAAGTGACAAACAAAAATATCTTTCAAATGTATGGAGAAGTGTCAAATGAAGTGTCATTTCAAACAGCATTAGTATTTCGTTCCGAAAGGGATTGCGAATATAAGTTACACAATTCCATAAATCACTATCACAATTACAATACTCTTTATAGGGATTGTGATAGATTTTTAAATTATACAATAAGGGGGCAGGTATACCTATCTATAACTTCATGCCAAATGGCTTGGCCGTTTCGTGACTACAAGAACTATTGTGTAGTAGAAAAGTAATGAACACTAATAATTTTTTCACATTACGTCAATGTAAAGGTGTTATACAGCCAAGCCACTTTGTTTGTAAAGTCGAGCTTGTAGAGTTAGGGCTTGTAGAGTTGGGACTAGTTAGGAGCTTGGCTCTACTTGAGATCAGTTTTTGACAGTGTGAGAAAAGAAGCCTATATTTTAATCCAGGGGTATTTTCTATTTGTGAACATAGAAAATAGCCTGGGAACACCTGCCGTTACTTACATAGGTACTGTGTTTATTCCATAAATTAGGGAAACGGAACTCTTCAACTACCTACCTACACGTAATTTCTTTAAAACTCAAGTCAACTGAATCTAAACTTAGTTTTCGAACAAGTTTGTGACAACCCTAATTATTAAGACATGGCTGTTACTAAGTACCCACCCAATCCAAATACCAGCCCATGGTACTCCATACCGTGTATCCAATTGCAGCCCTATCAATTCCTACTAGCGGAAAAGGCAAAACTTGTATATTTACTCAGAAATTAATGCATTACAATATTTTCATCCAATCAAGAGTCTTGATTCAAGACACCAAAAACAGAAGAAATGTGAAATGTTTATTTTAGCTACCTCCAAATCTGTCGAAAAAATTGCAATATGGCCGATATCCGTCCAGCAGCGCGGGTTGCGATTTGAAACACTAACATGATCGATCATGCCGTTGTTGCGAAAATATTTTTTTTAGATGACAACATTTATATGTGGTAATGAAAGGTAATTTTATTATCAAACTAAAAAGTGAAAATGCTGGTACTACGTATGTCGTCGTTGTCGTCGTCTCAGCCACATAACACCCACTGCTGGGTATAGGCCTCCCCCAAAAGGGGGGGGGGAGTATGTACGGGGCTGGTATTCGGGGCGTCCACCCTACGTACTCATAAATTACCTTCATTAACCTACTTATCTATTTTTAACTTGAACGGTTTTCAACAGTTACGGTTACAGTCTGGGGAACTTCTCGGTTGAATAGTAGAATTTTTTTAGGGAGTTTTTATTTAAAAATGTAACAGATATACGTAAAACCTTCATATCACAAATAATAGAACATTAATAGGTATTTCATTTGCATAATTAATTATTTATTTATTAACCTTAGTGCTTAAGTACCTTCTTTCTGAGATAACGTTTCCTTAAAACCTCTACTGGTAAACCGGGAAGTTCCCCGATTGTACCTGCTAATAATGTGCTTTAGGTAGGTACTAAAGTACGTCACGGTCACGGGATTTTAAGGTCACGAAAAGGTCCCACTTGACTCTTAAATTTTTACCTCTTTAGTAAGGGAAACGTTCCCATAGAGGCACCGTTTCATGATTACAATATTTTTTGTCCACTTTTTAGGCCGTAAAGTTTCTGAGAAGAGGTGATTGAGAAAAAAGTGGGATACAGAGTAGGGTGACCATGAGTTTGGTGTTTAACGTTTTTTTCATTGGTTTTTTATTGGGTTATTTTAGAAGGTATTATTAGCCAGACAACCCATTTGTGGCTGCTTTAATATAATCCTTACTTATAGCGTTATGGTATGGTTCAAAGTGCCCACAGATTTTCATTTTCTAATTTAGCTCATTGTTCTATCCCGCTCAGGGGGGTATGACTGCTTAGTTTCTGGTAGATTTTGAATTGTTATAATGCCATTCCTTTTCTCTTTGTATATTAAGTAAAATGGTGAATTAAGACCCAGATCGCGTAGGAGTAGTTTCAATATTTTCGTGATAAAAGTATTATCCTATCCTATTTCATTCTCCAAGATCTAATTAACGATCTTTTTATTGTTTTGACATGATTAGGCGTGAAAATCTAATAGATAGACGGAGTTATAATGATAGAACAGACTATGGAACACGGACGGAAGCCCCGAAAGAATTTATGTGGTAATACTGCCATTTATGCCACAATGCCAGTTGCTGCGGTGCAATGCGCAATGCATAATTTGGCGCCTTTTAGAAAATGTCTGCACAATATTCAGACCTTATTAAATGGATAGAGTATTTAAGTGCGAACAATAGTTACTGAGACTGCACATTTCTAAAGACAAAAAGTCCATTCCAAGATAAATGCACCTATTCATCACTGTTATTTATTTTCTAGATTAAAAAAACCTAATTTACTATTTTATCTGGCATTTATGAATGGCCGTTTATTTTTACAATGTGTTATTATATTAATATCGTATCAAAATAAAACAAAAATTTTGCTTTTCTGGGGGACCGCGGCACTTCGCTACCATCCTAGAACCTAATGAGGTGATTATTCAATTTAGGGTTAATATTATTTAATACTGGGAAAGATCGTCGTGGAGATCCTTGGGGGAGGCCTATACCCAACAGTGGGTGTCATGTGGCTGAGACGACGACGACGATTTAATACATTTTATAAATAATAATATTTCATTGGTATAAGTTGATAAAATCACAAAAAAATAATTGTTTTCAGCTTAAATATATGAAATAATAGTGATGAACAGAGGTGCATTTATCTCAGAATGGATACGGTTTAGAAATGCGATGTCTCAATAACTATTATTCGTAGTCTACTCTATTGATTGAACAGGGTTTGAATGGTGTGCAGGGATTTTCGAAAAGGCTCCAACCCTCCATACCTTTGTGGCATTGTCCTTTAACTCATCAAATACTTATTTTGTCTTTTTTGTAAACTTAACTATAATCGACTCTAAGCTGCATAAAATAGAGTTTTACGCGAAAGGTCTAGCGCGGTAACTGATAACCGCTCAGTGGTAAATGGGTGCAATGCAAAGAAGTCAAAATTGTCTTGTCGCATACACTTTTATAATCACGACCATCTTTTATTTGATGATGGTCACCCTAACCATCGAGAGCTTAGAATGAACCGTTTTGGTAGACTTCCGCCGATGACCGCTGGCAACGCTATGGGTGCGTTAGGTGGTTAGGGTGTTAGAACAGGGGTCGAATGGAGCCGCCATTACGCATTTAAAAATACAATACAAATGCATTTGTGACATTTTCTTGTGAAGTGCCCTCCTGATACTTGGACAACGATACTGATACTTACTCAAAAATTAGTATGTATATAGTAGGTATTCAATTTTTTTTTAAATTGTCAGTACAATGGTAAATTTTAAATAGAAAAATATTGGAAAAAATTAACTCGGCCACAAGTGAATTCTCAGACTGGAATCGAACCAGCGACCTTTGGAAATCCGGTCCAATGCTCTAACCGCTGAGCTACCGAGACTTGCGAACCACCGTCGAAATTCTCCAATACTTTTATATTTTTAATACGCTGTAGGCCAGCGTTGTTACATCAATGCTAGGAAATATCCTTGCATTCGAAAGAAACATCTTTTCAGGTGTTTAACGATCGATTAAGATGCAACTGCCAATAATTTATGATTTTGTAATTTTTGCATTTTTCAATGCTATTACAACATCATAAAATGTCAGTACAAATTTATTTTTGGATCGGTCAGATTTAGTGGCTTCATATTTACAGCTCACGTGACTGTTTTGGATAGTTAATCACTTGAATTTGTAAAAACAACGAGATTTTCCGATGAATATGAATCCTTTTGTGTTCCGAAACTTTGAAATGGTTGAAGATGCATAGCGGCTTTTACTCAGTTTTTGTAAGTTGAATTGATTTATCATCTTTTGGGCTTCTCAAGTTCTTCGGGCTGCTCTAACAGCTGTGAAAATTGCACGACTAGGAAGACATCTTCTGGGCACCTACTTTGGATATTTATTAGTTTACTCGACAGCAGTAAAAAAAAAGACAAATTAAAAAGTGTTGCTGGCGTCCATAACTCCACAGATTCCCTATTCCACGGCGTGAAGAATGTTATTAAGTGGATGTGTAGAAAAAACAAAAATATCTTCATCTGCCTGCCCGACGTGGTAATTAGCGGTTAGTGGACGAAGACCGACGAACCACCGTCGCACCCAATAATTGTATAGAAATGTTACCTATCCTGTTTATTTACACAGTTTATTGTCACCTTAATAACTATTAAAGCGAGATTCATATTTTATTTTACTAGTTTTTATTACGATTGAGAGGAAACTCGATGGCGCAGTACCTAGTTATAAAACTTAGTCAGTCAAGGGATGGGTGTTCAAACATTAATAATCTTGAGTTCTTTTTCTTGTATGAAGGCACTGCACTTGAAGTTCCTAATGTGACAGATTAAAAACATATCAAAATCATTAAAGGGTGTAATATATAAGGATAGATGACATAATTAGGGAAATGAAAATGATGCATGATGATGACTGACAACTGTATCTGTTTGTGATTTTTTAAGTAAATATTTTTATTTAAATTTTACCATTATTACCCACATTTATTTGTATAGATGCTAATCCGATACATCATAATCAGCGACAAGACGATGACGCCCCCACCCCCAAAGATCTCCACAACGACGGTCTTGCGATGACTTTCGTCAGATCGTCGGAAGGGGTCTGTTCATAAAACTTCGTCCATCGGGTGCCTTTTCCAGAATCTTTGACTAAATACAGAAAAAAGACAGTAAGTACCTTATGAACACAGACAGATACATCTCAATTTTGTGATTTGCATTTATAATCCCTGAAATAAAAAAAACTTTTACGGATATTAAACGCGCTATATAACGCGTTTTAACGGGATGACTGATCCCGTGACCACGGCAGCTGTAAAGGTGCCGAAACGTCGGGAAAATCAAAAAACCCCTAAAAACCTAAAAATACGGACAATTACAACTTAGTTCGTGGAAATATAGCGCGTTTGATATCCGTAAAAGTTGTTTTATTTCAATGAACAGTGCGCGCCAAAACATAAGATTTATAATCCCTTTTTAGCATTAGAAATCTTTACCCCGAAGAAGAAAAGGGAGCATATGTTAATAGTGAAATAAGTTGTAGGAATTGTATTAGGTACTTAGTAGGTATAATTCCGGATTAATTTGACGGAGTATAGTTATTTGGTTGTTTCCACGGAACACAAAAAGCTTTTCGTTGTTTCGAATCCAATAACAATAGACATTTTAAACATATTCCAATTCCAATACATATTCGAAAGTGAGTTCAGCAGGGTTAACACGAATAATTATCGAGTTATGTCAAAAAATGTATAGGAAAATGTAGTTCCGTTTACGTCCGGTAGGAACGCTGCTCAATATCTCATACTTTTTTTTACTTCACTTTCTCGATACTTACTCGAATTTTGTTCGTGCTAGGCCCACAGGTATATAAATAATAGTTGATCTGGGTATTATTAACCAAATTGAAGTGCTGTGGGTGAAATTATTGGCACCCTAGAAAACAACGCTCTGTATGGAACAATAAAGTTCGCAAGTGATTTCTCTGCTGGATGCTTGGTAGTATACCTGAAATTGTCAGAAGCTACCGAAGTATGAGGTTCGAGGAAGTCACTAAAGCGAGGAGTTTGGTGGTGCAGTAGTATATTATCGTGGCGAAATAGCAACTTTCGAAAAAATAGTCGATCACGGGATATTGATTATTGATCATAATTAATATCTTGAGCCCCGAACTTCCGTGCACGTTAAGGCATTGGTCTCGGCTCGGCTGATTGAGCAGTCATAAAACCCACCAATCCGCACTGGGTCCGCGTGGTAGGTCATGTCCTTAGCCATTCATACCTGTTATTTGGGGGGACGCCAGCGAAGCCGTACGGGTGATCAGTCTCACTAGCCGGAACCATTTCACCCAATCCATACCTAAATAAGGCTGTGCACTGTACCCCAACAGTGGGGACAAAATTCATGCCTTGAGAAGCAAGGAGGCGCTTGAAATAATAAATTCTTTGTCTTCCATATCGTAAGGACTACAGCGAAAGGTGCTCCACCGCCACAATCCGCCAAAGCCGCTAAAACCTCTTTTTAATTGTACAAAAAAAAATCTGTAATATCTGAAAAGTATCTGAAAATTTACATAAGCACACTACAAAAACCAACAATAAAATAATGCATACACCCAGCTACACATACAATAATAAATACTAAAGGGACGACATGATATAAAGTCATAAATATCGCACAGCTGGATTCTCCTTACCCAGAACTTTTTCTCCTAAAACGAAAAATATCCAACCAAGGATACTCGGTGACACAAGTGTTCCAAGAAAAGGATTTTTTAAATCATTTTTTGCTGTCATCGGCCTTCGAGACAACGTTTCTTTGTGAAATTGAACAATGAAACTTACAGTAGGAGATTTTGCGGGAATCAAAGAAAGATGCTTAGGCCATTGTTGCTGCTAATTACGAAAGTACAGGTATATTAAGTGTCGCAAAAAGAAAGTTAAATACGTACTTATTTCTGTAGCAGTGCAGATTAGGACAGTTTGAATCACCGATCGAGTGTGATGGTAGGATTTTGACTAAAAGTAGGGATTTAAGAGAATCACTTTTTTGTATTCGGGTAAGTATTAAGAATTCATTTAAAAATGTATTATGAATTGTGATGCAAAACTAGCAAATTTAGTGCATGGCATTCAAAGACTGATTGGAAGCAAAACTGATTAAAAACTGTGGAATTATCTGAAGTCCCAATAGATATCTTAAATCCCTACGCTGACCCCCCTTCATCTCTGACATAATGAGTCCTTATATATTTTATATGTATGTATTTATGTATGTATGTTAAATATTTATATTATGTAGTATTATTTGTTAATTAAATACCCGTAAATAGCTATTCCCACTTTTGTTACAATATTCTGAATTATGTTTTATTGTGCTACTTTATTGCCGATACGGTACTTAGGTCTAACACCTTTTACTGGTTGACTGGTAGAGAATGCCTGATGGCATTAAGTCCGCCATTTGCTGTATTTTTTAAAATATTGCAATAAAGAATAAATAATAATAAAAAGATATTAAAATTATTCTTTCGATATATTTTTTTACATTATAATTTTATTATGTGCCTATTATACCTACAGTCAGGGAACGTCCCGGTAGGCCAGTAGACTTTATTTATAAATTGTTATTTTTTAAAGTAGGTATAGATTTATGATACATTTGAAATAGAAAAAAAGTCTCGGTAGGTTAGGACCGGATTTCCAAAGGTCGTGGACCAACTCGGCCATAAGTGAATTCTCAGGTGGGACTCGACCCACCTGAGAATTCACTTGTGGCCGAGTTGAATTTTTCCAATATTTTTCTATTTAAAATTTATCATACGTATAAAAATAACATTGAAAAATGCAAAAAAATCTAAAATCATATATTGAATAGTTGTTTTCTACAGATTTATAAAAAACATTTCACAAATATTGGAACATTAATAGGTATTTAATTTTACAAATAAACGTATCCCAAAAAAAAAACTCAACCGGTTGACCGGAAAATTCCCCGATTGTACAGATTGGAGCCCGCTATTCTATATATATTAGGGTATATTAGCCAACATTCGAGAGATTTCTTAAAGACTTTTCTCTGCAACATTACTTTGAAATCCGACAATAAATCCAAATAGGCTATATTGGTGTCCAATCTACAGTGGCATCGGACACCGCGTGGCATCGATACTATAAGTTAAATTAATTCCATCTGCCGCCTTATCGATTAGTCACAGGCATAACTTGACATTCACGGCCCCTTTATAGGAAAAATATTAGAGTTTTTATAAATAAAGATTTGTTGTTCGTCATAAAAATGGAAAAGTGACGTCAAATATGGCGGATAAAAGGTTTAATAAGTTTTTGCCTTATTTAAAAAGGTAATACCGCTTACCAAAATACATAGTCCAAAATAAACATACTTAAACAAAAAAATTCAAGCAATAGTTATTTCTTATGTATGCAGGGCTGGAAAGTTGGATTTAGCGGCGAGTTACCTCTATTGAATCCTAAGCGTAGCGAGGGTTTTAAAGGTACGAGACGCTCAAAACTTTTCTGCCGAGCGCAACACACAATTTTTCACCTCACAACAGCGAGTAACATTTTATAATTGTTTCCGCGGTCAACTTCCCTTAAAAAAAATCTTTAAACATTAAGTTTAATCTAAATATACCTTATTCTTGTTGTTTTAATGATATAAAAAACTAAAATAATAAAAAGGGAGTATTATAGTTAATTCAAAGTCATTTGAAGTAAATAGTTAATTGTTATGCAAGGCTGGAAAGTTGGTTATTTAGCGGCGAGTTACCTCTATGGAAATCTGAGCAAGTGAAGGATTCTAGGATTGAACCACGAGCGTAGCGAGTGGTTCAAAGATTGAATCCTGAGCGAAGCGAGGATTTCAAAGGTACAAGACGCTAAAAACTTTGCTGCCGAGCGCAACACACAATTTTTCACCTCACAACAGCGAGGAACATATTATGGTCGTTTCCGCAGTCAACTTTCGGTAAAAAAATCTTTAAACATAAAATTTAATCAAAATATTCTCGTTTATTACCTTATTCTCGTTGTTTTAATGATATAAAAAACTAAAATAATAAAAAAGGGAGTATTATAGTTAATTCAAAGTTATTTAAAGTAGGAATATATTATTACTTATTAATAAGAATAAAAAAGATTCCGTAAATGTTGACACTGACATGAGGTCAAAGAGTAAAGTAATTATAAGGGAACATGAGGTACAAGACAAAGACTATTTAAAAATAAAGATTTATGTCACAGTCCGAAATCCAATAATACTTAGGTTGTGAAATCTCACCCAGCCTAATATAAAATTCTTATAACAAATAGTTTAATCTTATTGGTATTGTTTTTATTATTCAATGAACTAAAATAATATAATAAAACCAAAACGGAGTATTATAATTAATTTAAAGCTATTTAAAATTAGAATCAAATATAACAAAAAAGTCAATAGTGCGATTCGGAACGCAATATGACATATTTTTAGGTATTAATTAAAAAAAAGTACTTTGCCGCGCTAGGCCGCAAAAAGCGATTTTCTACGCCTAAACTGATTGACAAAACCTCCTTTTCAGAGCATGTAAGGTGAAAAATGTATTGTTACTTATAATTAACAATAAAAACGATTCGGTAAATGTTGACATTGACATGAGGTACAAGACAAAGACAATTTAAAAATAAAGATTTATGCCACGTTCCGAAATCCAATCTTAGGTTGTGAAATCTCACCCAGCCTAACATAAAATTCTTATAACAAATCGTTTATTCTTATTGTTATTGTTTTTATGATTCAATGAACTAAAATAATATTATAAAACGAAAACGGAGTATTATAATTAATTCATTCAAAGCTATTTAAAATAAATAATATTTATTATAAAACGTAACAAAAAAGTCAATAGTGCGCATTATGACATATTTTTAGGTATTACATTACTAAAAAGTAATTTACCACGCTAGGCCACAAAATGCGATTTTCTACGCGGAAACTGAATGACAAATCCTCCTTTTCCGAGCGTGTGGGTGAAAAGACAATTTTTTAAATTATCTTGGTCTTGTGTTTACTCCCTAGATGGCCATTATCAAATCACAGCTCGGTCAGTCTTTGACATCTCTGTCATCAAGGCTCCAAAGTTACCTGGTTTGTATGAAAATCAACTAGTTTTAAAAAAAAAAAATTTTTATCTCTTGACGTTATTTTACAACAAATATTGATTCGTCAAGTTTTTAGGTAGACCACAATTTTCTCCATGATTGGGCCGTAACAAGAGATTGCTAGTCTTTGCGACTTACCCTATAATTTTAATATTTTCCATTGATTATGGCTTGTTACTTTTTAATAGGCGGCAAATGAACCCTAAAAGAGGCTGTGTCTTATATATCCGCCCCTTGTAGTTGTTACGCCTAGACCACTGAGTGGTAGGCGGACTAATTTATATGGCATAGACTAGAAATGTCTAGAAAAGACCGTGAAATCAACTAAGAGCTGATATCTCATTATCTGGAAAGATATAGAAATCAGTATTTTTTTATCCTATATTAAGTATATCAGTTTGTTTGTTCCTCTTTCACGCAAAAAATACCAAACTGATTTGGATGAAATTTGGTATGTAGGGACTTCATATAGTTACACATATGCTAATTTTTATCCCAATATTCCCATTCCCGCGGGAACGGGAACCACGAGGGTAAAACCGCGGGGCGGCCGCTTGTTCATAAATATTTCTTACACTCACACGAAACTAGCGAGTCTAGCCCCAAAGTAAGCCCTGTAAGGCTTGTGTTCTAAATAGATAATATATTTTTGTAATAATGTAGTCTAAAAAAAAGCAGCCGTGACTGAGGCATATGCAAATGTTCATAAACATACCAATATTTCCTCCTACTGGAATTCTGGACACCTTGAAAGCTGGTATACCAGTCTACCAAGGAGGTCGTCAAAATATAGCAGAAATGGTAATAGTTATAATGTAGAACTAATGTTCGTTTGTTACATAATAATTATTAAAATTGTACGGTAGATTGGTTTAACATAGAGTCTCACAAAACATGAGTTATTTACGAAAAGAACTCGGGTGAACATATGCTCCTTTGCACATTTACAAACTAATGCTCAGTCCTCTAGCCTCTGATAGTCTTTGACGTTTAGTGATACTTTTCATTTCATTTAAATATATAATAATATTAGGTATTATCTACCTCGCACGACGAATAAAAATAAAGTTGACGCGCTGTCTTCATTTCTAATAAGCTCTACAAAACACAGTAAGCTAGTAAACCGATCTTCGAAGAGTGTCGTTTGCGCATACAACATACATACGCAATTTATTTATACTACGGATTCCGTATTAAGACCCCGTCCATGTTTATGCAATAATGTTCACGAGGTTTTGCTTACATTGTTGTGTAATTATTTACTGAGATAATAAGAAATACCTACTTAATTACTTTTTGAAATATGTCGTCGTCTCGTCGTCTCAGCCACATGACACCCACTGCTGGGTATAGGCCTCCCCCAAGGATCTCCACGACGATCGGTACTGCGCTGCCCGCATCCAGCGGCTTCCCGCGACCTTCACCAGATCATCGGTCTACCTTGTCGGAGGCCTACCCACGGAGTATCGTCGGGTGTGCGGTTGCCATTCTAGAATATTCGCCGCAACGGCTATCGGTTCTTCTCACTGTGTCCCGCCCACCGCCACTTTAGCTGAGCAATCCTTCGAGCGATATCGGCTACTTTGTTTCTCCTACGGATCTCCTCATTTCTGATTCGATCACGTAGGGAAACCCTGAGCATAGCTCTCTCCATTGCACGCTGTGTGACCTTGAGCTTTCTTATCAGACCCATAGTAAGCGACCATGCTTCACTGCCATTAATCATCACTGTAGACTTTCGTAGAAATGATGCGACCGTCGTCAGTTTTCAGCTTCGTCATCTGGCTTTGCCCAATAGACAGATCTCTCGCGAACACTTTGGATCCTTTATTCCGGTCGATAGCCTCTTTAATACGGTTCCTATTATATTGGCGAAGGCCGCTTGTCAAAGACTTGGAGATCTGCTAATTTAGCTGCCCATAACGATGAGCATCCGCTGAGTTCTGAAGCCTCATTTCGCGTCTCTGATCGGAGTGTGTGGTCGGAGAGTTGCTTTAATTTGGAACGGCAGGGCTTAAAGTAAAACTCTACCGTTCGGACAGTATCGACCACCGGTCCACAGCGATGCTGTTCTCAAGGGCTTCGAAGCGGTTTTGGAGCTCTAGTTGAAAGCTCTCGCCGTTTTGGAAATGGGCCGGTAATGGTCGGAGCGTAGATTTTATCAATCGCGTTTTTTTCAGCTTTACGTTGATATTCAATGTGCCACGTACCATTCGGTGATAGCTCCCCGTATTGACGGTGTTGATCACAGTGACATCATTGAATATTTGCTTCTTCGATGACATGATAAAATCTATCTCATCTTTTACTTTACCGTCTGGGAGACTTGTGGGCGATGAAACCGACACCACCTACGGACTGTTGGTCGCACTCCCGGTAGTAAAGCAAGTTACCGGAGTCGAGGATTATCAAATCCTCTCCCTCTCTTCGGACTTTAGACAACCGTATAATGTCCCAGTGTAATTTGTTAATAACTTCCTCCAGCTCAGTAAGCTTCTCGTCAGTCCTTAATAGGCGCGTGTTGTACGTTGCCTAATTCCTAATTTCCATACTTTAACTATTTTTGTTTTTTTTGTACTTTGAAATCTTGGGTAAACGTCCGTGTGAGGGCAAAAGTAGTGTAGGACGCCATCAGACTAGGTGGAGCGACGATCTTTGCAATGTGGCTAGCAAGAGCTGGAGATTAGGCGCGGATCGTGTTCGGTGGCACCTAGAGACCTTCCTAGTATTGGACGATGGCTGATGATTTTAATAGTACTTTATGTAGATTTCACTTCTATGAAGTCAAAGTCAAAGTCAAAATATTTTTATTTAAAAAGACTTATAGATAAGTGCTTTTGAATCGTCCATTTTTTTTTGCCCTATCATGACGCAATTGGCTTAGCGCATTGAACCTGCAATTGTGTCAGTTAAGTTGGTCTTGGAATGGATGACTTTATGAGCCTGAGATAAAAGTCCTGACAGGATTTTGTAGTTGTCATCGATACAGTGCCCTCTTATCACACACACACACACATGTCCCGTGTGGTATAGCCTGTACAGTTTAGCCCAGTGTAAGTTTGTCTATGGTAAAGTTACTATCGCGATTGCATTGTTACATTACATTGTTAATGCAATACATTTAAATTATATGACTAATCATTCATAACTTAAACGCGCCATTCGCTTACACAACATTCATTACACCCATATTCTAAGTCGTTCCTCCAAAACTTACTCGTCCTCGACTTAACGAAACCTCACTGAAAACCTCTTCGAAATACTCCACGAAATCGGTATTCTAAGTCGTAACTCTGTAATTATTTATTACACTCAAGTGAGGAATAATTTGTGTGGAGGAGATTTTTTGCAACTATGAATATCAAATTTGTCGAATGAGTTTGAGTGGAGTGTAAAAAATTTTGGAGGAACGACTTAAAATATGGGGGGTTAGCCCTCTGATTCAAAATTAAGAAAACCATAAAAAATTATCTTTAAACACCAATGTTCGATGTCAATTAACGCAATAAATCTATGTAATGTGTCCAGCATCTTTATAAATATAGAAAAAAATACAATTAATAGATCTTAGATCATCTTTTAGTCAAAGTTTCAAGTATCGATAAATCCTTAATAGATCCATTACAATTAATTACTGATTTATTCAACTTAATCAATGATAGAGTCATAACTACCGACGATTAAAAAAATTCGATACGTTGGTGTAAGGTTCTGTGGTCCATACAAGATGTCTAAGGCATAGGGACCCATAAAATTGTTAAAAGATAGGTATTGGAGTCCCACGACAGAGATATTGAAAGGTGTTGTCCGCTATGCACTCATGATTATCACTTACAAAAATTTAAATTGGTGATACTTGTGATTGACTATTGGTAAGATATTAAAATACAGAATTTAACAATGTAACACAGTTATTATAAGTGATTGGAGCTTCCATTTAAGGGAAACATCATCATCAAACATCTTCATTGACATGGTTGAATCAGTTAAAGCCGTTAATTTGTTTATCATCGAATAATATATTCGACCTTTGAAACAAATAGTGATTAATAAATAACAGTTTTATTCATTTTGATTGGATATTATTTTAATTACATATTATTATCGTTCAATAAAATGGCTTTTTTGAAGAAAATACGTTACGAACTGAGCAAGAATATAGGCCTGAAAGCACACTCCGTACGTTTAGACATGAAAATTAAATGGTACGCCTTAGTTAAAAAAAATATATAAATGTTTTCACTAGAACTATAGAATGTTGCATCTAAAATCTAATTACAGATCATTTATACTAGAATAAATTATCTGTCTCCAACTTGCCATTTTACTTTTTCATCGCGTAGCCACAATCTGAATAGGTATGCAAGAGGAACACACCAAATCGGACACCATGAGATTTTTTTACAGTCTTCGATTAACATAAATTCCGTAGCGGGAGGGCTGCGACACATCGCTGTAGTAATAATAGTTAGATATTAATAATACATTTGGTAGCAGTATGACAACCCTGTTTATTTCGTTTATACAACTACTAACTTATTTTTATTAAGTCCAATACTGAAAAGACTGCTGCTTTACTTTTTGTTGCACATAAAATCGTTTTATTCCCAAGGGAAAATGCAAAAAATTCTGACTGAGCTTTTTGACGCAGTGGTAAGAGATTTCCACCTGCGATTATGGGGCGATTATGGCTAAGACGGTTTACGGCAAAAGTACGTTGGTACTTTTTGTTATACAACTGTAGGTTAGAGATGTTACAAATCCGTTAGTAACATATATATTTCTTATGGTAAATTTTAAATAGAAAAATATTGGAAAAAATTAACTCGGCCACAAGTGAATTCTCAGACGGGAATCGAACCCGCGACCTTTGGAAATCCGGTCCAATGCTCACTTAACAAGAATTCACTTGTGGCCGAGTTAATTTTTTCCAATATTTTTCTATTTAAAATTTACCATAAGTATAAAAATAGCATTGAAAAATGCAAAAATTACAAAATCATAAAATATATATTTCTTCATACCTTTATCTACATTTGTAAAGTTTATGAGTTTGCCTTTTATTTTATGAAGTGAAAACTTCTTTAGCGGCGTTGTGCACATCAGAGTTTAAAATTTTTGGAATGGGTAAAAAATTTTAGAGTCGCGTCAGGACACGTGACCTGATCGAAAATTCGTAAGACGGAGGGAGAGTAGACCGCCGGCGCGGCGTAGGCGTATGCCTGCTCCTGCTGTTTCGTTTAAGCGGTTTTCTTTTCTGATGGCACTCCCGGAGTGCAACCTGTTGTTTTTTTCTTTCCGAAAAGGCCACTTAAAAAACTTTTTATAAAATAATTCAAACCTTTCGCCTAATCTGCAAAATCGGTCTCGCTCCCGTGCGCGTCCTTTTCACATTGCTAAGTTGCTTCAGTCGTACAGCGCCTTAAGCATTTTTTTTTAAATGAACGGCTACGGGAAATAACAAGGAAACAGGGAAAAACCTTGTTTTCTTGTTCTGTGAGTTCTAATAATTTTTTGCCTCGAATTTCTTCGTGCTTCGGAAGGCACGTTAAGCCGTTGGTCCCGGCTGCCATCCACAAGGAAGTGGGACATTTAAAATGGCTGATGACGACATAATAAGTGGCTGTCTCGTGACGTACGGCCAGTGACCACCCTTTTACGCGAAAGACGGAAGCAGTCCATGTAGGTATTTCCTTTTCTACGATTTTCTCTACGACGATTTTACTTTAATAATTTGTCATGGCTTAAATTTTTTTTCGAGATGAGATTTAGGTAAGTCTTACCCCCATATTCTAAGTCGTTCCTCCAAAACTTTTTACACTTCACTCAACCTCGTCGTGGGTAAAAATGGTAGTGTGCGCTAGGCCTAACACGGAGTGGCTACGTACTCTTTGGCTGCTCCAGGTCCTTACGGAGTTATGACTTAGAATACCGATTTCGAGGAGTATTTCGAAGAGATTTTCAATTAGGTTTCGTTAAGTCGAGGACGAGTAAGTTTGGAGGAACGACTTAGAATATGGGTGTTAGTTTAGTCTGTCTAGTCTGTCTAAACGCGTAAGATGCTCCGGCATACCTCTCTTTCCTGTGTTATTTATGAGGCTACCCACCATACGGGTCCAATGCGAATGCAAGTAGGTGGCTTAACGACTCCAAATGCAGCCAGGACTATGCTGGATTTCCCAGCAGCAAAATTTGTGCGGCATTGATGAAATTGCTAGTGCAGAACGTTACTATACGGTTCTTATATTTTTTCTAGGTAGAAGAGGTAAGTAGTTACCTATACGAGGCACGAAATATTTGTTGATTAGGATTACAGTTAATTAGCACGAAGGAGCTCGAAATAGTAAATTTTTATTCACCCATCCTGTGACCGACCATTGCGAAAGTTGCAACAACAAACATATATCAATATTGAAATATTCAAACTGTATGAGAACCTAGCGTGTCGAATTTTTCGTACCTAAGACGACGTCACGAGCGAGATTTAGTGATGTGTAAATGTTATTGACGAGGTCTTACAAGAAAGCACTGCACAATAATTAGCCCATTTTCGTTTCCGAGCGATGCTTGTTTCCATGGCAATTGCAATGGTCTCAAACGGACTGACTTAGGTCGTAAAACTTTGACCGTGGATCAAGCTTTTGACACGCAAGGTACACTTTTACCATCTATCTCGATATAGGTCTGTGGCCTAACCTCAACAGTCGCAGGCCGAGCGCGCGAACCATTGCCACCAAACTCCTCTACTTATTATGTAGGTACTTACTTCTAATTTAAAATTTTTGTTCAAGTTCCATATGTTACCTACTGCTCTAAACTTATCTATTGTAAGGTGGTTCTTATCAAAATGTTTGCTTTTTGGTTTAAAGTTAACCCTGTTAATAAGTCTGATCGCTTATTCGGACCGGTTCGAGTGAGAATTTAAATGTTAAGGATTGTTTTTGTTGGTTTGTTTTTTAACTTTAACTGGTTATCCTCACGCCACGGGATGAATCAGGATCGAGCTTTGACCTTCGTTAATTGGAAGAAAATTCATTTGAATTATTTTTACGTTACGTTACGTTAAAGTTTCTGATGTAACGGTTTTTATTGCTTAGCTTAATTTTATTATGATTTAATCTTAGAACCAGGTATACAGTTCCAGCTGACCTCTGTCATACAGATTTTTGAAAATCTAGCACGGAGGTCAGAGGCCTTAAATGAGACAATTTCAGTCTTTCTGTTGTAATTTCATCACCAAATTGTAATTGTGTTTTTTTGTTCTAATAAATTTTTATTATTAATATTATATTATAGATGATCGAAGCTTAGACCTGTGAAAGTAGGTAAGTAAAAAATACCAAATAATTTAGACAGTGTAATTATACCTACCACTTTGTCTGAATATTTTTGAAAAAGACAAAATTCTTAAATATAGGTACAGAATAGGCTACTCATAAAAAAAAACCTACCTTAATGACGTACCGAGTAGTTTCATATATATATGCCACTCTTAAGTAAGTAACTACCTAGTTTTAAGGAGAACACAAGCTTTTCATATACAAATCGAAATGTGCAAATAAAAGCTCGTTTATTTATTTGGCGCCAGCTTAATGATATGACATTTCGCGCTGTTTAAATCGGTGAAAGATACGAGTGATGAAGCGATGATGCGGACTTCTTTGATCCAGTGGTTCTAGTGGAAGACCGACTGATTATGACGCCATGTGTTCGAATCCCACATGTTTGTATAGTATTTATTTTAGCTTTAGCTGAGCGATATTAGTTTTAGCTGAGCTTTTTTATGAACAACGGGAAATCGCTGAGCCTTTATGATTCCTTTTACCATTTATTTTTTGCTTTTGAGTATTGGATGGAATAAATCAGCTTTTCTTGATATTTAGCGAACAGTATATTTACATGAGTTTAGATTTAATGTTCCGTATATTTAAAGGTTTTTTCGTTTTCCCAACGTTTCGGCACCTTTTCAACTGCCGTGGTCACGGGATGACGGTATGACGGTCATAAGGATGGAAAAGTCGTTTTATTTTCAATGGACAGTGCGAGCCAAGATTTACGATGTGCTTATTGTTGCTTGTACATTATTATTAAGAAGGAAAGAGAAAAAAATTTTTGGTCCAAGGCAGAGGGCGGGTGGAACCTGGAGGCCTCTGATAAACGCTGAAATCGTGGACATGTTTGGCCATCCTAATATTATAGGAGAGACAAAAGCCCACATACTCCGCTGGCTCGGCCAATTAGAAAGAATGGGTGAAGATCGAAGCATCAAAAGACCCTACATGGGTAAACCACTAGGACGAAGACCGGTAGGCTGTCCCCGATATCGATGGTGTAATGAGGTAGAAGCGGATTTTTGCGAGCTTCAAGCCGAGAAACCTCACAAGACCTAACTTTGCAACAGCAACGCGACAGCAGAAATTGCGTGATAATTGCTTTACGTCACGTATCAACAGTGCGGCGTCTAACAAACGATGAACTACAATGTGTATTCATTTAGTTCCTGTTATTTTTACCAAATTGTTTTTGGCGCTAGCGTCATAGCAAAACGTTCGCACCTAGGTAGGAGCGTGAGAGAGTTAGACGCCGCTATACGAACCATCAGCGAGCGATTAGTCAGCAATCATATACGTAATACCATTTTCATTTTGACGTTCCGCAGCGATCGCGCGATATCTGCGCGATAATTGCAAATTTTTAGGTAAGAGCCCCGCGGGACAACTGGCGTTCTCTCGTATCGGAGGCCAAGACATACTTTGAGTCGCTGAGCCAGTATAGTAAGTAAGGAAAGAAAAATTTTAACTGAGCTCTTTTCAATAACAACGGACAAACCCTGTTTGAATATTTTTTTTCTTTTACTCTATTACCTGCTTTTCGAAAAGGCGTTTCCCCGAATAAAACTCCACTGTTCGACAGAGAGCTTCACCGATTTTATGTACCTAAGTAGGTATTTTTAAAAGATTTCATGTAATAGTACCTAAGTGAGAAAGAAATATTATTAGCTTGACTTGCAATCCCACACTTCTTAATATACATTGCTACGACAAACATAATCATTTTGTTTACATAATCAGCAAATTTGCAGGTGTTGACTAATTTGGCTTATTTAGCATTAAGATGTGAAACTATGTTGAAAAGCTAAAGTGTTAGGTTAAATACTAACTAATATTATAAATGCGAATGTGTGTTTGTTTGTCCTTCCTTCACGCCTTATCTAAGCAACCAATCAACTTGATTTTTGATATAGCGTTAGTTGAAAGGACAGAGAGTAACATAGGCTACTTTTTATCCCGATATTCCCACGGGAACGGGAACCACGCGGGAGAAATCGCGGGCGGAAGCTAGTATTCCAATAAAAGACTTAAATAGTGAGCAAATTATTTACACTTCAGATTTAAATTACGTGTATTTTTTTGGTTTTTGGGGGTTTTCTTAACGTTTCGGCAACTAATGATAATTTTTAAATAGAAAAATATTGGAAAAGATCAACTCGGCCACAAGTGAATTCTCAGATAGGATTCGAACAACTTTTTAAAGGCCGTGGGTCACGGGATGACAGCTACCTACTTATAATTATTATTCTACATTCGAAAGGTAAATTTTATTATTTCTTTTGGATAGGGTTGGATCACTTTCCTACTATTTTTTAAATTTAGGTATAATTTATTGTATAGCAAAAACTATTGGTTGAAATGTTTTGAATTGTAATTAATAAACAAATATCATTAACTGACAGCTCATTTTACTTATTCATAAGCTCTAAAATATTATTTGAGGGTCGAAACACCTCCATTTTTACAAATTTGCCTTTAGAGGTGAAACGGTCTTTTCATTTTTGGCATGTTTATGAATTACTAGCGGCCGCCCGTGGTTTCACCCACGTGGGTCCCGTTCCCGTGGGAATATCGGGATTAAAAGTATCCTATGTGTTAAGCCAGGCTATCTACTATATCTGTGCCAAATTTCATCCAAATCCGTTCAATACTACATACATACAACATACAAATAAACATACGACATACTTTCGCATTTATAATATTAGTAAGACAAGCTTCCATGAATTCGTCAGTAAATATAAATATCATAGGCATCAATAGGTGAAAATTAGTCTAAACATTTTAGCGAGAAAGTGTACCAATTAATCTATCTACACAAATTTTTATACTTATGGTAAATTTTTATACTTATGGTAGACTTAGTAAAGTCTCGGTAGCTCAGCGGTTAGAGCATTGGACCGGATTTCCAAAGGTCGCGGGTTCGATTCCCGTCTGAGAATTCACTTGTGGCCGAGTTAATTTTTTCCAATATTTTTCTATTTAAAATTTACCATAAGTATAAAAATAGCATTGAAAAATGCAAAAATTACAAAATCATAAAAAATAAAAAAAAAATAAAAAAAAAAATATGTTTAATAAAATAAATATTTGCATACAATCACACCAATTATCTAGCCCACGTTAAGTTTCATGAAGAACTTGTGTTATGGATACTAGATAACGGATAAACATACTTATATACTTTTTTTTTGTAAATACATACTTAACACGTTCGCGGACACCAAAACGAGACACAATATAATTTTTATTGTTATAAATGCTATAGGCGTTGAGTGTCCGCGAAAGGGTTAATCTACATATTAAATACCCAGACCAAGATAAATAGACATGTTCATGCACACAAATATTTGTCTTGTCCCTGGATCGAACCCGGGACCTCTGGCGCAGAAGGCGGGGTTAGTACCCCTGCGCCAAACAGGTCGTCATTGTGTTTATAACGTGGGTTATCACTTATTGCAAACTCGCCATAAATATTATTAAAAGGTTTCAACTTTTAACGAATGCGCTATAGTAATAATTTTTAAACAAGTGAATATACTAGAAAAAAGCAACTTGTCTCATGTCGCTCTGACGGAACGGGACATGAGACAAGTTGCTTTTTTCTAGTATATTTACTTGTTTAAAAATTATCACATAAAATTAGCATTGTAAAATGCAAAATTAAAAAGTTATAAGCGCTATAGTAACTTCTGCACATTTAACAAACTCTAGTGCATGTTTGCACATCACAGATGGCTCATTCACAGCCACATGTGAGTTTGTCGTACAAATAGAATGTAAAAAAAAAACAATTGATATCCTTTTCAGGATTCCTAGAGTGAGAATGTAAAAAAACTAATGAAAAACTAAGATTAACTAAGATAGCCCACAAAATTTACCAATTTCAGAAAAGAAAGACGTTTTCAAATTGTCGCCTTTTTTGGTGGTAAGATTTTAACTTAATGTTTATATTTATTAAGCATGTCATATGTATGAACATATTGCGTAAAACTCCCAAACGAACCTGCTCCTTTTTTGAGGTTGGTTAAAAAGTAAAGTTTCGAGAAAAATGGGCTGATGCCTTGAAGTAGGCAGAGGTCAGCTAGTTTGTAAAAATAACTCAAAACTTTCTGTTCGACCCCCATTAACTCGATCTCAAAGCAAAAGAAAAGTCCTAAAAAAATATTGCTACAAAGCCCTTACAAACTTCGCTGCACGTGTCAAAATTGTTTCTATCCTAATTTTTTGTAAAGATTTTCTCCCCATTATTTTAACACATGCGAGGAAGCTAACCCCAGCACTTCCGAGAAATGTTCTAGGGATTGTCCCAGCTAAGTTAAAAATCTTAGGCGAGTTTTAGACTTGCAATAAAACTTGCAGAAATCAACTTTTGTTACTTTACTACTGTTAAATAGGTATGGTAAGTTAACTTCTGTAAGCGTTCCACCTGCGGACCTTGCTTGCTTAGTGGTAACAATCACCGGTATCAGACTCAGGGGTCCAGGGTTCTTGCGGGGTACATATTGTATTCGGTTTGGTTGTTGGTAGGACTTGTTGTAAGTCCGCCTGGCTAGCTACCACCATCTTATCTAAGCCTGGCGCCATAACAACAATGTTTTCAGCATTGTTGTGTTCCGGCAGTTAGAGATAAGATAGCCAGTTCCTCAGTGATGGTGATGAGGATTCCAAGAGAGGCGCGCTTCCATCTTTAGCCTTATCAATACTTAACAACAGGTATGATGAAGACTAACGACCGAAATTAATAACATATCTGTAGATATGTATAGGGCTATCTAAGATAGTTACCTAAAATATTTTTGTTAAATAATATGAGCAAAATAACGACAGTTGCTAAGCAGCTTAGGCGAGTACTTATCTCAGATAGCCCTATCCATATCTACAGATAGGTTATTAATTTCGCGCTTAAGAGTCTCATCGTTGTTCATAAAAAAAGTTATATGTATAAAACCCAAAATGATATATTTTAAACGGACAAGCAAGTCTCTTTCAAGAAATATCAGGAAGAACTTGCTAGTCTAAACGTTGCTTAATATCCTCATACCCACATGCATTTAATGTAGCAGTAAAGAGACAAATTACAATACTTCAGCTTGTGACCACAGACTCTTAAAAAAAGAGCGCATCTTTAAAAAAACAGCTAACCAACTAAACTGTTAATATAAAACCTTATTTTACACCAGAATCGAAAACCTCAGGTGTTAGTAACGTTCACTCACATTGTTATTCATTATAAATATACAAAATGACTTAATTAAAGACCGAAAACCGGCATTATAAGTCAGAAAAAATACACAGCCTCCGAGTCAGGACCGCTTGCGTGCTGTCCCTTTCACTCGCACACTAAAACATTCCCTATCCCTTTTTGCGCCAGACGAACTTGTAAATTGTTCTTTTTACGGAACGCCCGGAGCGAAACGTCTTAAGAATTTATCTGACGTTGAATTTCAACCTTATTTCGTTTCGACTAAAGTCTGAACTTACTTTTGAGGTGAGTTAAACCGTCTTTTAAGGTATTGGACAGCTGATCAAGTTATCTCCTTCAGACAAAACAAAATACAGCACAAGTCCTTTGAGCTTTCGAGTTTAGTTGCTTTACCGCGTTTGCTTTTTGTAGCCCCGTCCTTTTCTTGGGGCATTTCATTCGTAACGCAAACGAGTTCAGCATTAAATCCTTGCCTGTTAGCTTTTAGTGAAATAGGACCTTATTTTGTTGGGGATAGAGAGTAGGTTTTCCTTTGTTTTTTGGTAAGTAAAGATTGTTTATACTGTTTTCGTGAAGATGTAACTGTCACGTTCTATCGATGCGATGCCTTTTTGTTTCTGCATTGAGACATGCTATGCACTCGATCCGTACGTTACTTTTCGTATACGATTCAAACTAATACATGATTCACCTCACCTTTTGCGAGACGAGAATCCACGCTCTATGTTGACACCAGCATTCCTTTGTAAGGGTTATAGAATGCAGGATTTTCTCCTTTTTTGGTTTATTGAATTGCTTCGGTGTTACCTAGTTACATCTCAATCTTCGTTTAGATTATCTTCTAGAGCTGGATAGTAATTTATTACACTTATGATTTGTAGCTACCTGGATTTCTGATAAGTTGATATAATTTGAAAGTTAAGTAAGTTTTAACGGTCTTTGAAGCCATGATATTTTTGTAATATTTAGTAAAACATTTCATAAAAAAAAACGGTAAATTAATAATGCATATATGTATTTTTAACACGACTCTCTCTACTCCGTATTCTCCATTCGTCATTAATGTAATAATACCTTAATCTTAAAAAATCCACAACTTTGCAATAATAATATGGACTAATAATAATCGCCTCCCTAATTGTCTAATTTCACATCTATCACAATCCCTTTCAAAGGTATTGCTATTGTGATATTGATATATGGAATTGTGTGACTTATACTCGCATTCCCTTTCGGAACGAATATGTTTATAATGACAATTCATACATTTGAAAGATATTTTCGTCTGACACTTTGCTTAGACAGTTCAATTTCGATCATTCAATACTTGAAAACGCGTCCCGATCACAATTCCTATCAAATGTTAAACAGTGACTGCCTGAAGTACCTATGTAAATATCTTTTAAATGACGAATTGAAAGGGATTGCGGTAGATATTAAAATTAGACAATTAGCCTCCTGGTCATAAAGATTATCATGAATAGTATTGGAACTCCTTCTTAGTCGTTATAAGAACTATTCAAGCTACCAGCTTATAGAAATTTTGGTTGAAATTTCCCCTAATAACTTCTTCCGGGTTTGGAGCAAATTCAGTCTCTATCCTCATTGTCTCTAAAAATACATCCACAATAACACAAAACGTGCGTATATTGTAAAAACTATTTGATCTTCTGTTTGAATAATCTTTATGCATAGAAGAAAGATGCATTATCCTATTCAAAATTTCGTCCAAGTCCGAAGCAAAATTGGTCGGTTAAATTCTAATGTCACTTCCTTATACATCTCACATTTTAAATGAACCAAAAGTGCGCGTATAGTACAAACTATTTCATCTCCTGTGTGACCAATAAATTTTTGTGCAGGTTCCCATAGAAATTGTCGTCCAAGTCTTGTTGGGGCAAACATTGGCTCGGTAGTCGGTATGGCAAACAGACCTGATGAGTGTTGACCAACCACTTCACAAATAGATAATTATTTGGACCGTCTAAAGACAATGCGTTTGCTTATGCATGGACGGGGAGTGCTGGCGGGAATTTCTGCTTTTGTTCACGGTCCAATATGTTTTGAGGAACGAATTCTTTTGACATGACACTTTAAGTTTCTGTGGGACCGGTATCAACTGTTTGTGATTTAAAATTCGATGCTTTCTAGCAGGACACCGGTGTCCAGAGAACAATAGAATATCTATTGTGTTTCATAACTCGGGGCCTGAGAGGTTGAGATGTTTTAACTATAATCAAGTAATTAAATGGGGATTCATTGTTTAATATATTTAAATTAAGGCCTTTGAATAGTAATACTTTAATGTCTGCCGAGGAGAAGAAGAATAGTTTAAGTTTTTGACTGTTATGTTTGGGTTTCTTCTTCTTGCCTTGAATAAACCTTTAGGCACTTATTAACAAACTATAAATTGCCATTGGCATAATTTACAAATTTTAACTGGCCTTCTGTTTTCCTAGTTTCTGATTTGTGTACGTTAAAATAAATATTCTGCAGGATTGTTCAGAAAAAGCTTTTTTTAAACTTTAATTTTCTAAGCTGTAGCTTTAAAAGTTCTCAACGCTTTTTTAACCTTCGTTATAACTATTTATCGTTATACCCTAATTAAACTATTCTTCGTCTTATCTTAACTTCCACTTCGCTGGGGCGCCTCAGAAACAATATTTCCCTATTCAGGAATTACTTTTTGTTCGTTTGTTTGATAAGCAACCGGCGTTTAAAAGATAAAAATGTTTTATTTGGTTACCTGAGGTAGGACTTATGAAACCAAATATTTGAATAATAAAGTAACTTCATTTATGGTTTTGTTCAGGGTTTTATTAGTAGAGAATTTTTACTGGAACGAATTTGTCTGTGGTCACTTTATGGATCATCCTTTTTCATCACTTCTTAACGATCGGTCCCATTTCGCCTTCGGTTATGGTAATGTCATTGACCTAACTTCATCAGCTTTAACGCTTTCTTCTAAAGCAATTTCTGTATTATGTGGGATACATTGCAGTTCATCTAAATTCGATTTTACTTTGTACTGATGAACTGCGTCATTATTTTAGGAATTCTCAAAACTCCTTATTAGAATCATAAACCTCATATCATAATCTTTATTGTTTGTGTAGTTAAGCTCAATAAAACAAACTTAATTATTAATGCAAATCCATGAATTTATTATTGTTTACGTTAGTGCATCAGTCAGCATAGCGCTAAGAAAATGCGATTAAGACATTATCTGGTTAGCACTATCCGCGCCAGAGTGGGACAGAGCACAAATACGACCGCGTATAATTTGTACGGAAATAACTTTCGGTGCGAGCGAGACGGCGCGATTGAAATGTCAGGTTCGACGCGCGCATAATGAGAAACCAGCCGTCCCTTTCGCTCTTGACGTGTTACAATCGTTTATTGTCATGTTACTGTCTCGTTTCGATCGGCAAGATTGAGATTGAATCGCCAACGGCCGGAGTCCTCCCGCTAATACTTATATTCGTTTCTCCCGCGTCGAACGCGGACGTTGCTACGTGCCCCTTTTTTGTTTTCGCGTGAACTTAAAAACAATCGTTATTAATTAAAAAGATAAAATAAAAACAAGTGACTGATGACAGTTATCGTGTGCCAGTGACATTGTTAATAATTTTGAGGTTGTGTCAAAAAGTTTGTATAACAAATTGAGTAGTGAGTGTAGTGCGGCAATTATGAATATGCGAATGGATTGCTACCGCTGCGGTATATTTAACACGATGGCTTGACAAATCGAGATAATTGATGGTAAGTTTGTATGGATTAAGCAATTAAGGGCTGCGAATATCCGGCGAATAAATAATTGAGAGAAAAAAAGTTTTAAAAACATTTTCGGGATACCCGAATTTTGCGAAGTTTTCGTTTCAAAAGTTAAATGTTTTGTTAAGAATGAAGCTTTCAACATGTGGCCGAAAGAATATTTTTGTAGCAGGTACAAAATTCGGTTTCGAGATGGAGCTTACTTTTTGTATGCTAAAAACAAAGGTCCCGCGTTCGGACCACGGGGTGTCGCATGCTGCAGTGCAGTCACGTTTTCAGCCTTTCCCGAGAAATGCCGGGATTTATTTTATCGCTAGACGTGTGCTGTACTTTGCGTTTTTAATAAACTAGTAGATTTGTATTCTGAACGTTTGCTTGAGTGGTGTAAACAACACGAGGTTTCGATTTATATGTTAAGTTAGTTTACTGAAGATTTAAATAAATAACTCAAATGTTTACATCAAAATGACTTTACATTACTATGACATATTTTCATAATAATTTTGTTTTTGGCAAGTATGAAAATTATCAAAATTATAAAATTGTACTCTTATTAAATATACTACTTATTTAAAATTACGATTTAAAAGCAATTGGAATTTTAATTAAAATAAAAATTTGTTAATTTTTCAATTTTGAAAAATAAGTACCAAACCAAGTTTTCTAAGTAGAGAAATTTTATGAAACGCCTTTCTTAAGTTGAATACACAAATTCACACACACACACACACACATCCATACACGTTCATAATTAAGTGTAATGTAGCATGTTTAAAATTACTTATATTACTTGCTAAAAAAAAAGTAACATTAATTTTGTTTCTCGATTTGGTGCGTCAAACGCGACAATAGTAAATTATACCGGTTAAATTGTTTTTGGTCACTGCGATATAAGTAAAAGCTTAGTGCAGAGGCCGTTAGAAATAAGTTTGCAATGTACCTACTTTTGGAAATAAAGTTAATTTATTAAAAAAATACTAAGATATTTTTTAAGTACATACTTTTAATAATTGGGGTAATTTCACTTAATATTTTTGTAATAGCTGACCGGTACCCACTTTAACGGATCAGCCCATTTTTCGCTGCCTTGATTGACAAATATATATTACTATTTCACATTGAAAAAAATATTAGTAATCACAATTATATAGCATATGTTACTCAGGAATATTGTACCTTCGTATTGGTGAAAGATTTTTCAAACTCGGTTCAGTAAGTTCCAGATTTTTTTACAAACAAAGTTCATAACTTTACATCTTCATAACCTCTTTATACATACATAACCGAAATAATGCTAACTTAAAGTTTATTAATTTTTTACTCAGTATCTCTTCCCGTAAATTAGATCGAAAAAACCGATAAAACTTTTATGCAGTTATAATTTTAAAATTTTCTACTAGGTACACTAAGAAGATTCTTTTTGTGTCTTACCAAAAAATAGATAAAAATAGTAAGATAACTAACGAACAAAAATAACTAGTCTTTATTAACATGAACGGCGATTTCCTTAAATGAAAAATAAATCTATTAAATATACTTACCTTATTATACAAAAAAACCTAATAAAAGGAGTTTAACAAAAATTTAACAAAAATAAGTTAAATAATGGCATAGTTAATTAATTAAAATAGTTAATTTTATTCACTCATTATTAACTAGTAATGTTTTCGGGAGTGTATGTTCATTATTTAACATCAAACGTAATAAAAAGCTCTTGTTGCGTTTACATTCATAAAATTATTGTGATTACTTCAAGCATACCTTTTATGGTAGCTATAAAATTGCATTTAGGTATGAAATATGCAAAACCACTTTAATTAAACCTGAGCCAGAACGAGAATTTTTATAAAACTAACGTTTAAAGTTTATAAGTATACCATTTTATTGCCAGACAGTGGAAGCGCTTAAAATGATAATTCATTCTTATGAAATATATAAAAATAGGTTCAATGTTCAAAATGACATTGGATGGAAGTGGATTTGTATTTTTGAAATAAACAAGATCGGCACCCTTCACTATCGTAGCGAAGGCATCAGACGACTTCTAAACTCCGTATTTAGAGGTTTGACATGGCTATGTATCACCTCAGAAAATTTCAGCTTTCTAGCTATAGTAGTTCTCGAGATTGAATTATGCGCACACACGGACTGGGTCAGCACATAAGACTTCTACTATCGTATGCATAGCATAGTTTAGAAGTCTAAAACGAAAATTAACACTAGTACTTTTGATTTTTGTTTCATTCTTGTACCATAAATAAAATTGATCATATTTGGTGTTATAATGAATTAGCTGATGATTAATAGTTATTTGTTACGTAAGGCTGGAAAGTTGGTTTTTAGCGGCGTGTTAGGAACACTAGAATCCTATACTTGCTCAGATTTTAATTGAGGTCTATTGAAATCTGAGCAAGTATAGGCGAGTGGTTCAAAGATTGATTCCTGAGCGAAACGAGGATTTCAAAGGTACAAGACGCTAAAAACTTTTCTGCCGAGCACAACACACAATTTTTCACCACACAACAGGGAGGAACATTTTATGGTTGTTTCCGCGGTCAGCTTCCGGTAAAAAACTTTAAACATTAAGTTTAATCTAAATATACATTATTCTTGTTGTTTTAATGATATAAAAAACTAAAATAATAAAAAAGGGAGTATTATAGTTCATTCAAAGTTATTTGAAGTATGAATATATTGTTACTTATAAATAACAATAAAAACGATTCGGTAAATGTTGACATTATCAACATTTACCGAATCTTTGTCATGAGGTACGAGACAAAGACAATTTAAAAATAAAGGTTTATGCCACGTTCCGAAATCCAATCATAGGTTGTGAAATCTCACCCAGCCTAATATAAAATTCTTATAAAAAATAGTTTAATCTTATTGTTATTGTTTTTATGATTCAATGAACTAAAATAATATACCTTATAAAACCAAAACGGAGTATTATAATTAATTCAAAGCTATTTAAAATAAGATTCGGAACGCCTTATGACATATTTTTAGGTATTAAATTATAAAAGTACTTCACTGCGCGAGGCCGCAAAATGTGATCTTCTACGCGGAAACTGAATGACAAATCCTCCTTTTCCGAGCGTGTGAGGTGAAAAAGTATTTTAATTGAAAGTGTACTTTATTTAATAAGTGAAATCAAATAATGAACCAAATAATTTTTACATGTGATTAGAGATGTTAGATTTTCTTTTTCATTACTTATGTCGATCATTACTACTTATATCATCAATGCACAGTTTGTTATGAAAATAACTGATTATTGAATTTAAGTCATAAATGTTTATAGTGTCTTTTACAGAATAATTTTGCTTGTTCTGGGGTTTAGTCTATTATGATTTGATTTTGTTTGTATTACGGCAGGCAATATATTTTTGCTGTCAGCCAATTTTCTTCTTATTTTTCTACTTGTGACTTCCTCTATAATGTAAGATTTTCGAAGAATCGACTTCAAAAAAGGAGGAGGTTCTCAAATCGTCGAAATCATTTTTTTATGTATGTCACTAGATTACTCGAAGACGGCTGGACTGATTTGAGTAGGTAATTCTTATTTTGTTCGAAAGAGTATACTTCACATGTGGTCCCATTGTCATCATGTCAGGATCCGATGATGGGATCCTGAAGAAATCCAGGGAACTCCTCCAATGTTATAGGCACTCCTATAGCGATTTCGGTGTTTTCTATAGTAACTTGTGCGGATGCTTCCGGAAAGCACCATTTGGTGAAGTGGAACTGATGATGAAGACCACAAATGGTCATCTGTTATAAAGTTTATATTAATTAAAATATTTTTTTCGTATTAATTTTGCTGCTAGATGCTTTCCATTCGACAACATTGATATTAACAATATTATGCTAGCCGCGTGAAACAAAATAAACCGACGCAAAAACCTATCCAAACAGGCACTAAGAATGTCAAAATAATGCTGATTTTTTATCTTTATTTACTAACACACTTACTTATAAACCGTTACTTAAATTAAGCATTAGGTACTTAAAAGTGCCGCTGTCTGTATATAATCTTTATTTACCTACAGACAAGTGACAGCATCAGTTTTAAGTAATGTTTAACTTAAGTAGCGGTTTATAAGTAAGGGGGTAAGTTTTTAACCTTTATTTAGGTACAATCGGGGAACTTCCCGGTTGACCAGTAGAGTATCCTTAGGAAACGTTTTCTCTGAAAGTACTAAGGTTAAAAAAATAATTATTTATTTAAATGAAATACCTATTAATGTTCTATAATCTATACTAATATTATAAAGGTGAAGAGTTTGTTTGTTTGAACGCGCTAATCTCAGGAATTACTGGACCTGTTTAGAAAATTCTTAGACCATTAGAAAGCTACATTTCTCCCGATTGACATAGGCTATATTTTATCCCGATATACCCACGGGAACGGGCACCACGCGGATAAAACCGCGAGGATCCGCTAGTTTGTGATATAAAAGTTTTCTGTGTAATTGTTACTTTTTTAAATAAAGCTCTCTCAAAAAACTCTACTGTACGTTTTTACGGTACGGTGAGTTTTTACGATGATAATAACCATAATATATAAATATTTATTTAAAATATTAATTTGCATGAAGTGCATATTCAAAAAACCCGGAGTAAAGTATTCGATATTCGACACAGCGTTTCCATTGAAATTGTTGATTAAATCTTCCTATCTTAAGGAACGGACATGAGCAGCTTTTGAATTGTTTTTTATAATAAATTTAACTATTTGTACAATGTTTTCCTTGATAACGGCAAGTTTATTTGTAAATGCCGTTGGTTCTGTTAAAGCTGAAAGGTTCTTCAGACATGTTTAAACCTGCTAGTTTAAACATGTCTGAAATGGGTGACAGGAACCAACATTCGGTTTATCTAAAATACTCAAATTGTATTAAAGAAATTGACTTTGACTTAATCTAATTCTATTAATCCAACATATATTAAATATACCTAAGCGTGTACTATTCATTGATTAGAACAACTTTCCCGTTTATTTATATTGGTTTTGGGCCGAAAAGCCGGGAAACCAAAAAAATCCTTATCACCTTAACACACGTCATTTTCATACTTATGATAAATTTTTAAAAAAATATTGGAAAAAGTCAACTCGGCCACAAGTGAATTCTCAGATGGTACTCGAACCCACGACCTTTGGAAATCCGGTCTATTGCTCTAACCACTGAGCTACCGAGACTTCTCGGATTTCCAAAGGTTCGAGTCCCATCTGAGAATTCACTTGTGGCCGAGTTGTCTTTTTCCAATATTTTTCTATTTAAAATTTATCATAAGTATAAAAAAAAGCATTAAAAATGCAAAAAATCAAAAATCATAAACGTTATTTTCAATCTAAAGTCTAAATAAAATGCGCAATAAAATTCTTCTATAATATTTATAGAAGAATGCTGTTACTTAAAAAAAAAGGAACTCTAAACCTAGAAATCATCGCCTTTAGGCAGCCATTACTTACAGACCGACAAATAATCGTACATAAATTAATAAATTGAGACATAAATTACATCAAAAGCTAAGCATTAACATTAATATCCGTTCAAATGTTAATCAGGCATAGTAAACACGACCAATAATTTCACATTTCACGATTGCCGAAGGTGCACGAACTTAACCGAGCGGTGTCGGTGGATCTCTCGATCGAAGATCACGATATTGAACGATCGAATTATTAGTTTATATCGCATATCTATCGCTTTACAATTATTATGTAGATGGTGAATTACACTTTAACTTCGCCCGTGTAGCAGAGAGTTTTTGGGTAAGATTTAACAGATAGACTAAGGCAATATTTTTGTTAAGAAAATAATTCTGGAAAATTGGAAGTCCGTGTTTTTCAAGTTATTGCTGTGACATTTCATATTTACGTATTTGCAGTAAGGTTTGAGGTTTTCCTGATATTACAATATCTTAAATTCTACTTATGTATCTCTTTTATAATAGACATTTTTTTCTTCTTCTTTCTGAATTAAACGTGCCCACGATAAAAAATTTGACGAATTTTGCCAATGTCAAGTAAATATATTTTGTAATATATTGAAATTGTACGGTAGATTGAGTTAAAAATGGAGCCTCACAACACGTGTTATTAAGAAAAGAACTCTGGTGAAACTCCAATAGACATAGGTATTTAGGTAGTTTATACATAAATGTCAATCACTTTGTCAAATTATCGTGCGTAGCATAGATTTTTGTGGAGCGAAAAAAATCTAAATCTATGGTGCGTAGGGTCTTAGCTGATAGCTGTTGTGTTGTTTTATTTTTTGTGGTTTTCCCATTATTGCTGGCCATGGAATGAAATTGTACGACATATTCCACGTAGGTAAAACTTTTTCGATACAACAAAGTCAGTAACACAATCCTATTCTAATTCCACAGTCAAACAGCACATTCATTATTAGATCATTTCCTATCGACTATAGGTCGTCGACTCGACATGACCAGGGCTGCCTCTCTCGTTGAGTCGTTAGCGGCTTATTACGAACCAGGACGTAGCACGTTCAATTTCCGCTCGAGGCAAACGTTTGTTGTATGTACAGTTAGAATAAAATTAGTACTTATTGAGTACATTTTGTTGAAACAATTTTAGTGATTATTTGAAAAGCTTTAAAACTAAGCAAAGCGTGTTGCACCATGTTACTTTTACAAATTACCTTTACGTTTACAGATAAAAAATGTATGGGAATTGTCAGTTTTGACAATCAAATTATTGTTAGAGTTAAAGGGTGCAACGCAGCTAATATCTTTGTAGGTATATTATATTGTAGGTATATGATGCATTACTATTAGTTACTTAAACGGTGTTTCGTCTCTTTCTTTTTAATGCCAAAGAAGGAAATAGACAAAGACAGTTAAGAGTGTTAAGATTTACAATCAAACACATTAAAACCAAATATAGAAAAGCCATGCATAAAATTTTAAGTATTTTACTCGTTTCATTGAACGTAAGCATAACCACACATTCGTATTGTTGTAACTACTTTGTATATTTTTTTAGATTCTTTGTATTATTATTATTTTTTCCTTTTCTGTGACAACCCTAAGACAGCAGATAGTCGATGCCTCAATCGGCTCGATTAAGCAATTACCAAAACTACATGTCTGAGCTTCGGCATTCGGATTTGCCTGTAGTTATTACTAACCATAGAGTACGGATGGTAAAAATGTGTGTTGAGAAAGTTCTTTCTGTTTTACCTATTTAGGGTAAAAAAAATCAATGTCTACATGTTCCTGGTTGGGCATGAATTTTGATTGAGATTTACATTATTTAATTTTTTATTTTTAAATATATATCTGTAGTTGTCGACCTTTATTTCAAGATACAAAAGGTTAGGATGTACAAATTAAGAGATAAAATAAATGGCTTCTTTATTATTATTGTTGACAAAAATAAATTTATAATGTGTTTATATGACTTATATGACTCCGTGCCGTGGTCAGTCATCCCGTGACCACGGCAGCTGTAAAGGAGCCGAAACGTCGGGAAAATCAAAAAACACCTAAAAAACCAAAAAATACGGACAATTACAACTTAGTTCGTGACGTATAGCGCGTTTGATATCCGTAAAAGTTGTTTTATTTCAATGATCAGTGCGCGCCAAAACATAAGATGTACGTAAGTTTATTTAAGGTTTCTCGATTTTTAAATTGTCTGTTAATATGTTTAGATTTTTTGTAAATTTTAGTTTTCTTTAAGACGGCATTGCAGGGGTCGTGGTGAAGGGATGATTGGCATCCAGTAAGTAACCATGGGATGGTGGCAATCATCTCGTAACCACGATCCGAACATAAGTAACTTGAAAAATTCCGATATAAGTAAATTCAAAGAAAAGTTATAACACTTTTACTGACTGATCCACATTAATTTCTTATTTTATGAGGCGCCGAATATCAGCATTAAAAACAGCAGGGTAAAACGACCAAAAACTGAGCAGTAATTTCGCCGATATCGTTAACTCGTTTAGTTATTCGGCTCCGTGTATCTCGGGCCGGGTCAACTGCGGTCATGGGCTTAGATGAAGACATTCGACGGAACAGGGAAGCTGTGGAATCGGTTAAATTTAACTTATGAATAAAAATAATAAGAAAATCCGGGCACTAACACTACTGGAGCTTCGATTCTCAACCGGAACAAAAAATGATTGTTCTGTGTCTGGTTGTTATTTATATGATCGTCAATGATTTGAAATATTCGTCAGATATCTTATTACCTATTGGGAAAAAAATAAAATTAATTGTCATTTATATCTGCTTTAGTTTACGATTGTCATTTATTTTACAGAATGATAATTTTTACCGAAGGATTTAAAAAAATGCCTATAATGAATAAAATAAATTAATGTAAGTAAGTATCCGTGTCTTACATGTGTTTTTTAATTAACAAATGAGATATATACTGTTTATTTTCTTTGTATTCTATGATCATACCCACATACCCAGAATAACCCAGACAGCAAAATTAATTAAGAACAAATAAAAATATTTTAGTCTCATCACTCCACGGACTCCTTAGCCGCATTATTATAGAATATTCCACGGGATGACCTCAAGAATAATGATGTATCTCCCACGACTTCATCAATTATAACCTCAACGAATATTGTTCTGCCATCAATTATATTGCTTTCGGATCTATAGATCCTACACAGATACGGTACGAAACAAACTTTCTTATTAAATTATCGACTTGATGATAATTATTATCGTTGTTTTGCTTACGCAATTAGGACGGGTTTATGAAATTTTGAACATAAACAAAAACTTGTTGATTAATATGTTATGTTTACTGTCATTTAAAATATTTTTACTGTCAAGCTCTACACCGTTTTTTTGATGAAATCTGTGCCCCCACTGCTGCACTGCTGGGGCGAAGGCCTATCCTTGTAGATGACTAAGGAGAATGGACCATGAACCAAGACTTTGCCCCAATGCAGTTTACCGAAGCACGGAGAAGTCGTAAAAAAATTTTAGTCACCCATCTCGTGCCTGACATCGCGAAAGTTGCTTAACTGCCGCAATCACAAGCCGAGCGCTTCTAGTATCGTATTAAAGAATAAAAAGAACAGTTTTCTTTAGTATTGAACTTAGTTAGGCGAGAGAATGTCGTTACAACAGCTAAGCGAAAACTGGGCCACTAGCCAAAGTAACAATTGAAAACGATAACAAAGTTCGACAAGAATTAAATGTATGGTATTGGCGGATTGGCATAAGCCGCGCTAAATCACGTGATCTTACCGCAAGTTAAATGGCGAATATAGACATTGGCAAATCGAATCATCGTTTCGCTTCATAACGAAGTTACTTTGTCTGCGGGCCCTGGTATTAGAGCTAGCGCAGACGACGGATAACGGAGGATTTTTTGTCCGCGACACGTCTTTATTGTTAACCAAATAAGATTCAACTTAGACCGCGTATATCCGCGAAAAGTACGCGAGAGCCCTCGTTATTTATTCAACTTTATGTTCTTAGTAATAAGGTCGTATCGCGGACAAAAAGTCCTTCAATGTCCGTCGTCTGCGCAGGCCATTATAGCTCTACATTTATCGCAAACTACTTGGGGAGGAGGACCCAGCAGTAGGTGTCATGAGGCTGAGACGATGATGGAACTTACAGCACCTGTGTAACAGATGCGATACGCATCTCTATTTTAAATCGATATGATATCTTGTTTTAGCTTTCCTCAGCAGGGGGACGTTGTATGTCTTGATGTAACAAGCATATTATGACATTAGCAAAGTAATATCACACTGCACCAACTACCGAAATTCAACCGTAGCGTCAAGTTACCGTGACACGACCGGAAAATACGGGCACAAAATATTTGTACAGTCAGGAACGCAATAACAGACGGGAGCGTATCGAATGCGGCCTATACCAAATAAAAAGTGAAAAAAAAAACACCGGTAAGCGTCGAAAGAGTCATCTTTCTGGGTAGAACTAATTGGTCTCCGTTGGTTATACTTAAAAAAGTTATTTGTTATTCTGGCAACACTATTTTGATTGATCCTCCTTCGCCGGAACGTGAGATTGCCACAGCAAAAAATACAGAGTAAATCGAAGCGCAGTGTAAAAATAGGTAATGTAGTCACGAAAGAGTTTGGATTGTCTATGTCCGAAATTAAATTGAAACTTTTTACATATTGATTGATTCATTGTTAAAAGTTCGGGTTGGAGATATAAAATAATCCAGTCGTGCTATTCGTTATTTCGATTTTAAGCTATTTTATGAATAATTAAAAAGCTATTTCTAAATTTATCAAATGCTTGCAGACACCGGTAGACAACAATGGCTAATCTATTGTCTCATAATCCGGATGATCAAAAGGTAACCACATTTATAATAAACGTAACACAAGTTAAATGAAGGTTGGATGTCGTTTACGCTCAGTCTATTTATGTACTAAAAAAGATCATTTTTGAGATTTTAAAGTTTTTAAATTTAACGTATAATAGCAGCAGTAGCGTAGCAGTAACGTAGCAGTATCCAACCATTTTAGTTGTTCTAACTTGGCATATTATTTCGTCAATTTTCTGTTAAATATTGATCGTACACTAATAGAACCATGAGCTTGTATCACGATGATCGCAGCGTTCTGAAGGCACCTGTGCCCACTTATGAATATGTAGTCTATTGTCCCAGAAAGGTGATTCTACCCGAAGACTTGCTAACAAGGGTTGGGAGAAAAAAAACACACCCAATACACCAGATTTGTTCGCGAACAATGGCCGAGACGGTCAGGTAAAATTCATTTCCTATTGTTGAATGCCATTAGGACATAATACTTCAGAATCCTCAACGTAATAAATACCGAAACTGCATTCGAACTTTTTAAACGAAAACGAATTCAACCGTTTGCGATGCGAGCCCATTTTCGAGAAATGAAGTTCTAAATATAATATCTTGCGCGTCAATTTATAGTTCGAAAAAGGTTACAACCTCAATTCGGAAAACCGATCAGAAACCACAAAAAAGGTAGAATCAAATTGTCGATGATTTATACGAGAACTCTATTAATATTACCACATCTTGATCAAATTCCGTATAACCAGATATGGTGATATAAAAAAAATATATACTCTATGGTTACGTTACTAATCATTGACCGGACGCCCGACCGTTGAAATTAATGACACTTCTTTCGCCGGGCGGAGAACAGACCTTGGGTCTCTTACCTGGCTGACGTGTCTATTTAGACATCAAAATACTTTTTTTTCTCCTATTCACCAAACTATATCTGTAAAACTACCATCAGGAACACAAAACAATTCCTTTTGTGAGTGGCTTTTATTGATTTTCGACACATTTTACCGACTTCTGCGAAAAACACACGTGGGCTATTTATAGAAAAAAAAGGTAGCAAGGTGTTTCTTAACGAATGTCTGGTAATTTACGAGTTTGGCGCAAAACGTGATAAATCCGACATTGATGATACATTTAGATTGTGGAAGGCGTTTCACTCCTATTTTAGAACACGTACGATGGTGTGTACGGTTTTGATTTTAATGGCCGGTTCACATTTATTACTAAAGCACCTTTGTAATAGCGTGGAGACCTAAAGGGACCATAAGATTTTGGCATAATAGAAAACGCAGTGCAGGGTTTTCGTAATTTGGACATTGCGTTCGAACTCGATTAAAAGAGACAAATTATTTCACAATCTATAGGAACGTCTACAACAGCTATTTTCTAACTGTAATCCAGACGGCCACTAGATACGATTGGTCAAACAAATATCCATAGGAATTGGATATTGCCAAAAATATTAAAAATCCCAATAAATGGTCTAGCTTTAATTTTAACTAATAAGTATTTTAAATTTAAACTTATTCTATTTGAGAACGACCCGATTGTGTGTTTTATTTTATTTAAAATCTTGATTATATTCGAGCTGAAATTTACATAATTCAGGCGGACTAGTAAGAAAAGTTAAGTAAGGTTAATTTATAACAAGTAAAATAAACTTAAATGAGGCTCAAAAGCACCGGAAATCAAAGACAAGTGTTAAACAATCAAGCATTTGAGTGTGTTCAAGTATTATCTTATCTGAGACAGACAGACAGGATGCCCGTGTTAGGCCCAAGCGAGACGGACAGATCCCGGAGCAAACAGATTGTTAGTGAATGAAGACGATTGCTTAATATTGTTGGGAAACTTGATATGACTGAAGATGCAGGGGGTCGGACTATCGATGCTTAAACATCTATAGATCCTAAACCACGTATAGACAAAGTTGATAGTCTGTCCAGGGCCCGCGTAAATGTTGTCGGCATCAACATCGACTTCATTTGACAGATGGATGTGACATATTGCTTTAAGTCTTTGGTAAGTTTTTATTTGTGTCAACAAAAATGTGTCACATCCATCTGTCAAATGAATCCGATTTCGATGCCGACGCCACTTGCTCGCTACAGCCCCTGATCATAGTATACACAGCTCAAGTGAAATAACATTTTAACTTTCATTGTGATGATCACTTTAATCAATACAAATTTGATGTCAAGCCCCGATATTTCATTCAGCGCTATTGCATGCTTTATCATCACGGAATACCTAACGTAGCAAAATTTATAGCTTCGGGTTTTTAGTGATTTTTGGTATGGAGAAACGTTGGAAGTACGGGAAAGGACATAGGTTACCAACACAAAAGTTCTAAAAGATGGGAACATATGAGGAAAATGGATGGTTGGGTTGAGAAGTAGTAAACAAACTGTCATTCATATCTCTAAGTTTTTGATGTGATTGACATTTTTTTAGGGGCTTTGACTCTAACTCAGAACTAAACTAACCGCCTCTGTGGTCTAGTGGTAAAACCACCGGTATCAGACCTAGGGGTCCCGGGTTCGATTCCCAGCGGGGGTACATATTTTACTCGGTTTGGTTAGTGGTAGGACTTATTGTAAGTCCGCCTGGCTAACTACCACCATCTTATCTAAGTCTGACGCCATAACAACAATGTTTTCAGCATTGTTGTGTTCCGGCAGTTCGAGATTAGATAGCCAGTTCCTCAGTGGCTGAGGATTCCGGGAGAGGCTCGCTGCCATCTTCAGCCTTATCAATACTTAACATCAGGTATGACGAAGGGTAAGAGTCTCGCCGTCGTTCATAAAAAAAAATACAATTGTCCACCTCACTATACTTAAAATTACGTAAAGTTCTACCTATGATTGTACCATATTTGGACTGCACAGACCAAACACCTCGCCATAACCTGAAGGTGATAATGACAGTTTGCCCTGTCACTTAACACAACCTTGCTAGCTACTGCATCCACGCATTATACACCTAAAACCACCTCCACCTTATCTCAAAGCTCTAAGGGTCATTTTCCCACCACCTTTGAAGCTAGTTTGAATATTGTATCAATATTACGACTTCAATTTGTAGCGCTTAAATTCTTGAGTATAAAGTTCAAATTGTGAAAGCAATCACAATGTTTGGACGTTATTATTATCTTGACGTTGATTTAGGCTGCGTGCGCGCAGGATTATGCGTTCGGTGTATTGTTAGCTTTTTTATTACCACAGATAAAAAAGGATGGTCTAGGAACGTTTGAGCTCGAGGAAGGAGTAAAAACTGCTTACTCACGGACTCATATTGAATTATATTCGTTTCGTAGTAACTAAGTTTCTTTTCGTAGTATGATGTTGATATTCTCGTAGCATATACATTTTCTGTAGCATTTTTGTAGCATAAGATTTTTTATTGCAGTCACATACTGTAGTATTCTTGAAGCATTCGAGAACGTTTTGCAGTCCTTTGGCTCACATATCTTAATATGTATTGTATTGGATAATATTTTAAGCGTTTTCACTTAAAATTGTAATTTTATTTTTTGCGTTTTACGCGGTTGGATTAGGTAATATTTGAAATGAAACAGCTTTTACATAAAGCTACCCGTCAGGTAAATTAATGCCAATGGATTCGCAGTCATCTAAGTGTTTTTTCCTATGCTTTGCTAGCTGTGAAATTCTTACTGAATTATTTTAAAATCATTTTAAGGCCTTAGGCCTAAGAAGGATTGGTGGGCAAGCGTAACCAAAACTCACAGCATAACGTGTCTGCCGAAGCACAGAGGAGGTCGTGATGAAAAATTTTTGGTCATCCATCCCTGACTGTGAATGACCATTGCGAAAGTTGCTTCATCAATTACCAGGCCGAGTTTCTCAGAACGGATTTAACCAGGTTCTAAATAAATCCAAATGAATTTAAGTTAAGCCATGCTTGTGCTTGTTAAGTTTATTATCGGCGTAAATAAAATAGATTTATATGTATCTTAAGTTAGAACCGAACTTGAAAAGCCAAGTAATTGACCGCAAATTGTCTTAGTTTGGTTTGTGGTTGTAAAATAGAAGATTGTGCGTGTTATTTACAAATGAATTAAGCATGTAAATCTTTCTTATCTATCTATACTAATAAAACAATTCCGTGACTGACTGACAGTCAACGCACAGCCGAAACAAACAGAGCCCAAACAGCAAAACAGATTAAGCTGAAATTTTGCATACAGGATCATTTAAGGATACGGGTTTTTTTTATATTAATCAACAAACAAACAAACTGACTTTCGCATTTATAATGTTAGTAGGATAGGATTCATATTCAATAAATGTCATGACAAAAAATATTAAGAGAAACAACCAGACACGAAACAAACAAAACATAAGCAAACCTTAGGTTTCCTCGCGCAATCGTAATTGAAATAAAACAACTTTTGTGGATTCTCGTCGCCTCAGCCACATAACACCCACTGCTGGGTATAGGCCTCCCCAAAAAGGGGGAGGGGGGGGGGGGTTGCCATAATCGCCATGCTTGGCAGGCGGGTTGGCGCTCGCAGTATGGCCAAGTTTGTAGGAAACGCTGCTGCCCGTCTCCTAAAGTCTGAGTCCCTTAGTCGCCTTTTACGACACCCACGGGATGAGAGGGGGTAGTGCTATTCTAAGTCGACACTACACAGCTTTGTGGATTTTAGGTGCACTAATTTATCCGAAACATATATTTGGTACTTCATTTTTGGGTTTTTATAAACAAACAAAACAAAATATGCTGACCACGTATTGGATTGGACCCCTGGCTTAGACTTTGGATTGAACCCATAATCCCTGATTCAGTAGGTAAAATGCTCAACTAAATTAGTAATCTCTGACACATTGATACTATTAATATTATAATAAATAATAAACTAATGCACACTGTCCAGATTTAGGACACAATCGATCAAGCTATAAATTGTCATGATGCATTAATAAGTTAATTCCCGAAACCAGTTTACAAGAATGCGAGTGGGCGGTCGCCAGTTCGATTCTTAGCTGTTTGAACAAGAAACACTCTAGGTGAAATGATGCAACACAATCTCAGGATAACAAAGGTAGATTTAGAATCCAAACTTTTGGGATCCATTTTGGTTTCTAGTATTTTACAGAATGTGCTGCCGGCCTGCCCTTACCTGAAAATATGAAAATATTCTATATTCAGTTACAGGAGATTACATAAACATAATTAATATTGGGATCGCCAGTTAAGTGAGAAGCACCAGAAATCCCGTCTTCCATAACTATTATGGTACAAAGTTAGTTCTCCAGGGTACTATACAAAAAATAACAAAAATAAGAAACAAAATGACAAGTTGAAAATTAAATTCAAACAATAAAATAAAAATAAGAAGGGGGGTTATATATAGTAAAGATGAGTGTGTGTGTATGTGTCTGAGTTGTGTGTATGTGTGTGTGTGTGTGTGTGTGTGTGTGAGTTTGCTTGTTTGTATGTGCCTGTCTATATTCTATGTTAATTTGTGCAGAGTAATATTAATTAATTTACCGGCACGGCATAAAGCCTCAATTTCGTCGTAACTCATTGTTGCCATCATGCCTTAAGAATGTTTTGTTTTTATTGAAGTTGTAACATTTTCATTCACGTCACAGTTTGTAGGCGATGATTGAGACAAAACGTCACAAAACTTCCTTCAAAAAACAAGCTTACTATAAGAGGTTCGTAGTATGAAATAGTATGGTAAGATTGAAAAATACTGTGCTAAGTTATGGCGGTAGGCCTCGGTTAGAATCTGTTATACGAAATAGGAGAGCGAATATAGTCGGATGCTCGGATGTTTGACCGTGTAGCAAAAATTAATTAAAAGAAATAGATAAAAGATATTACTTACAATATGAGTCAGAAATGAGCAGATCTGCACGGACGGAGAAGATCCAGATTCTATACGAACATTTTTACCCCCCCCGTTTTCACTGGCAAAACACTTACAAGAAAACATATTGTGTAATATAATGCGGCCGCCGATAGGATGACCAATGGCACTCGATAGGAGCTGTCAAATAATGCATTCTCTCAGTGGCCGCATTATTCGTTTACGGGGCTTTTCGGCTGGTTCCACGGAATGCCTTTGCGATTCAGTCCAAACGATGACCCATCTAACATCGTGTCCTGCGTGTCCGGACACCTGCACGCAGGAGGACCTCATGACAGCATCCGACAAGGCTGTCAAAGTGGCTGAATTCTGGGCCTCAATACTTAAGTGTCTGTCATCGACGCGCTAAGAAAAAGATTGGCTTACAACATGTTTTCTCGTAAATGTTTCGTCAATGGAAACGGGGTTTAGATTGGATACATTTTAAAGAAAGGCCTGCACATCTCGAATTGTCATTTTTAGAGCCTGGATGACAAAGGTTAGATTGGATACATTTTAAAGAAAGGTCTGCAACATCTCGAATTGTCATTTTTAGAGCCTGGATGACAAAGGTTAGATTGGATACATTTTAAAGAAAGGTCTGCAACATCTCGAATTGTCATTTTTAGAGCCTGGATATTCAATAAATGTCATGACAAAAAATATTAAGAGAAACAACCAGACACGAAACAAACAAAACATAAGCAAACCTTAGGTTTCCTCGCGCAATCGTAATTGAAATAAAACAACTTTTGTGGATTCTCGTCGCCTCAGCCACATAACACCCACTGCTGGGTATAGGCCTCCCCAAAAAGGGGGAGGGGGGGGGGGGGTTGCCATAATCGCCATGCTTGGCAGGCGGGTTGGCGCTCGCAGTATGGCCAAGTTTGTAGGAAACGCTGCTGCCCGTCTCCTAAAGTCTGAGTCCCTTAGTCGCCTTTTACGACACCCACGGGATGAGAGGGGGTAGTGCTATTCTAAGTCGACACTACACAGCTTTGTGGATTTTAGGTGCACTAATTTATCCGAAACATATATTTGGTACTTCATTTTTGGGTTTTTATAAACAAACAAAACAAAATATGCTGACCACGTATTGGATTGGACCCCTGGCTTAGACTTTGGATTGAACCCATAATCCCTGATTCAGTAGGTAAAATGCTCAACTAAATTAGTAATCTCTGACACATTGATACTATTAATATTATAATAAATAATAAACTAATGCACACTGTCCAGATTTAGGACACAATCGATCAAGCTATAAATTGTCATGATGCATTAATAAGTTAATTCCCGAAACCAGTTTACAAGAATGCGAGTGGGCGGTCGCCAGTTCGATTCTTAGCTGTTTGAACAAGAAACACTCTAGGTGAAATGATGCAACACAATCTCAGGATAACAAAGGTAGATTTAGAATCCAAACTTTTGGGATCCATTTTGGTTTCTAGTATTTTACAGAATGTGCTGCCGGCCTGCCCTTACCTGAAAATATGAAAATATTCTATATTCAGTTACAGGAGATTACATAAACATAATTAATATTGGGATCGCCAGTTAAGTGAGAAGCACCAGAAATCCCGTCTTCCATAACTATTATGGTACAAAGTTAGTTCTCCAGGGTACTATACAAAAAATAACAAAAATAAGAAACAAAATGACAAGTTGAAAATTAAATTCAAACAATAAAATAAAAATAAGAAGGGGGGTTATATATAGTAAAGATGAGTGTGTGTGTATGTGTCTGAGTTGTGTGTATGTGTGTGTGTGTGTGTGTGTGTGTGTGAGTTTGCTTGTTTGTATGTGCCTGTCTATATTCTATGTTAATTTGTGCAGAGTAATATTAATTAATTTACCGGCACGGCATAAAGCCTCAATTTCGTCGTAACTCATTGTTGCCATCATGCCTTAAGAATGTTTTGTTTTTATTGAAGTTGTAACATTTTCATTCACGTCACAGTTTGTAGGCGATGATTGAGACAAAACGTCACAAAACTTCCTTCAAAAAACAAGCTTACTATAAGAGGTTCGTAGTATGAAATAGTATGGTAAGATTGAAAAATACTGTGCTAAGTTATGGCGGTAGGCCTCGGTTAGAATCTGTTATACGAAATAGGAGAGCGAATATAGTCGGATGCTCGGATGTTTGACCGTGTAGCAAAAATTAATTAAAAGAAATAGATAAAAGATATTACTTACAATATGAGTCAGAAATGAGCAGATCTGCACGGACGGAGAAGATCCAGATTCTATACGAACATTTTTACCCCCCCCGTTTTCACTGGCAAAACACTTACAAGAAAACATATTGTGTAATATAATGCGGCCGCCGATAGGATGACCAATGGCACTCGATAGGAGCTGTCAAATAATGCATTCTCTCAGTGGCCGCATTATTCGTTTACGGGGCTTTTCGGCTGGTTCCACGGAATGCCTTTGCGATTCAGTCCAAACGATGACCCATCTAACATCGTGTCCTGCGTGTCCGGACACCTGCACGCAGGAGGACCTCATGACAGCATCCGACAAGGCTGTCAAAGTGGCTGAATTCTGGGCCTCAATACTTAAGTGTCTGTCATCGACGCGCTAAGAAAAAGATTGGCTTACAACATGTTTTCTCGTAAATGTTTCGTCAATGGAAACGGGGTTTAGATTGGATACATTTTAAAGAAAGGCCTGCACATCTCGAATTGTCATTTTTAGAGCCTGGATGACAAAGGTTAGATTGGATACATTTTAAAGAAAGGTCTGCAACATCTCGAATTGTCATTTTTAGAGCCTGGATGACAAAGGTTAGATTGGATACATTTTAAAGAAAGGTCTGCAACATCTCGAATTGTCATTTTTAGAGCCTGGATGACAAAGGTTAGATTGGATACATTTTAAAGAAAGGCCTGCAACATCTCGAATTGTCATTTTTAGAGCCTGGATGACAAAGGTTAGATTGGATACATTTTAAAGAAAGGCCTGCAACATCTCGAATTGTCATTTTTAGAGCCTGGATGACAAAGGTTAGATTGGATACATTTTAAAGAAAGGTCTGCAACATCTCGAATTGTCATTTTTAGAGCCTGGATGACAAAGGTTAGATTGGATACATTTTAAAGAAAGGCCTGCAACATCTCGAATTGTCATTTTTGGAGCCTGGATGACAAAGGTTAGATTGGATACATTTTAAAGAAAGGCCTGCAACATCTCGAATTGTCATTTTTGGAGCCTGGATGACAAATGTGTATAAAAAATCACCGAAAACAAACATCGACACTATAAGATTATTGAAGATCGCAAATACTATCGTTTCTAACAAAAGACAATAGGGTTAATAAAATTGAATTATTAAAACAAAAAAACTAATATTGTTTATACGAAAGGCACTTCATTTCTTTTAAGTTTGAATGTAATATTTAAATTCATCTAATAAACTTTGTAAAACTTCACTTGAGGTTTATCCTACACCTTACAAGAGTTTAACGGTTACTGATTATACAAAAAATAACAAATTGAATCGAATAAATCATATCCTTCTCTTCGATATACAGTTTTGTAAAATTAACGACTTTCTCCAAGCACATTAATTAAATGTTTTATCATATGGGAAATATCTTCATCTTAACGGCGAAAGATTTTATCGGAACTTTAATATGTTTTTAAATATTTATTTAAGTAAACTATAGAATGTAACACTTCGGTAGTTTAGTGTCATTCCAAGAAACTTGTCTTTTCGTTAATTTTAAAATGCACGATTTAATAAATTCCTTTTGATATTGAGCTGAGATGAATCTATCGAGGAAAATTAAAGAATAATAATCATTCATATCTATCAGTTATCTATGGAATATGGAAATATTTCATGAAAATGGTCTGAATCGGACTGACTTAGGGCGGAATACTGGATCAATTTTTTTTAACACACAAAGTAGGTAAACTTTTTACCGTATCTCGATATGGTCTGAGTGTATCTATATTTTTGAAGTGAAAACTTCTTTATCGGCGCTGTGGACATCAGAGTTTTAATTTTTGGGATGGGTAAAAAATGTAAAAAATCGCGTCAGGACACGTGACCCTGATCGAAAATTCGTTTGACTATTTACCGTTGAACTATTTCAAATTACATAAAGTTTCACACTTGAAAGATCTACGTATATTAGATAATAACAACCATTATAATAAGATCTCTCAGTACTACAACTTTCATATTGATGCCAGGTCAGTTTTAATGGATTTATCTGCCAAATTTTCATCAACTTTTTATGAAGTTGTGGTCAAGATATAGTGGATTTTGATAGTTATTTACGTTTAAGCGGTTTTCACTTCTGCCGGCACTCCCAGAGTGCAACCCGTTGTTTTTTTATTGAACTGGATCACTTCAACGTTGTCCAAAAAAAATTTTCAAGTGCAGGTAACATTATTATGCGCCTTTATTATACGGAATTTTTGGGGAATATTTCAAGTGCAAATGTTAGCACTTGAAATATTCCCCAAAAATTCCGTTTTACATACACATAATCTTCTACATTTCATTGTTTGAACAAGTGTCCCTTCAAATCCGATATCCATTGTAGCCATTGTCAAATAAATGCCATGTGACAGAGCAAACATAAGCGATGACAATGTATAAGGATTTGTGAAAATTATAAGTTATTTGAACGTTTTTTTGTAGACTATTTGAGTACCTGTCAGGTGGGTAAGTATTCCTATACTGACAGTACTCAAATACTTAGATAGTTGGCGATGACTTTTGTTCGCTTTTTTTTTTAAATCTACTCGAAGAATTCATTGAATTGTTGCTTTGCGCGTGTTTAGTCATTTGGCTTTCTTATCATTATTAAAAGAAAAACGGAATTTTGACTATCAAGTCCCCGATATTTTAGTGCCGTTGCGCCTCGATCACTAAATAACTAAGTTCGAGTTTTTTGCACTCGCGGTCGATAGTGAGCACGTTATATTTTTGTATAGCGTTGGTGTAGTCCGTGGCGTTATCCGATAGATGGCGGGCCGCCAATTTCGTACAAAAAATTACGCGTTCATTATCGACCTTGAGTAGAAAGAACTTGTACTAAGCATTCACAAATTTTAAGATAGTAAAGTCTTCTTCCAGTTATTTTTTTCCCGTATTTAAATATATTCTTCTCATCACTTTGCATCGCTTTCCGTCAGGCCTATCCTTGTCATAAAACATAACCTCCTTTTTAGAAGTCGGTTCAAAAAGCTTGATCGTATGCGATTGTACCTTCGCCACCTCAATTAGTGCACGTCCAGTGCCAACATAGTTCCCATTTCCTGATCATAAGGTCTAAAATGGCTAAGCTGAGTGTAAGTTTGTTCACAATATCCCATAGTTACTCTAAAACTTTTTCTTAGAAGGCGTTTTAGCTTTAACTAATATTGACGGAGACCAGTGGAAGTACAGTAGCGTATTGGTACATTGGATCTAGTACTGTCAATATTGATTCAGTACGTTTCTGGATTGGGTGGCGTTTTTTTTTTTAAGTTTCTAGTTAACGTGAGGCAATGGTATTGGTGTTAAAATGAAGACAGGGTTAAGTAATGCCGGCATCAAAAGTGGAAAGATATTTTGATTATTTTTATTTTGAAGCAAATTCACTTCTGAGCGTCAAAGAAGCTATCAAATCGGTTCACAAACCCTATGGCGGGAGAACTTGTAACACAGAATATATATTAGTACGATACGGTACAGAAATTTCACTCCCGAGTTTAGGTATGATAAACGCAAGCGTCCGGTCACCGGACTAGTCTCAATAGGCTGGCTCTAGCAGATTGAAGCGAGACGGCAGACAGTTATTGTACTATGAACGCTATACGCAATGCAAAAGGTTAAAATTAGGTTGTTTTCCAGAATAGTAGGTAAATATCTCGGGGATTTAGCGCCGCTTGTATGGAAGTGAGACAGGCCTGCTTGTAACGAGAAAAGTCAAAGGCTCTCTTATTTAAAAATACTACCAGTAGGATTATATTACTCGTATGACAATTTTTTATAGAAAAATATTTTAAAAATCGACTTGGCAAGCTATTCTCAGACAGGGCTCGAGGCTTGGTAGCTCAGTGGTTAGAGCAGTGGGTTGGATACCCAAAGGTCGCAGGTTCGAGTCCTGTATGAGAATAACTTGTGGCCGAGAATTTTTTCCAATATTTTTCTATTAAAAAATTATCATAAAAATAGCATTAAAACTAGAGGATGGTTAAAAAAGATTATGGGGTGAAATAGAGCATTAAAGTTAGTCTTCGGATCTGAAAACATGGGACCCTAGACGCAATTTAAACTAATCTTAAAGAAAAACCAGTAAAACTTTAACTTTATAAGACATATTTTTTTCTAAATTTGCATACGTAAATATTTAATAAAAAGGCTATCGAAATAAATATTATCAGTGCGTATGCGTAACCACACAACAGCTAAATAAACAAGAACTAGTATTCACAAAAATGTAAATATTAAAACATTTTATTAAGAGATAGAATTAGATAGTATGAATAATACTAGTATATCTTCTAAATTTAAAGTAATAGGGAGTATTTTTTAAACTAATTATAGTCACATAATCAGGGTTGTCACATTACCTTTGATCTTATAGGCAATACAAAAGTAAAGCCGAAGGAAACATCAAATTAGTCATTAGGCATAACCATTCACTATCCTTACTGTTTGCAAGTACTAAATTACGATTCGCACAACAACGTTACGCCTAACCATTTCTGCAAGCAGGCATGCAAGCAGGCATGCAAGCAGGCATGCAAGCAGGCATGCAAGCAGGCATGCAAGCAGCCATGCAAGCAGCCATGCAAGCAGGCATGCAAGCAGGCATGCAAGCAGGCATGCAAGCAGGCATGCAAGCAGGCAAGCAAGCAGGCATGCAAGCAGCCATGCAAGCAGCCACGGCTCCGGCGCTGCGAGGCTCCGGCGGTCCCATGCGAGCTGATCATCGCAGATGGTTATCGCTCACCACCGCAGTTTCGGCTTGCTGGCGAGCCTCAGCCGCGGAGGCAAGCTCTAATATTTTTTTAACTTTTTAGTGTCTGTAATAGATTATTTTGTTTACTACAGAAGGTTTTACCTAGATTAGATTAGGTTATATGTAGGTACATTATAAACAAAAGTGTCGTGGAAATTACATCGTCCAAGTTAACAAAAATAAAAACTACTGGGCCAAACTGAATCAAATTTTTATGGGACCAAAAGTCAACAATTCCACATCGAACAAAAAAAACCACGTAAATCGAATAAGAAATCTCGGCGTAATCGGTGTACATACAAAAAAATGCTACATCTTGGACGTTAAAACAAAATGCAACATTGCATTTTAGACAAAACTATAATTGAAAACCGTTTTTGTGCATGAAAAAAGTTTATGAATATTATCGAATATTTGTTATTTTCTAAGATTTACTTTGAAACAATAAAACTTTATGTCAAAATCAAGATACTAGGTTAATATTAAAATGTTTATATTTTTTGTATTTAAAGAAAAATACAATTTGTTAATTTTTAATAACATACCGTTGCCAGCCCTACCTCGTACCATTGTAAATATTGACAGAGCAGTAAGCTGCGTAGACGCATCACGACTCGCGCGCACTGTTTGCTTGTTTGCATGTTTGCTCTCCGCCATCCGTGATAATTTACCGGGAAATATTGCTACTATTACTGTCAATATTAGATACTGAGATTGATTATCTATGGGGTACTGTTTTATTCGTTGGAAGTGAGAAATTAAGCTTTGAAAGTTTTGTTTTGTGTTTGATTAAATTGTTTTCTTCTTAGGCCTAAACTTTGACGCTAAACGTCAAAGTTTAGGAAAGTAAATATCCCAGCTGTTATTGAGATGTTGAATAAAGTTAATGGGCTAAAAACAATCTTTCTCTCGACTTAAATCCCATTTAAACATATTTTAAATGGTAATTTAGAAATTATTCGCTCTTATTTTAGCTGCACCCGTCGTCGCATCATGACTCGCGCGCACTGTTTTCTGGTTTGTGTGTTTGCTCGCCGCTATCCGTGTTAATTTACCTGGAAAGATTGCTACTATTACTGTCAATATTGGATGCTCAGATTGATTATCTATGGGGGATTGTTTTTTTTTCGTCGGAAGTGAGAAATTAAGCTCTCTCTGTATCTTCGTTAGTCTTGTTTTGTATTTGATTTAGTAGTTTTCTTCTTAGTTTAGTAGGAAAGAAAATATTTCATCTGTTCTTGAGATGCTGAATAAGTGTAATTATTGTCGATTTGTTAAAAAACAATTCTGTCTTCACTTAAATCCCGTCAATTCATGACGATCTCCGAGGTACTCGAGGTAGTCCACCAGTAGGGATGTATACCGGGTTTCATTTCAAAGTATCGCCTAGACTCATGTCCTGGGTTTGAATACCACAAAATATACTCATTTTGCTATACAGTATTATAACTTCGTCATCGTCTTTAAAAACCTCTTATCACTTCAATCAAATATTTACTTTAAAATTATTTTTATAAGAATTAGAAAATGTTTCCTACCCCTGGATTTATAATTCACAACAAAGGCCGGTATCACAATGAACTTAGCTTGAATCTCGAGCCCTGCAACAACAAACAATAAAACAAACTGCGCAATGAAGAAAGCAACCACGGACTTAATCGATAAACTGAGTCTTACTTTCCAATATAATGGTAGGGGCGTGGTAGACCCAGGGCTGCCTCACTCGACACAAAATTAATGCTCTGCGTATTCTGCCTTCAAACCCCTTTTCTTCATCATTTACTATGCGCACAGCCAGAGAGTGAGATTCCCTGCCTACGTCTGTATTTGATATATTTAAAGCTCGAGTGAATAGGCTTTTTCAAGGCAGGCTCGCTTTATTTTCAGCCTCTTCTAAAACTTTGATCCAGATTGAGGCCAAGAGTTTAAAAAAAGCCAGTAGGTAAGTTACTATGTAGTTTAACATCAGTGACAAAATATATATTTATATTTTTTAATGTGCCACTATTTTTCTTACTATTTAATGTTGGCCTTCTATAGGTATCTGTCTTAAAAAATACCAAAGCGGAACGTTCTTCTTGGCGTATCGACTCAGGATCTTATATTTGTGAGGACCAAAACTGAGCAGCACTGAACACACCTTACAGCACTATCATTGTCCTTGTAAAGACCCTCGCGAGTACAGGTGGTACTCGCAGGGGCAGGGCAGGATTGATGTCCCAACCGACGTTACCAACAAATAGATAAATAGGTACATAGTAATAAAATTAAGACTTAAGACATTATTCTACTGGTAGCGGCAACCCTAAACACTGTAAGATATAAACGGCATATAATATTCGTACGTGGCGAATATTATGTGTAATGGCTGCACACAAGAAACAAGTGCGCAAATTAATAGCGCGCACAGCTTCCGTTGATTAAAGCGTGTTGAAGCACAGATTGAAGCACGAGAAGCAAACGCCAAGTGGATATTGCTATAAAATTGGCGCCATCATATCTGACGAGAGTTTGATGCGGACAAACGATTGCCGGTGATTTATTTTATCTTAAATGGTTGATGACTCAAATGCAACATTGAAACGTTGTTCGGAGAATAGTTTGAAGTTGTTAATTATATAGACGTTTATTACCGGGCAGTGGTAAACAAGGCAAAGTAACAAAGCTTAGGTTTAGATTTTATTGTTAGTAGGATTAGAAAAAGCAATATTTTTGCATTTGATAGCCCATATTTGACGTAGCCGTCGTGACCCGTCTAAGCATTTGAATTTACTAAGTTACTTAGTTGAGATATATTTAAACTGTCTTGATACGTTAATTCAAACGTTTTTTACCATTTTACAGTCTCTATAAAACATTTGAGTGAAGATAAGACACTCCTATTTAAGTATTTCCTTTTATCAAATAGCTTACAAGCCCCAATAGGTATTCTGGACATCTCATCATCAACAAAGTTTTAAAACAAACGTCATTTGTTTTTTTTCTATTTCATTCTACAGATTCTACACTATCCAATTTCAAAATAAAACAAAAAAGAATCTCATCTCTTCAGAGCAATCAACGCAGCAATGGCGCGGCGTTTTTCAATCCTTCTGGCGCTGCGTTACGAGTCAAAATGCGCACCATCTTCGGTCGAATGTACTTTAATGATAGTGATGCTCTCGGCTCTATATAATTTAGTCTGGATTGAGTTATTAGTAGCTCCACTACGGCAACACTGTAAGTGTGGCCAGTATGTTGAAGAAAATATGCTCACTCATTTGGTTTGTTTAATGTTGATTGCGAGATATGGTGACCGTTTATGTTAGTGGGAGCAGGGTAACCAGTCAGCAATTTTTGGTAGTTGCATATAATATTTATGACATATTTATAATCATAATATATTTCTACACATAAATACTTATATTATGTGTAATTATATGTATTTTTTTTACCCTAGTATCACATAACGCAAGCCTTGCAGTGCTTACTTTGGGGCTAGGTTGATTGGTGTGAGTGTAAGAAATATTTATTTATTTATTTTAGACTAAACAACTTCTTTAAAATTTGCCTTTACACTGTTTTAATAATCATCCTAAACTCCTATTCAAATCGAACTTGTGCTAAGGATACTAGATAACAGATAAACATACTTATATATTTTATTTGTAAATAAATAACTTCTTAATGTCCCTTACATTTTCTGTATCTCATAAACAACTCCAATAAAAAGGCCCAAAATTGGCCTATTGAGGCAACCTATAGGTGAAAATGCACTCAGTGGGGTTAGCACGAAAAACTATCGAAATAGTATCGAGCACGTAATGTCAAAAAATGTATAGGAAAATATAGTTCCGTTTACGTCCAGTAGGAACGCTGCTCAATATCTCATACATTTTTTTACTTTATTTCTCGACACTTACTCCAAAGTTATTCGTGCTAGGCCTACAGAGAGTAGGACGATGCTCTTCGTGTGTTAGTGTCTTACTCACTTGCAACATTACTGATGTAAGAACTCATGGTAACCTGACGCTATTAACAACCCTAATGTGGCCACTTTTTGGACGTCTTAATGTGATTTTGATACGAGAGTGTTGAACTACGGAACCACGCGTTAGCCGACATCGTGATCAATTTCTTTTGGAATGCTGTTGACGGCTGGATTTGGTAATATAACTGTTATGGTAATGGAAATAATGACCATTTTGTATTTTTAACATTATTGTGAGGTTATTTAAACTCGTAGAGGATTGAGAAAGACATCATTTGAAAATCAGAAGTGTTCATTTGAGCAACAGACTGTTAAGTGTTACTTAAAGTTATATGACGTATCTACAATAGTATTTATCATTCGAAGGCAGTTTGTTAAATGTTCGAGAATAACGTGTATATATAATATACTCCTTTAGATTCAGATGTAGTACTTTGTCATAAATTTTAATAAAAATAACGATATCATACTTAGCTGTCAATAACCAAATGATCAGCTTCAACAATATTACTATAGCATTGTAATAAAAGGTAATACTCAAAAGATTAATTTAATATCATTAAGAAAAGTGGAAGATGTGAGAATAATTATAATGTAAAATACATTACAAAATCTTTTAAAATTACGATAATAAATGACATAATTATAATTCTTCGGTCGGCCACCTCCATAGTCGATATAAAGATAACATCTTAATTTTTTAATAACACAGTTAATACTAAAGGGTAGAGTAATTTCAATATTATCGATACCTCAACTAGCTTTGGTACCTACGTTATACTTTAGAAGCTATATGGATAGCCACGGTTGCGGTAGTTCAGATTCCGCGAAAAATACCTTGGACAGCTATCATTGTGGGTGACGTTGTTAACCTAATTAATTAATTGCAGGATATAGGGGCTATGCAGTTCCAGTTGGAGCTGTAGTCACTGCGACCTATAAGATCTATTGTAACTCGCCACCTTGTTATAGTATCTCTTTTAGCCTGGCGGCCTCCAGGAAGTCTAAAATCTTCCTAGCTTTGAGAGATTTTAGTTCCTCTGGCCGAATTATATGCCGGCCCAGGTGGATACTGCGTTTGTGAATTAGGGGTCCGCAGTCACATAGGAGATGTTTGGGTGTTTCTCTCTCTAATCCGCTAACCTCTCTGTTAACCTATAACTATTAAGTATTCTGTTGCTAGACTAGCTATTTGTTTGATTGGAGTTGCGAAGTGAACATTCTGTACTTGTACTATTAAGTATTCTGTGCTATAAGTACGTTAGTAATAGTTAGTATAGCATTTATAGATAGTAATTGATAGCAAATATGCTATAAGCAAGGAATACTAACACAACATACATAAGATTGTCCAAATATCGCCTAACGGTGGTCAACCGGGAATTTTCGCAACTTTACAATATAATAAGTCGGATAGCGTTGAAGTTTGCTTTAAGGAAAGAATAGACAAGTTTAGGTCCTAGCCTTTAGTTAATTTTTAAAACACTATAGTATCTAGAAAGGTCAGTAACCTTCATGACATTAAAGACATTTTTAAAATCCGTCTCAAAAGATTAGTGATGTGACACATCGATATCGAAGCTTTTAATAGTTCATTTACCTTTTTATCGAACCTTGGACTGTGACGAGAAAGTTGGAACAATCGGTTTAATTAAGTGTCATCTGTTTTTTTTGTTTTACAAATTACCTTATTATGCTCTCGCCGTGGTCGTGGGCGTAAGTTTGTCGCTTTGGTAATAATTCTTTGACCATAGTGTAAGGTTTGATGGTAAGAAAACTTTTGTCACTTAATGGATATAGTCTCTCAGCTTTAAGTGATTTTTTTACCCTCACTTAGAAGACGTTACATAACAATGGTCTGTAAAATTTATATTTAGTATAATAATATTTTTATAAAAAAAATATAAGAAAGATTTAGAGCGATTTCTTTTATAATCTTTGACTGATCCAAAACTAGTTGCCACCTGTTTTTTATCCGCATGACAAATTACAATACATACCGATACAAACTGTCACCCACCCAATGATTGCGTGAAAACAGACAGGAAAAGATTGACAAGTCCAGTGATTTTTGGCTGATACTTTCATTTATTTATTAAACATTAACATTTTCCTGTGTGGAATACGTAAGTGTAGGTATGGTAAATTATCACCACATACGTCACTGCTTCGCGTATTCAACTGATGAAAAAATCCTACTGTCTTACAATTGACTTTGCGCCAGAATTGATTACTTACCTTTATTTTTTGTGTCGCATTGTAAGGTAATCACCGCATGTCTTTATCGTTGTTAATGATCTCGGATTAACATGTTCTCTGATGGGGCTGCGATGACGGTGCGCATGTCCGAAATCGAATAGACCTTTAATACGACGGTTCGCCTTTTGATGCTCGCGTTGGGGAGAAAGGTATTAGGTACAGTGGCCAACATATAGAGATTTAGATGTTGACCTTGAGAGACTTAAACTTTTCGCGTACGCTTCGACCTATTGGGTTCCCTGTCAGTTACCTGATATTTGGGCAGAAATCGTCGGTTCGATTCCCGGACTAGTATTTGTGTGCATCTATAGGTATGTCTTATTGTCTTGGTCTGGGATTTCACTATGTATCACATATAAATGTATTTTACAACAAAAGTACTATTTAAGTAAGTATATGATATATGAATTGTTATAAGAATTACAATGGTTTTCCAAGTGGAACTTTGTTGTGAGGAGGTTTGATGTGCTGGAGACTGTACTTTCGATAAGTATTATGATAGAAGTGCATTGCCTAAGTATTGTATAACGTTATGTTATATTTACCAAACGAACTTCAAAACCATTTCGATAACTCATCATAATGAATATTTTTTGTGCTAAAACAAACTTAGAATTTGCGAAAAATAAAACAGCAGTATCAAATAACATTTATGAAATAGCAGATTTTTCTGCTTCTTTATCTGTCTCAAATAAAAGATGACAAAATCATTGCATTAACACAATCCGTGTATGGTTAAGTACAATTATTTATTTCATGGTAGTATTAAATTGACAAACGAAAAGCACTTTTTATATCTGACTCCTTTTCTTTGTCTAACTTCCCCTAAAAGAGGTAGGACTTTTCAATCTATTAATAACGTATTTAAGTTTGACTACCTTCAAGTGTGTTCCCCAAACATTAATTAATTGCTTCTCCAGAAAGAGCAAATCATTTCGATCATTAGAAAACTGATTTCCAAATCTAAGATGACGTAGCGCATACACACATGATTGTATCTCTATTATTTGAGAACCGTTATGATGGTATTTCAAACACGTCTTTGATATCGAAGATTTGATAGCAATGACTCCTTTTATATAGGATCTTATTTAAGAATCATCATACATAAGAAAGAGCTTTCGCATTGTATGTTACGCTGGCTTATGGAAAACAACTTTTACTCTGTAAGAGAATACTTAGACTACAAACAAGTTAACAATAAATTTTGAGGACATTGACTCAAGAATATGACTATAAAAATGTAACTATAATCTAATTATTTTGTATTAATTCTTTTTTAAATACTGACATTATCACGAGTTGGAATTTAATTAATATTTAATAATCTGACATTGTACAATTTAAATGAATATATAATTTTTGTATGCCTACAATAATTAAGGTAGAATACAGTAGACCACAGTAAACACACATTGTCATCCATCTCAATGAATCACACTGTATTGAGCTATAAATAATTTCTATTCTATTCTATTCTATTCGATTTTGTTATTTATTTTAGAGTACAGTACTAGCCATCCATGTTATTTTGCGTTTACTATTTTGCTAAAAAGTGGCGTGTGTTTTATTTAGTCCAATCTTTCAATCGTCCCGCGACTTCATCCGCATGCACATTTTAAAAATCCTAGGGAATATTTGATCCATATAATAAATTATATCTTAAGTTATGATTCGGACTATGTGCCAAATTATATTCAAACCCGTTAAGCCGTTTTTGCGTGTTTGACTAAACATCCAAACTTAGACGTAATCCATCAATTAGGGAACGACAAGAAACTACGAATACATCACCAAATTAGCTCGAAGGTTGCTCAAATAAAACACTGTCAACAAAAATACTCCAAAAAACTACTGTACTGAACATCAAACCGTTTCATACCCTCTCATTAGGAACAATACTTCAGATTGAAGCCAAACCTTTTTTTAACTATTCTTTTACAGCCAGTTAAAGGCTCGCTCTAACGAAGTCAAAGACCTTTTTTTTCCTTATTCCGCTTTTTCAAGACAGCACGTCGACTCGAAGAGATCCTGAGGGCATTTTCTTTTTTTTCCTTCATACTTGATGCCAGGAGAGCTCGTTCGTCGGTTAATGGCTTCATTATACCAGTCGGAATCTTGGAAAGTTGTAACTGAGGGTCGTGCCCTCTTAAAATTTCAGCCTGATTTGGTATTGAATAATTAGTGTAATGTTTGGTATTGAGTAATTGTAATTTTCTCTTTTGTATTATGATGGTGATTGGCTTTTGTTATTTTTTATAAATTTTTCTGTAATTTGTTTAATTTAAAACACTGTTTTGTTTTTTTCTAACATGCTGTGTACACTACTCAAGGATTATGGTCTAGATTAAGTATTCAATATTTTTTGTTTAATCATGTATTGACTCTAATCTGTTTGTGTACCTAAACCAAATAAATAAATAAATAAACTAGAAACTGCAGACTTAGCGAAACAGGTTTAAAGTTTTGTTTAGTATTTTAGTTTTCTAGTTCGGTTTTGAAATAGGAAGGCTCATACACACTTTCAGTAGAGACTTAAAAACACGTTAGTTTTTTGTACTTACCTAATTAAAAAACATAAGTTATTTGATCAAAAGTCATAGTACCACTGAAAAGCTAATCATAATATTCGTAAAATAATTGCTTAGTAAAAAAGTATTAAAATATCAACATCTATCTTACGTTTTTAATTGAAATAAACAATAGCGTCGATTTATATTTATTAGAACTTTTTAAAATATCTTACGAGTATTCAACGAATCATCACATACAAACGCTAACACTTTATAATACCTATGCAATATTTTTTTTATTTAACAGAGAATTGCTTCAGGAAGATGACATTTTCCACTGGCAACCCTAATAAGAAGTTTTGGGTCGAAAAAACTGGCAACACTTGCCCGCATCAAATTTTACATGTTTCGGGGCCAGGAATAATAATGCTCAATGAAAATTGTTATCGTAATGGTTTCTGAGTTATTACGCAATTACGTCCTTTTCGGGGGTCCGACGTGGTCATGTAAGGGGTATCCGGAGGGTTCCTTGATCATAATTTGACGTAATGCGAATTCCAGTGGCTTTTGGCATTTGTTTTTATTGAACGATACCGTATCATGAAGACATGTTTAACACGGAAAACGTTGCAGACTCGGTTTTTGTGTAACGCGTTAAAATAGAAGGCAAAGATCCACCAGAAGAATGCGTCATAATATCACTACTTCTGAATTATTCTGCGCATCAACGAATGACCCAGAAGTTAATTTTGCTGAGACAGGCCTATTAGCAACACATTTATTGTTCTTGGTTTGTCTCAGTTCGTCATTTTGTTTTGTTGTTTAGTTACCTAATAAAGTTCTTGTCTTTTTTTGTCTTAATTAAAAACCTACTTAACTCACTGTATTACGGTATTTTGTGTGTGTTAAAAAACTTACGTTACGTTCGTTTGAAGTAAAAAGTGACAGAGCGATGTTTTAAATATAAGATAAAGTTATAAATTAACCATTGGACAGGTTGAAAGACTATTCAATTTACCATTAAAGTGTGAATTAGCAAGTGTTTTGTTGTTATTTTCCAGTATCAATCAGGTTATAAAGAGATGACCTGACCTACCTAATAAATAAAAGTAGTAAAAGTATCGATAAATCACCTATCGATTATTTCATCAACACTGTAGTTGTCAAGATATATTGATTGAAATTAGTATTGGCAGGTTTCGTCCAATGAATATTTGATTTTTTATGTTGACTGTACAAAATGAGGTTCTTCATTGGCCTTGTAATCAAGTACTCCATTTCGTTTCGGATAAACTTCTTCGAACCAGCGATAATTTGTTAGCGGGGAAATATCATAAAATATCGAGATAATAAGCTTGCAAAATGATCTGAAATCGTTATTGGTTATGTTACTATAGAATATTTGGATTGACTTTTCAATTTGAGATGCAGTTTTTAATGGGTGCTCATTGTAAAAATGTGTTGAGATATATAGTTTTGTTTTGATTTTATGTTATTTATATTTTGAGTTGAGATGCGTGGCACTGCTTGTTAAAAATAAATATTGTTGTCCAATTATTCCAATTATAGGTATAAAAGTTTTTTTTTTATTAGAATGAATATATGATATTGACTTTGACTTTAAATACACTTTTATTTGGAAACTGGGTCACGCGTGAGTAATAAAGTATTTTATATGAAACGAAGCAAATTTAGTATTTCTTAGAATAAAAGCTATAGTTTACTTCATTGTATCGATAGCTTTTACCGATAAGAAAAGTGTGATAGTTTTTTTTCAAAGAAAAAATGTGAAATAAGCTAATAATGCAATATGTTTTCATATCTAGATTTCATCGTCATGAAATGATATTTTGTTCATTTGATACCGGTAATCGAACCCACAACCCTGTCGCAGAAAGCCGAATAATCCCACTGCGCTATCGGGCTAGTGAACCGATTACAAAAAAGTGCTACATAAATTCGTAAAACAAAAACAAACTCCAAGTAAAGACAGTTAAAAATGGCCTTACATTGTAAACAACACCAAGAAAACAAACAAATAAGCGTACATGCCACAAATCGATCGGTTTAATAGATAATAACACAATGTTAACCACAATAGTGAACAAAACCAACATTAATCTGAGCACAACGTGTGTTTATCTCTATTCAGCCATTGAAAAGGTGCAATAAATATAGTGGGCACACGTCTTGCAATTGAAATGTATACTTCTTAATAAACGCTAGAGCGCTGCTCGCAACTATGTGCGCACGATCTCGGTACGTGTGGTCAGAGTTCATCGACGTTGTAGAATTATCGATATATTTTTTTGTAACGCGAACATCACTAGTTTTGATAGTGACAATAGGTTAATTAGGTAATTGTTTGAGGTTCATGGTCATGTTTTTTTGTCGTTAGATATGATTTTCATGACAATGAAGAATAAAATTCTTAATCACGTAATGAATTCGGTGGTATGATTTTTATATCGAGTTTTCTTAACTAAGTTCTTTGAATTTGTAATGAGTCAGACATTCAGTAGTAATCTAGACGTTATTGATAGTCATTCAATGGAAGTCAATGTCGGTTTTATGTATAACTATTTTTTACTCTTCAACTGGAAAATCTATCCGTCTATTCGTCTCTGTCATACAAGAAAAAATGTAAAGAACTAGTTGATATTTCCATGAAGTTGTAAAATCAAAGTTTTAAAATCTACCCAATTAAAGATAGTTATTGTTACTTAGATTATTAAAGCACTAAAAAATATTACTTTAAAGATTTATAATAGTTAAAGTACCTTTTGTCTTGCCAAAGCGCGTATTAGTAAGAGATTATTTCGTTACCACGCAATCGATTGTAACAAAGACGGTATAAATCCGAATCGGAATTTCTATACGATTCCCGATATCTCGTTTGTTTATTCGTAATCGTATCGGGAACGGGTCGTTTTCTGTCGCATTACGATAGTGCTGTCTTGATAATAAGATATTTCTCTAAGATGTAATTTTGTTAAAACCATTGAGATTGAGGTGCAGTGGTAAACGCGTCCGGACTGTGACTAGCAACATTCGCATTTGCCGGTCATGGGATGGGTAAAAATATATTTATTTATTTTGAGCTCCTCCAGCAGCATTCCATACATCCTTTTTCAACTTTGAATTTTATAACTTTGTCAAGTAACTTGTCTGTTTTTTCGACGACACTACTTTAAGATCTAAATACGTTTTACTTACTATTACTATCATCTTTCTTGAGTTCTTTAATCAGGCAATAAGTATATGAAGATCGTAATAAATGAGCTTTCAAATGACGAATTTAAGAAGAGCGACATAAACGTAGGTACCTACAAAGCTTAGCTTAGGTCCCAGGGTGTATGTGATATTGTGAGTTTATTGCAACACTACTCTTCCGCAAACTCCACGATAAGAATTGACAAGTGAACACGTCCATATAATAAACACGACGGTCGTATCCTTACGATCAAAGACCGATAACATAAGTGATGATCCGCGCGTAGATCGGACTCGACGCAAGATAAGGCTGCCTTTCCACCAGAGCTAGCTATGCAGCTATGCCGCGAGGATGTGAAGATAGGCTACGAAACTTCGTGACGTTTTCCACTGATGCTTAACTATGAAGCGGGGCGAGTAAGATGAGCTGTGAAGATGCGGCGCCGCGAGGTAGCTGTTCGAAGAAGATGCGCTGATCGAGCTATGTATCTACAATAGGGAAGCACAATTCCATAGCACGCACATTTACATAAAAAAACAAAGCTTAGCTGAACCCGTTTCCACCAGTGGTAAGCTATATGGACTGAAGAATATGAATGATTGATGGACGTCAAACGCAACTATAGCAACTCCAGTGGAAAGGCACCCTAAGCCGAAACATCGATGTGTTTTATCGATAAGGCGCAGCACTAAACGCTCTTTTATGCAAATATTTTCTGGGTAAGTACATTGAAGTATTTTGGTACTGGGCAAGTAAAATGTGTTCTTTTAATCGATTGATGATCGATAAGGTATCGAATGACGGGTCGAATATGTATAATAAGTTTGACCGAAAGATAATCTTATCGTAATATCGACAAGCCGTTATGTCGAACATTTACATAGATCGAATAGGTGACAAATACCAGTTTAAAGCTTATAAAATCAGATATCAGATTACATGAATAGATAGTTTGTGTTTAATATGTTATTTTACATTTTTTTGTGTAATACTTACTTAATAATAAAATACAGATTTCCCTCTTAATTATACAAAATGTAACCTCGTTACTAAATTATGTAAACAATAATAATATTAGATACGAGTTATAATAACCTACCTTCTGGTTCAAATAATAGGTTTGCCGATTAGTATGAAGAATTTCAAGGAAAGTTCGTTTTCCACCAGAGCTAGCTATGCTATAGTTAAATTTATGCTATAGTTACTACCGCAAATGCTAATGCCTCAATTTCGTATGTACAAACCTTGTATGAAGACTGAACAATCTTGTGCTATACTTTTATTTAAAACTTATACTTTTATTTATTTGCTAAATTTGTTGAATAAAGTGGTCATTTTAGCTAACAAAAAAAAATGTCTTTTTCGAGGTATTCTTTATTGTATAAGAAACGAAAATTTTTAACTTATGATTAGTGATTATTGACCGTTATGATCTTAATTTAATAAAACATCAATGTTAGGACATTGTAATAAAATCTAATGATTCAAAATTATTCTCTCTACTCAATAAAAAAAGGTCAAGATTAAGTTGCTTTCTCTTTATAAGCTAAAGTCGCGTCTACCCACTTAAGATTTAGCCAACAGGCATCAATATCCGGGTTCCGTATCAGAATACCGAACACAGATAATTAAGAACCCTGCCAGATACTTTTGCAACAAAGTTGCATGCTTAGGTTTATTGCAGACTATAGAATTTACCGCGGACTAACCGCTCGTTGTTACTGTTTTAAGTTAATATCAAAATATAAATAAATATAGGTGCATATCATCGTAATCAAAAAGTACTTTCAAAATTGAGATCGCTTCATAATAACTAAAATATTGGTTTAATGAAAAAAAAAGCAAACCCCATTTTTATCTTTACCCTTCGTCATATCAAACATAGTTTTTAAAAACTTTCCTACTTCTTTAGCAACATCGTTAAGTTGTAGTAACTTAAGTAATATTTTCCCTATTGTTCATTCATTACCTAGATTTAGTTTAAGTACCTATACGTCCCATCCGCTACACAAAGGTATAGATATTTTTTGTTCTAGCTAAAAAAATAAGCTAATGTAATTTTGAAGTAGCTAAGTATTAAGAACATTTTTGGGGTTATGTAGAGGTAGAACAAATCTGCAATAAACTTGGTGCGTCTTTAGTTCTCGCTCGCGCGGTTTACCATACAGTGTGCACCCCCTTAACTTGGAATCTACCTAATTAGAGATCCGTTTGGCTAATCGTTTTTTTTTACTCTTAAGGCGCGATGATCTCGCTAGATGGAGCCAGATAGGTGATCGAGATGATATCAGGGATGTATTGGCGCTGTTCTGGTGTGTGGTCCAAGATATATTCTGTACGTATACAGCAAATTGTTTAAAAATTAGCCTTCCGCCCGCTACTTCTTCCGCGACGATTTAGGTTACAACACAGTCCCGTTATATTCCCTATCCCGTGGGAATATAAAAAAAAATCCTACTATATACTAAAAAACTCTTATTAATGTAACATTGTAGCTGTACGCACAGGATAAATAAAGCACACACGACGCGCGGCAACAACAATGGCGGTGGCTCGAAGCTCTCGAAGTGACGTGACGTGTTGGAGTTGTTGTAATGTGACGTGAAGATTGCAGATATAGTTTCACAGGAGCGAAGCTCTTATCAGGGCTGGCAGTTTCTCTGTTTCACATAAACAGCTCTTTTCAGAGCTATTTTGCGTCAGTCTTCTGTTTCACACGAACGTTTGCATCATCAAATAAATGTATTTGATTTGGTGCTTTATTTATCCTGTGCATAGCTACAACATTATAAAATACAAAAGTTTGTGCCGGCAGTTTCGTGTTGGCCCAATTTTTTTATTCATTTATATGTTTTATTGCTACTGAAAGAAGAAATTTTAGTGATTATTTAGCAAATCTTTTGTCAAAGAGTAGTACCAATATATTTTAAAGTGGCTTCTCAATTAAGTTATAGGTATGTACTTTCTAAATCTTCTTCCTGTCTTAGCATCCCTTTTCTACCATAGCCTAACATCAATAAAGTAGTAAATATCTCCACCGCTTTATCTTAACCCTTTAACCGTTAAATCCAGTTCTTAAACACTTATAAAGCATTGTACTGGCATTTAATTAACCCACCCAAGATTTATTGCAGTCACTCGCGTGTCACCCGTGTGATATAGAGGGGCCTTAAGGACCAGTTTCTTAAAATCGATTTTATTACCAGTTAATTGACCTGGGGAATGATTAAACGGTTGAATTTTGGTTTGATTGTGGCTATATTTTAATGATTCGGCGAAAGAAAGTTGTTTTTTAAATCGTCATTTAAAAATTATATTTTTTTTTTATGTAAGAGTACTTTCCAAATTGCTGTGTTACTAAAGGCCGGCTGAGGTTTTGTCAGTGCAGACTTTTTTATTCAATAAAAATGCAAAAAATCGCAACAAAATTATCATAAACGCGAAATAATCTCCTGACGTTTCATAGCTTTCCAAATCCAGTTTATTTTATAAAAACAAATTATAATCTGGTCTTTGCCTTTCTTTGTAATTAATAGTTATACTCTCATGTCTTGTAAAAAACATAAGGAATCGACAACACCCAGATTCGAAAAAAAAATTAAATACGAAAATATACTAAAAAAAACACTTGTTTTTCCAAGTCGCGTTTGCATAGTAATTTCAATCGAAAATTCGGCTACATCGCTGGCCTATACAAAACCGATCAAAATCCGTATTTTTTTAAATACAAAAGTGCATTCTATATCAGCTAATACTTCAACGTTAGGTAAATCTGCATCCGATTATCCGATCACTACCAATAAGAGCTAGCGCAGACGACGGATAACGGAGGACTTTTTGTCCGCGACACGTCTTTATTGTTAACCAAATAAGATTCAACTTAGATCGCGTATATCCATGAAAAGTACGCGATAGTCCTCGTTATTTATTCAACTTTATGTTCTTAGTAATAAGGTCGTGTCGCGGACAAAAAGTCCTTCAATGTCCGTCGTCTGCGCAGGCCATAACTCTACAGCTTTAAATAAAACCCAAAGGCAATCAAGGAATTTAAAGACATATATGTCCAAATCACTATACTTACTTATATGGGATGCCAAAAATTAATTAATAAAAAAATCACAAGAGCTTTTAATCTTTACAAAGCTTAAAAAACTTAAATGAAACCAGTAGCTGACCGATCAATCTTCTACTCATCATGCTAAGCTGTGATTACGTTAGGGCTGTCACTTACTAACTTGTTACATTTTGTTTTTTTTTTGAGAAACTTGAGAATCGATAAAAGTTCGATAATTTAAACTATTTTTTTTTATGAAGACGACGAGTCTCTTAGCCTTCATCATACCTGATGTTAAGTATTGATAAGGCTGCAGATGGAAGCGAGCCTCTCCCGGAATCCTCAGTCATTGTGGAACTAGGTATCTTATCTCAAACTGCCGAAACACAATAATGCTGAAAACATTGTTGTTATGGCGTCAGGCTTTGATAAGATTGTGGTAGCTAGCCAGGCGGACTTACAACAAATCCTACCACCAACCAAACCGAATACAGTATGTACCCCCGCTGGGAATCGAACCTGGGACCTCTGGGTATGATACCGGTGGTTGTACCACTAGACCACAGAGTCGGTTATAGGACATATAGAGTAATTACTGTAACATGAAATATTATTAAGCTTTACTAAACATAGCACTATTTTAATATTATGAATGCGAAATGAAGAGACTAATAAGGCATGACAAAAACCGTGCTACCAATTTATCGCGGAAAAAAAGCTGAAAAGTGACGAAAGAAGGGACAATTTTGTAGGGATTTTAACAAAGTCCACGAAGGCGAATTCACGCGCAGTCGCTGGGCTGTTAGAAACCCAGACATAGTTATAATTTTCAATGTATTTTTAAAGGTTTCAAATTATAGAAATACTTAAAAATACAATAAATACTTTTGAAACTTGGCAAAATAAGATCTCGGATGTACAAAATTCTAGTTACATATTCAATTATTTCTCAAAAGCGTCAGCCCTATTTAAGACCGTTTTATATGTTAATTGAGGTATAAAGAGTTTTGCCATTGGGAGTCAATCATAAAATGATCGTTTCCGATCGCTCTCGTGGTTTCGTAATAGACACCTAATAGTTAAACTGCTACCATTTGATTGGAATATAAAAAAAATGAGTTTGATTGAATTATTATATATTATGAGAAAAAAATATATGACTTTAGATGTTATTCAATAAAACGGTTATTGCTTCATTGCTTCATTAAAAAAAATCTTCTAAAAATATTCATGCTTTAAAAAGCTATTGGCATTTTTATATTGCGTAAATAAGCAGAGAAGCTTTACAACCAGTATGTCAAATTCATAATATTATTTTTCCCGCGTTTTGCCTTGCCAGATTTTTCTTCAAAGCTTTTTAATTTAGGTAAATGTAAAATTATTCTAATACATTTCATACCATCGTATCATAAGAGTAAAGTTGAGAATATTACTGGTATATTTGTAACTCGGAGTAATAAAATTATTGTATGCGATAACCTAACAACTGGTCAAAATGTTGATACTAAATTCACTTCTAGTATCGTATCGAGTTTCAAACCATTTATTCTAGGTCCCACATTAGTTATCAAGTTATTTAAAGCTGTATAATATAAATTATAACCTATTAATTTTGCATTTTGCAATGCTATTTTTTTGTGAAAAATATTGAACAAGAAAATATACTAGAAAAAAGCTACTAGTCTCATGTCGCCCTGACGAGATTCTAACCGGCATCCTTGGGAATCCGGCCCAATGCACTCCGCATTGAACATGGTATATTTTCTTGTTTAATATTTTTCTGTATATAAATGTCAATAACGGAAATACTTAAAGAAGCATGCGACTTCGTTCAGGAGAACTTTCTTCCAATTTCATCCTCCATCATCAGCCCGTGGACGTCCACTGCTGGACATAGGCCTCTCCTAGCTCACGCCTGTTGCGGCGTTCATAGGAGGCGATTAGCCTACTGCTACCACGCTGGCTGGTAGAGGGTTTGTTTCAAGTTTCCCTTCTCTCGCACAGGTGTTTAAAGCGTCGAGCCTCTTAGTCGACTCTTACGGCATCCCAGGCATGTAAGGGAGTGGTGACACTGGTTACTTCCTGGTAATATTATAAATGTGAAAGTGTGCGAGTTTGTGTGTTTGTTTGTTTGTTACTCTTTCACGCAAAAACTACTGAACGGATTTGGATGAAATTTGGTATATAGGGATTTCAAGTAGTGGACTATGTGTTTGCTATTTTTTATCCCGATATTCACAAGGGACGGGAACCACGCGGGTGAAACCGCGGGCGGGCGCTAGTATTTATAAATCCTCAATATTTTCTCTACCCTTTTTCTCGACACAAGGCATTTAAACATGCCTAGATACAATTTAATTTTTGACCAAATTTTATTTAAAACAGCAAAGTTTCCGACATAAGATAAGTACCTACAGAAAGAGTTAGGTATTTGCATGCATAATTTACATAAAAGTAGGTATATGGTGTTAGGTGAAACCTAAAAAAACCTCCATACTTTTAGCCATATGACCCACATTAATAAAAAAAAAACTCCATGGAACTCATTATTTCGTTGAAAAACCTTAAACTAAAAAAGAAACCAGCAGTCAGAAACTACATGCAATATCGATATCCATTGTTTGATTTACTTTTTTACCTTCAGATATCTTCCAGATATCTACGCACCTGTTATAATTGTAACCTCAAAATCAACCTTTCCCCCATCCAATTTGTGCGCAAGAGTGGTTATAAGGCGGTGCACACACGGGCCGATGGTTATAATGCGGCGCACACACGGGCCGTAATTAAAGAGGCCACAGAATGATAAATAACGAACTGTCGGTGTTTTTGCCGCAGATGTCATTATCGCAGCCGACTCTATCAGACGACGGAGATTACGGTGAAGGAATTTGTATAGAGCTGTTGATCAAGTTCAAGTTAATGTATTGATCTAGAAAAAAAACAAGATAACTTACTTTCTTACCATGCAAATTGATATATTTATGTCGAGCAAATACATATATATTTCTGTACCTATGTCATGATTATAAAATAAAGATTATTGAAAAATAAGGTAGTTTTACAGCTCCATTCAATCCGACCCAACCGCGCGACAGCGTAGCACATGAATAATCGAGAGGTCCGAGTTGATGAGAGTACGTAATAGCTTTCTTGCTGCACCCACGCAAGCTTAAAAAGCAAGCAAACATCTTTACTAATATAATAAAGAGGTAACATTTTATTGTTTTTTTGTTTGAAACGAATAAACTCAAAAACTACTAAACGGATTTGAATGAAATTTGGTACACAGATACTAGATAGCCTGGTTATAAACATAGGATACTTTTTATCCCGATATTTCCACGGGAACGGGAATCACGCGGATGAAACCACGAGCGGCCGCTAGTAGAAACACACGCGTTTTACAAGTGGTTTTATCAGCTATATACAATCCGACCCAATCGCGCGACAGCGTAGCGCATGAATAATCGAGAGGTCCGAGTTGATGAGAGTGCGTAAGAGCTTTTTTGTTGCGCCCACGCAGACTAAAAAAGCAAACAAATAATCAACCGGAAAAAATGTCGTATTGCTTGTTAATTTTCAGACGTTATTTATATCAGGGATTTGAGAGTTTATTATTGATTTTAGCCCAATTCTTCAATGATAGTAAAATTATGGTATGTTGGTTTTGTGAGTGAGGTGAACATAAAATGAAAACAATTTTTTATAGATATCTGGAGTATAAAGACTTTTAAGGGATTTGGAAGTTTGAGAAAGATTTTATCCCAATTATTCAATGATGTATTGTAAGATTTTGGTATGTGAACTATGTGAGGTTAAAATAATATATATCTTGGTATCCAGAGTATTATCATAATCATGATCTTTATTTGCAATTAAATATGGTATATATGGGTGTATCAGTAATAAAACATATTATGCAATATACAAAAAGAGAGAGTCACTCTCTTGACCTTCAAGGATGTCTACATTTATGATACTTTATATTTCGTTTTAACGTTAAACAACGTTCCTTCCATTGCGGGTTCAAGTCCTATCGGAACAATTTGAAGACGAGTTTGATTACATTGTTTAAAATTAAAAACCACACAGATGATGTCGTGGTCCGCAGCTAGTCATCAATAAAAGTTTACACGTAAAAAGCAATATGTAAGTATGTACGATAGCAATCAGTGTGTCGCGTAAAAACAATAAATTAAGTTGCAAAAGTGTAATAAACAACACTTCGGCAGTCCCAAAAAAGGAGTTTTGACCTTTGTGCTTCGGTGGAGTCGTACGGTAGGCCATAGTGATGTGAGAAATTTAATTCGGATATATTCCGGACTAGGGTTTTCGTACAGATTTAACGAATCGCAACTCTTTTGCGCTGTCGCAGATTTGCTCATAGAGGCATTACTCAGTAAAATACTTCATAAATCGGTTAGATATATTGCTTCAAGACATCACTTAAAATTTTCGCCATAGGTAATATAATCAATCTCTTTGTCAAATTCATCAAAATTAGTACTCTAATTATATGTTGATATTTGTGTTTAAAACAGTAACAATCAAATTATATAGGTACCTATCTTCTATTTTATTCCCTGTAATAGGCACCATTTTATTTGCGAAAAGAGGTATCTCTTAAGCTTAATTCAATGTGTGCCACGACGACTATACATTTACACCAAAATGCAAATACAAATACAAATACAAATATTTTTATTTGCTCTAAATAGGGTACAGTAATGTTGTTAAGTACAATTGTGCAAACAAAATGGAGCTTAACCTATTTAGCCATTTACATAGCATGCAAATATACAAACAATGATCATAAAATAAAATCGAGAAAGTCAACAATAAATTAATAAAAAAATTATGATAATAAATGTCAAATAAGAAATAAAATAAATTTATGCCAATATACAATTAAATTCACATGTCAGTCTACAAATACAATAATGTCAATACAAATACATTTTGTGCATTTGAATGTCTCGATACCTTTGTCAATATACTGTGAAATAAATGAAAGAAAAAGTGATGTGTCAAAATTGCATGAATATTTGCTGTGTTTTAGCATTGAAATATTGAATTTGAGATCCATCATGATAAATACTGATAAATTTCAAAAATACTGAAAGATCACAGTATTAACTGAGCGTCTAGGGCGCGCCTTAAACATCATAGCGTATTTTTCATACCTTTGACGTTTAAAGCGTCAGAATGATCTTCAAAGGTAGGTATAATCGGGTATAACAATAACAAAAACAGTACAGTCACGATATTGAATTTTGTAAAAAGACTGAAAGTTACTACGATCTGGAAAGCGGTTCACACACATTCGAAGTCGCACGATGCGACCAGCATTTTATATCAAAGAGTTCGTTACTTCAATACTAGGGCCACATTAAAAAGTTTCACCTGCCGCCTTGAAATAAAAAAGACACTAAAGTTTGAGCCAATTATCATATCTGAAAGATAGTTACGTTTAAGGTCACTGATGCTCTTAAATTACTGGGATGATATTACTACCTTTAATTGTTATTAGTTATGTTGTGGTGTAACCGATCAATTATATTAGTGTAAAGTCGTAGCTCAAATACAAAATTCATAACTGTACCAATTGCAATGTATGATTCCTTGGCTGGCACCGACTCCAAAAGGTTTATTTTTTACTTTTTGATTATTGAAGTCAGTTATTATTATACATATTAAACAAGAAAGTTTTCTTGTTTAATATTTATCACATAAAAATAGCATTGTAAAATGCAAAACTAAAAAGTTATAATCAGTTATTATTTCTATACTTATATTATTAAGAGGAAAGATTTGATTGTTTGTTTGTTTGCATTGAATAGGTTCCGAAACTACTGAACGGATTTGGATGAAATTTGGTACACAGATAGTAGAAGGCCTGGTTATGAAAATAGGATATTTTTTATCGCGATATTCCCACGGGAACAGGAACCACGCGGGTGAAAGCCGAGCGCGAGCGGCTGCCAGTTTTGTTATAAAGTTAGAATAAATCCCGCACTTCGGTTTGACTCGACCTAGTAGAGTAGGCAACTACTAGTTTGAATCAAACAGATTTCTTCAAAACTACTGAACCAATTTCAAAATTCCAAAAAATGGGACCAACAAACCGTGGTTTTCAGAATTGTTATTTTCCGGAAGTTAGAGATAAGATAGCCAGTTCCTCAATGGTTGAGGATTCTGGGTCGTCTGTCAAGACCGTTTTTCTCAGAAACGCGTGAAGGTTATATCTAATATATATACTGAAATTTATATCTAATACTCAGGTCTCCTGTCCCTTGGAGCTGTGAAAAAATCAAACTTCTAAGCCAAAGCAATCAAAAGATACAGCCGTTTATACCGCAAATTTCCGCAAATTTTCGAAACTCGCACGGCAATCAAAACCTACAGGGTACTTCTCGTGAACTTAGAATCTTGAAATTTGGTACGAAGTAACGTCTTATAGTACAGATAGAGTAATTATTGCGAAAACCGTAAATTTTTAGTTACATCATATAATAAAAAATATTTTTGAAAATTTTAAACGGAACCCTCGGGTCGCGATTCCGACTCGCACTTGGCCGGTTTATTTTAATAATTACTGGGCAGGCATTTGACCACCATTGACTTTTACTAAAGCAGCAATGTGACGATAGATTGTTAAGCGTTGAAGCGTTGATAGAAACAAGTTACATAATCAGGGGGCAGGAAAGAACAGATTTATAAAATCTAGAAAAAAAACAACGGGTTGCACTCCGGGAGCGCCGGCAGAAGTGAAAACCGCTTAAACGAAACAGCAGGAGCAGGCATACATTTTCGCCGCGCGGTAGAAAGAGAGGCGGATATTACTTCCTGTCCTACGCGCGCGCCGGCGGTCTACTCTCCCTCCGTCTTACGAATTCACGATCAGGTCACGAGTCCTGACGCGACTAACATTTGTTATCCATCCCAAAAAATTAAAACTCTGATCTGCACAACGCCGCTAAAGAAGTTTTCACTTCAAAAACACATTCCACCTGCGCTCTTCACAGAGTCTCGTGATTTGTAATACCACACTTAGCACGTCAGAGTTTTCCCGTTTGAGATAAAAGAAAACAATAATTATCTCACATACTTACTTCATTACTTGCTTGTGAAGTCTCTATTAAAAGTAATTATATAGATTCTCGATGTTTTATTTTGATTCGTGCAACAATAGATTTTCAGAGTATAAAATAAATTACGTATTAATTTAGGTACTTTATTTACTTATTACAAGTTTTTTTTTTAGTTTATTTAGACTTTTTACGTTGATTCGATCTCGATCCCGTCAAGAGTTTTTTATTATGAACAATAGTGAGACTCTTAGCCTTCATTATACCTGATGTTAAGTATTGATAAGGCCGAAGATGGAAGCGAGCCTCTCCCAGAATCCTCATCAGTGAGGAACTGCCTATCTCATCTCTAACTGCCAGAACACAACAATGCTGAAAACATTGTTGTTATGGCGTCAGGCTTAGATAAGATGGTGGTAGCTAGCCAGAATTACAACAAGTCCTACCACCAACCAAACCGAATACAATATGTACCCCCGCTGGGAATCGAACTCGGGACCCCTGGGTCTGATACTGGTGATTGTTACCACTAGCTAGACCACAGAGGCGGGTTAGGCCCAGATTATATTTCTCGTGATTTTAGGCTTGCTTCTATACAAAAAAAATAATTCTATACATAATGATGTCTTCAACAATTTTAAGGCTTTTTTTTCTAGAATAAGCCCTCCGACCAAATGTCAAGCCCAAAATTGGCTGTTTTTTACTCAAGTTGTATTTCAACGGAGTCACAATTACTCTAGTTAACAGAGTAATGAAGTAACCTACATTTAACTCATTAATTAGCGTTACAATTATAGTCGGGTACTGGGCAATTACATACTTTGTCAGCTTTCAGGTTGCTAAATGGCTTCTCTCCCTTACCACGTGGTCGCTGGTTCGATTCTCGATTTAATTTAAAATATCAAAAGATTTAATTCAGAATTTAAATTTCATATTTATTTCAGTAGGTAGTCTGATGTAGTACAGTCACTTAATTTATTAATGGATCAAAATGAACCAACTTAATATAAATGTTATAAAAACGATGATTAATAATAAGTTTGTCTGTATACTTATTATTAGCAATCCAAAGAATAAATTTGTATCTCGCTATTGAAAAATTATCCTTGTTAATATTATAAAATAATATCTTTGCTTTTAATTAATTTAATTAATGATTTCAGTTTGATTGAATTCTGACGAAGATTTCAAAAATAAGTATTTTCCCTTCATTGCTTTGTATAATCAAAATAAACATATAAACCAAAATAAACATAGTATTATAAAGTCATCAAGAAAACCAAAAACTCATTCAACACCAGGCAAGTTACACAATAAAAATTAAAACGTGAGTTTATCGAACATTATGTCGCATGAGTTATCGATGGTGGTCGTCGATGGTTATCGAGTGAGATCGCATAGTAGGGGATGCAGATGATAAAAATTTATTCGCTAATTACACTTCACTTTTACAACAAGACGTTATCGATAAAGCTTATACGCTTAAAAAGGCCCGCTGACACTATCTGCGAAGGTTTTACATACGATTATGTTTGTTTTGAGAAAAAACGACAGTAATTGTTTTTTTTTATTCAGTGCAGAAATTATATGAAACTGTATGGCTTAAAAAGGAAATTGGTAAATTCATTATATTGCCGATTTGCGGGCGTTTTAGTATTTTTGGATGCCAATAGTAATTGCATGTTAGGTGAAATTAATTTACTGATTAGTTTGAATATAAAAGTTATGATTTTCATAAAATCACATCACATTCATTTTCTTCCTCAAGGTAAATTTAATTAATAACTTGCGTTGTTGTAGATAGGTACTTTCTTATTAACAGATGAACATACTTAAATATGTTTTTTGTTTTTAAATAGAAAATACCCAAACCTAGACAATAAGTCATGTTTATACACACAATATCGAGTCGAGTCTATCTTGTCGACAGGCGTTAAACGGCGACAGGCGGTTAAACAGGCGTCGCGTCGACAACAGACTGGGCAAATTCTGGACATAAAACTATTAATTTTTGGTTGATGTTTAATCCATTATAAAAAATATAATAATACCTAACTTAACTCTAATTGATTGATCAGCAAAAACAACTTTTTGGTCAGCAAGTATTAGGCAAGCCATAAAGAGTTGCTAACCAAATAGTTATTTTGCTGACCAAAATATTTATTCCATTTATGTATAAGCTCGTAATTCATTATTCGGTTACTTAACTCAAGAGTGAAATCCAAGAAAGCATATAACAGTTTTATTTGTTAAAAGAGCAAAAAGCTTTTAAATTATTAAACAAGTTATAAAAGCTCTCGGAGCGTGACTTATTCCGGTTCTAAATACAATACATTGTATGTGTTTAAATTTACTTTTGTTTTTGTATGGAAATTATTGAGTTTCGGTAAACTAAAATGTTTCCGAACGAAGAATGGACAATTAAAGCTCCGATTCTTTATGGTTTGTGGCTACAGTGTTTTGTTTCTGGATATTTAGCAAGCAAAAGTTTGGCGTATTATAATGTTTTTTAAACATTGAGTAATAATAATTTTATAAAGTTGAAACAAGAAATGAGGAGATCCGCAGGAGAACTAAAGTTACTGACATCGCTCGAAGGGTTGCTCAGATGAAGTGTCAGTGGGCGGGACACATAGCGAGAAGAACCTTTTCCGTTGGGGCGGAAAGGTTCTGGAATGGCGACCGCGTACCCGACGACGCTCCGTGGGTAGGCCCTCCCACAAGGTGGACCCATGATCTGGTGAAGGTCGCGGGAAGCCGCTGGATGCGAGCAGCGCAGGACCGATCGTCGTGGAGATCCTTGGGGGAGGCCTATACCCTATTTTTTGTGAGGGGAATGCATTTACGCATACCAAACGGTTATGCTGGGCTCACCTAGAATACCGGATTTGTGAGTCCAGCACCCTTTCCCTCGCCGCCCCCCGACACCCCGTCGAGTTTAGCAGGCTCGGCGGGGGTTCAGGGTAGGATCTAACCAGCTCCCGTCCCCCCATCGAGCTCGAAAGCTCGGTGGAAGGACGGCACAAAGGAGGGACCACCGCCTCCCGGTCCCCCACTCAGCCTCGAAAAGCTGAATGGGGATCCGGGAGGGGGGGTACTACCGGCTAAACCCCTCACTACTTGCCGCCGCCATACGTCCTGGGGGACCTTTGCGGTAATCACGCTCATCGCGCTTCTTTTCTCATCCATAAGGAAGGCCAGTGCCCCCGCAGTCACATTAAAATGGCTGATGAAGAAACAATATACATATCGCGTAATAACCTTCTATAAGTTTTTTTAAATATTAGATGGTAAAGCGCTTGACCGCTATATTGCCTGATGGAAAACGAAGATACGATCTAGGATGTAACGCGATAACTTAGATTCACTCGTGACTTGAAGACCCCCAAATTGTAAGTGTCAGGAAACACATAATCAGGCAAGGAGTTTCACTCATTGAGATCTTTAAGATATTATAAAATTTGTGCCAAAATTAATCAAAATTCTGTCAGGGGCTTAGGCGTGAAATGTAACAGAAAGTCAGATGGTCAGGCAAAGTAACGTGCGCATTACACTGTAGTCTAAGTACAGTGTATTGCGCACTTTGAACTGTACCTACCTACTTAAATTAAAATTGACAGTTAAGGCCGTTTTATTTTGTTAGTACATATTTTTTTACTGTTTAAATCTACTTATAATAAAAACTGTCTGCTGAACAGAAGCTCAAAATGGGCCCCTTTTTTAGCTAGGTAACTATTAAGCACATCTTAAGTTTCTTCGCGCACTCATATGGTCATACTCAGGTCATGGGTAGTCATCCTTTCGGGTAGTCAACCGGTGACCACGGCAATTGAAAAGGTGTTGAAACGTCGGGAAACCAAAAATTCGCAAATAAACCGAAAAAATATAGTACCAAATATATATTTCAGGTAAATGAATCGCACTAAAAAGTTGTTTTATTCAGGTAACTATTACTACCAGGCCCAACACATAATATAGTACAGTAACATGTGTATATACTTTTATAGTGTTAAAACTCGAATTCCTAACTGAAAATGAAAAATATCCTGAAAAAATACAGAATCCTACAAAAATGCGAAAGTTTGTGAGGATGTTTAGATGTTCGTTACACTTTCACTCAAAAAGTACTATACAGATTTGGATAAAATTTGGCACACATCTAGAAGATAGCCTGGGTTAAAACATAGGCTACTTTTTATCCCGATATTCCCACAGGAACGGGACCCACGCGGGGCGGCCGTTATAGTAAGCTATAAAAGCCCCAACGCACAATACGACACAAGTGATTCCATATCTATATTGGAAGGAACTGAGTGACAATATGTTGATCTAATCGGTCACGTTGTTTATTTACACATCCCGATATGCAAAGTTCATTTCACTTTCTGCTTGGTTATTGCCATCTTGAATAGGGTTGCGTAATTTGTAATTAAATTTTTAAACTTTACTAAATAACGTAAGATAAAATAACTACAGAATTTTGGTTTGGCAAGTAATTGTTAGGGTCTAATCGAGTAGTCTTTATGCGTTTGTTGTAAGTTTTCAGAGATTTTACTGCAGCATAAAGTACTCTACACAAAAGTCTGTTTTGTGTACAGAAAACAAACCAAAAAAAAAAACGTTGTGTCTATTCTAAGAGCGATGTATTAAAAAACATATTTCATATGCAGTTCTGTTTTTTTATTTTAATTTTAAAGAGTACATCTGAAGGTGTTTGCTTCTTGCTAATACTATCCGCACTGTATAATGTACAGTATAGTACATTGCTGCAACATCAGAATAGTAGGTATTCGATTAACCTCTTTAATAAAATTCGAAGAATACACCCAGTATTAGAATACAACAAATGTTGCATTTAAAAAAATCTAAGACAGCATTTAATTTTTTTTTCTTTTTAAGTTTGGTTTTTCCCTGGTCACTTAGATTGTGATCTGATGGACCAGAGTACTATCTTGTCATGAGAATATTAAAGCAATCTAATTAAAGGACAGAGCATACACTGTGTACTTACAGTGCCATCTCGCTTACAATTTAACATTACCCGGATGGGATAATGGCATCATCAGCGGAAGTCGGCTGTTGTATTCCTCATTGGTTTAACAAAAAAGTTAAGGTTAGGTTAGTTGGGAGAAGGCAACAACACTGCCTCTCAGGTGCCATCTTTCGTGAGACAGACTGTACTAAACTCGGTCAGAATTTTTCCAGTGTGAGGGGTCGAATATAAATGTTTGCTCCAAGTGCCTTTCGGCGATCGTTAGAATTATTCTGACAGAAAATTTCTTACAATGTGCGGCCAGACTAAACCCACCAAGCAGGGTAGTAGGCTAACAGTGCAAATTATAATGGGGCTTAGGGCTCGGTCCTAAATGGGAACAATGAGTAATTCAGTGTAGGACAGCCCTAGCCAGCGGTCGGTCGTGGTCACCGGATGCTTATTGTAATTTGTTTACGTTCGCGAGAACTTTTTGTGTTCGCCATTTGTGTTGTGTTGTGTTGGCTCGTGTGAGAGGGCTTTTAGTTGAACGCTTTGCGATTAGGTACGTTTTTAATATTATTGTGATACTTGTGATAAGTATTTTTGTTTCAAAGAAGGATTTGCGAAATTTAGTTTTCAAAACATGATTTTGTGGTATTTTCGTCAATTTTTATTGCTTTATACGTGATACAATAACCTTGCAAGATAGAAAAAAACTTCAACCTGTACATATGCAAGAAATAACCATTGACAATATCAAAAGTTTAATATAATATTTAAAAGAAAATAATTATCTCAGTTAATAGTTAAGTGAGCGTTGTTTACATAATATCAGTCACTTTTGTAACTCAGTCAGTTTAAGTTTAATATAATTTATTTAATATTTACCTATGATAAAATCTTACCGTAATATGTTTGTTTCGTCAAAACACGTTGCAGTCATCTAAAAACAAATAAAACCCTGAATAAATCTGAATTATTTCAAGAACTCTAACGCTATCTAAGTAAAACCTGTCAATTCATGTTGAAAAATACAAATGTCAAGTCAATCCTAATAATCCTGTAAAATATGTCCACTTTTTTACAAACCAATTCATGTATGTTAAAGAAATTCGAGTTTATACTCAAGGGGTTAAGGTCGGAAATTACTTGAGGTTACGTACGGATAGTAAAAAAGGTAGGGAATATTCGAAAAGCACAATAAATTGAGTGTCGCCGGTGGTTTTATCTTTATTCCGAGAAGTGCTTGTAGGGCCGCGTGGTCATAGACGAGCTACCTGGTTAAGGGGAAGCTTCGCACTATTATTTTTTATTCACGACGACGGCCTTCATCATACCTGATGTTAAGTATTAATAAGGCTGAAGATGGAAGCGAGTCTCTCCCGGAATCCTCAACCACTGAGGAACTGGCTATCTTATATCTAACTGCCGGAACACAACAATGCTGAAAACATTATTGTTATTGCGTCAGACTTAGATAAGATGGTGGTAGCTAGCCACTTATTTATTCGCTTTTTGTACTTGACTTGACGGTTGAAAGTTCAAAATGTTCCACCATCCAGTTGCCCCAGCACCTTGGACGAATTTAATTCGTCCAAGCCCAGCACGAACGGCTTTTGTAAACACTCGTAGGTCGATGCCTTGACACTTTACCGCACACATTAGCGGGGTAGCAAGACAGCATGTGTCATATCATATCGTGTGTATTAAGTATAAATTGTTAGTCAGTGATAGTTCTTTTTTACATTAAATAGGCTTACTCTTGGCCTCATTCTGAATCGTTAGATTAAGAAGAGGCTTAAGATGGAGGAAGCTTGCCTAGAAAAAGCCTATTCACTCGAGCTTTAAATATACCAGGGTTGTAGGCACCCGGGAATACAGACGCAGCCAGGGAATTCCACTTCCTGGCTGGAGGACGAGGAAAAGCACTTTGTACGCATACGACGTGGTATACAGGTATACCAACCAGGTAGGGATGATAGCCTGCAGTACGTCTGGATTCCCGGTGGTAAAAAGGAACTGGCGGGATGAGCTCATGCAGCTCAATAGCACACTCTCCGAAGTGCAATCTGTAGAATACCTACAATGAAGCAAGTCTTCGTCGATGAAGGAGACTGTGTTCATGCTTAAGGGCCTGAAAAATATTAGTTGATTATTAAGAACTTAACCAAATAATATTTAGAGCTAATCTAGTTACCTAATATTATTTTCTCCAATTAATACCTACTCGTAGCACACATGGTATGAAAATCATCTTATATCTCTGAAGTTTAACGAAGTTTCTTTAATCTCTAGCAAAATAACTCATCTCTATTATGTAAATGTAGCTGTTATTTCTGAGTATTTTCAAGTTTGGAAAACAAAAATAATCATTATAGTTTGATACTCATAAATCTATGAAAAAACGCACTACAAGAAATAAATGCATGGGTCGAAATGAGTATACTAGGTAATGCTGACATAAATATTCCTTCACTTTAAACACAGTTAACAAAGTACTAAAGTCAATTTCATGGTTCAAATATGTAGGTTGCCTGTAAATTACCTAATGAAGACATAAATAAATACCAACATTTACATTGGTGTGTCGGTAGATACCACTATAAAATATAGTAAACAACTTGGCCTTAACTACTTATGCGTTGACTACGCATTCCGAATGCTACATGTGTCGTGAATCATTTATTATTGGATTATAATAACCCAAGTACAGTCAGCAAGTCGGTCAAGTCGCACTAGGCCCACGAAACTTGCTTTGTTGACTGTACGGTCAACAGCAGGTCAATCGTTAAACTGTAAAATTTCTCCAATCCACTTTGAACTTTAGGACGTAAGCTTTGAGCTCGGAATTGTCTGAAGAAATTTACTTTTGTATGTCGTTGTTGCCGTTGATTGTACCCGTTCAATTGCTCTCTTGAAGTGGCTAAGTTATGAATTGCTGAATATATTAAGACCGGTGACATTGGCATTATCCGATAAAAGGCTATATTACAGGGCTTGAAGAGTTATTATTGTAAATCAGCAGATTAATTGATTTCTTCAGTGCTAAGCGAAGCCTTTTTTCATCACTTGTACGTACAATCGGGGAACTTCCCGGTTGACCAGTAGAGTTTTTTGGAAACGTTTTCTCGGAAAGTACTAAGGTTAAAGATTTTTTTTTTAATTAAATGAAATACTTGTTAATGTTCTATTATCTGTGATATATTTTTTTTCGATATAACTATTACTTTTTAAAATAAAGCACCCTAAAAAAACCCTACTGGTCAACCGGGAAGTTCGCCCACTGTACCTACGCTATATGCTTTTTAGGGTTTCGTAGCCTAAAGGCAAAAAACGAAACCCTTATAGATTCGGCCAAACCGATGTATGTCACACCCTTTTTATTCCAAAACTATGAGGATTACTCAGTTGAAACTTGGTAGGTAGATGTATTCTGTAAACCGCTTTACGGCTTTTACACAAAAATAAAAAAAATATGAATTCAGCGGGGACTCCCCATACATGGAACTGACACTGAAAATTTTTTTTTCATTAAACCTATACATGTGTGGTATCAATACATAGGTCTTTAAAAATTGCATTGAGGTTACTAAAACGATTTTTTTCTCAAAGTCAACCGTTTGAAAGATGTAAACTTCCAAAGTGGTAAAATGTGTGTGTCCCCCCCTCTAACTTTTGAAATAAGAGAGTGAAAAATTAAAAAAATATATATGCTGTTGATCTTAATAAAAACTTTCAATGAAAATTGGTTTGATTGAAATATGGTTGTCAGTTTTAGAAATATAGCATATTTCCCGAAAGGGATTTGAAAAAAAACGAAATTTGGTTTCAATGAAATTTATTTAGTAGTTTCAGAGCTATAGCACATTTTCCAAAACCGCAAATATAACTTTGTCATTCATACAAACATGAAAACATTATTTTTGCAGACGAAAAATTATAATGGCATTTTGGCAATAACAATAATAGAAACTTTATTGCACACGATACAAAAACAAACACATACAGAGAAAATGTCAAAAAAGAGGAACACACAATAGGCGGCCTTATAGCTACGTAGCAGTCTCTTCCAGGCAACCTTGGGTGAGAGGCGAAACCCTTCATGTGCGAGTTCGACTCGCACTTGGCCGATTTTTCATATTTCGAATTCCATTTAAATATACCGATATTCTCGTCTTATCATTCAATTGAATGAAGGAGGAAATGTATGGATAACTGAATGCAATAAAGTTGTTTGAAGTCAAACGCAGGTTTAGGTTTAAGTAACCTTTGCAGCAAGCAGTAACCAAAACTTCGTATATTTTCGTTGCAGAGCTTTGCAGCGTATTTTTCCGTTGTCTCACTAAGAGATGGCATCGGCATCGTATTATATTCTTACTAACGGCCGCCTTCAGTTTCACGCGCGTGGTTCCCGTTCCCGTGGGAATATCGGGATAAAAAGTAGCCTATGTTTTAATCCAAGCTATCTCGTATCTGTGTGCCAAATTTCATCCAAATCGGTTCAGTAGTTTTTGCGTGAAAGAGTAACAAATATCGAAACATACTCACTACTTTCACATTTATAATATTAGTAGGATAATTATTTCTAGCGCCAAAAAGTATTTGTAATGTTACTGGGAGTTCAGCAGTACCAATTGCTTGCTGCTACATACATTCCCTATTATATTTTCGCAAGATATTCGTATTCTTCCCAAAAATGACAGGAAATATAACATTGGAGCCAGTATTGCCTCTTGATTTTCTATTGATTAAATGTCACTATGCCTTTAAGCAATTTGTGGTCACCGTTTTCATGCTTAGTTGAGATAGGATAAAAAAACTAAAGTTCTAACCGCAAAGCTAAGCAAGCGCACACGCATCTATAAATTAACTCGTGGTTTGAACACGCGCAGTGGTTTTGTACGTTAATAAAGGTGTTGGCTGATAAAATATTTAAAATTTATGTAAGCGGTGAAAAAAAACAAATTATTTACATTCAACAGATCAGATCAGCCTTGGTGCAAATGATGTGAAGTCATTGCGAGACAAAACGATAGTAGCCTTTTATACCCAAAGCACAGATAACTAATATCCCAAAGTACTGGTCAGAAAATATATTTTTTTCACACGTTGATAATTTTTATATTTGTTGCAGGGATATTTATTAGATGTGTTATCATCCATAAATGTATGAAAATGACGAATCTTTAAATACGAACTTGTATTTGACTTTGACTTTGTATAGGTAACCCTTTATATTTTTCTACAACTTTTGAGCCATACTAATATTTGCTCCAAACGACTACTTCTAACAATACGTATCAATTTTTTTGTTGGCTGGCACTTTCAGAAAATGCACATAAATTTATGGAGCCTGCATGAGCTCATTTAGGTATAACTTTTTGAAACAACGCTTCAAAAACTCGTTACAAACTTATCGAATTACCACATTAGTAGGAATTTTAGAATGTACGATTTAAGGCGCTACTCGGAAAAAGTATGGACTTTTTGATATAAAACTATAGCACGGTTACAGTTGTTACAAATCTAGTAATAACATATATATATTTCCTTCATACCTTTATCTAGATTCGTATAGTTTCAAAGACACGATTTTATGATTTTGCATCGACACTTTTTCTTTTCGAAAAGACCTCTAAAAATACGTAAATTCAAGATTATTCTTAAATGGGGTTGGCATCGGAAGTGCGCAGTGGAAGCGTGCTGGGCCCATAACCTGATTAGGGCGAAAAATCAAATGCAGACTTTAGATTATAAAAGATTTAATTTATTTCAAACGCAAGTAAGAACCACACAACCTTCGAGGCGAGCACAGACAGGGGAGAGAGAGCATGACAGTTGTGACAGATGACAGGCCAAAAGTCACTTTGCCAATTGAGTCTTCGTTTATAAATCCAACAACTTACACTATTGGAAATTGGTTTAATAAGTGGACACCATAAATATTTAGGCTAGTATAGAAGCTTTTCTTTTAAATCGCTGTAGTTTTTTAATACGAAGTGATTTTGTGTTTTTTTTTTGCCTAATCTGCAAAATCGGTCTCACTCCCTTGCGCATCGTTTTCTCATTGCTATCTCGCTTCAGCATATTTTTTTCGAGTATCGCCTTATTACATGGCTTGTCACTTCAGAGACTCTTATCCATGCCAATTAGACGATTAGTGTATTCAATCGACGACACGATACAATTTATACGATGTCGAAAACAATCGGTGTATCGAATGCTTAAACGATGCGCATTCTTTAGAAAAATAACGACTCCGTGAAATAAATTCAAATGGGCTTAAATAATCGGATTGTAATCAATTAAACATTTGTTTTTTTTCTTCATTATTTTGCTATGTTTAAAATCTATTTTCCTTAACCGTTAATAAAACGAAAGGCCAGTTCACCAGCAAATTATACAGAAAGATATTAATAGTTGCCATTTATTTGCTTTAAAAAATAGGAAGATGTTAACTCGCGTGCACTCGCAAGATCGCAAACTCGCCAGTCAAAAAACTAAATAAGTCCAGTTTATAATAACAAATCTTATTACAAACTAGGTATACCTACTACTTAACTACATCTTTGTGAAGTAGTATTAGTTTGAAGTTGCTTTTTTTTATAAACGTCGGGGAGACTCTTAGCCTTCATCATACCTGATGTTAAGTATTGATCAGGCTCAAGATGGAAGCGAGCCTCTCCCGGACTCCTCAATCACTGAGGTACTGGCTAACTTATCTCTAATTGCCGGAACACAACAATGCTAAAAATATTATTGTTATGGCGTCAGACTTAGATAAGATGGTGGTAGCTAGCCAGGCGGACTTACATCGAGTCCATTCACCAACCAAACCGAATACAATATGTACCCCCGCTGGGAATCGAACCTGGGACCTCTGGGTCTGATACCGGTGGTTATACCACTAGACCACAGAGGCGGTTAAATTGAGATTGCGGTGATTAGAGAAATGTAACAGTTTTGTAAAGCTAGACTTTGTCACACACTAAGTAACATTATTTTTGAGTCCATAGTACTAACTTTCAAATATTTTTATCTAAAAAGGTTAATTTGCATTCATATCTATTCAAAAACTGTTCTTCAGTATTCATAAATACAGTTACGTATTCAAAACATACGCACTTCTTGCTACATTTTCTGTTATTGTTGATAAACGAAACAGCTAATTAGTTACGTCTGTCGGTCTGTCTGTAAGACAAAATATTTGACACGAATTGTTGTTCGAAATTTTCAATGGAGTCACAAATATTTTGTGTGCTGAAACGTTCGAGAGTATGTACGTTACATTTACGTGTTAATTTTTACGCATTGTGATGTGTTTACGTAAAATATTTTGTTGAAAAACTGTTGTTTTCCGTTCAAGCAGTAATTCTTAGTAGTTATAAACCAAATAAAAAAAACGGCCAAGTGTGAGTCGGACTCGCGCACCGAGGGTTCCGTAAAATATTTTTTTATTATATGATGTAACAAAACATTTACGGTTTTCGCAATTTTTCCTTTATCTGTACTATAAGACGTTACTTCGTACCAAATTTCAAGATTCTAAGTTCACGGGAAGTACCCTGTAGGTTTTGATTCCCGTGCAAGTTTCGAAAATTTGCGGAAATTTGCGGCATAAACGGCTGTATCTTTTAATTGCTTTGGCTTAGAAGTTAGATTTTTTCACAGCTCCAAGGGACAGTAGACCTGAGTATTAGATATAAATTTCAGTTTGATACCTCCACGCGTTCCTGAGAAAAACGGTCTTGACAGACGGACGGACGGACTGACGACAACGAAGTGATCCTATAAGGGTTCCGTTTTTTCCTTTTGAGGTACGGAACCCTAAAACCGCTGTAATTTTCTTGAAACTGGAATTTCTGCAAAGTGTCTTCGTTGAATTTTGCCAAGGTTGGCATTTTGTATTTTTAACCGACTTCAAAAAAGGAGGAGGTTCTCAATTCGGTTGGTATAATTTTTTTTATTTTTTTTTTATGTATGTACACCGATTACGGCGAGATTTTTGAACCGATTTCCGTGATTATTTTTTTAATAGTTGCCAATTGGTCCCATAAAAATTTGGTATAGTTTGACCCAGTACTTTGAAGTTAGTGTTTTGAAGTCGGTTTTCATTTTTTTTTATAAAAAGTTTTTTCTGCTAAGTTTTAACGTAATTTTTCCCTACTAGTACGAAAAATTCTTTTTCTAGTAGTTTAAAATTAGTGTGCATCCACTCCACTATACGTGTGTCAGTTTCAAACGAGTGATGGACGAAATTTCGCATCAAAAGTTGCTTCGACTTGGATCGATTCCAAACTAGTAATTTTTATCGATTCAAATCCATTCGATTATGGTGACGTATTTATTAGAATTTATATTTATAGTGTTCCGTAAATAAAACACTTGAGTTTCGTTCTTTATTTAAGACCTCGATGACGCATATGTTTTTTTTTACTCTTTAGTAACCAAATTTTTCTTTACTATTGCATTAATTTGAGATAATTTCATTGAGTGAGGCGTCATCTATCTTAAATTCATATGTCATGTCATGTCATCAGCCATTTTCAAAGTCCCCACTGCTGGGGCACTGGCCTTCCTTATGGACGGATAAGGAGAATGGGCCATGACCCACCACGCAGGCCCAATGCGGATTGGTGGGTTTTAACGACTGCAAATGAAGCTGGGACCAACAGCTTAACATGCCTTCCGAAGTACGGAGGAGCTCGAGATAATACATTTCTGGTCACCCATCCCGTGACCGACCATTGCGAAAGTTGCTTAACCTCAACAATCGCAGGCCGAGCGCGCGAACCACTGCGCCATGGGCTCCTCAGCGCGCGAACCAAATTCATATAATTCCTTTAAAATCAAGATGTCCAGGGGCGATTATTTTACAAAAAAACATCCAAGATTAAAGAAGAAGAAAATTGTACATCGTTGGTTGTATTGGTTTCATAGTAAAATTCAAAAGAAATAAACTGCGAAAAAACGCTAGACAAACTTATACAATTAAACATATTAAATAAAAGACCTTAACATGTCTTTCAACAATACCAATCACGTATTAATAACAAATGCGTCTGAAACAACAAAGTTCATTATTTGATTAATGCATCGTATGTTGTGTGAATTAAATATGTTGACCTTTAAAAGGTCCTACATTCATTTAACCTATGGCAATTCCACGGACAATATAAACAGAGATAAAATAAATCCGTCTCGCGACTCCCAATCATGGCATTAACATAAAATACAATCCAAATATATCTCACCTAAAGTTTTATTGTCAGTTTTATTAGTTTCAGCTAGTTTTATATATTTTACTTCCTTCTCCCGTGTTAGGCAACCAAATGTGTCCGAATACAAATCTATTAGTGCATTTAAAAGCTATTTTATTAGCCTTTAACGTGCCGTGATTGAGTTTAAATTCCTTTTTTCGTGATCGCAGGTGTAGGTTTGCGGGGGGAGACGTCAGATCATTAAGGAGTCTACGCCACAGAGTAATAAAATGTAGAAAACATAAATAACGTTTTACTGTGAATGAAAACTGTTCGTTGGTACGCGTGTCTTAAATACTTGATTCGAGGTGCGATGCGCTGGCGCAGGTCGGTGGAGTGTCAATTGTTTGTGTAATAAAATGCCTATGTGTAGTCAGAGTACATAGTCGTCGTCGACGTTTCAGCCACATAACACCCACTGCTGGGTATAAGCCTCTTCCAAAAGGGGGGGGGGGGGGGGGGGGTTTCAGAATCGTTACGCTTGGCAATCGCAGTATGGGCAAGTTTTGTAGGAGACGCTGCTGCCCGTCTCCTGAAGGCTAAGTTCCTTAGTCGCCTTTTACGAAACCCACGGGATGAGAGTGGGTAGTGCTATTCTGAGCCGATACTATACAACTGTAGATTACATAGATAGAGGAAAAATTTGTAGTGCCACTACATAAAAATGCTACATGTAAACGTCACTGCAAGATCTCTGCCCGAACATAACATTGACAGCCGCCCCATGACGTCATACAAAATGCGATTTAAAAAAGAACCATATTTGTCAAAGTACAATGAACTTTGATATTAAATTTTAATGTTGTGGTGTGATGTATTTGATTGATGAGTTCGCTTTTTCAGTAAAACGTGATGAAACTAAGCTCCCATCTAGTCAAATATTTATCACATTTTCAGTTGTTTATCTTACCGTCAATATGCAATCAAAAAATTAACAAAAAGTATCACGTTTATTGATCTGGGGTGCGATTTTGCTGGGGTATTCATTTGACAGTTCATATCGTATTCAATCGGCTGCAATATGTATGGAGTACTTATAGTTTGGTACGATATGGACTGTCAAATGAATACGATTGACTTTCCGCAATCGCACCCCTGGTTGTCCCTATCCATCCATCCATAAGGCAGGCTAGTGCCCCAGCAGTGGGGACATTACAAATGGCTGATGACGGCGGTCCTGGTAGGCGATTGCATAAAGTAATCGTATTCATTTGACAGTTCATATCGTATTCGATCGGCTGCAATTTGTATGGAGTAACATACACTATGAATACTATGATACAATATGAACTGTCAAATGAATACGATTGACTTTACGCAATTGCCTAGCTGATAAGCAAGCGGTGTAAAGTGATCGTATTCATTTTGTAGGTAATTTTATTGACATTCATGTCATATTCCATACTTCGACATGGACTGTCAAATGAATACGATTTACACAGTATCAGGGGAATCAGGGGATTCCAAGATAAGCAGTATAAACTTGTATACAAAAATACTGATTGAGCTAGTTTGTTGGTTGTGATGTCAAAACTAAAAAAAATCTATAAATAGCGCTTCAAAACTGATTAAATTGAACATGATCAAAGTACAAAACTCTAAAACCTCTTGGTTAACTACACAAATCAAAAGCATACAATATAATTGTTGGTTTTATAGAGCGTATAAATTAAGCTTTCGATACGAGTAATCATTTAATTATATAGCTGTTAGCACAACTATGCAACATTCATTCATACCGATTTATGAACTCAGTGAGCTATCTTGTTAAGTTGGTTGTGTAGTGTAAGCTATAATATAAGTGGTTATTTACGAACAATAAAAATAACTTTATATAAAAAAAATGAAAACCAACTTGAAAAAGTAAAAAATAAAACTTTTCGAGTCGGTGTCAGCCAAAGCAAGGCCATTCTACATTGCACTTCTATTACTTAACTTTAATTTAATTTCTTCTGCCTTGGCTGGCACCGACTCGAAAAGTTTTAATTTTTACTTTTTGAAGTCGGTTTTAATTTTTCATAAAAAGTTAATGATTCTACAAATTTTTAGTTACCTGCATTATATTTATGTCCCGTAGTTACACTAAAAATCGGCTCAAACACGACAATGATGTCATCAAGATAACGACTATTTTCCAAAACGTATTTCATATTTTTCAGGATTACGAAAAAACTACCAGCCAGATCTTTGTCAAAATTTTATGAGACCACATTTGAACTATTTTCTCTCAGAAAAAAAAAAGATTTTTTGAAATCGGGTGACATCTGACGACATTGTATTAAAATAGACATAAGGACTTCCTCCTTTTTTGAAGTCTGCTAAAAAGACAAAATCAGAATCTTTAAACACTTTTTATTTAAACATAAATTCATGTAATTCAGTCAGACGACACTTCATTATAACGCAAAGTTATCTTAAAATGGCAACTATTCAAGTCCTAATTAAGGTGTTAAGCTCTGTACTCACATACAGTTTTACTTAACAGTTTTACACTAGAAAAGTATAACTGGTCGTGTGTAGGTACAGCAAAACTCTGAACTCGGTGCGTGCCCGTGCTGTGATTTTGACTCGACGTGTTCTCCCGATCCAGTAAAACCGTTTCCTCGATCGAGTAAAACCGTATGCAAAGTCGGTTATCTTTCCTCACAGCGACAATATACCTGCAGCAATAACATAATTCCACTGCTTCCCAGTTTAAAAAATGTGAAAAATCTATTCGGTGATTTTTTAACTAGTTAAGCTAGTATCGTTTCGCATATCTAACGCTAAGTCACCACCCTAAACCCGCCGGACGCACGTCCAGCCCCCTTTAGGTCCTACCGCTGCGTCCAACTCATTGTAAATTATGGATGTTGCTGACTCCGCGGAAGGAATGCCAAGTCCCGATGAAAGGATTAACCGCGCGCGTGCGCGTGACGGTACTTGCGCTAGCATTCGGAGTGACAAATTGTGTAATAAATTTGAGGTACACTTCCTTCTGTGTCTGTAAGCCTTTGGTTTTGTGACAAGAATTTTGGAGCGTAGCAATCATTTCTGGATACGTTACTGATATTGGCTTTCAAAACCACAGCGTTCTCGCTGTTTTGATCCGCTGTGTGATATTTTATTCATTATACACTAGCAGTTATCCTCTTCTTCTTTTTTTTTAGCTTTTTCTTGGCCTCATTCTGAATCGTTAGATTTAAGAAGATCTAGAAATAGCCTATTCACTGGAACTTTAAATATACCAGTTTTATAGGCTCCTGGGAATACAGACGCAGGCAGGGAGTTCCACTCCCTGTTATTTTTTTAAAGGTTTTTACTATCTTTTTCACATCCCGTAAATAAAATAATAAAATATCCGCCAAACATGAAACAGTAACCAAGTTCACTAAAAGTTTGTGATCTCAAACCTAAGCTACTAAGAGTAACCAACCACCACCGTTTCGCGAAGGTAGGTACTTACCAAAACCAATTATATACCAATCTATCACTCTCTAATGAGGCTATTCGCGTTCATCGCACACTCGAGGTGGAGGCCAAGCCTAATGGCGTCCATTGTCACACTGACGGGTATCGAATCCGTGACAATGCACACTAATCGCCCCGATTAAGACAAAGTTTGGACTTCGCGCGAGCACCGCATATCGCAAATTAGTTTTGTGACCTCTAAACAGAAGATTGATTCGCATAGCTTAGCAAGGTGAGAAGAGGTTGGGAAATTCATAATCCTATCCTTGTAATATTATAAATGCGAAAGTATGTCGGTTTGTTTGTTACACTTTCAAGCTACAACTACTGAACGGATTTGGATGAAATTTGGTACAGAGATAGATGTTAGACTGGATTAAAATATAGGATACTTTTTATCCCTATATTCTCAACGGGAACCTTGCGAGTGAAACCTGTAATATAATAAGTAAATGCAACAGTATCTCTTTATTGCGAGTTTATAGTGTTAAGTTGCAACTACTAAATTTTTGCTAGCTTTTATTAATACACCGGAAGTCGCTAAATTTCACGCGTGTATATTGTTATATACCGCCGCTGTGGTCGAGTGATACAACCACCGGTATCAGACCCAGGGGTCCCGGGTTCGATTCCCAGCCGGGGTACATATTGTATTCGGTTTGGTTGGTGGTAGGACTTGTTGTAAGTCCACCTGGCTAGCTACCACCATCTTATCTAAGTCTGACGCCATAACAACAATGTTTTCAGCATTGTTGTGTTTCGGCAGTTAAAGATTAGATAGCCAGTTCCTCAGTGATTGGGGATTCTGGGAGAGGCTCGCTTCTATCTTCAGCCTTATCAATACTTAACATCAGGTATGATGAAGGCTAAGAGGTTCCCTCCCCGTCGCTCATTAAAAAAAAAGTAATACACGCAACAACTGTAATAATCAATGTTAATCAGATTTACCGATAACTTGAAATCATGAAATTTGCCAGAAGGAAGGATACCAAGCCACACCACAGGCAAAAAACCGTCAACTTTGTAGTTTATATAAATGCCAAAAAAATATTATGTACGGAACGAAATGCTCCATCGTTTAGTGAAATGCATTACCAAGTAGCAATCTTTTGAGAATCCAACATGAACCGGTTGTGCCACCTACGGAAACCATCGTCCCGAGTAGAAGTCTACTGAGTGAAGTGGCTGATGGTCTGAAAGTTCAGACCATCAGCCAATGTTCCCATTGCTGGGCACTGATATTCCTCATAATGGATTAGGAGAATCGGCTGTGGTCCACCATACGGGTCCAATGCGAATTGGTGGGTTAGAGTTAGACTGACTTCCAAGTAGGTAGACGAAAGACTTTCAGATGGTAAAAAAAGTGATTAGGAAGGTCAGCACTCTCTCACCACCGTCAGCATTTCAACAAGCCACGCAATCCACGTACTACAAATCGAGAAAGAACTTCAATTTCCTCAACGCTTATTAAAGTTGTCATGAAGAACAGTACCAGCGTAACAACGAATTAAAACTGACGCTTTCATTTCTGCGAACCAAAAGCAATCGTACTGTAAAAAATAAATTAAATCGTAATTAAAGTCAGTATTAAGGGAGTCGGTATGCGCCATCGCATTACGCCACTCATCCAAAGAGTATTATGTAGAACAAATTTTTGTAGACTAGTGACGGGAATGCTCTTATCGACAGCCTCAAATCGATACACGCTCGCATATCCGTAATTAAAGTAATTACTAAATATTTTCACTGACTTTGACTTCGAACGTGAACTGATTTAAATCTTTTTACGGTGCGATGACTGAAAATGGTATGGAAAGAAATGTATATTTGAGATATTTTCATTTAATTACTTAAGTTTTTGAGATCGTAATCTTTCATATTATTTAACCATAATACTGCTTGTTAATACTATAGTTTATGATCGATATTATTATTTATTGAATGGCTGTTAAAACCCCTGATTGTTAAGTCTTACTATAATAGCTCATTAGATTTTAACATAAATTTTGTTGTTTTTTCAATAACGGCTCCGTTTTGGTTATGTTAGTTATCAAGAATGAAAAACATTAAATTAATAAGTGTTTTAAAAAAACTGCTCCACTGCGACATTGCAGCATTTCATATGCTGTAGTAATTATACTTTTGAATCAGAACATTAAATGGGCTTTTGCGGTAGGCTCAAATGAAAACAATGCAATGAAAACGGCTGTACGTACTTAGAGGTTTAATTTGCCTCCTTGAAGCTAAAAAAAAGTAAGCACACAGTGTTTATCGTAAAATTGTTATGATTTTACTTTAGCAGCGTAGAACAATAAGGTAGCATAAAACAAGCAAATCGTATTTTAATTACCATGCCATTTCAGTAAAGCCACAAAAGCTGTGAGGCTAATAAAAAACAAAACACTGCATTAATCGTGTCCATTCAAAAATTGCGATGCAAAATTTGAATGGTCGATAAAACTCGATACTTGGAGCGCCCGCCAATTTTGCATACATAAGCATCGTAAATCTGACTCAATGAAAATGAGTATCGACTATCGATATGTCGATATCGAGTTTTACGATCGATTCATTACCACACTATAACTCGGGCCCTTATTGAGGTACCATGCTCGAGTCACGTTGAGACAATCACATCTTCATTAATTACGGAAGGAATTTTTCCGATGGTTGTCCTGTATAAAATGTGTCCCAAGTTGGAGGATTTCAGCGGGACTCCTACCCGCTCTGTAAGTGTCTTATGGTAATTTATTCCTCATTAATTCCTACAACACACTTAGATTTAGGTTAAAGATATAGTATATGTAAGGAAACATCATGATTTATTTATTAAGCATAGCGATGTTCATAATTTTAATACTAGAAACAAGAATAAGATTGCCGTTCCAAAATTTCGGCTTGAAAAATGTGGACGCTCGTTTTTGGGGAAAGGCATAGCCTTTTTTAATAAAGTTCCACAACAAGTGATTGTGCTGCCTTTGCATAAATTTAAAATAAATGTTAAAACGCTCTTAAGCACTTTTAATTACAAGGTAAATGACTATTTAAAAGACCAAAATGCATTAATGTGATACCAACATTAAACATAATTATGCAATAGCATACTGTTGTAAATTGTGTAAGAGGAAAATATTCTAATAAAAGTATGAGAAAATTTGCCTCTTTTATTAAATATATTTCAAGATTGTAGATTTGTGTTTGGCATCAACATGTTCCATTGTAAATGTTGTTGTTTCTGTTAAGGCTGATAAGTTTCTTGCGGCCGTTCTTCTTATCAGTTAAAAGATGTCCTGAATGGCTGGTAGAGATAAAAAAATTGTTGGACTATTCGAAAGTATTTATCTATAAGTCTATTTGAATAAAAATCTTTGACTTTGACTTTGAAAGCCTCACGAGGTACAGAATAAAACGTCAAGTCTTATTCTGTATCTCTGACAGCTGCAGTAACCATCCAAAGTAACAAAGTATGTTAATCCGTTATCCTGTATATACACAATTTCATCAACGAAACTTACCTTAGGCTAGATAGTGGTGTGATTGTATGTTTTTTCGATTGGCAGTTTTCCATTTAACTCTTCAGACTTGTACCACACAATTCTTTGTATGTGCTAATGACGAGGGACCTGTCCAGGCAACAATTTGTCGCTACACTTTTTGTTGCACCCCGCATGAACGCGACTCGATTCATATGCAATTAAGACTGTTTGCCATGGACCATATCATTTATATGATAACTAAGATACTGTACAAAATTTTATTAGCAGTGCTTTTAACGCCATTTTTTAAAACGTTTGTTATTTCGAATTTTCAGTGGCGCCACTCTGGTGATTGTTAGTGTAACAGAACATTTTATAAAAGGAAGATAAGATGACGTAGAAATAAAAGGATAGCAGGCTGTTTTCTATTTTGGTATTTATTAACAACAGTGCCGTGTGGTGACGGCCTAAGAATACAAGTGTCACCACTCCCTTACATGCCTGGGATGTCGTAAGATTCGACTAAGAAGCTCGACGCATTGAACACCTGTGCGAGAGAAAGAAAACTTGAAACAAACCCTCTACCAAACCGTCTGACCAGCGTGGTAGCAGTAGGCTAATAGCCTCCTATGATCGCCACAATAGGCGTGAGCTAGGAGAGGCCTATATTCAGCAGTGGACGTCCACAGGCTGATGATGATAACAACAGTTCTTTATGTAGTTCCCAACAATATAAGCGTTCATTAAAGTAAGATCTCAGAAAAATCCAACGTCTAACATACAATTTTTTTATACATATTATGTGCCGATGACTATTCGTAATTTTAGAAAAACTTAAATAATAATTGAAATTACAAGCAGATGTTGTCCGCAAAACTAGTTAACTATTCAAATGAGACAATAATCATGTTGTTCGACATTATTAACATTAAAAGTATGTTACTTTATTTATAATACCAATTAGGTATTATAAATTTATTACCTTACAAATTGATAACCTTATCTACTACAGCGAAATATCGTTAAGAACTTTAAATAATCTTTCCATAAAAACACTATTAGGTTCAAAATTATGCAATACAAAAAAAAACAAAGAAACAAGTGAATTCAGTCGTTTGTAGAAACATCTGCAGTTTATTCGATATGCAACTGGTATCGAATGGTTGCGTTGAATAATAAAGTTTGAATTATGAAAATTAGATAGAATAAAAGAATTTGTATGATCATTGCCTTCATAAAGCCATAAATTCCAATGTAATTGGCAATGCAGATTACGACCTACCATGAGTAATAAAATTACGGCAGAACTTAGATGATACTGATAATTCATAATTACGTATTAACGTAAAAAAAGTTGAATGTACTTTCTACAATTCGATTCCAATAGGCCAACGTGCATTGCCATAATTATGATATTTTTTAAATTAAATTTTCAATCATAAAGTCAATTCCAAACGTGAAAGAAAGTAAAAAAATCTCGTCTTACAATTAAATAGTTTAACGATAGATTAAATTACCGATATCACTCATAGCTTATTAAACGACGGTTTATGATCCCATCAAAAGACAATTTCGTTTTAAGGTTATTACGTTTAGTTTAAAGTACAACAACAACATTAAGGTAATTTATCTCACTTTTAAAATAAAGATATAATGTAAGCAATTGGCGTAACAACAGACGGACACGCAAACTCAGGTACAAAATTAACTCTTTTTAACCACACAAAAACTAATTCTACAATTATGCTGCTACTGAATTGAAATGAATATAATTTAACAATAATTAATTCTTTGTTTCAGGTATAAAACCAGAAGAATGAGACACGGGAATTTGGAAACAAAAGACATCAGAAGCAACGACGCGCAAAATGAGCTATCGCAAAATTAAAAAGACAAAGAAAATGGATGGAATAAGCTTAGAGTTAACTTGATCGGTGCTCACAATGTTACATTTGACATTGTTTATAAAATCAGTGATTTATAAAGTGTTGTTTACGAACTGTTAGTGAATGAAGGACTAGGTGATGTTACAGTGTTAGGATTTAAAATAATGCCAGATCGGGAGTCTGTTGGAGGTCCTGGGACTACAGGGAGCGGCGGATTCTTACCTCTTCAGTTCCCGTCTGCTTTCGCAGCATTTCATGCTACCACGCCTCCGGGAGGGGTGCAGACTGCAGCCATGCATCATGCGACTCATTATCACCATCATGCCCAGTAAGTTAAAAATATTTTAAAAGTCTCGATAATTTTTTTTATGACCATGGATGGCTAATGTGCTCCTTCTGTCCTCTATGAATAACAAGTACAAGTTTGACAAACTACAATCGTTATAGAAAATTATCGCTTGATCTCATATCCATCGACAGCTGCTTTACCATCATGAGCTGTGCATCTAATAGTTTCCGAAAACGTTGATAGTTAATATCATTGTTACATCTCATTTGTTTTAAGAAGAAAGCTCTGGCAAATAGGAGGTAAAATCTATTCCTCATAAAACGATCTTATGTCCCAATTCAATCTTCCTTCACTGTTGTCGTTTTTAAGTGAAAATTTCTTAAGTTCAAAATGTGCATTGTTAAAAATGTCCGCGTGCAGTAATTTTAGCAATTACATTTTCGTCGCTATTGGAACTTAAATAATAAATAATTGCATACAATAAAAAACTTAATGGCTTACTTGCTAATTCATATTTATTACCTCCCGGTTAATAGCAACGTACCTGTTCTAATAGCACACTTTCATTTAATGCTCCTGTTAGTGCATCGGCTGCCATAACCGCAGTGGTCGAACCCTTTTCATATCGATGGAAGCTATCTACATTCGTAATTTTATTATAATTCGCTCGAGTAAGTGTCCTTTAATACCAGCTCTCGTGATATCCACTCATTTCGAAATGCCGATTCACTTTATTGGACCAGTACGTTACATTAGGTGTTCATTAAGCATGAACCATTTATAAGACCTCTTCGCTTGTATTTTCCCCTCAAAACAAATTTTCTGCAAACCAACATTGTAACCTACTCGTTATAATTAAGTATACAAAAACACGCTTGTTTTTATAGGCAATAAATTTATGCTTGCTTCTCGCTCATCTTTAGGACATCCCGTTCCATTACCTTTATTACAAATTCAGTATCTTTAGTCGATGCCATTTCGATATTTATATTAGGTGGTAAAAATACTTAGATTAGATTAGTGTCGGCGTCTTAACTGGTGCTACTTAATGATATAATGACAAGGTGTTACTTAATGATATAATGATAATTTATTGGCCTACAACGGCCGCTAATCTCGACTTGATGAAAGCATTTATTTTCGGTAACTGGACACAATAAAACAGTATCGCGAATCCAGGATTGATTGTGAGTCGGTGAGCGACTGACAAATGAAGGGAAGGATATCGTCAAAGGGATTGAGATGTTTAGAACGTTAATAAAAGCGAGACGCGGGTATTTTAACAAATGTGTTGTGTGTTGCGCTCAAGGGGTGTGATGTATGGTGCTGACCGATGCCGTCTCGGCCCAGTGAAGTGATTAATGCCCTGTCACGACGCCTTGGGGTACACAGCTCGAGCTCGCACAATCGAAATTAAAATTTAAAAATGATTATTTACTAAACGTTCGTAATTTAACTCGTTGATTGATTCGTTTCTTTTAAATATTTCAAACTCAATATGTTATTCTTTATTCAATAATCACCAAATATTAATAATGCATGATTCCGAAACCGAAACTGCTACGGTACGGATATGTTATTTTGGGATCCTTTAATCACCCGAGAAGATGCACGCGTCCTTACCGAACTCAATTTATTTGAAAGACCCTCACCTGTGCAATAAACTTGTTATTTCCTACGTCTTATTTATAGTGATTGCGTAACTCGTTATGGTGGTTATAAAATCGGGTATAAATCGGTTGTATACAACCGCTTATACAAGACCGTCTGCTTTCTTAGAAGCGGTGTGATCTTTTATATTCGGTGGTGGAGTTTTGTCGCCGGATGCTGCGTTGTTCCCATTAACGACAGTTTCTCGGTGGCTCATTTAACCCGCTGCTGCGATAATTGCCCCCACGTGTTTATTTCCAAGTCATCTAATTATAGCAAGCACAATGGGTTGGACACGATCGGTTATTTTGGCCCCGTTCGTTCCGTCAAAGTCGATTTTGTCCGGCCACAAAAGAGGTGTTGCGAGTCGCCTGTCGTTTGATTCATTAAGTACCCCTTTGAACTGATGGATCGTATCGCGTGCCAGTGCACCGATTATATCTGCTAGCGCCTTTTTAGTTGCATTCCTCACTATTCATGTTAAATTATACTTGACACTACATGTTGTTAGCTCTGTTATTTTAATTGGAAGATAGTTTTGAAGTTTTATAATGGAGTTTTGTTTTTATTTGTCCAGTAAACATCAGCGTATTATCACAGCGGGAGCTTTTATATTTTTCCATCCAGTTTTGTTTTAAGTTATTGCTAAGTTAAAGAGACTTCCTTATGCTTACAAAATCTAGTTCGTCTTTCATAAAACACATGCGGAGCCACAATGGCGTCTAAACCATAAAGTGCCATTCTCTTGCCCGCATCCCACTCGGATCTCATTGTGACCGCGTCCTGCCTTCACAAATCATCGAGTGAAAGAAGTATTGGTGTATAGACAAAAGCATTATCGGATGATTGGACGCCCTGTGTGGCATCTGCATTGTTGTAATCCGAAGTGCCATATCCAATTAGGAACATATCTTCATAAAATTTTAAATCAAAGTTATTACTTGGGTGTACGTTTTCTTTGATCGTGAAATTGAATACAGTGTTATATTGATGTAACTGATCTTCAGTCTATATAGCTTTTATGAAGTGTTCTTTCATTCCTTGAGGCAATGAAGACGTAATAATTTTTGTTTAGTACAGAAGCTTATGTCGTTTGTTCAATTGACATTCAAAAATAGGATGCTATTAACTTTGAGTTTATTTCTAACTTACTTTTCAATGTCAACATTTATGTGTGTTAGAAGGCTATTATTCCTGGTAAAGCGAAAATACTGCGGGACAAGTTAGCACTGGTTGAGTGATTTATTAGTTTACACGGTCAGACAGACGGCGGTATTTTGTGCGAAACAGGAATAAATGGGAACGTCAAAAACTAATTATTGAGTTGAACACAAAAATGGAAAAGAGATTTACCACGACTTTTATTGATGGAGAATAAATGAAATGCTATGTGAACAAGAAGTCGTTATTCATCATAATGTTAAATTATGCTGAGCTTAGGTATTTAAAAAAACCTCATGGGTAAAAGGATAACATACCCAATTATAAATGACAAAATGGATTATTAGTTGGCAAATTCAAATCGTTAACTCAACAGTCGACTGCTAAATGTGATCAACCAAATAACAATTTGATTCGTCATCAGCCATTTTTAATGTCCGCTGCTGGGGCACTGGCCTTCCTTATGGATGGATAAGGAGAACGGGCCATGACCCACCACGCGGGCCCAATGCGGATTGGTGGGTTTTAACGACTGCAAACGCAGCCGGGGCCAACGGCTTAACGTGCCTTCCGAAGCACGGAGGAGCTCGAGATAGTAAACTTTTGGTCACCCATCCCGTGACCGACCATTGCGAAAGTTGCTTAACCTCAACAATCGCAGGCCGAGCGCGCGAACCACTGCGCCACGGGCTCCTCAACAATTTGATTACCATATACATATCACTGTTTGTTGCATCAATTCTCTTACGTTTGTCTCTAAAAGTTCTGGTAAAATTACCTGTCAGTTGAAGATGTAAAAAACCATAGCTCCATTAGTAGCTAGTATGTCATTTGTATCGTCGGTATTTGAGAGGTATATAAAATTAAACTCGATTACAGAGGGGGTCTGAGATATCTCATTATATAGGTATAAAAAAAACTGGACCAGTGTGAGTCTCACTTTTGGACCCCTCAAAGTATTTCAGTACAAAAATTCGAATTTAATTTAGATTTTTTATGCCGCCAGACCTTTCTTTTAACCAAATCCCATGATCCTTCAATGAGAAATACCTCGAAGTTTTAAATTCGAATATTAAATAGATACGCAATACATAAATCTTTTTAATCGCTTGTTCGTCTAACAGTGCGTTCTTTTACCCCTGTAGCAAGGAACCCCAAATAGAAGCATCTCGCCCCTAGTTTCTAATGGTTCCATAATGTCTTCATAACAGTTGTCACTTCCGATTGTTATCCACAGAATTTGCCAAAACCCATTAAGGCACAAGAAAAAAACATCCCAAAAAAAAAACATCCACAAAAACTGGACCTTCCGTTGATCTGACGCCTTTAAGGTGCCCATTAGATGGATTTTGAGAAAAGTGACCGATGGGTCACCATCATAAAGTCATCCGGTCATAAATTGACCGTTCGCATCCTGTCGACAGAGGGACTATTGTACCACGCCTCTGGTATAAATAAACTGGTATGCTTGCACTAGGAAGTGCGTTTGGAGTTTTCTACTGAATTGCAGCGGTCCTGAATGAAGACGGTTGAGTCTATTTTGAGAAAGATTTACGTTTCTGTTTATGCATTTATCTTTGTCTCTTGATTTGAAGTAGATATACAATATAATTCAACAGTAAAAATAATAAGCAATAGGATCATTCAATTTTTTCGTTGTCAAACATTTTGTTTTACAAATAACCAAAAAACTTTATTTATTTTATTACCAAATTATTTTGCAAGAGACGTAATTTTTTGTACTTAGTTTTTCGTATTTGGGTTCCATACATAATATCAATCAATTCTTAAATTAAGCATTAGATTGTGTTTACATTTTTTTAGATAACCCCTTGTTTGTTTATTTAACACTACTACAAAAACTTTGGCAGAACTTGAAGCTCGTCATAGACTTTAGTCGTTTCATGACAGACATTGGCTAGTTCTCCGATTTTTTGTCAACCGTCACTATTTTTAGCACAAATTGACTAATCACCATGACGCAAATGTTAATTTGGGTTAAACCCCCACAACTCATCATCATGTCCATCTTCACTAAGCCCCCCCACTTAGTTGAAAGTAATACTTACTAATAGAATTATATTTTTGAAGTGAAAACTTCTTTAGCGGCGTTGAGCACTTTTTCTGTAATGGGTATAAAATCTTAAACTCGCGTCAGGACACGTGACCTGATCGAAAAAGCGTAGGACGGATGGAGAATGTTGAGGTGACAGGTTGACTATGGTCTCGGTTGCTTAGCGACAGACTGTTGATAATGTCTTTTACTTGTCTCTTGTTTTATTGTCAATATATATTTTTCGATTCTCTATAATAACTAATGTTTTCTTATATCTTATTACCTAACTTAACGTTCACTTTAATATGGTTTGTCATGTTTGTGTACGATAGCGCAATAAATGAATATTGTATTCTACCACATAAATGATAGTACTTTTATACTGATAAAGCAATTGGTGCAAAATTATTCCCTAACCATTCCAAAATATCAAACATGCTCAACGTTAATAATCAAGTTTTCACTTCTGCCGGCACTCCCGGAGTGCAACCCGTCTTTTTTTTTTGATGAACGACGGGTAGTCTCTTAGCCTTCATCATACCTGATGTTAAGTATTGATAAGGCTTAAGATGGAAGTGCGCTTCTCCCGGAATCCTCAACCACCGAGGAACTGGCTATCTTATCTCTAACTGCCGGAACACAACAATGTTGAAAACATTGTTGTTATGGCGTCAGAATTAGATAAGATGTTGGTAGCAAGCCAGGCGGACTTACTGCAAATCCTACCACCAACCAAATACAATATGTATCCCCGCTAGGAATCGAACCCGGTACCCCTGTGCCTGATACCGGTGGTAACCACTAGAAGTAAGGATAAGATATAAATATTAAACAAGAATATATACCAGAAAAAAGCAACTAGTCTCATGTCGCCCTGACGGGATTCGAACACGCATCCTTGGGAATCCGGCCCAATGCACTAACCAATTATGCTACAGAGATTTATGAGGACTCGTCGAATTTTTCTAGTATATTCACCGTTCTACGGTGTTGGCCACCGTCGCTTCATCAATGAGAGAAATATCCTCGCATTCGAAAGAAACATCTTTACAGATGTTTGACTACCGATTAAGATGAAACAGCCATCTAATTATAAATTTTGCATTTTACAATGCTATTTTTATGTTATAAATATTAAACAAGAAAATATACAAGAAAAAAGCAACTAGTCTCATGTCGCCCTGACGGGATTCGAACCCGCATCCTTGGGAATCCGGCCCAAGGATAATATATTAACTAAATAGTATTACAATTATTTACAGTCATTGTAAGTAAATTTCAATGCAACGTAAGGTCGCATTGTAATTACAATTCTAATAGTTTCGTTAAAAGGTAGACAATAGGGGTAATAAAATTTCCGTAGATGTATTGATGACGTCATTATGCTAAATTGAAAATAATGATGATGTAATGTTGTAGGACATTTGTGGAATCTTGTTGCAGTTCTATTGAATAGTGCTATCTTTGTTGGAACTTTCCAGCTAGTACGCTAGTACTAAAAGTATTTAAGAAAAAAATTGAGATGATTACTGACCATGACTATTAATATTTAACTGACTATAGGATGCGATCTAACCGCTTCTGTAGTCTAGTGTCAACAACCATCGGTATCAGACCCAGGAGTCCCGGGTTCGATTCCCAGCGGGGGTACATATTCGGTTTGGTTGGTGCAAGGACCAACCAAACCACCACCTTATCTAAGTCTGACGCCATAACAACAATGTTTTCAGCATTGTTGTGTTCCGGCAGTTTAGAGATAAGATAGCCAGTTGAGGGTTCCGGGAGAGGTTCGCTTTCATCTTCAGCTTCGATAATTAGCATCAGTATATACGAGTAATACCTATAGTTTAAATCTCAAAGCTATGTGGCTTTGAGATTGATGTATAGTCGAATGCAGTCATATTACTGTTCAGTTTTTTCGTCTTCAAAGGTACTACAAGGTCTTAAACTGATGCCATCTCTTTTTTCCTGTAGGCGAACAAAAAAGTAAACTTCTGTTTTTAACCACGTTTAATAATACCATTGTGACTGATAATAATCTTCAACAGATTTTACATTTAAATCGTTTACTTCTCTTCTCAAAACTTCTTTAATCCAAAAAACTATTTCCATACTAAGCAGCTTCTCCAGTCTCGAACACAAAATTCGCTAAAGGCGTGTATCGATATCGCGAGGCAGATCGGGAGACTACTGGTTTAAGCATTAGTCGAGAGGCAGCCTCACAGTGCGCTCAATTTGCAGCTTTACAGTCGACACGAGATTTTGTTAGATTTCGAAGTTCTTCTTTGTCTTCTTATGTCGCCAGCGCGTGAGGCAATAGATATGCGTTCTCTGAGCCCTTCAGCACTGCCTCCCGACAGAGCAAACCGAACGACGCTCGCGTGCTGCAACGTAAATTGGCTTTCGAGGCAAAGACGACGAGGCAGCTTCGCCATGTCGATAGACGTCTTTACAATTTCAGAGGAAAAAAAATCAAGGGTAGGTCATGCAACGTCGCGTGCACACGGTAGCTGCCTGCACGCCTGCGCAGCGCAGCGTCATTAGCCTGTGCGTGCAACCCTTTTTGCGTGGATCTCTGAATTAAATTGGATTATATTCGACAGTATTACGTAAATCAGTATGATAAAAGATCGCCATTATGCATGTGGTGAAAGCGATCGTTGCGTTTTCAATCGAAATTGAATTGGGAGGAAAAACTTTAAGTTGGATTGTTTGGTTGTATAATAAAGTAGTTTAGATTAATTTATTGCGAATTTATACTATTGCTTAACAATTTGGCGTAGCAAGATTTTTTATTTAGATTAAATAAATTAATAATGCATTTTTTGTAAGGCTTTACTCTCAATTAAATCAAAATCAAACGCTTAATCGACTTAAAAGAAAAAAAACACTAACTTTCATGGTCACTATCTATAAATAATTTATAAAAAAATATAAAAAGTCAGTTAGAAAACGTTATAAAAATAACTGCAATACAAAATAACAACCGCTTTTTCTTTCCATTTTCTTTCCAAACTCGCAGTATAATTTTCCCTTTCCAGAGGCCCTACCATCTACTGTAATGCGGTTCATTTTAGGTAATTTTTAGGTCGAGAGCGCGGGATGCTGTCATACGGCGCGTATAGTGGCGTCTAATTCTTACTACCTAAAATGAATCGCAATACAGTTGATGGTAGGCCCCCTGGACTCGAACTGACAACCCGATAACGCCGTGCTATTTCCTAATCCCCGTATGTTTTTCTTGGCGGTTTATTTTTCCAGTTCATTTTATATTCGGACGAAGTTAACCCTGTAACACAATACGCTATCAAAGCGTGTTCGTTCGACACCGAGCACCTGTGGACGTGTTTACAGAGACAACAACAACTGTTGTTGTTGTACGAACGACAAGCTATAGCGGTGGCGGAATTCAGAACATAATTGTAGACGTGAAATTATGACTTACTAGCGGCCGCCCGTGGTTTTACCCGCGTGGCTCCGGTTTCCGTGGGAATATCGAGATAAACAGTAGTCTATGTTTTAATCCAGGCTATCTTCTGTTTGGCAAATTTCATCCAAATCGGTGTAGTTTTGCGTAACTGAGTAACAAACATACAAACATACTCACAAACTTTCGCATTTATAATATTATTAGTAAGAATAGTAGAAAGTTAACCCTGTAATACAATACGCTATCAAAGCATGTTCGTTCGACACCGAGCACCTGTGGACGTATTTAGAGAGACAACAACAACTGTTGTTGTTGTACGAACGACAAGCGGTAGCGCTGGCGAAATTCGGAAAATACTAGTAGACGCAAAATTATAACAGGTTACATAAGTACATAGATTTTGTGACAGGAAAAATGAAATTGAAGAGTAATGGGATGCAAATTATGCACAAAAATAGCTTACGAATTAAGAATTTATATTTAACTAATATCCCTTTGTGCTATTAATAGGAGCTTCATTCATTTTTCTTTACTTAATTCATTCAGTGCAAGTTATTCAACGTATAAATAAATAAATTAATACCAGAATAGTCACATATTGTCGAAAATGGTTCCGAAATAAGACGCCTAAGCGCTTATTAGCTAAAACGTCAATCTATTCTAGTAAGGTAGTATTATATAGGTAGTATAGATAGTAGTATATAGGTAGTATTTTATTTTATACTTAAAAAACGGGTCATTTAAACAATTCAAAATTAAGATTAACTAACTATAACATGACAATGTCCTTGATTTAATGAGTACTAATATTTTCCGTTTATCATTATTTATTTGGAATATTCGAAACCAAAAGTAATTTAAGACCATAAATTGTTGAACATTGCCCATTTCCGTTTGCGCTTGGACCATCCGGCAATTGTGTAAGTAAATATGGACGAGTGAAGGGTTAAATTTAAACGCGATGTCGTTAATGAATCGTCTGAACTGTCAAAGAAAAGAAAACATAGTTCCTTTATTTCTGACTAAAATATTTATTAATTTTAGGGCCAAAATAACAATGTTTCACACATCTTTCTACTCGTATACTACCTCGTCCACTGTTTTTGTAGGAACTATTTATGAAAATATACTTTGAGTTGACAACATCGCAAAAACTAAGTAAGTATTCAATAAGAAAATATATTGAGAATTTAAAGAAATAAATAAATAAATAATTGCATACAATCACACCAATTATCTAGCCCACGTTAAGTTTCATGAAGAACTTGTGTTATGGATACTAGATAACGGATAAACATACTTATATACTTTTTTTTTGTAAATACATACATAATATACATATTAAACACCCAGACCAAGACAAATAGACATGTTCGTGTACACAAATATTTGTCTTGTCCGGGGATCGAACCCGGGACCTCTGGCGCAGAAGGCGGGTTTAGTACCCCTGCGCCTAACAGGTCGTATATTGAACAGAAATGATATATTACTTTATGATTTTGTAATTTTTGCATTTTTCAATGCTATTTTTATACTTATGGTAAATTTTAAATAGAAAAATATTGGAAAAAAAAATATTGGAAAAAAATTAACTCGGCCACAAGTGAATTCTCAGACGAGAATCGAACCCGCGACCTTTGGAAATCCGGTCCAATGCTCTGTAATTGAATTGTAAAGAGCATTGGACCGGATTTCCAAAGGTCGCGGGTTCGATTCCCGTCTGAGAATTCACTTGTGGCCTAGTTAATTTTTTCCAATATTTTTCTATTTGATATATTACTATTTATAACTTTTTAATTTGGATTTTCCAATGCTATTTTTATGTGATAAATATTAAACTAGAAAACACACTAGAAAAAAACAACTTGTCTCATGTCCCGTCTCATCCCGTCAGGGCGACATGAGACAAGTTGCTTTTATCTATTATATTTTCTTGTTTAATATATTATTAGTTACAAAACCAAATGAAATGTATAAAAATTAATCCTTAACAAAGACAAATATTCATTAGATCAATGTTTGTATGGGAATCGACTACACGACACGCTCCCCAGAACCCTTTAGCAGCAGATACTGCAAATTTTTTTCAAACGACTCCATACATACATATTTACATGAGATTTTTTTGCTAAAGAAAAGTCAATTAAAATACTTGTAACATAAAAAATAACAAAGTCATAAAGTGCCGTTTAATTTTTTTAAAATTGGAAGCCGTATGCTGAATTCTATAACAATAAAGTATAAGGATTATTGTGGCACTTATCAGAAGACATTCACGACTATATTTTTATCGCGAAATATAAAGTGCAGTCGTATTTTGAGGCACGTTTAATATAAATGTTACACCTTGTTCCGAAAAATGTAAGCCATAAGCGTTAGCGATTTATTCTCGCCTTTTCGATACGTGTGATTCTTTTTCGAATTAACGAATAGAACCCACGAATTCTAAACCTTACTAGTATAATAAATGCGAAAGTTCGTTTGTTTGTCCTTCCTTGACGCCCTAACTAAGCAAACTAACTGATTTTTGGCATAGAGATAGTTAAAAGGACGGAGATAACATAGGCCACTTTTAATCCCGATATTCCTATGGGAACGGAAAGCACGAGCGTGAAACCCCGTGTGTAAGCTATTATCATAAATGCGAAAGTTTGGATGTTTAATACTCAATCGTGCAAATACTGAACGCTGAACGGATTTGGGTAAAGTACACAGATTATTTATAAATTGGATTCAAAGATATTATTATATAAATTTTATCTTACTTTTATAATCAAACCCACGATATTTGAAATAAAAAACAAATATGCTCTATATAGGTATCTAAAACAGTTTAGTGCCTTTGAGCTTAATAAGTGCGTGGTGTCTTATTAATGACTTGAAAGAACGAGAATGAAATAACAGGATAAATTTATAGATTTCTGTGATTTGGCTTAATAAGACTTATATACGTACATTTTTAGTCCTTTAACTTAACATATTTTTTGTCACCGAATCTATATAACCTGTCATAGTTTCGCTTATAATATTTTAATCATGCAACCAAAAGTTTCGTGGTTGAAAGCGATGGTAAGATTTATGGAGAATTAGATAGGTTCGGGGGGCCTACCCGCAGGGCGCAGTATTGTTTCAATATTAGAGAGACTGGAGAGGTCCTGGGTTTGAGTCCCGTTATGGGCAAATGTTTGTATGATGAATACGAGCATTTGTACCTGAGTCAAGGACGTTTATATTTATTTCTACACATAAATACTTATATATGTATAATTATATGTATTTATATCCGCTATCCTAGTATCCCCGTCCCATAACACGAGCCTTACACTGCTTACTTTGGGGCTAGGTTAATTGGTTTGAGTGTGTGCTATGCTATTTTGTACTACAAATCTCAAACTAAGCTTGTTTTTAAGTGACAACTTCAATAAAAACAAAACGTACACAAAACGTTCATAAGACGGTAGGCCCGCAGGAATCAGAACTATCTTTTTGTGTGATAAACGCTACTTCTTATGAATTGTACGCCACGTAACAGCCTGTCACACGTACGTGCGGTTATTCGTAAATGGACATTGAATTCCAACAATCATAAACAACGTTTTACAATTTCATTATGCTATCGAAACCGGTGTATTGACAGAAGTACATAAAAAGCTCAATTCAACGTTCGGTACGTGGGTTCGAATCTGGAAAGCTCATTTGGACCGTTTTTAAGATTTTTGTTCTGGCATCAACAAGTCCGATTTTACATTGGTGTTTATTACGAATTTTTAAATGTATTGTCAAATTCCCGCTGCGTTTGAGTTTTTTATTTCGCACGGTTTTTGGTAAAAATGTAAATGAGGTTGTTTGGTCGTTTGTGACTTTTATGTCTTTAGAAGTGTAACCGTCTCTTTATGTACGGTCAAAAGCACGTACCCTTTTAGAATTATACTACGAAAACAATTACAATTACGAGCGACTTATGATCGTATAAAGTAGTAGCACGAAAAACTTTCGAATAAGTAGGTATAGGACATAGAGGAAAAGTATACAAATCATGTCCAAAAACAGGGTTTAGTTCCATTTACGTCCGGTAGGAACGCTACTCAATCCTACTTCACTACATAGTATAATACAAAGTCGATTCCCGCTGTCTGTCCCTATGTCCCTATGTATGCTTAGATCTTTAAAACTACGCAATGGATTTTGATGCGGTTTTTTTAAATAGATAGAGTGATTCAAGAGGGAGGTTTATATGTATAATACATGGTGTCGAATACCACATTACACCGGAGCGAAGCGAGGGCGGGTCGCTAGTATATTATAAATGTGAAAGTATGTCACTTTGTTTATTTGTTTGTTTGTTACTCTTTCACGTAAAAACGGATACAGTCGGTGAACTTCCCGGTTGACCAGAAGAGTTTTTTAGGGAGCTTAATTTTAATAAGTATCATATATTCAGAAAACGTTTATATCCCAAATAATAGCACATTAATAGATATTTCATATGAATAATAAATTATTTATTTAACTGTAGTACTTACCGAGAAAACGTTTCCCATAAAACTCTACTGGTCAAGCGGGAAGTACCCTGATTGTATGTAAGGGACTTTAAGTAGTGGACACATAGGCTACTTTTTATTCCAATGTTCACACGGGAAGGGGAACCACGCGGGTGAAATGGCGGGCGGCCGCTAGTACATGGTCGATTTCGATACTTTTACAAAAGTTTTTCGTGCTAGACCCACTGGTCAAACTGAAAAACTTCTTGTAACTTTGTATCAAATAAACTATCAGCTGTTACAAATTGGTTCGTTGAGTCTTGGTAGCTCAGTGGTTAGACTCATCATCATCATCAGCCTGTGGACGTCCACTGCAGGACATAGTTCTCTCCTAGCGTGAGCCTATTGTGGCGTTCTTAGCCTACTGCTACCACGCTGGCCAGACGGTTGTTTCCAGTTTTCCTACTCTATCACAGGTTTTCAATGCGTCGAGCCTCTTAGTCGACTCTTACGACATCCCAGGCTTGTAAGGGAGTGGTGACATTTGTATTCTTAGGCCGTCGCCACACAGCAATGGTTAGAATAATGGACCGGATTTCCAAAGGTCGTGGGTTCGAGTCCCATCTGAGAATTCACTTGTGGCCGAGTTGATTTTTTCCAATATATTTCTATTTAAAATTAATCATTGGTGCGTTGAAATATTGTTAAAAAACCACGTAATAATTGTAATAACCTTCAGTTTGTTAGTGTCATAGGTCAAAACCCTCCCAACTCCCAAGGGCTGCCCGTCGTAAACTAAAGGTCTCAATAAAATAACCCCTAGCAACTGTCGAGTTTTATGACCCGCTTTAACAGTTCCTTTAAAAACCTTTATATTCTTATTTTGACGACTGTTGCACAGTGATGCCCTGCCCATACAAAGAGCTGGACAAAATTATTTAACAATTATTTTTCCTTTTAATTAAATTGTATAACATTAAAATAAAAAGGGAAAATATCCCTGATGCATTTAACCACACTTTCTTTTGTGTTCATAAAAATCATTTTTCAGGCGATGTAAAATAATCTGATTTATCAAGAAAAAATGTGTCAATCTCTTAAGTGTATTAGAAAATAACTATGGGTAATATCTTACCATATGCAGAAACTATCGTAGTTTATGGAACGGTTGTGTTTAGCTCGTATCCCACATTTTGATTTTTGCCTTTTTGTCCAGTACAGGCTACACTGTGCGTTGCATTATGTACTAGTACATGCCCGCAGCTTTGTCTGTGTACGTTAAGGATTGTACCGCTAAAAGCTTTGTGAATAAAAAGTTGGACAAGTGAAAAAGAAACTGCTAAGTATTTAATAGAATCAGGCGTTACTGGGCGGAAATCCATATCATAGGAGTGTCACTGTGTTGCATCTGCATTTATTTGCGGTGCATCTTGCATGTAAGTTTTCTTGCGGAATTAAGCTACATTTTTTGTTTTCTACTAAAAGAAACTGCTGTTATTTGAGAATTTGTTTAGTCGTTCGTTAAAAACGTTCCGTCGTCAAATTGTCGTCGCTGGAGGGATAGCTATTTATTTATTAACGAGTGTTTAAAGGCTTTTTAAGCTCAAGTGGGAACTGTAGGTATAGTCACTACTACGACTTAAATGATTTACTAATCTAATAAAAAAAAATCTAGACAAATACTAGAAAAAAAAATCATATGAAATAACGTTGTTCCAGCAAAATCATTTATTGATGTTTGCTTTACAATCGCCTTTTAGTTCCTCCTAGCGAATGATCTATTTACCGAAAGTAAATGAAACTGCAAAAAGTGTATTCCAGTGTTTCACTTTTAAATGCAAACATTGAACTTGTCACTTGATTACGTCAACTCCAGCGCCATTTTAAATTGAAACGTACGAGTATATCGCACAGTCTCTTGTGCATCAGAACAGTAACTGACTGTATGGTATTGCAATAAATTAATATCACAACTGATATCGTGTTCTGGAATGCAGTAAATTAATAAAGGTTTAGTTGCAGAGTTTCACTCAAAGAGAAGATAATATAAATCCTATGCTACTAATGAATGTGAATGTTTGTGAGGATGTATGGATGGATGTTTGTTACTCTTTCACGCAAAAACTACTGAACGGATTTGGATGAAAATTAGCATACAGTAGATAGCCTGGATTAAAACTTAGGATGTTTTATTTATAGGTACCTACCCAATTTTCCCACTGGAATGGGAGCCGCATGGCATGGAAAACCAGGGGCGGTCGCTACAAACGAATGCCTAAATGAATTTTCATACAATCACATCAAGCTAAGTTCAATTATGAAATTGTGTTAGATATCGCATAATCACATTTACCTATTTATTTTTCTGTTACTACGTCTGTCACAAGAAAATTTGGATTTTTAGGAATTTCACGAAATCCTTAGGGATATCACGAAATCACGGAAGATTTACCTAAATAAATTAATAATAACATATTATTTTCCGATAATTAAACCCTTTCTTACTTAATGAATGATTTTTCGTAATAATCGGTATTTTTATGTGATAAATATCAAACAAGAAAATATACTACAAAAAAGCAACTTTTTTGTTGCTCTGACGGGATTCGATACCGCATCCTTGGGAATCCGGCCCAATGCTCTCCCAAGGATGCGGGTTTGCATCCCATCAGGGTGACATGAGACAAGTTGCTTTTTTCTAGTATATTTTCTTGTTTAATATTTATCATATAAAGTTAGCATTGTAAAATGCAAAATTAAATAGATATAAGCGGTATTTTGTTGTATTTTTGTTGCGTTCCTAATTATGATTGGTCCACAACAGGACAGACAGAACTACAACTTTCAACAATAGATATAATGGTAAGTACAAACAATTATGCCTCATCAACGTATGATGGGTTATTGTAGTTTATAGACGGTAAATACTCAACTTTTATGGCTACCAATAACGATGAGAGACGCAACCATATTTGCTCAATTCTTTTTCACAAAAAAAATTAAGTATACCTACGGCTGAAAATGGTCCAGTGAAACAATTAGCTTTTTTAAATCTATATTGGTGGCGTCGAGTTCTCGGCTAGCGATTGTAGCAGTTTAGCAACTTTTGCAGTGGTCAGTCACGGGTTGGGTGGCCAAACAATTTACATCTCGGGCTTCAACATACTTCGGCAGGCACCTTATCTGTAACTTTCACTCAGAATAAAAGAAAAACGGGAATCCTAAATTCTAATCAGAATTAGATCTCAAAGAAAATATTTAAATAAAAGAAAAATAAATTATATCTATCTTTAAGGAGATATTGTGAGCAAATCAAGTACATAAAAAATCAAGAAAATTTAAATGTATTTAGTGAGCTTATCCCAATATTTTTTTTTTGGAAACTATACTACTTACCATTATTACTTATAAATTTTCATTAAGTATTGTATAAAAATTAAAGCTGTTTTTCTTTGTCTTAGTTATAAAACCTTTATAATATCTCAATAAGCAAACAACTGTAATCACAAATATCGTGTATGTTACTACTACTGAAACCAAGAAACATTTCTTGTAAAAAAGTCTTATATTTACTAACTTTGTAAGGAAAATAGTAATAATTTATAAATAAAAGTAATAATTTACTTATTATTATAAAAAAAAAACAATTAAGCTAACAACAATAGCTCAGCCCCACGAACAAGCCGAGCGAGGTCACCGCGCGTGCGTTGACAGGACAAGGGCGGTACGAATATAGATCGCGATCTATAGATCACTGCGGATCGATTGACGTTTGATCTCGATGTGGTCCTGTTTGCTTCGCTTCATTGATGAATCAGTTTGATGGATTATTTAACTTTTGTATAGTTTAGTAGAGTACTGCCCTTTGTTTTATAGTTATCGACACACATAAATAAATAAATAAATATTTCCCATACAATCACATCAATTATTTAGCCCAAGTTGAGTTTCATGAAGAACTTGCGTTATGGATACCAGATAACGGATAAACCTACTTTTATACTTTTTTTGTAAATGAATAGGTACACAATAAACATATTAAACACCCAGACCAAGGTAAATAGACATGTTCATGCACACAAATATTTGTCTTGTCCGGGGATCGAACCCGGGACCTCTAACGCAGAAGGTTGATATACGTTACGTACCTCTGCGCCAAACAGAAACAGAAGTTATACTTTCTTATCTCTGATACTCGTTATTGTATGGATTACTATGCATTTAAATTCTTCGGCGCTTTTTTTCACCTTTGATTGTTATAGAAAGAAAGAATAATTTAATACATTTTTCATTTTTATTAAGTAAGTAATTCAAATATACTGTAATCATGCATTTTTGCATGGTTAAAACCTTTTTCGACTTTTTCAACTGACAACAAGAATGGACGCAACAAACTTGTCAATTGTCAAGCTATAATTACATTTACTGCCTTATAACTATTCGTTGCTGGCTGTACCAAATCTCTTGGTCTATGTGCGATATAAATATAAGTACATATGATCAATATAAGTCACATCGTTGCTAATGAATCATCGATCATTTAACATTATACTAAAGAATAACTCTTTGACTCTTAGCTATAACAGTCAGACGATTGTTTCTATCTTATTTTGACCTCTACGATAACAAAGTTTGCTGCGTTGGTTTAAGGCCAATACATTGGTACAGTCGCGGACGTTCCCAATAAAAGTGGCCGTTTAGAGAAAGCGCATATTGAGTCACTAGTCGCGGCCACTAAACACGACCACAAGCGGACAAGTTTTTTCATACATTTTGTATAGTATCGGCGCAATCCGGGCGTTTGAGTGGCCGCGTTTGTGGCTCACCTCGCGCGCCCACTCAGCCACACGAGACGGTTTCTTCTCTGGCGTCCAGTGGCCGAGGGTCGCGTTTTGTGGACGCGACTAGTGGCTCAATATGCGGTTGCACTTGGCGACATTCGCGTACGCTCGATTCGAACAGTCATATAGATTTACAACAACGTGAACGCCACCCAGACTGATAGCCGTTCAAAAGACTTTGCGCGGCGCGTGGACGTCCAGCTACTTCCGTGATTGATAGGTACCTATGTGTTGTTATAAAGTTTTGAAGTTAGATAAATACTTAACCACCTCAATCAAATGACTATCTATAGTATTAACCCACTAAGCCCTATCAGGTGTTATAACACCGCCCATTTTCCAGCTTTCCCAGATGACTTTGTTTTTTTCATATTTTTTTCTTAAGTATTTGAGCCATAAAATTGTTTCAAGGTTATCTGGGTTAATAGTACTGCTTTAATGGTACTGCTCTAATAGCTAATTACTGTTAGACAGAAGGTGTGTGTCATTAATGTAATTATTGATCTATACCTAAGCTTAAGAAAGACCGTCCGTGCATGGAGTACCTATTGCTGCCACCTTGAGATGTTTCAGCAAAGAACCGACTGGTTGCACTAGATCCGGTGGAACGCAGAGCCAGAAAACTCGTTGGGGACGATAAAGCTGGTGAATTCCAAGTATCAAAGAGTTGCTTCCATGTCAGTGTTTTATGGATGGTAATTCTATGTGGAGAGTCTGCTATTGAACTGCTAATGTTAGATCCAGTCTACCCCTGGGAGTCCAGAGTTTCAGACGTATTGCAACCTATCTGCTAAACTGTTGACTATTTTAATACGGCACACAAAATTAGCTCCGTTTAATATTCTTTCAAACGATTAACCAACGGTCACTAAAAAGGATTACACGTGTAAGATAGTAAATCATAAAACTACCCATACTGATCCAAATTTACATCCTAATGCGCTACTAATAGAGTCTAAATTAGCCTAACTAGAAGCCCATTAGTGTTGACAATATCAGGCCGCCAGATCTTCGAGGAAGACTTCCGTCCAAGGCCTCATTTCCGGACCTAAAATAATTTCTTCATAATTCATAGAGATCGACGACCTTTTGGACGTAAACTAATAAATAACAACCAAAACTCGACCTTAAGACTAATGCCGTAAGGTGTTAAAGTCACAGTGTACAGCGGCACGACATAATCGCTCCAGGCAGCACACCGGCGAGCAAGGCTGGCGCGAGGCAATAAAATAATGCCAGATGATTTATTTGTAAACAGTCTCGATCGCTCGGCTACAATATCGTGTGTACACGCACAGGAAATTGTGTGCGAGTACTTTAACGTGGTGTTTATTTTAGTACCTTACTGTATATAACTTAAACAAAATAGTGTTGACTACATTTACAATAGAGATGGGATGTAATGCAAAAGGACATAGGTACTGGTTGAGTCTCGTCTTATTTAGCACATGGGAAATCAAACAATTTGGACATTCTGTCATTCAAACAGCTATGTCTCGGAAGGAGATTTTCTATTGTTCATTTAAGTATTTTAAGCGAAATAAAAAAAAAACATAAGAAGAGTGTTGTGATTTTGCGATCCAAAGAAATGGGGTGGGCAGAGTTGTCAAACAAAATTCGATTGACTATTCATAAGTTTAATAAATCTTTTGGCATTCTTTTCATAAATTTTGTTCATTACACAGATTGCGATAACATTATTAATTTAATAATGTGTTTTTTAAATGTGCATAAGAGCAACAAATAATAAATAACGAATTATCATGCAGCATATTTTTTCACTCACACATTTAATTTTAAAAGCATATTTAGCTTTGCTTTAATAACTTTTTAGCAATTGATTTTCTTCCAATCTTTTTTTTTTTACCTTATAAATATGTTTAAAAAGGCTATTAAAATTATATATAGGTTCCACAACCGCCTGCGTCTGTACATCTATTTGTTTATAGTCACGTTGTTTATTTTCTCGGGCATATGGATTAAAAAGCTCGTGAATGCCGACTTTGAATTTTATTATATCCTATATTTATGTTTTGTGTCATATTAAAACGAGAATGCATAGTGTGTGAAGATATTAAGGCTGCAATTCATGGTTTTGCCTTGTTGAAAATATTTTGAAATCTTTGAAAAAACATAATTATCCGCCATTGTTAATGTCATCTCAGGATTCACATAATCTTTTTAGATTTTTCTACACAAACTAAACCGCATTTATTTCATCATTATTCATCCAGTAGCTGGTGTCAGTTTAAGGTACGAAAAAAGTCAGTTGTTCCCAAAGCGTCATACCAAAACGTGTCAAACTATTACAAAGGCCCACGTTCTACTCCGTGCCAGCGCTGGACTTCTAAGAAAAATCCATTTACACATATTACTTGTTTGGCGCGGGGGTACTGCACCCGCCTTCTGCGCCAGAGGTCCCGGGTTGGATCCCCGGACAAGACAAATATTTGTGAGCATGAAAATGTCTATTTGTTTTGGTCTGGGTGTTTAATATGTATATTACGTATGTTTGTATGAAAAAAGTATTTAAAATAGGTTATCCGTTATCTAGTATACATCACACAAGTTCTTCATGAAACTTAACGTGGGTTAGATAATTGGTGTGATTGTATGCAATAATTTATTTATTTATTTTATTTATTTGCGCTTACCTTTAGATCAATGTACGAAATCCGGCTTAACGTATTATAAAACTAACGAACATACATAAACAGACAAGGAAGAAGGGCAATCGTACCTACCACCCCTGGCTCGGAAGACACGCTGTCAAAATGATCCTAACACCCAACTCTCTTATTTAAAAAAACAAACAAAAGCTTTTGCTTTTAACAAGAAACTTTAACTGACTGTGACTTTAACCCACTCACCAATTATCTTTTGAAGGTTCTTCCAATCCAAAATGCGAGTATAAAATCCCAGTCACAAATTGGTGGGACTATAAACAAAACGCCTACGGTAAAAAATTTCGTCTTTAATAGTTTTACGAGCTCGAATAAGACATGTGTCGAAATAAGTATAACTAGTTGGTGATTTACTACTCCAGGCTCTAGTTTTATTGTCCATTTTATATCCTTTGTTTCGCTTTTTATTGCATCTAAAATATGATACCAGAGATGACCTCGTTAACATTATTAATATTAGGGAGTGCCTCCGCTGCCGGTAGCCGGGATGTAAAACAACCGCTGCCGCGCCGGCACTCGAAATGGCAACCGGCAAAACAGGATTGATACGTGCAAAGGGTCAAATATTCATGTTCAAGTCAGTCATTAAAAGTATGTCATATTTCTGTAGTTACTTTAAAAAAAAGTCGACTCTGGCGCTTTGCCGGCCGCTGCCGCGGCACGCTCGCTTCACTCGTTCGGCTCGCGCGTTTTTTGGACACAGTTTTCGAAAGCAGAGCCTTTCGTCACCTTGTCAAAAAAAGTTAGAGTGACTTTTGCTCGAAATTTTTCTGAGTCCTGCACCCCGTTTGCTACAACCGCTGCGGGCTCCCAAATCAGAGTCTGGCTCCTCCCATGCGGGACGCTGGAAGTGAAATAATGTGCAAACTGCTAACTTTCCAGTCATCGTCATCAGACATTTTTACTGTACTGCTGGGGCACTACATTTATACTGGAACTTCCGTTATATTGGATAAGGAGAACGGGTCATGAGCCACCACGCGGGCCCAATGCGGATTAGTGGGTTTTAACGACTGCAAATGCAGCCGGGACTAACGGCTTAACGATAGATTTCGAGATAGTAAATTTTTGGTCACCCATCCCGTGACCGACCATTGCGAAAGTTGCTTAACCTCAACAATCGTAGGCCGAGCGCGCGTACCACTGCGCCAGGGATTCCTCGGCTAACTTTTCAGAGCAGATAGTAAGCCTATCAATGGACAGTGTATATTCGAAAACTTATAAAGGCGATAGGCTGGCAACCTGTAACTTTTGATTCCGGACAACATCTTAGAACCACTTACTTACTTACTTACTATACTGGCGCAGTGACCCAAAGTGAGTCTTGATAATAAGTCGCGCCATTTGAATCTGTCGTGTACAAGCTCCTTCAAATCTGGCACTCCAAGCTCACACAAGTCGCGCAAGACCTGGTCCTTCCAGCGCGGTGTGTCGGCCACCCACAAAATATACTATGTCAGCAACATCTTCTATCAAAAACTATCTATACAAATAACTGGTTAGTTTGTTTGCATTATTTACTAAAAGTTTTTAAATAAAAATGTTGGTCACATCTTCTTTCTGCTTTGCCATTAATCACTACTAGTTGCACGATACCCCCCATGTAGAAAACATTTTTTTTAATGACATACTAACCATCACCATATTATAATTTGACGTACTTATCCTAAACTTCAAATTAATCCCACCACTTATACTTTAACACCAGCCGTAAATTCATACATAGTTTATGTCTCAATTCGTATTCAGTGTTATATGTATATCAATATAACTTTATGGGCATCATAAACTCGTTAGATTGTAATGTGTTTTTTGAGAGATTTCATAACAGCCGTCGTTAAATTACTCACAAAGTCTGTAAAGTAGCGTCGCTTATTAAAGCAGTAAGTTAAAGCTATTTAACGCCCCCAGTGCTTATAAAAATATGAGACAACACTCAGTAGGCCTGTACGGAAAACTTTTTCGTAAGTATCGAAAAAGTATCGTCGAATAATGTATGACGTATTGAGCAGGGTTCCTACCGGACGTAAACGGAACCTTTCTTATTTATAAATTTTTTGACGTAAAGATTCGAAAACTTTCTCGACACTTTTTCGGAAATTTTTCGTGGTACAGATCACAAAATAAAAATTTGCCAAATAAAAACAATAAAAGTACAATTATAAAAATTAGAAGCACCGTTGACAAAACAAATAACGTAACATAACGTAATTGCCGATTTGTATGAAGAATTTCAAAGAAAGTTTTTTTCCATACTGACAATTTTTGTTATAATTCCTACTGCAAATGCTAATGCCACAATATTTTTATGTATACACATTGTATGAAGTTTAAGCAGTCTTATGCTATGTTTTTATTTAAAAAATTATGAGTATCTTATAAATTATCTTACACAAAGTGGTCATTTTTGCTAACATAAAAATGAATACTTTTTGAGGATTTTTTTATCAAATAAGGAATGAAAATAATAATCTTATGATTACTGATTCTTGACCGTTATGATCTTAATTTAATATTAAATCATGCAATTGATGTACCTTTTAATCATAGAAGTAGTGAGGATCTCTAGAAGTGTAAGAAGAAAATTGGCAATTTCACATATTATTTGAAAAGATAGGGCTGAGTAATAATAATAATAATTAATAAATTTTCCATACAATCACACCAATTATCTAGCTCACGTTAAGTTTCATGAAGAACTTGTGTTATGGATACTAGATAAGGGAAACACACATTTTTTTTTTTGGAAATACATACCTAATATACATATTAAACACCCAGACCAAGACAAATAGACATGTTTATGCACACAACTATTTGTCTTGTCGGGGGATCGAACCCGGGACCTCTGGCGCAGAAGGCGGGGTTAGTACCCCTGCGCCAAACTGGTAGTCTTAGTAGTGTAGGTGCGTGTAGGTGCGGTGCTGTCTCCCAAACGATGGCGTATTTGATGTCGTGCCCTGTGTGCCCGTACCGTACAGCTCACACAGTCGGACCTGATGCAGACTACTGATGCTGCCGACCTAGTAGCAAATTATTGGCCTAATACAGCTTAGGTCTGCTGTCGACAAGATACGAAAAAACAAGTCCAATCGACACTGCGCCATCGAGATCTTCAATCCGTAATCTTTTCTGGAAAATCACTAAGAACGCTAACTAACGCGAAAGGTCAACTGTTGAGCTTTAGTCAGCCATTATCTTAATTACTTGTATACAATTGGGTCAGCTGTTTATCAGAATTATGTACCATTAGGAAATAATTCAACATTACTTCTATATCTTGACGTGTACAACAGTAGAACATAATAATTATAATTTTATAGAGACCGCACACGACGTTAGCAAAGTCTATTTAATGAATACGAGAAACTAGAAAGGTCATATTGATAAAAATCTTTGATATTTTTTATTAGTATACATAAAACTAGCATTAAGGTTTGTTTACCTGATGCCAATGCCGCCACAATTCCAAATCTTCTTCTTTCTTAATTAATGGCGTGCTCGCGATAAATTTCGCGAATTTTGCCAATGTCAAGTAAATATATTTTGTATTTTATAGAAATTGTACGGTAGATTGAGTTTAAAATGGAGTCTCACAACACGTGTTATTACGAAAAGACGGGTGAAACTCCACAATTCCTAATGAACAAGCAGCGTTCTTAGACGACCTGTTTGGCGCAGGGGTAATAAGCCCGCCTTCTGCGCCAGAGGGCCCGGGTTCGTTCCCAGGACAAGACAAATATTTGTGTGCATGAACATGTCTTTGTCTGGGTGTTAATATGTATATTATGTATGTATTTACAAAAAAAATATTATATAAGTATGTTTATCCGTTATCTAGTATACATTACACAAGTTATTGATGAAACTTAACGTCTGCTAGATAATTGGTGTCTTTGTATGCAATTTTTTACCATTTTGCCGGAACCCTAAAAATTCTTTGCAGGTTTGTTATAGCCGAACCCTATTTATACTGCTAAATAGTCTTTCTATTAACCTTGTACAATATTTTTTCCACTATACCTCCATATTACAGAAAATATGGAGGTATGGTGGAGGACAAAAAAAAAACCAACCGAATTGAGAACCTCCTCCTTTTTTGAAGTCGGTTAAAAATAGGAAAAACTTTGTTGGATAGAAACACGTCTGTGGATAGAAAGGAGACCGAATATCATAGAAATATTATGTAGGTAGTACCTATTTTATTAGTTTGTGCGCAATCAGGGGGGAGTATTAAGAACAGATGCTCCATGTCACCCTGAGGTTTTCATGTCCGCACAAACCATGAATTAAATAATTCTGTTGTATCTTATGAAACATTGCAGCTTTCTTTCCAAAATCTAGGCGACTGAGGTTTCTACTTGTCATTCTTTAACTTGAATTTACTAGTTTAGATGATAATCTTTTTATATTAAACTGTTTTGCTTTTCTTTCGTTATGGCATTTAGCAACTTTGTTGCGAAGCTACCCCACAAAAAAGCTCACATCCAACTGTATCACTTAACGGAAAGTTTCAATACATTATATTACTTAATTGTTTTATCAATCGAGCGATTAAGTCTCACGTATGAATACGCCCAACAAAAACACAGCACGCGTAGCTAGAATATAAAACTGTTAATTATAATTGTCCTTCGTGGCGATCAGCTTGATTGTACCCTGTCATGATCAATTGTGCATTGTGTTACTTTAATAATTATTATTAATGTTTCAACTACACATGTCTGTTGAAGAGATTAACAGGGACAGAGACAAGGAAGGCTTATGGTCTAACAGTGCACATCAGTGCCAATAAGTAATCATGGAGGCCTACCACGAAAAACATTCGAGAAGTATGGAACAAGTATCTTCAACAAATGTATGATCATTCAATGTATCATTCATTCATTCATTCATTTATTTAGTTTGGGCTGTTACAACTACTTGCGTGTGCCAGGGAGGCTACGCTATCAGTTCACAAACCTTACGACAAGAGACCTTATAACGAGAATAAGACTAAAATGTAAATGTTAGTGCTGGTTCATTGTAACTTACATAAAAACATAAACACAACAGTAACAATTTTCACATTTGTACATGTTGCTCTCGGGCTACCATGTTCAGCTATTTTCATAAATATATATATATGTTTTGCGCAATTTTGTAAGAATAATTTTGCTTATGGTTTACATCACCAAAAGTCGTTTGTCACAATATTATTGGTTTATTTAAGGGAAACCTGTAATTGGCTTACTAAAGATTTACATAAGTTATTATATAAGCATTGTTAAAGCTGTTGGTTTTCCAAATAAAGATAAAATAAAAATAAAATGACGTATAGAGTAGCATTCCTAATGAACGAAAAACAATTTGAACTATTTTGAAAGTTTTTCGTGTAAGCCCGTCGACTAAGATACGGGCCCCCGTCCGTAAGTTTCCCGAAACTACGGATGGAGCCTACCTCTATTGATTTCGGATGTACTAGTTTGGACAAATGGCACAAACACATTGGGAGTAGGGACAATGTTAAAACGTATTCTTATTCAGTCTTAGTTTGGGTCTCCGAACTAATAAGCTGTCCGTAGGTGATACGGAGTAGGAAACGTCAGTAACTTAGGCCGAAACTACGGGTTTCGTGCTTAGAGAGTAGACTTTACTGTGTTAATAATATGCGAATTTTGTTGTTAATGTTCGTAATAATAATGTCCGCGCTTTCCTTTTGGATGGGTTGAGTGCGTAGGTTTAATTTATCATCAACTATGTATGTTTTTTTCTCATTTTATGTTGGTACTGTATTTTGTTTATATGTGTATCTATAATATATATGTATACAGTATTAGTATAGTATGTATGAATTTGTATATTTATGTAGCATTAAAGTGTGTACGTTTATACATCAGTGTTAACAAATCGCATTATGTACCGCTTTCGCTCCTCTCTGTTTTCCTAAATGTTGACTGGTAGAGAATACTTTTAGTATTAAGTCTGCCTTTTGTACCTAACTTTGTGTTTATTTTACAATAAAGATTTATATAAACAAATAAATGTTGTTTGCTAACGTAAATGTCTCGTGTATTGGATTTGCATGTCAAGCTTGTAAGTTTCTTTCGCCCGTCCCGTATATTATTGTCAGTCAAAAGAAGTCATGATAAAGGCATGAATGGCAAGTATCGTTAAATTCCAATATCTCAAATAAATAAAATTGTGGCTTATTTTTTTTCAATAAAATCCAAAATGGCAAAGCTTGAAAAGCTTTATCTTCGTATATTGTAGACGCCTTTAGTGCTTACATTTACACATAATACGAAGATAGATCTAGAACCATCTACGCAGATCTGGATAGCCTAAGATAGCCTGAGATCTTCACCTAGACATATCAATCTTGCCCGTTGAATAACCAACTTTTTACTAGAGTAAGCATGATTTAATCTCAAAATAGGACATGCTAGATTGGTGATGAAAATGCCCTTACCAGTTGTTGTAGTTTTCTATTTGACGTACGGAATAGTTAAAATTAGAAAAATCTTTTATAAGACTTTTCGTATCCAAGTCTCCCAAACACAAATGATTAAGATATTTTATTCTATTTGAAATTGGTATGGACTGTGATTGCTTAAGAATTAAATTTATTGGAGCGAAAGAAAAAAGTCTATAAATAAAAAACAACATATCATTAAATCCTCAACTTCGTCTAACTATGTACTTATAGTCTGGTTTATCACAAGTACAGTCACCAGCAATGACATGTAAGTAAACTTTACAACCTTCACCCGCGTTGTTCCCGTTCCAGTGGGAATATCAGGATAATAAGTATCCTATGTTTATAACCAGGCTATCTACTACCTTTGTACCAAAATTTCATCAAAATCCGTTCAGTTGTTTTTGAGTTTGTTCGTAGCAAACAAACAAACAAATCTTTCCTCTTTATGATATTATTATAGTATAGGAGGAACATAGCGCTTTTCTCTTTCATTCACTCTATAAAAAATACTAGCTCGCGGTTTCACCCGCGTGGTTCCTGTTCCCGTAGGAATATCGGGATAAAAAGTAGCCTATGTTTTTATACTATTGTGTGCCAAATTTTAATTAAACCCAGTCAGTAGTTTTTGCGTCAAAGTGTAACATACAAACAAACAAACTGATATACTTTCGCATTTATAATATTAGTAGGATAGGATATAAAATGTACATTTCACTCGTCGAAAAATTCGCCAGTTTGTCAGAATTAGCGACACAAACGCAGAAAACTTAATCCGATGCACAAACCGAAGACAGATTTATTGAGGAAACAAAAAATGCACTTGGAACGACACCAAACGTAAATTTTAAGTCGTTATTTATTTGCACGAGAATCGGCGCGTTGAAATTTTAATACTGGCTTTCGCTGATTATACTTTTTCAAATACAATATTGCTAAGAAATTCAACGTACACCCAAATAACATGGAGATGATAGTCCTACTAATATTATAAATTAGAAAGTATGTCAGTTTATTTGTTACTATTTTACGCAGAAACTACTGAACCAATTTTGATGACATTTTGCACACAGATGGAAGATAGTCTGGATTAAAACATAGTCTACTTATTATCCCAAAATTCCCACGGGAACGGGTACCCTGCGGGTGAACAGCGGGCGGCCGGTAGTACAACAATAAATGAAAATGTTAATGGTAGGTACTTGCTAGTCGTAATAAAATAAAAAATATCGTCACAATTATACTTCGTCTCTTCGATTTGCATTGGGTATGTTGTACGAGAACTGTGGCACAAAATCTGTGAACAAATAATTTATCAAGAAGTCAAAAATTATAGAACATTGGACATGTCACTTGCAATAAAAAAAATAAATATTGAATGTAATGTTTGTTTCCAACTCCCAAGATTTGTGTTTATTTTTATATTAGCCATACTTTAAGTCAGTAGTTAGGTATATCTAACTATACATAAAAAATCAATTGAGTCATTAAAATGAAACCTACGTTTAGTCATCGTTTAATTTAATACCTATTTTTGTGTTAGCATTGATTGAGAGATAAACGGAGTTTTTTTTTATTATTGCACCTACTTCAAAAGTGACGCACCTCACGCCGGGCGTCCTTCTGAGAAGGCCAGAGTTGGTCACCGCGGGTGTCAAGCCTGTCCTGTTTTTTATTTCCCAATTCATGGCCGTAATAGTGGTCAGGGGGTTAAAAAGGACGCTAACGCAATATTGCAGAGTGAATTCACTGACAATTAATTAATTTGTTTATTTCCTATGGAATTTGCTTTTAGTAAGTTTTCTTGCCTTCAAAAAATTAAAACTACGCTGGCACTGACAATTCTAAACTCCATACAAGATTTGTTAGGGTAGGGTAGATTAGAATTGTTAGGGGATTCATTTAGCAATATTGCGTTTGCGTCCTTTTAAGATCGTTCTGAATATACAAAAGTATCAAAGATTTTTAATACAGCTAGATTTATACTTAAGATAAATTTTAAATAGAAAAATATTGGAAAATGTCAACTCGGCCACAAGTGAATTCTCAGATGGGACTCGAACCCAGGACCTTAGGAAATCAGGTCCAATGCTCTTCCAATGCCGTCCCATTGAAAAATGCAAAGATTCAAAAATCATAAGCTAGATTTATGATTATTCTCTGTATTCATTACTAGAGATATCGCCATCATACCTGTACAATCGTCTATTTATGTATGAGAAAACTTTTGGCAGTTTAATTGTTGGACTTAGAACCACTTGCAGCAAAATTTGCAAAATCGAGATTTTCGCATGGACTAATTCCAGGTTTAGTAAACTTGAGATTCTATAAATTTTGCTGCAATTAAGACTTTAGTGTGCTGTACCGTGTACAATTTACTTCAGTGCTTATGCCTACACAAAATATATCTCTATAGGTACTAATTGTATCTGGTATCCATAAACTGGTAGTTACAAAAAACCTGATGCAATTTGGCATGAACTTACTTAACTTTTCCATCGTCTTGTCTTGTCTAAAGCCTCTAACTTTACAAGTATTTCTGGACTTAAAACATAATGGTACCACTTCTAACAGTAAACGGAACCTTAAGGTCCTAAATAGGTCTGTTAAGCCGTGTGGCAGGCAATAAAGACTAATTGGACATCCCGCAAAAAGACCGGACCGTAATGTACATGTATAAAGTGGTGCGTTTTGCTATGAAACATTCATGATGCAATGATTGAGTCGTCTTGCTACGTTGCTAGTAGTTAGTTAAAATTCCAAAACGGCAGACTATTAGTTACTTTTTCAAATAATTGAAAATTTTACCATCGGCATATGAAAATTCAAATTTGGAAAAACTGGTTGAATTAGGGTAGCGAAAAGGGTAACAATGAGATGAGTATGCTTGTCAATGTAAATGCTTATGAAATCCTATTCATACAACTTTATGCATCGTAATTATAATTCCTTAAACTTGAATGAGTTCTCAAAGTCAAAAGTCAAAGTCAAAAAATTTTTTTCAAATAGACTTATAGATAAGTGATTTCGAATTGTCAAATTTTTTTCCCTACCAGCCATTCAGGAGATCTTTTAACTAACAAGAAGAACGGCCGCAAGAAACTTATAAGTTTTAACAGAAACAATAACATTTGCAAAGAAACATGTTGTTGCCAGACACAAATCTACAGTCTTGAAATTTAAATATAAGAGGAAAATTTTTTCATACTCAGTTATTAGAATATTTTCCTTTTATACATTTACAATAGTTATGTTGTTATGTTAGTATCACATCCATGCATTGTGGTCTTTTTAATAATCATCTACCAACCTTTGCTTAAGAGCGTCTTTTTAACATGATTTTTAAATTTATGCTATTCAATATATGTTTTAATATTCTAGACGATAACTTGTGAATAACAGTAATAAAAGTCATAACACATAATAGCGATAAATCTTAACTAATACATAATGCTTTGAAATGGTAGAAATATCGATCATTAATAATTGCAGTAAATGTTCACATGTAGCAATTATTTGAGAAACAATAAAACGCACGTGTTCGCCCCGAGCGAGCGCACGCAGCGCTACAGACGTATTTATTATTTTTTACCTTTCAAGTCATGTAAATAATGTTTTTCTTACGAGACCTGTCAGAATTTCATTCTTCGGATTCTTGCATTTATTTTCAAAACAGCTAAATTTTTTGTCAAGACAACGAGTAATGTTATTCGAAAAAGTAATTGATATAAAACACACAAAAGGTTTACGACCCAGAATTTCCTTATTAGGGCACTGTTTGGAAACAATGCGAACAATTTATTCAGAAGGTTACTCCTCGCAAAATCTGTTAGACTTGTTCCATCCAGCAACAGAAAAACTTTCTTCTTATTCAGAGTGAAGTCTCTCTATTCCGTTCCCACCTGTGCGTTGAGTGGACATCATTCCTTGTGCGAAAAAGACGGAAGATCATGAAGACGTCACTCGGGGCGCAGGCGCGCGTATGTTCTTGCACTTATTTTATTTATTTTGTGTGCCGCCATGTTTTTTTGTTTGGTTTTCTCAACGGTACGTCTTTGTTCGGGTTCGGGGGCGCAATAGTCCGAGGCTGGTAAGCTGGATAATTTCTTTATTCTGCTCGGCCCACCCGACAATTTTCTGGCCGCATTATTATGAACTTGATTTGTTTAATAATTTTATTACTGGGCGCATTGCGCATGATCGTTCTCTGTTTTATTTGTTAGGTTTACGCTTTTAGCGGTCACTTTTGTTTTGTACGGGAATGTAAACGTGGGAAAAAGTGTTGTTTGTTGTTTGTTATCAAGTTTAACATTATCTTGCACTTACATTTTGTCGTTAGGTACTTTAAAACATCAGACATCATCACACACATTTATCTGACTCCGAAATAAATAGCATAAGAAAAGAACCTATGATAATATATGAATATCAGAAACAAAAAATCAATTATAAATATATTCGGTAATTCTATAAATATTAGCACCTGGAACGGAACAAATGTTCTCCCATGTTTTTCTCAGTGGGCGAGCAAGGAATAGAGAAAAACCACCTACCTTCATCTATTTATAACCATCATGCCATAAGAACGTTTACGTTTTGTTTTTATTGAAGTTGTCACATTTTGACACACTTCACACTTTGGAAGCGATGAATGAGCGAAGACATCACAAAACTTCCGTCAAAAACAAGCTTACTTTAAAAGATGATAATAGCATGGTAAGATTGAAACAATACTGCGCTAAGAGATGGTGGTAGGTCCCCAGGTCTACCAATACTGCGCCATCGTGCCATTCGCGTAGAGTTATGGACTAATCTCGACAAAGTCTCCATTTTTTTGCCTCAAAGCGTCCAGACACATTACGTCACAGAATGCGGTCGGAGTTGGCTCTTTTTACCGCGCCTGCGCATGGAACCCCACTGTTAGAGGTTCGCACCAAGATATCCGCTGCGATTCGAATACCTTGAATACGATGGAAAAAAGGACGCCTTTTGTCCTCTCTGCCTCGGTCGTGTTATTGTCATGTGGTCTCGGTTTGGTCTTGACGTGATTGTTGGTTAGTTGTTCCCGAGATTTGTATCGGAATGTATCGTTTGGAATCTTGACATTGACTTTTGTATGATCAAGTTAAAAGATACAGTGGGCTTCAAAACTTGCGAAAAAATATTACTTATAACAACAAATGTATAGAATATTGAGCAGCGTTCCTATCGGACGTAAGCGGAACTTTTCCCTATACATTCTTTGACGAGACGATTCGAATACTTTTCACAAGTTTTTCATGCCAGCTTTAGTACTTTCTTATTCGTGGCTTCTGATGCAGTACAGACGAAAACTTTGTTGTTACTCAAAATTTGTTATTTGACAGACATTTGGCAACTGCTAGAAGAAATCTAGCATACGACTCTCAAACTACATAGTATCACAGTCTATATATCCTTGCTTAGTCGTCGTCATCAGCCATTTTTAATGTCACTGCTGGGGCATTGGCCTTCCTTATGGATGTTTAAGGAGAACGGGCCGTGACCCACTACGCGGGCCCAATGCAGATTGGTGGGTTTTAACGACTGCAAATGCAGCCGGGACCAACGGCTTAACGTGCCTTCCGAAGCACGGAGGAGATCGAGATAGTAAATTTTTGGTCACCCATCCCGTGACCGACCATTGCGAATGTTGCTTAACCTCAACAATCGCAGGCCGAGCGCGCGAACCACAGCTTCACGGACTCCTCCTTGCTTATTTATTATTATTTGTGGGATATAGGAGCTATGCAGTTCCAATGGGAACTGTAGTCACTGCAACCTCAAGAGATCTTTTGTAATGTAACTCGCTTCCTAGTTTGATTATCTCCTTTAGCGAGGAGGCCTCCAGGAAGTAAATCCTTCCTGGTTTTAAGATATTTGAGTTTCCCCGTACTAATTGGCTATGACCCAGATGGATACAGCGTTTGAGTATTAGAGGTCCGCAGTTACATAGGAGACGTTTGCCTGTTGAATCTCTATGAGATACAGCAGAAACGAAAAGTTGTCTGGTTGTCAAAATTTGTTAATTGCCAGGAGCTTGGCAACTACTAAAAGAAATCTAGCTGACACATCATTACGACTCTTAACCTAAATACCTTGACATAAATATCTATTTTCTTCTTCTTCAGGTTAGCAGCGGCAGCGGCGGCGGCGGCGGGAGCGACGTCGGAGCTGAGCTACCTCGCCGCCCTCCACCCCGCGTACCGGCCGGTCCCGTACGACCATCCTCTGTACGGTGCTAATGCTTTAAGAGGTAATCTTTCTTAGTCTTAGACGAATATTTTGGCTATTCAGATTACTAGTACCGCCAGTGCTGACCAGCCCCCTTATTACTTAGTAGACAAAGACAAAGCACCTAATTCGAATCCCATTCCGTTCCGTTCTCTATGAATCAGGGGGCAGTTTGTGTGAAATCGAAACAATGGTACTGTATGTAAAGGAGACGGACAGAAGTGGGGTGCCTCTTTCGACTGAGTCGATATTTATACCATTTGAAGCTTTGGGTTTATGCTTTAGGATCATACAATTAATATATTTAAAAAATCCGCCATTCTCTTGTAATTTGTAAAAAAATTACCACTAGCGTATTTATTTTCAGTTTAAGTTTCAGAACGAATGCACCTCAGCTTGACGTTGACGTTAGCTTTCATCAAAGTGTCAAAGTCATGTCAAGCGGCCAGCGAGGTTACCTACTTCCTTTAAATATTTCGATAGAATACATTCGAAATTAGAAGCCCAAAACACGGCATGATACATAGTAATACCCAAATTGGATAGAAATAAATCGGTGATATTTTATGTGTGTTTGAAACAAAAGACATCATACCTTCATCCAACCAACACCAATGGTCGACTACGAAAAAATGTTCAAAAATAAAAATAAATAAAATAAATTATTTAAAATAAATGGAGGATGCTTTTAAATATTTTTAGTGCTCAATATATTAGAAAAAATACGCACAATAACCAGTATGAATTACTTCTCTGTCGGTGGCCACACCCCACCTCCTATAGAAAATCTGACCATCTCCTTTTTTTCTGATTAATATGTATTTGCTGAATTAGGACTTGAAGTGAAAGAAAATCATAGAATACGCCAGCTGATAGCCTTGCAGTACAGTAGCAAAAGTTTATCAATGTACGGGGTAGTAATTCTCTATAGCCCGAAATTAATAACCTATCTTTGGAGATAGATAGGGCTATCTGAGATAGTTGCCTGGAATATTTTTGTTAATATGACCAAAATAACGACTGTTGCTAGGTAACGAAACCAGTATCCTAGGAAACTATCTCAGACAGCCCTATCTATTTCTAGAGATAGGTTATTAATTTAGGTTGTAAGCAAACATAGCCTTGCAGTACAGATAGCTAAAGTTTATCAATGTACGGTGTAGTCATTCTCTATAGCCCGAAATTAATAACCTATCTCTAGAGATAGATAGGGCTATCTGAGATAGTTGCCTGGGATATTTTTGTTAATATGACCAAAATAACGACAGTTGCTAGGCAACGAAGCCAGTATCCTAGGCAACTATCTCAGATAGCCCTATTCATATCTACAGATAGGTTATTAATTTCGGCCGTAATAACCTGTCAGGACATAAACGAAAAGGTACTAGGCGTTGGGCTGCAGCCTGTCACTATTGATTTTGAACTTCTAAGACCCACTCAATGCTAAATGTAGCGTTCTTGAGGTGTGTCTATGAGAGTGATGTTTTTACTTATTTTTCTCTCAAAATTGGAGATTGGCAAAACATCAAAGGCGCAGCGCGCCTTTGATGTTTTGCCAATTTTTGCCAATTATTTTTGCCAAAATACAAAGTTATAAGGCATGATAGTAGGTTTGTGTTGCCAGTTCTTTTGCTGCTTAGGATTCTGTTATAAGCGCGACTCCATCTTTAGTTTCATCAGTACATCTAACACGGACAACTTGCGTCTTCATATGGACCACGTTCTGCCAAAAAATGTTTAGAAAAATGTAGTTCTGTTTACATCCGGTAGATATGTCATACATTTTTTTACGATATATCCTCTATAGTTTTCGTGCTGGGGGTACAGGTATGAAAGGTTAGCGTTTTCCCTTAGTAGACAAAAAAAAATACAAAAAAAGGTTAAATATCAAACCAAATCATATTTCAGCAGACTATTAATAACACTCGTAATCTTCATACACGATTTGTTATCACCTGCTGCGCGGGAGTGGTTCTTGTTGTTTGCGGTCTGCGTGGTGTACCCGGTGCGCTTCGTATTAGTGGCTAATTAAAATATTATACGGAATGGATGATTGTGATTACTACGTTGCTATGACGACAGATATTGTAAACGATGCCGTATGTTTTGAGTAGTTATTATGTCTTTCATTACCATTCAAATATTATCAAGTGGGTTCAGTTCAGATTATCGCGTGGCGCCATCTATGGAATAAAAAGTTTCCTATTCTGTTGTCATGACGACATATTTTGTTAACAGTGACCTACTTATTATGTCTTTCATTACCTTTCATTTATTATCAAGTGGATTCAGATTATCGGTGGTGAAATTTCTATAGGTATAATAATTATCCTATGACCATCTCCAGGATTCAAGCTTTAATGCCCGATTTACACGGGTCAAGTTTTTAGCGAAGATGGGAAATGAATAAGTACAGTGGTGTTAATGATCTGGCAGTGGTGAGTCAATTTGTCTTGCAATTTGCCTTGCAAGTGGATCCATATAAAATCGAGCGCTGTCTGTTTCACTGTCCAGGCGCGCTCGCCACTACTTGACCCTTGTAAATATTTTAAAGCTTACTTTCGGTCCTAACATAAGCGAATTTTAGTTATCACCACACTATTGGTGTATTTGTAACATTTATTGTAACCTAGTAATATATAAGTCAATGATTGTAACTATAACTTGCTTAGTCCATGGCATGCTTTTGTCTTAAGTTTCAATTTTACATGTGTCTATCAAATACATTAGTTACTGCGTAATATTTTGTGTTAATTTGAGGGAAGCAGCTGACTCTGTCATACAGGTTTTTGAAAATCTAGCACGGAGGTCAGAGGTCTTAAATAAGATAATTTCAGTCTTTCTGTTTGTAATTGTGTTTTTTTGTTCTAATAAATGTTTATTTATTTATTTATAAGTAGGGCATTAGGGTTTACCTGTAAAAAGGAAACAGTAGGCCTAGCACGAATAACTTTTGAGTAAGTATCGAGAAAGTAAAGAAAAATGAGATATTGAGCAGCGTTCCTACCGGACGTAAACGGAACTACATTTTCCTATACATTTTTTGACATTACGTGTTCGATACTATTTCGATAGTTTTTCGTTCTAACTCTACAGACAGAGTTAGGTACTTTCACATTTCATAAGTATGGAAAGTGTGGATATGGCAGTAGGTACAGCTACTGGTCATATTGGAAATATTTAAATTCGTTGTCTATCCAAAGGTACAGTTGCAAGCTTTCTGTATGAATATTCAGTCTGACTTTAAACATGTTCGGTCATTAATAGCACATACGAGCTTTAGAATAGCATATTTTATAACGGACAAATGTCACCAATTTGCATATAGGGAAAAGCTATAAATTAATTTCTATTTTCTTACATCATCATCGTCATTATCAACCATTGTTTTAATTATTCAAGCTTGAAAAACTAAAACGATTTTGATTAATTTTGGTAGACATGAATGGTGATTAATGACAGAAGTAGGGTAGTTGTTGTCACAAATAAAATAAAATTCTTATTTTTTGTCAAATGATCCATTATTATACAGGGTGTTACAAAAATACCCGTAAAGCCGAAAGAGGGTCAAATGGTGCCTTATAATAAGTCCATTTACTTGTTAACTTTTAACCGGCAAGAAACTCCCAATAAGCTCTCCTAGTGGCTGTCGGTTCCATCCAAGTCATTGGCGTAGGGCTAGGTTCGGCAATGACCTATGTATTTAGCTATGTTCCTTTTTTGTAATTATTTTATTATATCTATTTCAACAATTAACACGTAACTACACGTTTAAGCATCATTTGTGTCATCCCCAGGCAAAGTTTAAAGCTGAAATAAAACAACTTTTACGGATATCAAACGCGCTATATTTCCACGAACTAAGTTGTAATTGTCCGTATTTTTAGATTTTTTTAGGGGTTTTTGATTTTCCCGACGTTTCGGCACCTTTACAGCTGCCGTGGTCACGGGATGACGTATAGTTTAGAGCTTTTACCAATCCACTTGTTAAGCTACTTTATCGTAATTTGGGCCTGGTGACCTGTTAGTACAGGTATCTTTATGATTCCTATTACGGGCACCAGTCTCTCATATCTATAGGCTACTTAAAGGTGTATTGTTTAAGCTAACAATGGTTTGTACTAAAAACCTGAATGTGATGAGAAAATAAATGATTGATTTATTTATTTATTTATAATATTTGAGAACCGTACTATCACTGTATGAATTACCGTCAAAAAAATAAAACCATTATTTTTTTCATTGATATGCAAACCCTATTTCAGTCAAATTAAAGAGTAAACTACGCAGAATGTTTATCTACATTTTTACCTACTCTGGTTCCCTGACATGGCAGCTTAATAGGATTGACAATATTTTTGGCTTTGATAATTTATTATATTTTTTACGGGGTATTTTGTAACACCGTGTATACACAACAAACAGTAAAAATTTCGTGGCTGATGGACTTACGTACTGTAAGTCCATTAGGAAAAACGAAAAAAGACTTTCTCTGTTTTGTGGGAAAAACCGTCAGTGTCTTTTGATTAAGTCACATTATTAAATACAACCATGCTGTATTCAAACGGGATTTGCTCTGTTTTGTAAGGTTATGAATTTCTATGTTATAAATTACGTAACTAGTATAGGTGAGATACAATAGTTATTTATTACAAAACATTATATTTGTTATGCAAGGCTAGAAAGTTGGTTATTAGCGACGAGTTACCTCAATTGAAATCTGAGCAAGTGAGGGATTCTAAGATTGAATCCTGAGCGAAGCGAGGATTTCAAAGGTACAAGACGCTAAAAACTTGTCTGCCGAGCGCAACACACAATTTTTCTCCTCACAACACAGCGAGTGACATTTTATGTTTGTTTCCGCGGTCAACTTCCGGTAATTAATTCTTTAAACAAAAAGTTTAATCTAAATATACCTTATTCTTGTTGTTTTAATGATATAGAAAACTGAAATAATAAAAAGGGAGTATTATAGTTCATTCAAAGTTATTTAAAGTAGGAATATATTGTTACTTATAAATAACAATAAAAACGATTCGGTAAATGTTGACATTTACATGAGGTACAAGACAGACAATTTAAAAATAAAGGTTTATGCCACGTTCTGAAATCCAATCATAGGTTGTGAAATCTCACCCAGCCTAATATAAAATTCTTATAACAAATAGTTTAATCTTATTGTTATTGTTTTAATGATTCAATGAAGTAAAATAATATAACAAAACCAAAACGGAGTATTATAATTAATTCAAAGCTATTTAAAATAAGAATAAAACGTAACAAAAAAGTCTAAAGTGCGATTCGGAACGCATTATTACATATTTTCAGGTATTAAATTAATAAGGTACTTTACCGCGCTAGGCCGCAAAAAGCGATTTTCTACGATGAATCTTAATGACAAAACCTTCTCTTCCGAGCATGTGAGGTGAAAACCCTATTTTTATATTGAATGCATTTTCAGAACAATAATACTCGTTTACATTACATATCACTGTCCGTTGAATGCACTTTGTCGAACGAAACGCTACTCCACAACTGACGCGATAAATCTGTAAGAATACACCAACAGCGAATTAAACGCATAACAGGAATGCTCGCGAAGATATACTTGGCATAAAGTTATATTTATATTGTTTGCGATGCAGCATTTTAATGGCAATAATATGTTGAAGAAGACAATTTACAGCTGAATAAGCAGTATTTTGTGATGGTTATTACTTAAAGTATGTAAATATTTTGAGAAATAATAAAAGGGGAAAATCGCGTACTTACTATGCGGCCAAAACAATTAGGCGCATCATGACAGGAGTGCGATTAAGTATTTTCAAACCCCGCACCCCTCGCCTTTCATTGCTTTCATCCTATTTACTCTGATTAGCACTACAGTGATTAACTGACAGAAATTCGCTTCTTGAAGTTTTTAGTTTTCAGTAAGTTATTTATGCTTTTCATAGCTGTCATGCGCCTTAATTGTGTTAGACGATAGTATCTATTTACCTTTTTGCGTGTGCTCTGAGTGAATTCACAAGGGTTTCGTTATTTATTTGTAGTTATAAGTTAAATTAATCTTAAGTTGTAAATCTTTACAAGTCACTACACTATCGCATTGGTGAAAACTGTAATGGTAGTTGTAAGTTTGGTTGTAATAAATAAATAAATAAAATAAATAATTTTTTTCTTTAAAGCGTTAACTAATAAATGATAGTCTCGACGTTGTACCTTAAAGAAATGAGTAAAGGTAAGTATAAAGTTTAATCGTTGGGTAAACGCTTGTCCTAGAAGGGTGATTAAATATTATTAACTTACGTTATTAAAAATTCCTACTCATTTAGGAAACATTTATTCGTCTTAAAAAAAACGGTAAAACTTTCTTGACATTCTTCAAACGCTCCTAAATATATATTTTTTTTTGCATTTTTCATTGCTATTTTTAAAAACTAAACAGAAAAAGAAGTTCACATTCAAACTTTGTACCAAATAAAAATCCAACGTATTCAAAACTTCTTATTTGAAACGTTCTAAAAACTAAAGTGTACCTTTTAAAACGAAGCAAAGGCATAAACACCGCAATGCCCAGGTCCTCATTACACCCGCAATCCGCAAATAAAATGTCGCATTAAAAGTGTACATTTCATAAGCGTCCAGAGAGTACACTACCAGAGAGTACAGTATCGACACAATTTATCTATACACCAAAGTGTTAATTAGATTCCAAACTCACGACTGCTACTACCGACTCCTCACGATCTAACATGGGAAATGCAACTTTCTTCTTTATAAAATAAGGTATATTTTAAAGTTGGCAGTTACAAGATGACAGATACGTGAATCGAGCTATTAAAGGAAATACTATGGTAGTCACAGGTTGAATTGGCATGCTGAGAATAACGAAGGCATTACCATTTTTAATTAAGACGTTTCATTTCTACTTTTACGCTGGTGTGGGAGGTACTTTTATTTAATGAGTTCTAGGTTCATTCGGATACAAAATGGGGGAAATATCTGTTTAATGGCTGTAAAGATACCTTGCTAGATATAGGGTTTTCTTACGGTTACCATTACAGGTTTTAGAGTAACGGCCAGTTTCAATAATTGATCAGTAGTAGGAGAGAGGCCACAGGACCTATATCGAGATAGAGGAAAAGCGCTTCAAACTATTTGAGAACCTAGCGTTTCTAATTTTTGCGTAGGTAGCTTTGATGACGTCACGAGCGAAATTTAGTGATGTGGAAATGTTATTGACGAGCTCTTGCATGATAGCACTGCACAATTAATCATTTTCCTTTCTGAGTGACGCGTGTTTTCATCGCAACGGTCTCAATCTCAAGCGGACTGACTTAGGTTGGATAACTTACCCCCATATTCTAAGTCGTTCCTCCAAAACTTTTTACACTCCACTCAACCTCGTCGTGGGTAAAAATGGTAGTGTGCGCTAGGCCTAACACGGAGTGGCTACGTACTATTTGGCTCCTCCAGTTCCTTACGGGGTTATGACTTAGAATACCGATTTCGAGGAGTATTTTGAAGAGGTTTTCAATGAGGTTTCGTTAAGTCGAGGACGAGTAAGTTTTGGAGGAACGACTTAGAATATGGGTGTTAGACTGTGGATCAAACTTTTTACAAACAATGTAGGGAAACTTTTACCGTTTATAGTTCGATATAGGTCTGTGAGATAGGCCTATCTTGGATACTTTACTAAGCGACCACTGTAATTTTGGCCAGATAAACAAAAATGAAATATCTATGCAACTAAGCTCTAGTAAATATTAAAACTGGTCGTAAAACAATAAGGTGAAACCAGCAAAGTATAATAATTTAACTAGACTTAAGCGCGTGCTACGCACGTGTACTCACTGGGGTCATTTGAGAAAAAAGTTTTTCTGACCTTTGACCTTGATAAGGTAAATTAAAAAAAAAATCCGGCCGTCTACATTTTTTTTTAGATTTTTGAAGCTATTAGTGAAGGCTGTAGGTGTTATACTCATGGAGCTGGAGGGAACATTAGAATGGATAACACGGGCCTTATATATAGGCACGAGCTGTGCCCCGGGGCTTCGCTCTCGTGGAATTTCGGGATAAAAAATAGATAGTAGCCGATTCTCAGACCTACTCAATACGCTCACAAAATTTCATGAGAATCGGTCAAGCCGTTTCGGAGGAGTATGGGAACGAAAACTGTGACACGAGCATTTTATATATTAGATAATAATAAGCTCTTAAAACAGTACAAAATGTCGTTACCTCAAAGCAATTCTTGACAATATTCACAAGACTATGGTACAAAACAAACAAATAAACATCAAATCTAAAGAATCGGATCATTGAGCCCATTACGGGAGAAAAGGGGAAATTTCAAGATATTTTTCCCTAACACGCCTCCACTAATATTATCTATGGGTTAGACCGTAACAGATGCATGAGATGCATTAATGGACTCGTTGTATTGTACAAGTTACGCGTTGTAGCGATTTGAATGTTTGCGACTTCATAAGCTGTTCAACACATTTTTTAATCTATAATAATATTATAAAGAGTAAATATTTGATTTTGTTTGTTAAAATTTAAATTAATTACTGATGAAATTTGGTACACATATAATAGATAGCTTGGTTAAGAACATATAATACCAGTTTCGTTGCTGTCCTATCTGTCACATTTTCATACTTAATGACAGCCACCCACAACAGTGATGAAACTGAAATTGAACCGAGTTTTCGTTAGATCAGCCCTCCGAGCATACAAAAAGAAAAGTCCGAACGCTTTATTAAGCTCCCGTAAAAGAACGTTTATTAAGTAAAACAAGTGACAGTAGTCACTTAATTTATTAGAAATACATAAATAACTAGAAATTGTACTTGAGCTACACCATGATGGTAAAAATCAATCATCACTCATCATTTCTGGTGAAAAACAAAATGATTTTTATTGCGATGCTACAAAAAGCTTCACTTCGATAAGCTGACTCTTAAGATTCAGACTTTTACAATTAAAAAGAGACGATTCTGTTTCAAATTCTAAATCGCTGTATTCCCATCACTTGGACTGCATATAGCAGTGAAGTCGAGCCTCCAGTGCACATTACCAATTCGCCTTGGAGCCACGGTCTTTTCCCTATAACACTATGCACCACAGACCTATATCCAGATAGACGAAAAGAGCGCTTCAAACTGTATGAGAACCTAGCGTGTCACATTTTTCGTACCTACGACGACGTCGCGAGCGAGATTTAGAGATCAGGAAATGTTATTGACGAGGTCTTGCAGGAAAGCACTGCACAATTAACCATTTTCGTTTCTGAGTGACCCATGTTTTCATGGCCATGGTCTCAAGCGGATTGACTTAGTTCGGAATTGACCGTGGTTCAAACTTTTTACACGCAAGGTAGGTAAACTTTTACCGTCTATCTCGATATAGATCTGTGCTATGCACCAACAACTAAATACATACAGGAGGTCTATTCCCGTGTGCACTTCATTTGGATTACCATTCGAATGATCAATTTAAGCGGTACATTCGATTGAGTAGTTCGTTCCACTGTGACGTGGTTGGAAAAGGCTAGATAACGGTGACCACAGACAATATATAACCAAATAGAAAACGCTTCTGTGAAGTTTTAATCCTACTATCCTACAAATATTTAAATCCTAACTTATCTTTTGTGATGGTGGCCTTACTTACCTAACTAACTGTTACTCTCTGTATGGAATAAAACAGGAAGAAAAAACAACCCTTGACGAGTTTCTTGCCGGTTCTTCTCGTTACGTGGTCTCCCGCCTGCCGTAGGCTTTTGAAAACCGATGGCGAAGCTTCTTTGACTTTCATAAGTGCTTACAACAGCCTAAATTTGATAAATAAATTTCATCCCCTCTCGGTAGCTCAGCGGTTAGAGCATTGGACCGGATTTCCAAAGGTCGCGGGTTCGATTCCCTTCTGAGATTTCACTTTTGGCCGAGTTAATTTTTTCCAATATTTTTCTATTTAAAATTTACCATAAGTATAAAAATAGCATTGAAAAATGCAAAAATGACAAAATCATAAAATAAATTTCATTTTCATTTAATATTATAAATGTGAAAGTTGGGATGTCATGTGTGGATGTCTGTTGCTCAATGCTCAAGATTTACATTACTGTACCTGGAATTAGATCTCATTCTTTGCTGTAAGTCCGCAATCCAACACCATTAATCAGATAAGAAAAGTGCTCTGTCCGACTGAAAATGTGATACAGAAACAATAAGAATAAGAAATGGTGTGAGCCAACAGTTTTTTTCAACCGAGAATGGATTTACTCGAAAATCATACGTTGTTCGATAGCTTACATAAATAATTAGGTGACAGTTACCAATATTGTTATCAGTAATAAGTACTACATATTACTCTTCCATGATTGTTATTGATACTTTTTGTTCTTGTTTGTTTTTTTTTCAACCAGTTTCTTTTTTTTAAAGAAAAACAAAGGGACAATTAATTTTTTAAAGGAAAAAGGAATTAAATTGTTTCAGTTTTAGAAAAGTAAAAAGGGGGCTACGAAACCAGTGATTTTGTGTACTTTTATTAATACTAAATAGTTATTTGTTATACAAGGCTGGAAAGTTGTATTTGCCGTACTTTCTGTACTCATATTTATGCAAATAAATAATATTTTGAAAGACAGACAGACAGATAAAATAAAGACCTTCCATTTCTATGGGTGTATCTAAATAGTGGCCTTCCATTTTGGCAATATAAATATACAATAAAATCTCTAATAGTATTAATGTCTGGAAAACATTAATGCTTTTGAATGTGAACTCAAAAACTTTTTAGTAATTAAGGCCTACTATAGTTTAGAAGAATTCTTTAGTGATAAGATCTAAATTATTGTTTGTTATTCTGCTGTGCCCTCACGGGAGGTCAGACTGATCTTAAACTCTATGTAACATCTTATGTACTGTGACTAGCAATGAATAAATGAATATGAATATGGGTTTTTACCTTCCAGTATTGGAACCACTAAAATGCTATATCGAAAATTGTTGATGGTTTCGTGTTCGCTACCAACGCCGGCTCACAAACTTACGATCTCAGATATAAAATTGGAACTGCGAATAAATAACTAAACCTTCAAGTTTCGTTTTTAAATACAGTATACAACTTTCGGTCATACAAAACCAGCCGAATTTTATAGACCATGAACAATCGACGTATGAAATTCAACCCTTGCCAAACTGTTTACGAGACGAATAATAATAAAAAAAAATCTACCTCGGTGTCTGTTTACGTGGCAGTCGCGTCGCTCACGAGCCCGTGAAATGCATCTTTAGATAACGCTCAATTAGGTGCGATTTTTTTAAATTAACTGTAAAGAGGTGTTTATGCAAGAGGTGAGAATTTGACTATATGGGCATTAAAAGTATTTATAAAAACATGCTTGTCTCTAGGTTATTAAAAAGGGCACTATTTTTTAAGATAAATGATTCTGAAAAGCTCAGAAAACAAAACATTAGACCTTAGATAAGACCACAAGCTAGCGAGCCTTTCGTTGCGAAAAATTTCTTTGATCCCTAAGGAACGTGATATCACCTGGACATCGATATACCTAATTGAAATTCATGCGAACGGTGTCGCAGAAGAAACGCTAGTTAGCAAGCCCAATCACGTTAAAATGTATAAGTGCAATTGATCCAAGGGCTGATTAACTAACGAAAATTTGGTTCAGTTTCAGATTCGTCGCTATTTTGGCTGTCATACAGTATAAAAATGTGACACTGCGTGAAACTGTTGTGTACCTGGCTGATTTTTGTTGGATAATGAGCCTTGAAACTGACTGTTTTATTTCACACAAATATAATCTAATATAAAATGAGTCAATAAATTAAAGAATAAAAAATTTAAAAGAAAAGATCTAAATCCACATTAAAAACTACGTGACTAATACTAATGTCATAATCTTATAATATAAAACTCATTTAAAATGTAATTATGGTGTTGAGAATACACACTAAATTATGAATTAAGTTTGTGTCGGGTAAAAAACTGGATAGGATATCGTTATATTATGCTTATAAATATTAATAAGACCGCTGACATCTTTATAACTGCCTGGGCTTATTGAATACTCTTCAAGACATATTTGGGATTCCTGGGATGACATTTTAAAATGGATTGTCAATATTTTTCAAATGATAATTCGAATTTTAACTGTATGGTGCCAAGTATTTTTTTTTATTCGTCTTAAAATTTGGTGGGACTTATTTAGGAATTATTATGATATGAATTCATAAATGACTACTTTCGTTTCTATTAAAAAAAAAGTGATACATGACGAGACTAAATAAGTAAGGAAAATGATTATGCTTAGCTCTATATCGTGGGCAAGTGATCCATGGCAAAACAAAATTAGTAAACAATAGTTATTTTGCTTAGCTCTTTGTTGTGGACAGCCATCCATCCCGTTTCTCTGGAAGTGGCTGGCGATTATATTTCGTCTACTGCAATGCAAGTCACCGGATGCAAATTATTCATTTCTCAAGACCTAGATTTGGCTCTTGTAACATGGAGATTAAATTCTACTTATCAGCTTTAAGCTCTGTAAATAGTATGCATTAACGGTTTATTTTAAATTTTATTGTAATCAACGCATTAAATTAGAAATGTTAGCAGAATACTGAAGGTAGTTTAATTATGAAAAGAATTATAATAGCATAATTTGAGAAAATACCTAGGTGAAATAATACCACGAATTCCAAAAACATTTAAACAGTTTGGGTATAAAATAAGCAATCTCCACAAATCAAGGTCAATTAATGAATTAACAATTTAATTGTCATTTAAAATCATAAACACCACATTTAAAAACATAGCGCGATAAAGAGCTACCAAATCATTTAATTATTTAGATGAAAAGTAAATAATGACTTTTTTATTCCATAATGCTAATAAAGCTTCTGGTTGGCGACTTAAATTTCGTATTCTCTGTAGGTAGTCATTATGTCGGCAAAAAAGCTAGACGCAGATTGCCCACAAAATGTCGGGACCGGCTGCATCAGCCGACTGCAAAATTTCGCAACCGAAGTGACAAGCCGAAACTTAATAACTTACTCAGAAATACACCAGCAAATTGGGAGCTGGGTTGTCCGACCGGCTCTGTAACCCTACACTGCCTTACCGAACGCTCCGACACATATAAATTGTATTTTTATTCAAATCGAGCCTACGTGCCACGATAAAGCCCCCTTAAAACAAATATCTACCCATTAAACTATGTAACCCAATGAAAACGAAACCTTAAAACAAAGCAATAGAGATGAAAATAATTCTGTTACTATCGAACCATAGGATACAGACGACAACAACCTTTACAGTTGCAGTAACAGAGTTGTAGTTTCAGAACTAAGTGGTCTCAATACACTACTTTTAGCGGAACTTGTTTAAGCTACCATAAGAAACTTAGTGCTCCACGTAAACAATGCAATACATACTTACCAATCTGTTACAGAGGAATCAGAATTGAATGGGATGGAATATCAGATAACACAGTGAATGATGATGTAAACTTTGAACGTATTCCCGGGACATAATATAGAAGACAATTTAAAGGTTCATTGGGACACTTTTCACTCAATTTGTAGCCTTATCGTTCTTGTTTCGTAGGAAATCTAGACTAACTGGACATAGTACATTTATGGTATAAATCAGTAGCGAATAAACAGCAATTGTGCAACGAGAATGCTACTTTAAGATCACCAAGGATAACTAGAATTAAAATGATGTGTGTAAATGATATGCATTGCGTATTCCTTTTAAATAAAGCTGTTTGCACGGAGACCCGTCATTATGCACTTTTTCTCTCTCCGAAAATGTTAATCACCATATTTACCTGTCCCAAGTTTTTGCTCGCTGGAATCTTATGAAACATTTTAATAAAGCCACTAATGATACAGCTGCCAATCACCGCGGCATGATATATTTAAAGCATTTTATATCTCGTAACGGTTGATGGGAATACTAAAACATTAATTTATATCAAATCAGCTTTCTCGAGTCGCAGAAAGATCGTAAAAAAGTGTGAGAATATAAAGTTGATAGCCAATGCAATCGTTAAAGTCGATGTACCGAATATTATTATAAACGTATGCATATAGGGGCGTGCTTCGGTACATGTATATGTCTTCATCGTTCGATAATCGTAAATTAAGAACCGAGGCTCGTTTAACTGAGCGTAAAAACTGTGCGCGAGAGATTGAGAGTTCATGTTACTCCAAAAACGAAAAAGGAAAAAGACCGTAGCGCTTCGATTGTGAAACGGGGAACGATAACAGCGGTCAAAGAATCGGAGAGATCGTTGGTGATATGAACAGGTACAATGTTGAAACATTCTAGAAGCATAAACAATAAAAAATGGTTTTTAAAGCCGAACCAGAATTTCTAGAAGAGATATTAAAAGTAGCTGAGATCCTTACACTTGTTTCTTAAGGCTAAGAGTCTACCGGTCGTTCATAAAAAAAAAATATTGTGGTTATTGTAAACTCGCCGTCAAAGTAAATTCGTCATCAGAAAAACGACAAAAATAATGTGTAAAGTCGCTACTACTGAAAGCATTTTAAAAATAAAATTCCTTTGTGACTTGTGACAAATTTACACGTAAATTCCATACATTGTATAGATTAAAATGATAATTGTATGTTATTAGTGCATTTGCAGGACTACCACCAACTGTCATGCGATTAATTTTAGGTTATTTTCAGGTAGCAAGAGCGCCGCTATACGCGCCGTATGGCAGCATCTCTCACAACCTAAAAATAATCTAAAATAAATCGCAAAAAGTTGATTGTAAGGGTCCCTGATCAGGAAAACTACTCATCAAAATATTACAATATTACATATAACTGTAATATTTGACAGTATCAGCACACCAATTTTGGGTCTCCGAAATTTTTTGCAATCCATTTCAATTTACAAAACGTCGCAAGCAAAGTTGACACCTTCATTAATTTTTTTACAACCACCTTTGTCAAACTGCATCCCAAAACTTAATCTTTGTCAACGAGGAGGCGAGAGGCAAGGTCATAGTCATAGAACATCAAGTAAGTTGTATTACGCTCTTTCTTGATAAAAGTTAACTCATCATTATTATTGCAGCTGCGCGGATTGCGCGGTAAGCGAACACGCGATAAGGCTGCCCGCCAACATAGATTACCCATTACCCGCCAACATAGATTAGTTATTACCCGCCAACATAGATTATCCATTACCCGCCAACATAGATTATCAATTACCCGCCAACGTAGATTAGCCATTACAACACGCTAACTGCGTACAAAATTGTCACAGCGTGCGTTACAACTGCGGCGCATTCGAGACTGACTGTATGCCGAGGTCTTGCTGAACTGAGGCGTGTCGGGTATAACTCGCGAACGGAAGGATGTCAGAATACTGTATATCTTTATACTGTGGCGAGAGGACCAAAACGGGTTTTAGAAAGAGATGCAACGTGCGCTCGCGCATGACAAGTGACCGGATTAATGCATTTTAAACGAAGAAGGCTTAATTTTGATCTCGGAGCCTTTAATTGAATGGCCTTACGGTAAGTTTTTTTGTAAACATAGACATACCGAAACGAGATGATCTTGATTGAAAGCGATCCCAGTATTTATATGGAAATGAGTTAATCTGTATTATCACTCTCTTCTCTTCCTTTTTTGAAGTTGGTTAAAAATACCGCCTTACCAAAAATTTAGTCGGGAAGGATTGCAAACGATGTTCCGGTTCTCACGCGAACGAAGTTGCGGGCACAACTAGTCTGAAATAAAAACTTAATCGAATCCAAACGAGATTATTTATAAAAAGATATTGATAATGAACACTGCAACAAAAACTTCGTAGGCTATTTTCCCATTTAATATACTACGGCCATTACTCCAACATCATCTTTCTTTCTATCTTATAATTTACCTTAAGTAAGTAATCCACTATGTGTTACATCACGTCCTTACTCCACTCTGTCTACGCTCCGATAGCAAAACCTGCGTCGGCATCGAAAAGGCAATGAAGTTATTGACATCAACACTAGATCTCATAAGTATAAATTATAATTTGTAATCTATTTATCACTATGCCTTTCATCCACCGCTGCGGGCCTCTGCCTGATAATAGCTAATATCCTCAAGAGCATGATTGATAATGACCATAGCCGAAGCCCTTAGATAGTATTACCTGCTGCGCTTGATACATTCGATATATTTTAATAAATATCTCTTATGGCCTCACTAATAGCGATAATTTCTTCATTCGTGCCTTTTGTATGTTTGTTGGGATGGGGTAATTTATATTTATTAACTTTGAAACTGATTGTGTGTTTTCTGATTAAATTATTTTAGGTTTACAGTGAAGATTAAGGTCTTTAACTTTCTCTATTTTGATGATTGCTTTACGAAAGGTTATGTAGATTGAAAGCTGTATACCAAAACATTTATTATCGCAAATTTTAGTACTCACCTAAGTATTCGTCGTCTCAGTCACATAACACCCACTGCTGGGTATAGGCCTCCCCCAAAAGGGGGGTTTGCCATAATCGCCACGCTTGGCAGGCGGGTTGGCGATCGCAGTATGGCCAAGTTTGTAGGAGACGCTGCTGCCCGTCTCCTGAAGGCTGAGTCAGTAGTCGCCTTTTACGACACCCCCGGGATGAGAGAGGTAGTGCTATTCTAAGCCGACACTACACAGCTGTATATTAATGTCATTAAAATATGTGTTTGAATTTATATGTTAAATTAGTTCCCAAAGTAATCACGTAGCTTTTCAGTAAAACAAAGATTTAAAACATCCAGCACCTATTTGCCTAATTTTCTGCCAGTTTGCCGCTAAAAACAAAAATCTGGACAATGTTTATAGACAGCATTGTCGTGTATTTTTTTAGCGAATCTAAAAAGTGTGTTGGGAGATAATCTTATACAATTTGTTCGGTCGTAAACCTGTTCGGTCGGTTCGATCATGATCGATGAAAAAACGCAGTCGGTACTGATTGATCCGGACTCAGATTGAGACATCTTTGGAACGAGTTCCTTACGTTGGTGTAGAGTGAAGGTCTAAGTGAGATGCTGAAGCGTTTTTTTATATTTTAGTATTATTTTCTGATTTTTTGAAACTAGAAAATAAATTAATAGGTATTTAAAAAAGAAAATAAGTGTTATTTCACATATTATGTTCTTGGAAATATATTTGTTTTTTTTATATAGTGCTATTTTTATGTCTGAATCTTTTGGGGTTTCAATGTGGTTAATAAATCTATCATTGTACATATTATTACTCTTTCAGAGTTATACAAATCTTCGTATGCACAGATTGATCTTTTATGTTTTAATCTAGCAAAATAACCTTGGACGAATTAACCACTGGACACGAAACCCGAGAAGAATGTATGAAAACACGATCAACCAATTCTTGCGGGGGTGAGGGGCGATTACTAATGTCAAATAATGACAGTAGTGCTTGAAGTAATCGATATTTTTTTTATCGATAAGTAAGGAGTGAATGAATGAACCTATTGAGATTAATAAATCATGTGTGTTTTAAAGAAATTAGTAAGTTAATTGTTTATTTCGTGGAAAAATAAAAAGCACCTAATAATATGAAAATCTCATTAAAAAAATACCTCAAATTCATAAAAACTATACAATATGGTTTCCAAAGCGTTAGTGTTTGGGTTTTTTTTTGTGAAAAATGGGTAGATACATGCAACCTGATACTAGTACTGTACTGATAAGGCTTAAGATGGAAGCGCGGTATCTTCAATCTCTGAGGAACTAGCTATCTTACCTCTAACTGCCGGAACGGACTTGGATAAGATGGTAGTCGCTAGCCAGGCGGACTTACAATTTACTTACTAACACTTTTTAAGTGAGTAAAAAACATTAATATTTGGTTTATATAGTAATATAATTCATTATTTACATTAACTTCTTCAATCACTCGAGCTTTTTTATATAAAACAAAATATGGGTAATTAGTTCATTACAGAACCATTGTATAGGACATACACAATAGCAACCCCTCCATAAGTGTTTAATTTTATAATCGATTGCAATCCCTTTTAAAGGTCAAATAGTTGTGGCGCGAAGCTATGTGATGCGATGTGAATAATATGTACCTTTTAAATGAAAAATTTAAAGGGATTGTGATAGACTTACAATTAGACAATAAACCCCCTGTGTGCTTCTCGAGCTGTGATATCTCGTATTCTACATTTTTTTGGAGCCTAAAATCTAAGTATACTAAAATTTATTGAAAATAATCATCGACATTAGAAGATCGTTGAGACTAAAACATTTTAATTTCAACTCAAGTATCCATTTACATTTAAGAAATATGCATATTTGTAAGAAAAAATAAAAACTTGTTTTCAATTTATTAAAGATCTCAAAATTTACGCCACCGTACGAAATTAGCACAACCTAAACCCAAATTAGAAATAGTAGACTAGCGTTTGGATAGCGTATGGTCCAGCATACGCTATGACAGTTTTAAACAACAAACAGAAGTTATCAACAAAACATCGCATATAAATTACCTATATTTAAGAAAAAGCCAAGGCAGTATCTTCCAGCAACTACTAGCTGAAATACTAATTGCAAGAATATTTCAACCAATAGTTTATTGTAGTTTTAAGATTGTTTTACTTGAATATAATAAAACGATCTTAAAATTAAAATATTATAAGATTAAAAAATAGTATAATATAGCTTACGTACATACATAAATATAATTAATTTTATTCTTGCTGTGACCCAACAAGGTCTATGTTAGAAACAAATAATAAATGTAATCACCATTTATGATAAATTTTAACAAGAAAAATATTGGAACAAATGAACTCGGCCACAAGTGAATTTTCAGATGTGACTTGAACCCACGACTTTTGGGAATCCAGCCCACTGCTCTAACCAATGAGCTACCGAGACTTGCGGACCACTGTCAAAATTCTCCGATACTTTTATACTTTTAATATGCTGTAAGAATATCCTTCCTTGCATTCGAAAGAGAAAAAAAACAAATGTTTAACGATCAATTATGATGCAACAGCTAATAATTTATGATTTTTGAATTTTTGCGTTGTCAATGCTATTTTTATACTTATGATAAATGTTAAATGTTAATGTACAACATAAGTCTAATACTAAAAAACAATACCGTGACTGATTGATAGGCAACGCACAGCCCAAACGGCTAAACCAATTAAACTGAAATTTTGCATACAGGTTCCTTTAACGATATTGGCGAGCACTAAGGAAGGATGTTTTGATATTACCACGGGAACGGGAACCATGCGGGTGAAAAAAGCACCTTTTTTAAGTTTGAAGCTATATTTAAAATATAACGAGCTCAAAGTTCGTAGGGTTGCGTCGTATAATTACAGAGTTCCTATAATTATCTTCTAGCTCCATCATCAGACCTTAGATGTTATCTAAGACCTGAGTCCTCGTCCATGTTATCTCCCTGCGTACCGGTTCCACCCAATTTCTTCGTGTTAGGGGTTCAACTGTAAATCTGAAATTAATTTGAATAGTTCCTACATTAAAATTGGATTTGTTCGTTCATTTACATACATCGATATGTTTATCGATATGTTCAAGCCCTATACGACATAAAAATGACAATTGATTGAATGAGTGATACATATAACCCAACCAAATTACTTATGCAATATCTTTGAAGAATTTACACGTACAATGATTACTTTTTGAAATGACGTATTACATTTTGTTTACATACCAAATTTAATTTATTTTACGAAAAATTGCTACTCTAATAGATTGAAATTATACTTACGCGTGAAAAGAAAAATGTTTTGATTGTCCGGTATGTTTTTTACAAATTAACTCAGCGTATTTACCCATTTTTCAGATAATGTTCCACTTCGAGATCTCGCGTCATACTGACAACGCCATATTGCTTACTGTGTCTAAAAGGCAGGGTAAGTGACAGAGGGGTAAAGGCGAACGCGGTCCTCGTTACGCGTCCAGTGGTTAATTCGTCCAAGAAAATAACACATAAATAATAGAAAATAAAGAATAGATAGTTCCAAAGTAAGATAGTATGTATAATGGCTTCATTATACAGGTAATTTGTTTTATGTGTCCAAAGTTAAATAGTGTTATGTGTTTAGAAAAAAAATTGGCGATATTTTGTTTTTTTTTTACTTTTTTTTTTTGCATCGTAGCGCCGTGATTAGCTTTTTTTCGTCATTCTGTTCTAAAGACGTAACACAAACTCCCCCTTAAATTTGGACAAAAAGACTAAACACGCTTTATTTTTTCCCAGTTATTAATTTTTAGAAAGTGTTAAGTGTTCTAAGTTACAAACTGTTTTGCCTTACGCCATACATTTGCACCCACGCTTCACTTAGATAATTGTTCTCAGAAAACTTTGATCTGGGTTTTTTACTTCCATGGTTAGATAGATGACTTAAATGGCTTTCTCGATAGCTGGACCTGTTATTTACAGTAAGCATTCTAAAATAACTAAGTATTACTAGTAAACATCGACCGGTACAAAAAACAATGAATTATTTGTTTGGCACAGTTTTAAAATTAAAAATAAACCATTGAAATGAACCTAAACTAAGTATTTTTCCTCCGATATAGTTAGGACTTTTAGCGGACAATTACTTACTGAAACTAATGATAAATGAAATTAATAGAAAAAAAAAGTGTCACTTTTCTATTTTTTTAATTGGTGGTAAAACTGCAAATGCAACCGGAATCAATGGCTTAACGTGCCATCCTAGCACGGAGGTGCTCAAGATAACAAATTGTTGATCACCCATCCCGTGACTAGCCATTGCGAAAGTGGCACACAACACAACAGTTCCAACTCATCACAGCTTCAACGAGCTCAAGTTATTTATTAATTTATTTTATAAGCACATACACAATATTTACACTTAAAACCTAATGTGATAGTGTTGTTAAATTAAAGAGACTTTTTGAGAGTTATATTTATATCTAAAACAATCCATTTAATAATGAACAATTTTATATCCCAAGCAAAAAGTTAATTTGATTAAGCACAATGGTCCGTGTGAATCGATTGGATTCAAATCGATTAAGTCGTTAGTAATTTTAATCTGTTAATTCGATACCAGTTAGTCGAGTTATCGATGCGTCTTTAACCAATCACATGGTATTCAGTTTCTATGAATTATTGAAATTAATGATTTGGGTTTCGTTGGGAGTTTTGTACGAAGTTTTTGTAAGATTGTCTCGAGCAGGACTTAATACACAACTGAAGTTATAAAACCTTTTTTGGTTTTTACCATACTCTGAGTTAACTTATGCTATGCAATAATGTTAGTTCCGATTCAAACTCTCTCTTCTTTAAAAAAGGAAGTTTTTTTTGTTTATATTAATAAATGGCAATTAATAAATAATGTGTTCAGCGGGGCTAGTGTTCTCGGTACTATGCCACGCGGCTGTGAGTTGGACGGCGTTTTTTTTTGCTTTAGTTATAGTTTTAACCGCCTCTGTGGTCTAGTGGTACAACCACCGGTATCAGTCCCAGGGGTCCCGGGTTGAATTCCCAGCGGGGGTACATATTGTATTCGGTTTGGTTAGTGGTAGGACTTGTAAGCCCGTTTGGCTTGCTACCACCATCTTATCTAAGCCTGACGCCATAACAACAATGTTTTCAGCATTGTTGTGTTCCGGCAGTTCGAGATAAGATAGCCAGTTCCTCAGTGGCTGAGGATTCCGGGAGAGGTTCGCTTCTATCTTTCAGCCTTATTAATACGTTTTTTTTTGTGTCAGGGGAATGCATTTACGCATACCAAACGGTTATGCTGGGCTCACCTAGAATACCGGACTCGTGAGTCTATCCCTCGCCGCCCCCCGACACCCCGTCATGCCTTGTAGCTCGGCGGGGGTTCGGGGTAGGATCTAACCAGCAGCTCCCGTCCCTCCACCGAACTCAAAATCTCGGTGGGAGGGCGGTAGAAGGGGGATCACTGCCTCAGCTTTATCAATACTTAACATCAGGTATGATGAAGGCTAAGAGACTCCCCGTAGTATATGGTAGTGTAGTACTTATGTTTATGTTTATTATTATTGTAATTTTGCAAATAAGAGTCACATTGCACAAAACATATGAATACGTAAGTACTTAAGTTCTTATAAATGGAACTGTCGAAAATCACCCAATAACATAAGGTGCCTAATTATTTTTTTAAGTCAAGAATATTGTATTGGGTTATCGATAGCATTCAAAAAATCATGTCTAAATATTCCTTCATAAATAAAACGTGTTACAAAAATATTTTCAGTGCGTCATTTCTTCATCTCACTAATTTAACTTTATGTCAACGAAAGCTCGTGTTGTAGGAAGTATAAATCACCTCAGATGGCTTCGAACCCGGGACTGTAAGGTTCCTGGAATGCTAATTAACAACTTAACACGTGTTTTTGTGCAAACGTGGCTTCTAAATGAACCAGATGGTGCCAGTGACTCTGAAATGAGAGGAATAGTATTTATGTTTTCTAGAAAGTTTGTAAATATTTTAACAAAAACGAAAACATTAGTGGATGATATTATAAAAATAATCTGTTCTTACATAAATTATCTAAAAAGAAATATAATACGCTAATGCGAAGGTCCTAGGCTCAAAACTCGGCAGAGTTTTGCTTATTCGGTATCTTTAGGGACCCTCGGTATTTCAGTTATCTATCTATATTATAAAAAATATTATAAAGAGGAAAGATTTGATTGTTTGTTTGTATGTTTACATTGAATAGTCTGCGAAACTACTGAACGGATTTGGATGGAATTTGGTACACAGGTAGTCGATGGCCTGGTTATGAACATAGGATACTTTTTATCGTGATATTCCCACGGGAACGCGAACCACGCGGGTGAAACAGAGAGCGGTCGCAGTCCTTAAATAAAGCTTTATTGCAAATTTTGTAAACTTGTGTTGTCGTTGTGTGGTTCTAAAAATAAATGTGTTTCTTTTCTTTCTTCATTCTTTAGCTAGAATGGGTATGTATGTGTGTTTCTTTGTTTCTCCATAACCTCTAAACGGCAGACTCGAGTTCACATAAGGCTCGAATCAACGTCAAAAATCTGTTATTTTGGTACTTTGAAAACGGTTGCTATGGTTTCCATTTCTTCGATCATGATGTAAACTCGATTCCGTCGAGAGTGTATGAGGTACTTATCGTTAAAACGAGTATAATAATAATGAATTGTATTATTTCTAAGATTATTGAAGTGAAAACTTCTTTAGCGGCGTTGTGCACATCAGAGTTTAAAATTTTTGGGATGGGTAAAAAATGTTAAAGTCGCGTCAGGACACGTGACCTGATCGAAAATTCGTAAGACGGAGGGCGAGTACACCGCGCCCTCGCGCGTAGGACCTCTCTCGAGTAAAATCTCCCTCTCTTTCTACCGCGCGTCGAAAATGTATGCCTGCTCCTGCTGTTTCGTTTTTACTTCTGCCGGCACTCCCGGAGTGCAACCCGTTCTTTTTCCAATTAGCGGCCGCTCGCGGTGGTTCCCGTTCACGTGGGAATATCGGGATAAAAAGTATCCTATGTTCATAACCAGGCTATCTACTACCCGTGTACCAAATTTCATACAAATCCGTTCAGTAGTTTCGGAGCCTATTCAATGCAAACAAACAAACAATAAAATCTTTCTTCTTTATAATATTAGTATAGATAAGTTTGTTGTCGATAGTCTGTTACACCCTTAGGTGATATAGTAAACGACCAGTCGTCCATTTATTTCTCAATCAGTCAATTTAACCAGTAGTGGCTCGCATCTTCCAAGAAACCGACAAAACGAAACAAAATGAAATAAACTGGCCATTATGAATTTAAAATCGACGCAAAATATGGGCCAGACAAGGAAAGAAATAGTTCTGGTTAAAGTTAGAAAGAGATAGTTGTGGACCTCCAGGTATAATTATATGTGTAAAAGTTATAATTTTAAGTCGTTATAACGATGTGTGCGTCACTTTTATGTTTTTTTTGTACCATGCAAAAGGTACCTAGTTTCACACATTTTTATTGTTGAACGTTTCCGGAATGACGAGATTATTATGTTATTAATAAAGTTTACGGCCATTAATGTCTACATCTTTCAGTATATTTACGACTAATATAAAAAAGTAATATATCAATAGCCTAATCTGTAGAGTTTTGTTAAAATATTTGCATACCTATTCGTGTTTTAAAACACACGTGAAATTATTGATGAGCGTGAAAGAAAAGACATTTTTATGATTTTGCTTTTATTCGAAATCACTTTTGTGAGATTTATGCAAATCCTTCAGTAGTTGGACCAAAAAACGAGGAAATATTGGACTAAGAAAAGTCTTTTTGACAGCCCTATCCTGTCAGAGTAATTTAGGGTTAATATTAAACAAGAAAATATACTAGAAAAAAGCAACTATAGTCTCATGTCGCCCTGACGGGACTGAAAAATATGAATCATCAATATATTTCTTTTTAGATAATTTATGTAAGAACAGATTATTTTTCTTGTTTAATATTTATCACATAAAAATAGCATTGTAAAATGCAAAATTAAAAAGTTATAATTTAGGGTTGTTAAACCATTTGTCTAAGGTTGTAGTAAAAAAGCAACTTGTGTCATGTCGCCCTGACGGGACTTGTTTAAAAATTATCTCATAAAAATAGCATAGTAAAATGTAAAATTAAAAAGTTATAATTATAGCATTTAATTTAGTTAATATTGCACCTTAAATAATTAAATAAGGATTAATTTAACACTTAACGGGACGTTAGTTCAAGACAGCTTATAATAATAATTTCTGTAAATGTCTAGAAGCTAAACAAAAACTCAATTCAACAACTTTTAACAATCTATATACTTAATTCATGTTCGCAAAATTTGTGACGACTCGATAGGGACTTTGGCGCGTAGTACGCGGCCGAGTAAGGTATCAAATTAAAGGTACTCGAGTCTATTTGTTCCGAAAGCTATAAAATATACAAAATGTTAAACGTGATGATCACAAACTGCAATTAAAAAGTGTCATTATTTTCGCATAATTTGAAATTTTTCGTCGATCGACGAACCCGAGTATCGGGTTGTAACCGCCCTAGTTGACATCATAATTACGAGTATTTAATTATCGATTTTTTCGAAGTTTAAGATTTCTTAGTCAGAAAATGATGTAGGTAGTCAGTAGCAACATTGTAGCTTACCCTTGTCCCAATCTCAAATCACTGTCTAGCGATTATTATTCAAACAAGATTTCGCAGCTTCAACGTCTCAGTATAAAATAAAATAAATAAATACATACTACCTGCACAACCTTTGATTACAGCATAAAAAGCTCGTTAGAAACAGCCGCCGGTTTTTGCAGTATCCCAAATCTTGTCTTTACTAATCGTTTTATGACAACTGACGGTCGATTTTTTTAACCTTTTATCACATTGGGTGTTTAACGAACCGTTAAGCCGACTCAGAAATAACGTCTGATTGATGGCGAACCCATTTTCTACCTGTTTTTAATTATAATATCAATTCATTTGTGGGCATTAAAATTATAAGCACCTGATTGATGATTCATATTTTTCAGTCATTTACATTTTTGTATGGGCCTACCCATACAAAATCAATCTTAAGTTTTAACGTGATTCAAAGACTGCTTAGAATTAAATTATTAAAAAAAAGAGTATGCTTTACTGTATTTTTTCACAAAATCTTCATTGTTAATTTTATAAAATCTCATTTTAGTGTATGTCTATATTTTAGTGAAGATTAACCCACACCTCCATTAAAGATTCACGTCGGAGACGCCTTCATCTCGCCGGCGTATTCGAATAACAACAGGACTCATAATTTACTGGCAGGCTCATTAGTATAACTCCGCAGTCACCACGCAAAGACACCGCCCAGCGGAGCCATTGACATTCATATTTTAACTCCAAACGTGACCACGAAATCACTAGACCTCTCGATACCTAATTTAACGCCCAATCGATTCAGATAAAAATTAATACATCAACCGACTCATACGCACAAAAACCGACCAGCGACCCACCTCGCCGATCGATATTCAACTATTCGAGAAATGAACTTAAAGATAGTTTTCGGTTGACTTTTTGCGCGGTGTTACACCAATGTCGTTAGGGTGACCATCCTAATGGAATTCGAAAGAATTATCGAGCATAAGTTCGTTCGATGATAGGTATTTTATACTTTTTATTATCCGAAGCAACAGTTTTGGAGGGTTCTCACAATGGATGAAGACATAAAAATTTCGGTCGGACTCCGCCGCGGCGCGTCAAACGAGGACCACATACGTTATGGTCCCGGGTTTTCTTGTTTGGCCAGTTATTTGCCAAATTGGTGGTCGCTCACGCCTTTAACATCAACCTATTATTTCGGGTCGGGCCGGCCGCCTCGGCTCGCCAAACGAGCGTGATCAACAAATCAAGCATTTTTATACTCTTTTTACGGTTCGCCGTCGGAGTGTTTGTTTTCGAGCGTATTAAATGTGATTATTTAGAAAACTAGCGGCTGAAATGACGCCCGCCGAGGAGCTTGATTAGTCTGATTAATAGCCCAAAACTATAAGGTTGGGCTTCTCTTTTAATGGGTTTCAATTTACTTTTATAATTTGTTCCCGTGTCGATGTTTAAAGCTTCTGTAAGCGCTTCGAGCGCTGTGTTGTAAAGCGTTTATAGGCTATAGAAATCCGAGTTTTAATTATTTTTATAAACCTGACTAAATTTATTATTGAGTATAATTTCATGCCCATGCGCGGCAAAGGAGGTTCGTTTTCTCTACTATATTATGATGAATTACAGAACTTTATATTTAGCGGTGGCCGGTGTGAAGCCAAAGTATGGAAAGACAGGGAAAAAAATCTTCGATTAGCTTAGCTTCTAATAGGCCATGTACTTTATGTACATACTAAACATTACATTATTCTACTACACAAATAATTCTGCCAGTTAATTCTCCAAACTCTTGGACGAATTTTAATTCGTCCAAGTCCAAACTATAGAACCTATTCATCGATCGGCTTTCCTGAAAGAGACATAAAAGTAACTTTAAGCAATCCACATCTGAATAAAATGGCTAGCTACACAGACAAATCGGGTGTGCAATAAAACAGTGTCGTATTAGGACAATCTAAATTTAGTTTATAATCTGTTTTCGAGAGATGGCTTGTAAAAGCCATTTGCGGCCATATTTAATCTGTGTTGGCGTAAAGTGGTCGTTTTACATTCAAGTTGGTCAAACTCGTTGACATCTCAATTTGCAGTTATGGGTAGGGTGACCATCTTGCCTGATATGTGGCCAGGCTATTACATTACTGGACTAACTGCCCGTTTAGGCGACATTTGCGAAATGTTTTTATAGTGTTTGCGAATGAAATTGTGATGGTATTTAGTGTCGTTATATTTTTAATTTAAACTGTAGGTTTTTGATAATTAAAGACGAGGACTTACCTGATTTAATTCCAAAATGAATGACTGGGTTTGGTACTGACTATAAAATGAAAATACTGAAGACACAAATTATAGCATCAAGGATGAAATGATTTTGTTCCTAAAAGATTTTGAACAAGTCCTAATTGTATAAAAAGTCAAATATTTATATTCAACACTGATTGACAGTCGTCAAATTAGTGTGTTCCGTCGTCGCAGCAATGAATGTACGGTGGTATAATTGTAGGTCTAGCACGAAAAACTATCAAAATAGTATCGAGGGCGTATTGTCAAAAAATGTACAGGAAAATGTAGTTCCGTGTAAGTCCGATAGGAACGCCGTTCAATGTGTCATACATTTTTTACTTTATTTCCTCGATACTTACTCGAAAGTTTTTCATACTAGGCCCACTGAATGCGAAGACCATAGACAATTAGTACTTAGTACAAAACGTTACCTATATTAAACTTTACTTTATTTTTGTTTCAGGTTTAGAATATTTAAGTGCGGCGAGAAGCTTACACCCCGAGCTACATGCGGGCAGCACTCTAGCCAGCCAAGACTTTCAACTTAGTTTAGAAGGTACTGTTTTCTATTTCTTTACCTATACCTACCTTAGTAACGATCGCCCGCAACTTGTTTGCTTCGACTTTCTATTAATAAGCTGCTCTTTTAACAACTTTAAAAAGTTTATTTTAATATAACTACTTTTACTTGAGCTTTTTAAAATTTTTTAAAGAAAAGTGTTTCGTTAGTCTTTTCCTTATCTCAAGTGATCAAGCTATCTTGGAGTCGGTTTGTGATATTATATTATTATATTTATTTATCTTTATTTACTACTTACACATTACTTCCAGGATCAAGAATAGCCTCACCAACCCGCCTCAGGTTATCAGGTGGTGCTATAGGCGCTTCAGCCAATCGCAAACGGGCGGTCTCATGGAGTCCCTACTCAGCAGAGTCCCTAGACCTGGCTGCGGTCATCAGAGCTTCTCCAGCCAGCTTGGCAGTGAGAGCCCCGTCAGCCGCTTCTACGGGGAGCTATGGCCATCTCAGTGCGGGTAAGAGAAGACAACAGGGAAGGTCATAAAGAAGGCGTATCAGCCAATTGCAAGCGAGCGGTCTCACGGAGCCTCTTTTCGGCAAAGTCCTTGAAGCTTGCTGCGGTCATCAGAGCTTCTCCAGCCAGCTTGGCAGTGAGGGCGCCGTCAGCTGCCTCCACTGGAAGCTATGGGGATCTTAGTGCAGGTGCGTGGAGGATAGCATAGAAGGTTACACAGAAGACGCATCAGCTAACAGTAAGCGGGTGGTCTCTCGTTGTCGCTACTCAGCAGAATCCCTTGACTTGGCTGCAGATCAGGATTTCACTAGCCAGCTTGGCTGTCAGGGCACCGTCCGCTGCCTCCACGGAAAGCTATGGCCATCTCAGTGCAGGTACGTGGAAGCTATCATGGAATGTTTTAATATCAGCAGGAACTAAGCAGAAGCTGGCGATCCTCTCAGCAGAGTCCAAGGGTCCTGAGAACCAGCATCTATTAGAAACTATCATGTTCAGTCATAAGAACGTTTTGTTTTTTCTAAGCAGTCAAATTTTGATACAATTTACACTTTGCAGGCAATGATTACCTACGCAAAGATGTCACAAATCTTCCGTCAAAAACAAACTTACTTAATGAGATTCGTAGTACGAAATAGCGTGGTAAGATTGAAACAATATTGCGCTAAGAGATGGCGGTAGGCCCCCTGGTCTCGGTTCCGTAGTAAAAAACGGCTAACGATGCGAAACTATACTGGAGAACCTGGATGAATAAATAATAAGAAAATTGATGAAAAAGAGAGATTTTCTAAGCTCGTTAGTGATAAGAGAGTTAGTGGCAGTCTTAGTAACAAAATCTCTGGGAAAAAAAATAACCTTCTCATTTCTCTCTTACAGGCGCGATATCACCGGCGCTCTCGCTGTCGCACGCTTCGCTCGCTCAGCAGCTGCTAGCTCGAGGCGGCGTGGTGGGGGGCAGCGGGGTGCTCGCGGGAGGGGTGTTGATGGACCCCGCCCACCAACAAGCGGCGGCGGCGGCGGCGCATCACGCAGCGCATGCGCATTTGGTCGCTGGTATCCATAGGTAAGGCAAATATTGTACGTTAGCCTAGCGTATTGGATAAAAGACAACCTGCCTATTTTGGTCCTCTTTTGTTGGTTCTGAATCGCTATCCAAACCTATGTGCTCAAGTTTCAAGTGTATCTGTTGTTATTTCACTTGAATCTATTACTACTTCATGCTTCATTTAAACTTTCGTGACAAAACTTACTTAGCACTTTAGATTTCTTATAATTTTGTACTTAGTAATGTTGTGACAAGCTAAGAATATGGGCATATTATGTTGATTGAGTAAATACCTACTCATTTTATATTATGCTACGTTCTCTTCAGATCTCACATATCCTCACCAACGCAACTCATAATGGGGGCTCCAGTCGACGTCAGATCTGGACTTGGGCTTGATGGCACTCCACCACAACACCTGCAACAATCACCTCAACATCAAGAAGTCACCAGCATCATGGAAGCTGATAGGTATGATCAAGTGTTACAAAATGATGATGCACCGAAAAGCGTATCTTCTAATGAAAATGTATTCAGTAACTGAAACAGACATGAACGTCGAAATATAATAAAACGAGGATAAACGAAATACTTTATGATTTTGTCATTTTTTGCATTTTTCAATGCTATTTTTATACTTATGGTAAATTTTAAATAGAAAAATATTGGAAAAAATTAACTCGGCCACAAGTGAAATCTCAGACGGGAATCGAACCCGCGACCTTTGGAAATCATTGGACCGGATTTCCAAAGGTCGCGGATTCGATTCCCGTCTGAGATTTCACTTGTGGCCGAGTTAATTTTTTCCAATATTTTTCTATTTAAAATTTACCATAAACGAAATACTTATTTACATCAAGATTATAGCTTTTGGGCTTTGTGTCCTGACTAGCTGTTGTAATAACCTTTAACTTTACCTAACAAACCTAGACTCTAGACAACTTATACAGAATACACATACCTAGAAAAAGATCGCAGAACTGCCATTCCTTAAAAAAACCACTTCCATTCCAGTGCATCACATATCACCCAACGAAAGTCCCCACCAAGCCTGATACAAAGGGATCACCACCACAGCAACAAGCCACTGTCAGCCGCTGCAGAGAGCACCGTCCACGACGGCCTGGACTCCAAGGATGAACCTGGAGACTTCATTGAGACCAATTGTCACTGGGTAAGTATTGATATCAGCATTATTTTACCTGATACGGTCATGACAGTTTTTTTCAACTTTAATTTTTAATTTTATTTCCACACTACGAATTTGTTTTTTTTTCTATTTGAAATGAATTTATGTTCATCTTGGCCTTTCGTATGATTTCAAGATCACAGAACCTAATTGTGTTTTGTAGATCTTGGACGTTGTAGATATAATTTACCATTGGTAATGTAATCAAAATTCAACCAATCAAAACGACAACCGTCATAAAAAAAGAATTCAATGATGAAGCTGTTGACAATGATCTATCTCTCTAACTCACTTATATATTATATTCATTCGATCTTCCTAGGTGGACTGTAAGCTAGAGTTCCCCACCCAAGATGACCTGGTGAAGCACATCAACACTGACCACATCCACGCGAGCAAGAAGGCGTTCGTATGCCGCTGGGTGGGATGTTCCAGGGATGAGAAACCATTCAAGGCGCAGTACATGCTGGTTGTCCACATGCGACGACATACAGGCGAAAAACCACATAAATGTACAGTAAGTACTTCTTCTGATAGTCTCTTTTTTAAGTTTAAAACAGCAAAGCATTTATTTTTATTTTCAACTTATAAAGCTGGTAAGAAGAAAAGCTCTTTTGAGGAATTCCAGTTTATAAAAGTTTTTCTTTAGAAATATGAACTACAGTGGTACGAGTAATTGCCAAGATATAGTTTAACATCCTCGATAATAAACCTGCCTGTGTGCTCAACCGTGACTTTGTTACAGTTCGAAGGATGCTGTAAAGCCTACTCCAGGTTGGAGAACCTGAAGACCCACCTGCGAAGCCACACGGGCGAAAAGCCGTACACTTGTGAATATCCTGGATGCGCAAAAGCATTCTCCAACGCCAGCGATCGCGCAAAGCATCAGAACAGAACACACAGCAACGAGGTAAGACTACATAACTTAAAGATAAAATAATGCTCAATAGCAGCTGACAAACTATTCGGATTATTGAGAATTTATTAAATCAAATGGCATAAGTTTAAGTTATTGACAAATTAAAATCAACTCCTAATTGAGCGTCTATCGATGCAACAGTAACAGTCTTATCGTATGGGTGTTGATACAAACTCCTTGTTTTCCCAGAAACCATACGTCTGCAAAGCTCCTGGCTGCACGAAGAGGTACACGGACCCCTCATCACTTCGGAAACATGTGAAGACCGTGCACGGCGCTGAATTTTATGCCAGTAAAAAGCACAAAGGTAAGGTTTATGTCTCATGGATATGCAAAGGTGGAATCAGTATTTATATGATTTTGTATTTTTTGCATTTTTCAATGCTATTTTTTTATACTTATGGTAAATTTTAAATAGAAAAATATTGGAAAAAATTAACTCGGCCACAAGTGAATTCTCAGGCTGGAATCGAACCAGCGACCTTTGGAAAGAGCATTGGACCGGATTTCCAAAGGTCGCTGGTTCGATTCCAGCCTGAGAATTCACTTGTGGCCGAGTTAATTTTTTCCAATATTTTTCTATTTAAAATTTACCATCAGTATTTATAGTTCTGTAAATAGGTATATTGACATTTTCACTGTTGTGTTATTTTCCTCATAAATTCAGCAAGCGACCCACATGCCAACCTTTATTAATTGTCAATGCATAGACGTCATGACGAAAAATATATATGGACTCCGGGCGTCGTCCTCCTTCTGTTTGCTAATTCGTTGTTTCTCATACTCGATCACGTCCCCTCTTATACGATCGTTCTAGGATTACTGTAATACGGTTCATATAGTTTGTATACAGACCATTTCTATGAAGTATCATACCATGAGTGTCATGCCCATACTCAAGAGTTTAGGATTCAGCTTAAGCAATTTTGGATTATAAAACTTAATTAAAAGTTTTCATAGCATTATCTTCTCATTCAGGTTGCAGCCGTGGAGACGATTCAGCAGAATCTGGCGGTGGCGGGGCAGGTTCCTCGCCCCGGTCTGAAGAAGGCGGAGTTCCTATCGGGGTCAGAGGTCATACATCTTCGGCGTCAGTCAAGAGCGAAAGCCCAGCGTCACCACTACCACATGGTCTTCACACTCCTGCTCACCAGGTCAGTTTGAAATGATGGGTATTATTTCTTCTTTTATATAATGCCTTATAGCTTAGTGTTAGTTGGCAGTCACATGATTATAAAGTCTGGCGTTCAATATATCCTAACTCTTATGTCTTTTTTGCAGCTATCGGCACAATGTGGAGGAGAGCTGGACTTTGGTGGTTCTGGTTTAGGAGGATTCAATGATGAAAACGGCATCCCATACTTCAGGATAGATGGAGAGGTAACACAACATTATGTTTCTTGACCTTCTTCACTCTTATATTTTAATTAGATTCTCATCGTATTCAACTAAAAATGAAGAAGTAGCATCATCTTCTAGAACTTCGGCTACTACTATCATGGCTGCCAAGTATGGCGACCTCATAAACGTAAAACTCCGCCTTTTGGGGAGGTAGAGACTATACTTAGTAGTAGGTGTCGTAAGACTAAAATCATTAACTTATATTTTTTCTGACTCCCTTAGGCCGCGTGGTTCGACAGGCTTGATTCATCGGACAACGAAGTTTATTATTTCTTGGTTCGATTGATCGAATTTCACAGTTCTCGTAGTCCGATTGTCGAACTAATAGGACATCTAAACCTTGTAATCCGATCGATCGGACTACGAGGTCGGTTTTTTCTGTTCAATTGATTGATCGGATCAATGGTTATCGAAAGATTTAATGTTTTTAGGGTTCCGTAGCTTAATTTGAGGCACAAATTGACATCTTAATTTTTTCCCAGGTGGAACAAGAAGTAGTAGGCGAAGTCGGTCAGCTGCCGCTAATGCTGCGCGCGATGGTGGCGATAGGGTCCCCGCGCGCGCACCACGCGCACGCGCCGCGCCTGCAGAACAACAAGCTGGGGCTGGCAAGGCTCATGCCGCCGCCGCACGCTATCGATATTGGTGGAGGTGGGTCATGGTCTTCTTACAGGTCGACCAAGAGGGAGTCATCCCCCTTCTCGATTCCCCCACCTGGTCACCCCTAGTGTGTCACCTTATGGACGAGTGGGGAGGGGTAGTTCACCCCAACCGACGGGGGAGCAAGGAGGGTTTAGAAACGCCCGACCCCCTCGCAGAGCCTATTATTAAACTAGACGGGGGTGCGGCAAGGGATAGCGCAGTCGGTTGGCTGTTAGATAGGTAAAGGAATTCAGTATGCCGCACCGTTTGTTATGCTTCAAGAAAAAAAGGTAGAACAAGAAATGTAGGCGAAGTTGATCAGCTTCCCTTAATGCTGCTCGCGATTGTAGCGGTAGGGCGCCTGCAGAACAACAAGCTGGGGCTGGCAAGACTCATGCCGACCCCGCACGCTATCGACATCGGAGGAGGTCAGTCATGGTCTTTTCCCAGTAATCTTAGCATGAGCAGCTTTTATTGACACACTCGTCGCTTGATAACGTATCACTGTCTCACTCACATCTTAGCGGGGTAAGCAAGACAGCAGCATGGCGCATGTGGCATATCATATCGCGTGATATAGCGGTGTTCATGCTACGGGACGGGGTCAAGTGGAAATTATTAAAGGTTGGTTCGATTCTACTCCGAACTCCCGATTGAGCCTGTTGTGTGGGGTGCTTGGACGAAGTTAATTCGTCCAAGGTGGGGTGGCGGATAGCGGCCAGCGAATACGGTGCTCAACTCTAGAGTTACAGATAGTCGGGTAATCTAGGTGATCCCAGCCAGCACATCCTTAGATTTCCACATATAGTTGTTAGTCATATACGAGTATTTTTCTTCTTATCGAGTGAGGAGTTAGTGGCCACCTCTGGTGTCAGAGTTTATCATGCCGCCTATAAGGCCTCTGACTTGGCTTAACGACTGTAATCAAATGACAACAGCCGGGACCGAAGCACGGAAGCGCTCAGTTGTAATGCCACTTTACGGTCACCCATCCGACACCTGACCGGGCCGAACTTTGCTTAACGAACGTGATCGAATACGATCTGTCTGTCAAGCGCGGCCATGAGCGCTTCGACGACTTGCGACTTTACGAGTATTTATAGAGATGTATTATTGATTAACTTCTCAGGCCACGAGTTATGTATGAGACACAATAGATATCTATTGTTCTCTGGACACCGGCATCCTGCTAGAAAATGACGAATTAAATATAATTTTAGTCTTTTAATTTGTTTTATAAGATTTCTGTTATCTTTGTAATCATCTACGGCTTGTTTGGCGCAGGGGTACTAATCCCCCCATCTGCGCCAGAGCAGAGGTCCCAGGCGGGGATCGAATCCCCGGACAAGACAAATATTTGTCTAATTGTCTTGGTCTGAGTGTTTGATATGTATATAAAAAAGTATGTTTTTCCGTTATCTAGTATCTATAACACAAGTTCTTTATAAAACTTAACGTGGGTGGGCTAGATAATTGGTGTGTTTGTATACAATTTATTATTATCTAACTATCTAGAATGTTTCGTAAAAATTACCCAATCTTCCAGGTGGCATGCCAGGGCGAACGGAGCTTGGTAATACCAACGTGGCTGTGGATTTGAAGACCGGAGTTCCCAACACGAGGCGGGACTCAGGAATTTCGTCTGGAAGCAGTCTTTATAGCGCCAGGTAAGATTTATTGAAACGCCTAGCATTAGTTGGTCAGGAAGGAAAATTATTTTCATAAAAAATAACATTTTCATTAAATTCATAGCACTGCACACAGTAGTACCAGTATCGTAATCTCTTTTCAAAAACACTACGATTTATTTTCTCATGTTTTCTGATTTTAACATTTTCAGTAATATACCTTTAATAGGGCCTCTTTTGCGTTGCCAATGTGCTAAGAATAGCATTACTCCCTCTCATCCCGAAACCGCTGAAATAAAAGTAGACATTGTGCAGAAGATCGGTATTAGCGTCTTCTTTGGCAATCTGTCCATTTAAGCGGAGAGGAGAGGATTTTTCATACATTTGACACAACAGGCGGAGACAGCTCTACTGACCAAACTATGTAAACTCCGTTCTTCACTGTTTTTATGGTCGCTGGCTTAGAACGCTTTACTGAACATTCGTCAATACCCCTACCGAGCAATTATCAATTCCCTTACCAAGCGTGGCACAGCAGTATGCAAACTTGACGTCCTGAAAAATTTACATGATTCTTACTCACCAGGTCATCGGATATCTCTCGTAAAAGCAGCCAAGCGTCTGTGGTGTCGGGCGCGGTGGGCGTGGGCGGGCCGCAGCGCCTCGTCGCGTCCCACGCCGTCTACGACCAGCTGTCGCCCGACAGCAGCAGAAGGTAACTGGATGGCAAATGTATTTTATTCTCCTTCTCCTCCATACATATCGTCCCGTCGTCATCAGCCATGTTCAATGTCCCCACTGCTGGGGCATTGGCTTTCCTTATGGATGGATAAGGAGAACAGGCCATGACCCACCACGCGAGAACAATACAGATTGGTGGGTTTTAACGACTGCAAATGCAGCCGGGACCAACGGCTTAACGTGCCTTCCGAAGCACGGAAGAGCTCGAAATAGTAAATTATTGGTCATCCATCCCGTGAACGACCATTGCGAAAGATACTTAACTTCAACAATCGCAGGCCGAGCGCGAACCACTGCGCCACGGGCTCCTCATTTCGACATTTCGTCTACAAAAGATCTTTTAGACCGTTTGTTCACCGCCGCGGCCATTGTCACCGGGACAATAGCGCCGAGGTAGCACAGGCTGTTTGTCCACTGGGCGACGAGACGTGACGTCGCGTGGACGGCGCGGCTTCGGATAAACGGCATTAGTTAGGGTTTCTTTTTATTTCTATTTCACCCAAGGCCTAAAACTAAGGCCTTGGGTTGTTTTTGAAAGAGCTCCATGTTCTAATTTAAGTTGAAAAATGGGTGACCACATTTGGAAGCTGAACCGCAGTTTCTTATGGTGCTATCCTTTTCAGTCGCTCAGAAACATCATTTGCTTGAGCTAGAAAGAGAGCGTTAGCGATCTAATTCGCTATAATAAATGACGGGTTTGAGCGAAGTAAAAATGCAATACCGTAATGATAGATGTAACCCATTAAGTTGCAGTGACTGGAATAGCACAAAAAAGGAACATACTGATGTTAGCGACATCTCACCTTTCGATGTAAATGATTTCCGAAAAAGACAATAATTATGTGTATACTTAGGTACTTTTGTTTTATTGTATGTACAAATTAACCGTCTTTTCCAGATCTAGTCAAGTATCATGTGTGGGTTATGCGCCGGCGCCGTCATCAGCTCTCGCAGCCGTGCAAGCGGTTAGGACATCCCAAGGCAATCAGGTAAATTTGACTGAAGTCTTCAAAAGCCTTCAAAACCTAGAACTATAAGTTGTCTTAATATAATGAAAACAACATATCGGACTTTACAAAACTTACAAACGTCTCCAATTGATTTTGAGCCACCATCAAAAATTTAGTTCAAAGTCGATCATGCAAATATGGAAGATTTATAAAGATTGGCCTGTTGACTGTTATAACAGGTCATGAAAGATTTTGGTTGTAAACCAATAAAGGTACTCTTCCGATTGGTTAAATTAGAATCTTACTGAAATAGAAGCGCTCATGGCGATTCATGGGTATTCGATCAGACTGTCGGAGGTATGACCGTAAAGTGGTATTACAACTGAGCGCTTCCGTGCTTCGGAAGGCACGTTAAACCGTCGGTCCCGGCTGTTGTCATCTGTTAACAGTCGTTAAGCCAAGTCAGGGCCCTTATAGGCGGTTTGATAAACTCTGACACCAGAGGCCACTAAACCTCATACAATAAGAAGAAGAATCTGAAACATAAAAAATACGTGGTTTATACCTATATTCTATACTTAACTGAAAATCCTCTACATATTGTTTTTGTTTTCTTTTAGGCCGTCCTACTACGAGGTGTGACCTGCTCAGAAGTGAGAGCTGAGGAACTGGCATTGGAATTAGACCCTAATGTCCAGATCAAGGAGGAGACAAGAAGACTCTCTGAACAATCTAATCTGAGTGATCAAGGCCAGAACTATCAGCCCTACCCCTGTGGTGCGGACGATGTGGTGAGTTTCTATTCACTTCTCATTAAGTTCAAAGTTTGCTTCAAAGTTTTCAAAGCTGCCAATTTATTTGCGTTTCTTTTTCAATTCATTCCCTTCAATAATAGCTCTAATATATCGACTTATGAATTTTCTTACATCTTCAACAGGGTGACGTCTCATTCCCCTTCAAAACCGAGGATGACCACGATACGGTGACCTATAAGGAGTCCCGTTCTAACTCCACTAACACCGTGGTTACTACTGCGCAAGTCCACCACCCAAACCAAGAAGTGAACTTGGAACAGGTCAGTTAACTATTTATTTACGATCTACGACCTTATTTCATCATGATAATAGAACATTGTTGTGCTGGACTGATACAAGTTTTAACCGAATTGTTTCTAATCCACAGGTTGCAGAAGGTGAAATGGTGGAGAACAAGCTGGTAATACCAGATGAAATGATGCAATATCTTAACCAATCAATATTGGCAAATGAATCGGTAGCACCAGCTAATACCGAATCCACCAATGCACCTGAACAGGAAACGAAGAAAGAAAATGATGATGCAACCAAAGAAAACGCATCGAGTGATTTAGACAACACCAATAACCCCAGTGTCAAAATTAGTGATGTAGCGACCAGTGACGATTCTCTACTCAAAAACTTAGGTGCCATAGGAAGTGATCTCAATATAAGTGATATTCCAGTCGATTTAAGATCATTAGATGTTAGCATGTCGGGCAATAGTGGTTCTCTTCTAGCTACCAAATCCCCAGATGACAAAAATCCTTTACAAGAACAAGTAATACCTGAAGGCAATACAGAAAAAAGCGAACAAGATTTCAATAAGAAACCGACACCTAATAATAATAGTAGTAACCCCTTACAATCTTTACAAACAATGACCGCCAATCAGCCTGAGCAAACAAATCTTATTAGAGTGAATTCAATATCTCAAAAACAAAATACGATCAGTCCAAAGACTATGGTTATGAGCCCCCAAAATGTACTCAGTCCTCAGAATATAGCCCATAGTATGATGAGTCCACAAAGCCTTCCGCATAGTACGATGAGTCCACAAAGTGTTATGAGTCCACATAATATGCCTCACAGCGTTATGAGCCCATCTAATGTCTATAACGTTATGAGTCCACAAAGTGTCATGAGTGTCATGTCTCCACAACACAATGCTATGAGTCCACAGAGCATGCAAAGTCTTATGAGTCCACAAATGCCCAACCAGATGATGATGAGTCCGCGACACAATAATATTGGAAGCCCAATGTCTCAAAATATGGGTCCTGCGATGGTGAACATGGCGAGTCCAATGGGACAAAATATTGCCAGTCCAATGAGTCATGGAATGCCGAGTCCTATGCATCCAGGTCTGCAGAGTCCTTTGTCTCAAGGGGTTCCGAGTCCAATGATTCAAAACATGGCAAATATGCAAATGAACCCACCTGTACAGAACCAGATAAATTCTAATCAAAACATCATGAATCAACAGGCCCAAATGCAATCCGCTCCGCCTAACTACATGAACAATCGTCAAAATTGTAATTCCAAAATGCCTAATCGAAACAATGTTCCAAATCAGTACCAAAACCATAATTACAACCAAGCTCCTCCTTATCCCATGCAAAATCAACAAAATATTAATATGAGGAATCAAAATATGCAGCAATATTCTATGATGCAGCAATACAATCAGAACCAAATGCCTGTAATGCATCAAATGCCGCAAAATCAACAAAATATTGTTTATACAAATCAGATGATGAATTACCAACAACCAATGTACCCAAACCAAAGTAATCAAATGCATCCAATGCAAATGTCCAGGTCTTCGATGATGAGCGTGGACAACAGCGGTAACATGAGTCGGGGTGTCATGAATAGTTACTGCGAGCAACAAAACGCTCAATATAATCAAAATATGCAATACCCTCAACCACCTCCTTATAGTTCAGTAGTGAATAATGCAAATAACGTAATGGGACCACCGCCGCCCAAAAACAACCACCAATACAACCAAGCGATGATGAACAACAACCAATATTACAATCACCAGAGGCCTTACAACCAGTGGGACTACCCTGGTAACCAGTTCAACAAACACAATATGCAAAAAAGTGCACAGAATTCCGTGAACATGTCGACTGGCAGTCAAAAACCTAATGGAATGAGAACATCGATAAACTGCAACCAAATTCCGAAGAATGTGGGTGAACAACAGACGGACTGCAGTATGAACAGTCTGAGGGGTCAGAATCAGCCGAGTGAGGTACAAGTGTGGGACATATCCCAATCTCAGATAGAAGCAACGAATGGACGGAAGAAAAATCAGAACAGTATGCGACAAGAAACTTACCAGAGAACTTTGGAATACGTGGAAAATTGTGAGAACTGGAAGAGTTCTGAAATGGTGTCAAGCAGCACACATCCCCTCCAAGGAGGTGACAATATGGTCGTGAATGATCTCCAGACCTCGTTGTCTTCGTTTTATGAAGAAAATCAATACTTACAAATGATCCAGTAATTGTAATTAAAATAATGGTGCAAACATAAAAAAAAGGTTGTAAAAATCTCGTGGAGACTGATTAATTTTAACATTTTATTCTAAATTTAAGACAACTTATGAACATTTTTAAGTACACTTTATAAAATCGTTTATAAAAGACACGCACAACTCTTAAAAAATATTGTAAATATTGTTTGAATTGTCTTCCACTGTTGATTAAGTACAATATAGAGACTGCATTTACAATTTGCATTGTATTGTAACAGGTGCCTTATGTACATAAAATTGTACAGTTTGTTAGTACGACATGAGTTTGACGGAACTTAAACGTGCCTCTTGAATTATTTTACATATTAGAATTATAAATCTATTTCTGTACGGTATTTTTTAAGTCACATTTGAGATTATTAGCTGTAGAGTAGATAATGAAATTGTACAAAACAATCATTTTTTAGCATTTTTATAGTGTTGTTAAAAGTTTTAGAATAAATATGTTACTTAAGAATATTTTAAAGATTTAGACGTTTAGTTATTTTAATTAATGCAATATAACGTAACTGTTCTTTTAACAAATGTTCTGAATTCAGTGAATCTCTTAGTTTAAAGTTAAAATGATGAGATTACTAGAGTTAAGTAATTGTTAATTATTTTTTATTTAATGCAAATATTGATCAACGCACAAAGTAATAGATATTAAATGAAGAAATGTGTATTTTGTAATAAATTATTGTTTTTACTGATTGTAAAAGAATGAATGAGAACAACTGTGACAATATTTCAATGATATCATCAAATAAATCAAATTACCTATCATGATTACTTTTTATTATTTTTCGAACAACTAACTGTCATGGAAAACTTAATTAAAGTAAAAACTCGTATTCCAAGCATTTGTGTTAATTCTATTAAAAATGCTCTTAATCAGAGTCAACAGCAAGTCTAGCTTTGCATTTAGAATTTTTGACGCTGAGCACGTCGTTACGTTATGACATCCGTAGTAAAAAAAAAAAAAATTAACCGAATAGAGAACCTCCTCCTTTTTGAAGTCGGTTATAAACGGGCATCGATAAGTTTCGATTGGTGTTACATCAGATCCAGAGGTCCCGGGTTCTATTCCCAGTGAGGGTAAATTGTATTCGATTTGTTTGGTTGTAGAACTTCAACGGGGTCAGGGCTAGCTATCAACATCTTATCTAAGTCTGTCACCATAAGACCAATGTTTTTCGATTCCGGGAAAGGGGCCCTTTCATCTTCAGTCCTATCATTACTTTTTACATCAGTTAATGTATGATGAAGAGTAATTAAGCGCCCTCTGTGTACAATAAAAGACTTTTTAACTGACTTCAAAAAAGGAGGAGGTTATCAATTCGGTCGTATGTTATTTTTAAAGTTTGTTACCTCAGTACATAATCATTTATGGACCGATTTGGATAATTCTTTTTTTGTTTAAAAGGGTATACTTACAAGTTGGTCCAGTTGTTGGCAAGATAGAACCTGTTAATGGGATCTTGGAGAAATCCAGAGAACTCGTCCAATATTATAAGCACACCTATATCGATTTCGATGTTTGCTTAAATATCTCCTGTATTTGCTACCGAAAAGCACCATTTGGTGGAGTGGAACTGATGATGAAGACCACAAATTGTCATCAGAACTATTAAATAAATACTAAGCACTTCACGGAAGTGATACGATTACTTTAATATGGTGCATAAGCAATTTATGCTTGTCTCAATGCATGTGATGAAGTGGAGCTGATGATGAAGAACCAGGGGAACTCCTCAATAATTAACGTCCAGGCACCGGGTAAAGCAACATTTGGTAAAAGGGAATGAGCAGTTGACATATGGTTACGAGTATAATGAGTGTAGACACGGCACTTTTTCTACCTTTTAAAATTGTGAAATAAAAAAAACCAATTTTATAAAAAAAATATCTTCTTAATGTTATTGAGTCGTACATTTACACGACTACAAAAGTAGACTTCTAAACAATTTCAAAACATAATAAATTAAATTAGCTATAGTATTTAACTTTATCTTGATTCTGGCCACCCAATAACTGCCGAAAGATGTCGCTCGTAAACACTTAACGTTAACTATCCAAATAATCTGCCTGTTCATATTAAAATGAGCTGACGTTATAAATTTCTTCAAGTATCTATTTAAATTCTTCACTAGGTCCAATTCTAAAAAGAAACATTTTGTTTGGCAATGTCACGCGACTTGTATCGGATGGTTTTTTAAGATATTTGTGAAATGTTGTGCAATATTGCTTCGTATTATCATTTTATTTTGTAAAGTAATTTTTAAGAAGGAGAGTTGAATAAATAGCTACTTTATAAGGTAAATTTTAAACACAGGTATGTAAGTACTTGAAAAAAACAGCTAATACGATATCCAAATTGCGTAGCTGGAAATGAATGAATAATTGACAACTTTTAAAGAAACCGTAAATTGAAAAAAAATATAAATAGGTATGGTCCTTACTTATGTTGATTTATTGTCACAGACTGCGAAGTTCTATAGCATCTGGTCTCGATATAGTTTTTAGATATCGGCGCACCTTTTCAATTTAATAAAACTATTATTAACACTTATCTATCACAATATGATCTTCGCGTTTATTAGGGAAACTGACATTGAAAAGATTTTAAATACAACGCTTAGATTGATTAGGGGAAAGGAGATCATTCTTTTCGGGCCTTTTTATGAAAATGCTGGCCAACAAAAAATGGTAATTTTAAGCAATAATTGATGTGGCTTAAAAGTAAATTACTCTAAATTAAAGTATACAAGTTCAAAGATTAGCAATTTTCATTCATGCCTTCATTTCATGTTTTTGTTGACTGCCCAATAAATAAATAAATAAATTTCTAAAAATGAATAATATTTATACATATTGCTAAAACTAATGATCCGATGTCATTGCGAGACAAATCAATTAAGTAGCCCATCATTTTTATACCTACCTACAGTGACAATGATTAGGAAAATAGTTATTTTTACCTCACACGCTCTGAAAAGGAGGTTTTGTCGCTCTCTTTTGTCGTTGAGGGTTCGCTTTTTGCGGCCTAGCGCGGCAAAGTACTTTTTTAATTTAATACCTAAAAATATGTTATAATGCGTTCCGAATCGCGCTATTGACTTTTTTGTTATATTTGATTCTTATTTTAAATAGCTTTAAATTAATTATAATACTCCGTTTTGGTTTAATTATATTATTTTAGTTCATTGAATCATAAAAACAACAACAATAAGATTAAACTATTTGTTATAAGAATTTTATATTAGGCTGGGTGAGATTTCACAACCTATAATTGGATTTCGGACTGTGACATAAATCTTTATTTTTAAATTGTCTTTGTCTTGTACCTCATGTCAGTGTCAACATTTACGAAATCGTGTTTATTCTTATTAATAAGTAACAATATATTCCTACTTTAAATAACTTTGAATTAACTATAATACTCCCTTTTTTATTATTTTTGTTTTTTATATCATTAAAACAACGAGAATAAGGTATATTTAGAATAAACTTTATGTTTAAAAAATTTTTTACCGGAAGTTGACCGCGGAAACAACCATAAAATGTTCCTCGCTGTTCTGAGGTGAAAAATTGTGTGTTGCGCTCGGCAGAAAAGTTTTTAACGCCTTGTACCTTTGAAATCCTTCACTTGCTCAGATTTCAATAGAGGTAACTCCAAACTAAATAACCAACTTTCCAGCCTTGCATAACAAATAACTATTGTTATTGAATATTGAATAATAACAAGTTTTTTACACTATAAAAAAATCCATAAATGAATGAAAATGACGAATATTTGAACTTGTATACCTTGACTTTGAGTTATCGAACAACTATAACATTTTTAATTTTGCATTTTACAATGGTATTTTATGTGATAAATATATAACAATCAAATATACTACGTCGATGAAGTGACAATACCTCCCATCTAAAAATTTTTAGGAAATCTCTCTTAACTAAACTTTTTGAATGTGATAAAATTAAAGTTCAGTTTTGCGTGGACTAATGTTTCTTCTATCTGGAATTTCCTTTTTTAAATAGCTATTAAGACTCTGTGGAAATGGCTGCTATATGCACAAGAAAATATTTACAAGTTCATAACATTAATTCATAAAAACTGGTAGCTAAGAGATATTGTCACTTCATCGACGACTAGAAAAAAGCAACTTGTATCATGTCGCTCTGACGGGATTCGAACCCGGATCCTTGGAAATCCTGCCCAATGCACTAAACAATTATGCTACAGAGACCTATGAGGCCACGTCGAAATTTCTAATATATTACTTTCTATGGTGTTGGCCACCGTCGTTGACTATCGATTAAGATGAAACAGCCATCTAATTATAACTTTTTAATTTTGCATTTTACAAGTTTTTGTTGTTGTCCGGCACTTTCACAAAATGCCCAATACCGTATGGAGCCTGAATGATCGCCTTTGAAACAATGTCAAAATCCACTTCCGGAAAGAAACAGTTTCAATCGTTTTTTTTTTATGAGGGTAGTTAGTACAGAAGTGTTATCATGAGTCGGATGCGCGTTGCTCTATTGATTCGTCATTTGCTTGCAGGACACTTGTCTAGAAAATAATGGATTATCTATTGTGTCTCTTATCTCGGGGCCTGAAAGGTCAAAAAGTTAGTTACAAAATATATATAAATTTATATAATATAATTTTCAAACGGTTCCCATAACAATATAAATAAATGTGATAGTATGTATCTGCAAGAGCCTTAATCGTCTCGTGCAGAGCGGCCTAAACGAAAATTACGTACAAGTAAGTGTTAAATTAATTCAGAGAACATTCAATCAACGTTGAATGATCATTTTCAATAATGTACCTAATCGCTAACCTAATCTTTTTTGTGGAATTTTCATCCATCACGTTTTCAATTTCATTCCTATAATCAGTTATAATAAATATTTTGTGTACCAGTCCGCGGTATCCATTCTTCTTTTCTTTTACTAGTGTCACTTTTAAATTTGTTCTTACATCACTTTCATTACTTTATTCATTCAAACTAATACTTATGTATTCCAGTGTCTTCGTCAGTTGGTCTTTTCGTAGTATTTACAAAGATTTATAATTCTAAAGAGTTGGTGCTACATACTCTTAATTAGCAGTGTATTGGTAGCTGGTTTTTATATTTCTACAACAAAATTAAATGAAATTGATTGGATTGATCTCGATCTGCCTAGTGTCGACTCTGTCGACGGTTTGATTGTCATCTGGGTCAAAAATTAATGTAATGAACATGCTCAATAGTTACATCATTGAAAATGCGGGAAATCCTACTACCGAATGGAGAAGGTCGCGCTGCTGCACGGGCTGTGGCCTTCCTTTTCTCGGAGGGCAAGACTCCAGGGCTTGCAGGTAAGTGACTTTAGAAAAATTAAAAATTAAATTTGGACTAATTGTTCATTAAATGAACAAACAATATTTACCACCCGTATTTCTATTAGAATAAGTTGGGACGAATTTTGAATTTGAAATCTGCTACATAGTCTTCGCGAAAAATCGTATTGTTTTGAACCTTATCCAGACGGTGACTGCGCCAGCGCATATATCTGTTGTGCGAAGCTATTAATTGGCCAGGTATTTTGGTCCGGCTAATTTTAGCCAAAGGTTAAGCTTACAGGTGTTCACGTGATAGCAATATGATGAAATGGACAACAATACTGAGAAATAGTATCAGTACCAGCAGTCATTTTAATTTTTCCATTGCCAAGTCACAGGCGGTCCTTATGGGTGGATAAAAAGTATGGGCCATGACCCATCACGCGATCTCAATGTATTGGTGTCAAAGATTACAAAATCAAGTGAGGACTAACGATTTAGCGTTTTTTTTCGAAGCACGGAGGAGCTTGAGACAATAATTTTTATGGGCTACCTATAGCGTGACTGTCAGACATTATTTAAAATATTATAATGTCATAAAAAAAACTGTAATAATTTAAAAAACTCACATAGTAACTTCCATCGCATTACTGATACAAATTTAATTATTCTTGAATCAAACAACTTGTTCTTCTCAAGTGTATTTAATCTGAGTTTCAGTACACTTGTACTGAAACTCAGATTAAATACACTTGAGAACAAGCTGGAAGAATGTGAGAATCTACAAAAATAATACGAGTTGAAAATAGTGTAAGACTCGTCACCTGAAAGTCGCCAGAGTTTTATGACAGCGCAAATGATATTTCCCTATGTTTCTAGATGAAAACAAAATGCTCAAGGTAGGTTTTACGTATGTACAAATTCATAATAAGCTACCAAAAAGGTTGGGAATACTACTTATAATCATCGGCTTATGGATGAGGAGAATACCTATGACATGAAAGAGAGTAGAAATTGACACGAAAAATTACCAAAATTTTTTGGTATGTTGTTAAGCTCAGTTAGGAGAGAAGAGGACCTTTAGTTGATAAATTCATATGTGTAAAAAATTGAGCTTGCTGCGCAGCACGCGAAAATCTGCATGTTCTTTTTCACTCTTTGATCTTTAAGTCATAAATTATTGGGTTTTCGAAAAAGTATAGTACTTTTGTAAAGTTTCAATTAACCTTTTAGCAATAACGGTATGGCGGCCCTTCAAACATTGAAATTTTTCCTGGAAATTTACAATTTTGAGTTTTCCTCCCGATCAAAGTATATTATTGGCAAAATCTCTCGTTCTATGAGAAAGGTGAATGAACTGTAATAGTTAGTATTCTTTGCTAAAATTATACTGTAGGACCAATAGTCCTACAGTATTATTTTAGCAAAGACTTTTTTAATGCCTGATGGGGCATACCCCATCACATTTATACATCATACATAAATGGGGCATACGGCATACCCCATCATCCATTCAAATAACCAAATAAAAAAATAAAAAAAATATAGGTACATCCACATTAACGGCCTGTTTGGCGCAGGGGTACTAAGCCTGCCTTTTGCGCCAGAGGTCCCGGGTTCGATCCCCGGACAAGACAAATATTCGTGTGCATGAACATGTCTATTTGTCTTGGTCTGGGTATGTAATATGTATATTATGTATGTATTTACAAAAACAAGTATATAAATGGGTTTATCCGTTATCTAGTATACATAACACAAACTGTTCATGAAACCTAACAAATGTTGTTTCATTTGCACCACATCTCCAAAAGCAAATGAATCTCGAAAAAACAAACTAACGTAGAAAATGGTGCAAATGAGACTAATTACTTTTGTTTGCACCACTAATATTAATACAACTACATCACCATGATTTCTTCGTCGGTAAAATAAAAAACTTCGAAAGGCCTTATTTTATGTGTAGCACGAAACAAAACAAATGAATGTCAAAAAAATAAACGAATCTCGAAAAAAGCAAAAGAAACTCGAAAAACAAATGAATCTCGAAAAAACAAATGAATTTCCATAAAAACAAACGAATCTCGAAAAAACAAACTAACGTAGAAAAAACAAACGAAATTAGAAAACAAACTAATATCGAAAAAAAACAACCTAATGTCAAAATGTTTAGGAGTTTAAAATAAAAACACATAAATTATCATATAAAAAAATAATTTTAATGCCTCGTTTACGATGTAAATAAACATATAGACGGTATTTATTTCAAAAATTAAAATTTAAGAAAATGGGACCATGATATCTCCTGATGTTATAACGTTTGAATCATTGCAATCTGTTCAGCTATCTTCGAGTAATCGAAGAAGATACAAAAAAAAATATACGCGTGGAATTGATAACCTACTTCTTTTTTTGAATTACCTAGGTAAAAAAAATGAATTAAACCTAGGCTACCTAATAAGGCAGCAGTGAGGATAACAATATGTCGACACTTATAAATAACGCGCTAAGAGGAAACTCTTTGTAGAAACACCAAAGTACCTATGTATGTGCACCATTGATGGTGTATAGTCAAAAGTACAAACGGTACGGAGGGGGTCACCACTCAATGGTGTAGATGACACTGGCAGGACTCAATATCAATGCGGTTTGGTTTGCACCACTAAGTGGTGCAGATGAAACCAACTATCAATGTGGTTTCGTTTGCATCACTGGATGTGCAAGTTGGTGGTGCATACGGTACAACGGGAACTTAACGTGGGCTAGACAATTGGTATGATTGTGTGTAATTATTTATTTATTTTTTGTAATCTATACTAATATTATAAAGCTGAAGAGTTTGTTTGATTGAACGCGCTAATCTCAGGAACTACTGGACCGATTCAGAAAATTCTTAGACTATTAGAAAGCTACATTTCTCCCGAGTGACATAGGCTATATTTTATCCCGATATTTCCACGGGAACGGGCACCACACGGGTAAAACCGCGAGGATCCGCTAGTACTAAAATAATTATCATAAATTTTTAATACAAGCACGGTGATTTTGTATACTTTCTGTGAAATATCTCTTATCAGAACTGGAAATGAGAAACTCACTTCCAATGGAACTTATATTTTCTACTTATATTTAAAGAAATAGAAACACACACATACACCCAACACATTCTTTCAACCAATCAATCAATCTATTAAGATTGATTTTTACTTTACTTACCTATAGCTTTTTACAATAAAAAACTGCCTGTATTAAATTATCTTAATATTTGATTAACTTAAGCTTAATACTTAATTGTCGCACGGAAGAGACTGAATCCCACAACACAGGGAATCCTAGTGTGGGAGCCAGTGCTAAACTTTGTGTTGTGTTTAATGTTTTCTGCAATAATAAAAATTTATTGTTATTATTGTTATTGCTTTGATTTTTTTCTTTCACAACTTCTTTCTAGTTCTTTACTTCTAATGTGATATCGGTCAATTTAGTGTTAGTATCAGTGGTAGGTCTGATTCCGAACTGTTTGTCATAATTTCATGATTGTTTACTCAAACCCGAATATTTATCTATGTGCTTACAATTCTTACCGATCAATAGTGAGTCTTGGTTTGAGATTTTAACCATCCCAATTCCCATTACAAATTGTTTGTCATTCTAAAGAGTTGTTTAGTCGCAAAGTAGCATGATGAATTCTTTGTCGTCTCATACTTATTTACTCAAACCCGAATATTTACCTATGTCGCACAAAAAAACACAGTTGCGAAGATATCAATAACTGCTCTTAAATCCATACAGACTACAGGAATAGAAATGGCTGTGGTGTAAATTCTGCCGCGTTACGTCACAACACCCAACCAAAATAGAAGCATTATTTCTGAATACGTTGCCAGAGCGACGCCGTCAATAAATTCGTTACTCGTGCTTCGCCAAGCGAATACTGGAAGACTCACTTAAGTTATAACCTGTTATTTACTGGAACATATTATTTTGTACAGAAAATGTACTACCACTTCAAGAACATGTCTCAACAAAATGTAAACTGAATTTCTATGGATTGTGGAAATAAAACATGAAGATTTTTGTTCCAAAGCCATGAAAATCATAATGATCCCATTTTGTAACGTCTTGTATCTTTAAGCTGAATAACCGGTCATGAAAATGTTGTTTGTTTCTGTTTCTTATTTAATCGATATAAACAAACAGTTTGTCATCCAAATGCAATCAAAGGCACAATAATAATTATCCTTTTTTTTTTACACAACGGAAAGATGCTTAGCCTTCATCATGTAATATGTTAAGAAGTGAGTGAGTAAGGCTTATATCTATTATTCTTATTATTGGGGAAAACATTTTTTATTCATACAAGCATGCTCCATTTACTGTCTTCAAGAAAAAGAAACTTAACAAATGTTGTAATGTTTTCTTCGGTTACGCATAGGCCAAATGCTCGTCTATCGAATGGTCAATGTATCAAAACAATATAGATCGTATCATTTCAACTTGTATGCTACTCAATTACTGAGCAGCTAAGCGACACCCCCCTGGTCGTGATCTACCCTGGGCAATTTGGAAGTCCTTAAATAGGTTGCGAACCCAAGTTGGCCGAAGTAGGGAAAATATACGCAGGTGGGGTTACAGCTCGGAGAGCGCGTATCTATGTGGTATCTCTCGCCAGACCATCGCACATCTTTTGTCCTGCTCTGCGTGTCCTTACACCTGTACACGCAAGGACCTTTACATGGCCACAGACAGTGCCGTTTCGGTGGTCAAATTTTCGTCCTCACAAATATAGCCAGAGTCGACACACTACGAAGAAGAAGAACTTGCAAGCTGCAAATCTCGTTTCTCTTTCCTCACTGGTGATATCCTTATATTACTTTACAGGCGAAAGCTCCCCGCGAAAAGTGTGAAAATACTCGTACCTTTCTGTATTGCACTTCACTGTACCAGTTTATTGTGATTGGTTTGAAGACTTTGAACGTAGACGACCAGCTGGATCTATATAACGGGATATTTATAAAACTAGAGAACTGAAAAGTTTATGCTCAAGGTTTGCTCATCGTGGTTTGCTGAGATGCTGCAAAATAAAAAGCCACATGATTTTTGAAGTGAAAACTTCTTTAGCGGCATTGTGCACATCAGAGTTTAAAATTTTTGGGATGGGTAAAAAATGTTAAGGTCGCTTCAAGACACGTTACCTGACCAGTAGACCGCTGGCGCGGCGTAGGAGAGGAAGTAATATCCCCCTCTCTTTCTACCGCGCGGCGAAAATGTATGGCTGCTATTGCTGTTTCGTTTAAGCGGTTCGACCTCTGCCGGCACTCCCGGAGTGCAACCCGTTGTTTTTTTTTATAAACTTTGGCATGAAATAAACTGGATCTTAGAAACTGAGAGTAGATTATTTAAAATAACTTATACAATAAGTATGAGTAGGTACTTTTGAATCGAAAAGTTATTGTTCTCTACCATCTATTCAGGACATCTTTTAGGTGACATAGAGAACGGACGCAAGACGCTTGTATCAGCTTACTGAAGCAACAACAATAGGTTATTGCTCCATGCTGTTACCAAACAAAATTCGTACTTTTAAAATAAATAAAATATACAACGTGTTTGTCTTTACTCAAAACCACTTACAAAACCATTTGTAGAACTCATTATTACGAATTTTTTTTTGTATGAAAGCACCCCTAAAATCGCGAAAAAAAAACAGCTGTTTCATGCAAAATTTTATTCAAACTGCTAAAATGAATGAAGAGGCTATCTTTCGTAGTTAGTAGTTTTCGCGATTTCAGGATTGTTTCCATACAAACACATGATCGTAATTATGAGTTCTACCAATAGTTTCAGGAAGCCTAATGTTTTAATCCGAGCTATAATATCTTCTATGTGCCAAAATTTTATTTAAATTAGTTCAGTAGTTTTTGCGTGAAAGTAATAAATATCAAAACATTTTCAGAAATTTTCGCATTTATAATATTACTAGCACTGCCCTCCCGCGGTGGTTTGCGTTACCGTTAGAATATTGGGTGAAAACAACGGGTTGCACTCCGGGAGTGCCGGCAGACGTGAAAACCGCTTAAACGAAACAGCAGGAGCAGGCATACATTTTCGCCGCGAGGTAGAAAGAGAGGGGGATATTACTTCCTCTCCTACGCTGCGCCGGCGCGGCGGTCTTACGAATTTTCGATCAGGTCCTGACGCGACTTTAACATTTTTTACACATCAGAAAAAAATAAAACTCTGATGTGCATTACGCCGCTAAAGACGTATTCACTTCAAAAACTATCCTGTATTTTAATCTAGGCTATCTACTAACTGTGTGCCAAATTTCATCCAAATCCGTTCAGTACCTAGCGTTTTTGCGTTAAAGTGTTTTACTAAATTTTACTAAATAAAGATTTCGTCTCGCACTTGGCCATTTTCGTGTATGATACTAGAACGTACAATTAACGTACATTTTTTTCAGCCAAAAAAAACATGCAAACTGTGTCTGTTTTGTGAGAAAAAATGGTACTTCGGCAGAGCATACTCCCTGGCAGTACCACACAGAAATTTTTTTGGACTAAAATACGTAACGTAATTTTTTTTAATGGCGTACAAATTACGAACAATTCATGAACATTTTTTTTAAACAGAATTTGCACTTGTTTGGCGTCGTGGTACTGCGACGGAGTATAACATAACAAACATCCAAACATCCTCACAAATTTTTAACATTTATAATTTATAGTAGGACTCTTCGTAGTTAGTAGAAGTATGATATCGGACGCAGTTGCGACGAAAAGCTAGTCATACTCAAAATCTCTCACATATTTTTGTGCGTAAAAAAACTTCAATATCTTCGTCGACCAATCGGAATTATCCCGTATTATGGTGGACCGATTTAAAATGAGCAATTAATAATGCACTTCCTGAGAGTATGTCTTGCCAACAGTCGTCTCGGTCGTTTTGTGATTTTGTGTTACAATTTGTAACATGTTTTCTTAGAAAGTTGGTTATTTTTAAACTGTTTATAATGTTCGGGTTACAGATTCGAACATTACAGTCAACTTCTTGATTAAATTAAATACATTACTTTGAGGTGGAAAGGAAATGACAATGTTTCGTAATAGGGTCGGATTCGAATTCTGTTGTCAACAGTTTGTTGAAGGGGTAAAAAAATTAACTTGTAAATTAACGTAAAAAAAGATAGGATCGTTTATGTCGCAAAAAACGTAGATTTCGACACCCTCAAGGAAATCAAAATTCATAGTTTTATCATTCCTACGGGAAAGTACAAAATTAAATGAATGCGGCCTAAAATACATGGCGCCACATAATCTTAGAAATTTTACTATCCTACTTCCTAGTTATATCATCAAATGATATATAAATAAATAATTGCATACAATCACACCAATTATCCGGCCCACGTTAAGTTTCATGAAGAACTTGTGTTATGGATACTAGATAACGGACAAACATACTTATATACATTTTTTTGTAAATACATACTTAATATACATATTAAACACCCAGCCCAAGACAAATAGACATGTTCATGCACACAAATATTTGTTTTGTCCGGGGATCGAACCCGGGACCTCTGGCGCAGAAGGCGGGCTTAGTACTCCTGCGCCAAGCAGGTCGTCCAATGAAAAATATATATTGATGGTCTATTGTGACATAAACTGTTTTCTGTAAAAATCTTTCTGTTTATCGTATCTTATCTTTTCGAAACATTATTTAGAACTTAGTCCAGAAAGATTTAGTAAAAATTTTCGTAACCTAATTCCTTAATTAATCTTAAAAAAAATACTACTTACGCCACCTACTGCGATGTAGTATATTTTCCCGTAGAAAACAGGGATTTTTACGCGATAAAAAGTATGTTCCTCTCAAGGCTATAAAGTATCTGCGTCCCGAATTTCATCCAAACCTGTACAACCATTTTTGCGTGATTGTGTACCAAACATCGAAACATCTAAACTTTCACATTTTTATGTTAAAGGTAGGTAGTAGGATAGTAAATTTTCTAAGATTATATGGATCCATATATTTTAGGCCGCATTAATTTTTGTACTTTCCTGTAGGAATGAGGGATTTTAAAGCGACAAAAAGTATATGTGTCTCGAATTTCATCCAAACCCGTTCAGCCATTTTTGCGTGATTGAGTAATAAACATATGTAGTGGCGCGTAGCGACAACGACGGGAGAGAAATAATCCAGTCCATGCGTTTCACAATCAAATGTTTATTAACACACATACAATATTTAGAAGTGAGTAACTATTGCGTATAATATATTTGTTGCCCACATCCAAACTTTTACATTTATAATATTAGTTGGAAAATTATGTGGCGCCGCCTATTTTACCCAACATTGATTTTTTATGTTTTCCCTTGAAATGAGATATTTTAACGCAACAAAAAGTAGGTATCATAATGTTCCTCTTCAGGCTATGAAGTGTCTGTGTCCCGAATTTCATTCTAATCCGTTTAACTGTTTTGCGAGATTAAGTAACATTCCCGTGAGACTACTGGGATAAAAAGTAGCCTATATTTGAATCCAGGCTATCTTCTAGCTGTGTGCCAAATTTCATCTAAATCGGTTCAATAGTGTCTGCGTGAAAGAGTAACAAACATCCATCCATCCAAACGTCCTGACATACTTAAGCATTTATAATATTAGTAGGATAGGATAGGATAGTATTAATTATTTATTGTTCAAATGCAACGAATGACGGCCTTTAATGCCGTTACATCCGCGAGGTAATTGCGCGGGCTCAGAATGTGCTTTTAATCAGAATAAATAAATAAATAAAAATAAATAATTGTATACAACACACCAATTATCTAGCCCACGTTAAGTTTCTTGAAGAACTTGTATTATGGATACTAGATAACGGATAAACATACTTATATACTTTTATTGCAAATACATACATAATATACATATTAAACACCCAGGCCAAGACAAATAAACATGTTCATGTACACAAATATTTGTCTTGTCCGGGGATTGAACCAGGGACCTCTGGCGCAGAAAGCGCCCCGGCTTAGTACCCCTGCGCCAAACAGGTCAAATAAAAAGTATTATGTGTCCATTTCCACAGTTTAAGTTATGTTCACACCAAATTTCACTAAAATCTATTCAGCGAATTACCCGAGAAAGGGAACAGCCAAACAGACAACAATCACTTTCACATTTATAATATCAGCATGGATAGTGTGAATGGAGAAGTATTTGATGTCATAAAGTAATGTAAAAAATACTCCAAAATAAAATAAAAAAACGCTATATCTATTTTGCAGTTTTTACCCCCTTAGTAGTTGATTTCCATAAATCACAAAATTTAGGTTTGTTTATTTGTATTTAATTTCCAACCATAATCCTTATAAAAAAAATGAGTGACATTTACTTTGAAAATAAAGGACTTTTCGAGTTCAGTAAACTTCATCTCCCTTTTCACCCCTTTGTTGGGGGTGGAAATTTCATTCATTCATTTCATTTCATTTTCAATTATCAACTTACATACAAAATTCGAAGATTCTAATACTTTTAATTTGAAAATAAAGGACTTTTCTTACACAACTTCATCCTCCTTTTCACCATTTTGAGGGTAGAATTTTAAAAAAATGCCGAGACGGTAAATGTGTATTTTTTTAAATTAAAAATAAACCAAAATACAAAATTTGAATATCCTAACACTCTTGCTTTGAAATTTTTCAGGTAACGGACAATGCGTTATTTACTAGTACATTACTGCAGCGGCCAGCAAGAGGCATTGATGGACTAACGTGTAAATGCGGGCCGAGGTGAAGCCGAGGCACACATACATAAGTCCATCAATGCCTAGTTGTGGCCAAGGCTTGTATAATACTTTCCTCAGATAATGCGCGGAAAATTCAAACTACTTTTTGAAATCAGACGAACAACGAACAACAATATTTTTTCCCGCGTTAAAGTGTTAATTTGTTTTTATTTTCTAAAACAGATTTCTATTTGCAAGCCAGTTCGAAATTAAAAAAAAAAACCGCTTAAACGAAACAGCAGGAGCAGGCATACATATTCGCCGCACGGTAGAAAGAGAGGGGGATATTACTTCCTCTTCTACTCTCCCTCCGTCTTACGAATTTTCGATCAGGTCAGGTGTCCTGACGCGACCATTAACATTTTTTACCCATCCCAAAAATTTTAAACTCAGATGTGCTCAACTCCGCGAAAGAAGTTTTCACTTCAATAAAACGTTTGATAAGTTACCTCCTTGATTGCCATATTTCAGAGTTAAAGATCGTTTTTCATACAACTTTTGCCGGCCGCTGCTCGCGTGTATGTGGCCAGTACAGAAATATCGATTTATTTCGAAGAAGATTGACAAAATAATGCTCATATTTCCAAGCATGTTTGAGAAAATTAAAATTAAATATTTCGTGTTATCTTTATATTTACATACACAATTTTAGCTCTAATATATACATTTGATATAAGTACTAATTTCGCCGACATCTAATAGTTCTACAAAGTAACAATCACATTAAGACATTTCAGACTATATAAAAACGAAATTTTTCTCCTATTTTCGTTTTGCTGGGACATTAAAGCCGCCACCGAAAAACCTGAAAGCAAAGATTAAAATGAAACTGCAGAGAAATGTAAAAATTTACATTATTTACTTTTTCTATATTTCTATTATGTACAATATGCACTTTAATATCTTGACGAAAACGGTTCAACCAACCAGGACAACTAGGGGTACTAATATTCCGACCGCGACGGCGGCAAGGGATGCGATTTTGTATTTATGTCTTCTAGCATTCACGTTCATGTAAGCTTCGAACCTGTGAAAGCCTTTGACATCGTAACCCAGCCTGTGGTATTCCCGGAGCTGGGAGACGAAGCCAGGGTTCGGGTTGATAAATCTTCTCCTCTGCCTGACGAAGACGAAAGCCTGCTCGAAGCTCAGCTTGTACTTCTGCATCAAGAAGGCGATAACAATGGTCGCTGAGCGAGAGACGCCGAAGTGGCAGTGCACAAGAACATTCCCTCTCTGTAAGCCTTCTTCAATAAAGGCGTTGGCCATCGGAAAGTAGGATAGGAGATTGGTTTGAGGAGTGTCGTCGGCCCTAATGAACAGGGTGCTGATGTTTGTATTAGCAAAAGTAGATTTTGGCAGCCGATGCGCCTCAACTGTGAGGACGTGGGTGATGTTAAGCTGCTGAAGTACGAACGGGTCACACGCGGCCCGGGCATTGCTCAAGTAGAGGCCGGGTATGATCTGGCTGTAACAGGACTGTGTGCAGAGGTCCACTTTATGGTACAACGCCTTCCGGGACCAGTTCTTGAAGCCGGTGAAAGCCACAATGGGGTTTGGGATGCTGAGAAAAGCGACAATAAAAGCGCTTCTAAACATTACCATAAATAAACCCCTGACACTTATCATAGTATACTTGGTTTAATCTCTCACATTTTTGTTGGATTTTTTTAATTTTTATTCACTGTTTATGAACCAGCTTACTTGCTAGAATTTTGACATTTAGCATTTGAAGTGTGACGTTATTTGTTTTACTTCTTTACAATCTTTCAAAAATGACAGAACTCTCTATGATTGTGCTATCCTCTTTTCTGGAAAATGAAGATCCCATAATATTTACCAAGACATTAAATGTGTGTACTTGTATATCATTGATAAGTACTTAATCAGATCATGTTATTAAATTATGATTTTTGAACTAGGAGCTGGTAATTTAAAGGCAATTTGTTAGCTCTATATGGCACCTTATCTTAAAGAACAATGTATTGTGTGATACGAGTAAAGACAGAACCAAACAGAACATTGGCTTTATTCAACATTAAAACATTACATAGTAGTTTCCGAATTAAAAGAATAACACAGATGACAATGTCATAACGTAAACACCATAAACTAAGGTATACCTAAACAAGGAGATCATATCATTCACCCCCTCTATGGAGTGACGTAGTCTTGAAGGTGGACTGGTGGTCTCCGTGCTCGAGCAGAGCGACGTACACTCTCCACTTCTGGATTTGTGGTAACTTCATTGGTAGCAGCTTCTTCCGTTCGTAGTTGCTCCTCGTCATCGGACAGGTCGTCGTCATCATCAATGGCCTGTGGTAGCGGTGCTAGTGATCTATTCGAGACGGTTGTCTCGCGTCCATCGGTCAATCGAACGTAAGAGTATTCAGGATTACTTTGCAGCAGCTGAACCTCTTCTACAGCTGGATCGTATTTTGAGTTTCTTACGTTCTTTTTCATATAAACTGGTCCAGGTGAATGAAGCCAAGTTGGCAAAGACTGGCCATTTATCGAGCGGCGAGGATGATTGAACATACGCTCATGGGGCGTTGCGTTTGTTCCCGTACACAAGAGAGACCTTATTGAATGTAGTGCCGGAAGCAAAGCTTTCTCCCAGTTAGCGATGTCTTCGTTCTTTGATCTGAGTTCTAGTTGGATAGTACGCCACAATGTACCATTTAGACGTTCAACTAAGCCGTTCCCCTGGGGATTATAGGGTGTGGTACGACTGCAAGATGTTCCAATTGAAATTAGAAATTGCCTTAGTTCGTCTGATAAGAATGATGTTCCTCTGTCGGAATGGATGTAAGCCGGAGTACCAAATGTGGAGAACAAATCCTTAAGGCATTTTATGACCGTCCCAGAGGTCATATCTTTACAAGCATAGGCATAAGGAAATCGACTATACTCATCGATTATCGTCAAGATGTAATGGTTCTGGGTGTTGGATGGAATCGGCCCTTTAAAGTCCAAGTTTAGTCTTTCGAACGGTGACGTTGCCTTTATAAGGTTTCCTTGGTGCTTTATGTAACGAGGTTTTATTTCAGCACAGATAGGGCATGCTGCCGTCATTCGTTTCACTTCTTCGATGGAGTATGGTAAGTTTTTTGATCTGACCCAGTGGACCATACGAGCGATCCCAGGATGGCAAAGAGATCGGTGTATTTCAACAAGCTTAGAATTGGATGATGCTGTATCTATATGCATGCAAACCCGAGAAAGCGCATCAGCAGCGAGATTCTGTTTCCCGGGTCGGTAAACAATGTCGTATTTGAAACAAGAGAGTTCCAGACGCCACCTCTCGATTTTTTCGTTTTTTATTTTATTTGAATGTGTTTGGTTTAACATGAATGCGACAGATTGTTGATCAGTTACGAGTAGAAAATGCCTTCCAACCAAGAAATGTCTCCATTTGCGTAAAGCTTCAACTATGGCGCTCGCTTCCTTTTCAATAGAAGATTGTCTCTTTTCCGAGTCATTGAGCGAACGTGAGAAGAAAGCTACGGGGCGCCCTTTTTGTGATAGCGTCGCTGCGATAGCAAAATCAGAGGCGTCCGTTTCGACAGAAAATATCTCTTTGTCATCTATTCCGGATAAAGCTGATTTAGAAATGTCAATCTTTATGTTGTTAAAGGAGTTGATAGCCTCTTCAGATAAAGGAAAAGTAGCTTCGATCAAGGGTCTGATTTTAGCAGAGAAATTGTTTACCCATTTCGAATAGTGGGCGAATAGTCCGAGTGCCCTTTTCAAAGTAGCCGTATCCGTTGGGATTGGAAGATTTGTTAGTGGTTCTAATCGGGACTTGTCTGGTTTGATAACGTTCTGATGAATGGTATAGCCGAGAAGATTGATAGACTCTGACTCAAACGTGCATTTACTCATGTTTAGAGTGAGTTTGTATTTTCCAGCGGCTTCCATGAATCTACGAAGGTTGATATCATGATCCCGCTTATCTTTCCCGCAGACAGTCACATCATCAAGATAAGCATATGTACCTTTGAGTTTTTCTGAATCGATGATAAACTGTAGGGTCCTCTGAAAAGCTGCAACACCATTCGTAACCCCAAAAGGTATTCGGGTGAACTGATACAGATTGCCGCATGCCTCAAACGCAGTGTATATCTTTTCTTTTTGGAGAATAGGAACCTGGTGATATGCACTTTTTAAATCGATTTGACTGTAAACATTGTATTTAGCGACTTGCGTTACAATAGAATCAACGCTAGGTAAAGGATAGGCGTCGAGATCCGTGAATCTGTTTATGGTTTGCGAATAGTCAATGACGATAGATATGTTCACCAATCTCGATTGTCGCATAACATAGTCCTTCCACGTAGGAAACATTGTTAAGGGATGCCAAAGTAATCGCTTGTCTACAGGGTTTTCGCTTAAGATTCATGGTAAGAGAGAGATTCTTGTCGATGAAGCTCATAGAACTTCCTGTATCGACTAATGCATCCGCGCGATAGTTGTTCAGTTTGATAGGAGTGGTTGCTTTCTGTAGGCTAGATGGAGCAGCAGCAGCAGAGATGGTTGACAATTGAAAGTCAGTGTCAGTGACATGAGATTCAGAGTAGTCATCGTTAGTAGCCGCAGCATTTGCGGTGCGTTGGCTTGGTCCATGACTACGGCAAACGTTAGCAAAGTGACCCTTTTTGGAGCAGAGTTGACATACAGCATTGTTAGCGGGGCACTTGATCCTTTGATGTACAATGCCACCGCAAAAGAAGCACCTTCGACCACATTGCGTTGAGCGATTGGGTTGGGATCTGTTTTGGGTATTAGTTGCGGCTAAGTTTTGTTGTGGTAGCTGTTCTTGAACCTCGGACGCTGCGTTAACAGGGACAGGTGAATTAGATGGTGACGATACAGAAAGTATTTGCGTGGTGCTCTCAGCAGACTCTAAGGATATGGCTAGATTCAGAGTTTCCTCTAGTGACATTGTAGATTTTTCTATGAGTCTTTCTTTGATTTTCAGCGATGAAAGTCCGGCGATGAATGTCCCGCGAATGGTTTCATTTTGATATTCGCTAGCGGTAACATTTTTAAAATCGCATTCACGGGCGAGTATGGTAAGGGCCCTCGAATATTCCGATAACGATTCGCTAGGCTGTTGTTTCCTGGTAGTCAGGCGATGTCGAGCCAAGGTAATATTACGTCGTTTCTCATAGGCAGTATTGAGAGTAGTAATGGCTTCTTTGTACGTGAGACAGGCTCGAATGAAATTGAATATAAATGGCGAAATATGATTGACAAGGAGTTGATACTTAAGCGTGTCGTCGGCTGAAGTGGCTTCCCGTGAGATAAAATTTTCAAACGAGTATTTCCAGTGGGCCCACTTCAGGTCTGAACCGGCCATTGCAGGTTCTACGTCAAAGCGCTCAGGCCGAAGATATCGCAACATAGACTTTCCATCAGGTTTTTCGTCAGTCATGATTGAACTCGGTGAAACACAAAAATAATGTTGAATAAATTGATACGAGTAAAGACAGAACCAAACAGAACATTGGCTTTATTCAACATTAAAACATTACATAGTAGTTTCCGAATTAAAAGAATAACACAGATGACAATGTCATAACGTAAACACCATAAACTAAGGTATACCTAAACAAGGAGATCATATCATTGTGTTACAGATATATTTCAATAATTACTTAAATAATTTTATTTAAAACTTTTTATCTGCAGTCTATTTAGAAAACAGAAAATGAAAGTTTATTAAACTAGCGGGGGCTTTATTAAGCTTCCGGACGCAAAATAGGCGCAAAAAGTCATCGAGTTGCGGAAACCGCCCGTATTGGATGGATAGATGATGGATGAAGAAGCAAGCGAGGCCGAATTACTCTGTTCAATACAATATTGATATAAGTAAAGTAAAAACTTATATCAAACTCACTAAAACATTTCTGAAGCCTTGAAATATGTATCTAGGAGAACTTTGTATACTAAAATCTTATCCTAGCTACTGACCATGAAAGCGGAGTGCGACTATTTTCCGCCTCCGAAAGGTACGTCTATTGTGAAACTTGTCATCGGTGGCACCTGCGAGATATCTCGAGCTAGTCGTGTATGGCGACCTAGTTGTGTATTTAGGTCGAGAGCGCGACATTGAATGTTGTCGCCGATATCCAGGGCTGATGATAGAGTTACCAGTCAATTTCGTTTTTTTCCAGAGCAGTAGTTAATATTATTATGATTTTTTCCTTTTTTATGAATAACGGGGAGACTCTTAGTCGTCATCATCCTCCTCCTCGCATCGTGTTCCTCATTACTAAGGGTCGTAATTCCCCCGATGGGAAGTTAATTTTCCTTTGATGATGCTCCTCCGTCGATTTCTGTCCTTGGCGTCATGGAGTGCATCATGTAGCTTGGTGTTCAGCGTTGAGCGGATTTGGTCAGACCACCTAGTTGGGCTTCGACCTCTCGGCCGTCATCATACCTGAAGTTAATTATTGATAAGGCTGAAGATGGAAGCGAGTCTCTCTCGGAATCCTTAAACACTCAGGAACTGGCATTGTTGTGTTCTAGCAGTTAGAGATTTAACTACACAACAATGCTGAAAAACAATCGTTAATATGGCGTCAAATGGATGGTGGTAGCTAGCCACGCGGACTTACAACAAGTCCTACCACCAATCAAACCGAACCCCCGCTGGAAATCGAACCCGGGACCTCTGGGTCTGATATCGGTGGTTGTTACCACCTAAAATAGACCACAGAGGAGGTTCAAAGGCCGTCATCATACCTGAAGTTAATTATTGATAAGGCTGAAGATGGAAGCGAGTCTCTCTCGGAATCCTTAAACACTCAGGAACTGGCATTGTTGTGTTCTAGCAGTTAGAGATCTAACTACACAACAATGCTGAAAAACAATTGTTAATATGGCGTCAAATGGATGGTGGTAGCTAGCCACGCGGACTTACAACAAGTCCTACCACCAATCAAACCGAATACAATATGTACCCCCGCTGGAAATCTGGGTCTGATACCGGTGGTTGTTACCACCTAAAATAGACCACAGAGGAGGTTCAAATTGTATGTAGAGTAATAGAACTACCGAGGTTTGGTTTGGCACTTGTGATTGTCTTGTGTTTGACGACCTCTATGTTAGTGGTTTGTAGGTTCACCGGCTTCAAAGTGTCAAATCCCGCACTCCGAACGCCTAACGGTATAACTTGTGCTATCGCTATAGCTATCGATTTTTCAAACCATCTAGAAGGCTCTCGCTGACGCTATCACCTTCATAGGTACTAAAAATGCAATAGCGAATCTAATAGATGAATAGAAATATGTAGGAATTAGACAAAACCATGTCGTTGAAGGGTTTTATGAGAGTTTGAAGTTTGATAGCTATAGCGATAGCATAAGCTATACTGATAGGCGGTCGGGGTGCCGGTAGGAGCAAAGATTGTATTACTTATCTATGTTTATAGGGGGCTGTTGATAGAGTTACCAGTCAATTAAGACTTCATTTTCGATGGCAGTAGCTAATATGGAAATGACAATATTTGCGGGCGCTAAGCTTTTAACAAAATAGTCCGAAGGTTTGTCATGTGTTTGACGACTTGAAGGTAAAGTGGTATGGTGTACACCGGTTTATGTATGTATTAATTCTTTAGTACTTATTCACCAAAAAGTTATCTGATGTGCTTAGGAACGCCACTAACCAATCCGCGTTGGGACTCCGTGGTAGGTCGTGGGTCATGGTCCATTCTCCATATCTATCTACACGGAACGCAAATACCCCAGCAGTGGGAACGTATTAAAATTGCTTATAATTAATGTGATATTGTTTCACTTACTCTCATCAATACTTTAGCATTTATTTGAGACAAATTCAACCCTGTCATTGCCTGTGGCATTTTATGTCACAATCGTAAGAAGCTATTCCTAGGGCCTAACTATTTAACAGCGGTCGTAAACGGATCATAATCGCATCGCAGTATGTGCCCGAGCACAATACATAATCTATATACTTAATTCAGGTTCGCAAAATTTGTGACGACTCGATAGGGACTTTGGCGCGTAGTACGCGGCCGAGTAAGGTATCAAATTAAAGGTACTCGAGTCTATTTGTTCCGAAAACTATAAAATATACAAAATGTTAAACATGATGATCACAAACTGCAATTAAAAAGTGTCATTATTTTCGCATAATTTGGAATTTTTCGTCGATCGACGAACCCGAGTATCGGGTTGTAACCGCCCTAGTTGCCTATATTGCTTCATGAAAAAAGAAAAAAAAAATCACAAAGTTTTTAATGTGGACTACAATGGGAATTTCGATAGGAAATTATGAGATTTTTTAGATGCTTGCGTCATGATTACGGATTGACTGCCCGCCGTATGGTAGTCTACATTGATTAAATAAAATAGACCACAAAATAAAGTTTAGTACCAGTAGGTACGCCTCTCCCGGAACCCTCAACCACTGAGGAACTGGCTATCTTATCTTTAACTGCCGGATCATACAAATTAGACTTAGGTAAGACTAGCTGCCGCCTGCGGTCTCACCCACGTGGTTCCTGTTTCCGTGGGTATATCGTGATAAAAAGTGTCCAGGCTATCTACTACCTTTTTGCCAATTTCATTCAAATCCGTAAAGTTAATTTAACTTGAAAGAGTCACATAAACAAACTGACATTACTTTCACATTTATAATATTGTATTAGTAGGTAGTGGTAGGGTTATTATTAATTATTTTAAAGACTACTGCAGCGTTAATGCGTTTTGTTTTATACAGTAACTATCAAATATATACTTACAGTTAATTTTCACCATAATACTGATTTAAGAAAAACTAAATCTAGTGCGTTGTTTTATTCCCAACATTTGAGTTCAACAGTAAAAGTAGTTAACACGCACATAATAATGAGCACTTTAACACCTTTACAAAAATATTTATAGCATTCATAAATTCTTGTTTTAACGCTGCGCAATGTTTTTAAATAGACAGATACAAATGAAGATAGACGTCCATCCAACCGTCTTACTGCAGGTACAAACTATTTGTAATTACAAAGTATTATAATACTACTGTGATCTCTAAAATTGCGATTTTAATAAATTTACGTCTGGCTGAAGAGCTTGAGAATATGTCAACAGTTATTTAATCTGTATGATAGCATTTGTTTGGCGAAATGACGACGTGACATAACGCATGTGACTCCAAAGATACGATATTAAACATTTCCAAGCGATTCTCTTTTGTAGGTCAACCTTTCAGAAACTTATAAAATACTAGCGGCGGCCCGCGGTTTTACCCGCGTGGTTCTCGTTACCGTAGGAATATCGAGATAAAAAGTATCGCTATGTTTTAATACAGGCTATCTAATATATGTGTGCCAAATATAAACCGTTTAGCCCTTAATAGGGCAAAGGGCAATTGCTTACCACCTCAGATTTTTGACCATAGAGCAAGAGTTGGTTTGTGTACACTTTCTTAAATTCAGTACCTAGATATAAAAAATGGATTACCATCGATATTTCGCGTACTTGTGATTAGCTATTTTTAGATTTTCATAAATAATGTTAAAAAGTATCCTAATAAACCTATAATAATGTATAAATAATTAACTCCGCCCTATTAAGGGTTAGAGTAGTTTCTTAAAGGATTAATAAACCAAACATCCTTACAAACCTAGGATATGAATTAGCCTCTGTGGTCTAGTAGTACAACCACCGGTATAAGACCCAGGGGTCCCGGGTTCGATTCCCAGCGGGGGTACATATTGTATTCGGTTCGGTTGGTGGTAGGACTTGTTCTAAGTCCGCCTGGCTAGCTACCACCATCTTATCTAAGCCTGACGCCATAACAACAATGTTTTCAGCATTGTTGTGTTCCGGCAGTTTGAGATAAGATAGCCAGTTCCTCAGTGGCTGAGGATTCCGGGAGAGGCTCGCTTCCATCTTTCAGCCTTATACTTAACATCTGGTATGATGAAGGCTAAGAGACTACCCGTCGTTCATAAAAAAAAAAAAAAAGTTTACAATGAAGGGTACCATAATAAACGTATTGTATAGTGGTTCGGCGGTTGACACGATCTATCCTTGGATTGGACATCAGTACATAGTACCTCCATGCTCACGGAAAGCCCACGGTTTCTCCTGTATTGTCATAACCTTTCCAAATAATTAATATTGGGGAACAGAGAAAGTAATGGAAGCATTTTTGAAACTTTTGGAAATTCACTCCATCATGTTTCTCATCTCAATTGTATGATATTACAGGTGGTAGGTCCTTCAATACGACATAATTGTACCAACAGCCATGCAGATTTCAATCCTACTATATATATATCCTACCAATAATACTCGTATAAATGCAAAAATTTGTGAGGATGTTTGGATGTTTGTTACTCTTTCACGCAAAAACTACTGAAGCGATTTGTATGAAATTTGCCACACAGATAGAAGATAGCCTGGATTAAAATATAGGCTACATTCTATCCCGATATTCCCTCGGGAACGGGAACCACGCGGGTGAAACCGTGGGCGTAATATTATAAATGCGAAAGTAGTTTGTTTGTTACTCTTTCACGCTAAAACTATACTGAACGGATTTGGATGAAATTTGGCACAGAGATAAAATATGGCTTAGATTAAAACATTAACCATGCAGGTGAAACTGCGGTCGGCCGCTAGTACTCAATAATGTATTGCTTGCGTTGGATTTCAAGACTTAACTTATATCCAACTCCTAACTATTGTATTTTTCGTCTTTTGCCACGACGAATGCTACGTCTTCTTTCATACCTATAATTATTTTAATGATTTACTATGTATTTTCGAGTCTTTTGCGTTCAAAAGCCACCGATTATTGGATGTACGAGGATACCTATGCTTTCAAAATGTTATCTTAATGTAAAGTTATCATGTCAGTCTTTCTTTGCCAGTTTAAAATTGTTAACGGTTACAATAACCATAAAATGTAATATTTTAATAAGTATTTTCCTTTTGTGATGGAAATTGACCTTACTGATATGTTAAGGTCACTTTTCAATTTGACGACTCTGTATGAAATAAAACAGGGAGAAAAATGCAGCCCTTGACTAGTTTCTTGCCGGTTCGTCTCGTTACAAGGTCTCCCGCCGTAGGGTTTGTGTACCGATGGCGTAGCTTCTTTGACGTTCATAAGTGCTTGTAACAGCCTAGACTGAATAAATGATATTGACTTTGACTTTGATTCATCTGTTTCCCAATACTAGTTGCAATTTGGAGACTTTTGCCTAAGGCTCCAGCGACTAGCTCCGACAATTTAAATAATCTTTTCGTCGGGAATCATGTTATAAATATAATTTACTACTTCTTGTTTTTGCTGATGGAAATGTTGCCTAGGATATGCAGATCATTTTTGTTATCGTATTTTGTCTATTTGTTCCAGTGACTTTGGCTCCGAGAATTAAAATAATCTTTTCGCTCGTTGAAAATCATGTCATGGATATACTTACCGACTTTTTTGCTCACGCGAATGTTGCCTAGGATAAAGATACAAACTTTATTGTTGTCGAGAAGGAAACGGGTTATGACTAACGATATTTATTTAGGTCAGTATCCAGAATTTTGTTTCATTCCACAAGATGGGATATTACATTTTCCGTTCCACGTCTCCCAGTTAACCTAAAAGTCAAAGCTTTAAGCAAAATATCAGATGTTTCTTTTGCTTTGTTTAGTAGCCCTTAGCGACAGCATGCACTTGTTTGAACCCGAAATCTAGATCAGATCCTCGCATCAAAATAGTTCGAATCGGGAACACCACATGCACCGGCTGCAGTCGCGTGGCACCACGACGGCCGACCGGCGGCGTTGGCGCATACTCCTTAACTTCTAAGCAGGTTAACCGAAAAATTGGAGATTTTATACTAGGTATTAATGTTGTGTACACAATGTGGTGTATTTTCGGCGCGCGCTTCGCTTAGTTCGGTAGAAGCGGTTCAGTAGCCACCGGGAGCGCGTGCGCGAACGTCCCTAGGTCAATCGCGATCGTGAGAGTGAAAAAGTGTAAGTGATTAGTGCTTATTAATCGATTAACGCTTGTGCTGGTGCGGTGACGGTGTCGCTTCGGTGCTAACACACTAATGCATGCGGTTGTGTGGGCGGACGACGGGCGAAATTTGATAAGGTGCGGGGCGGGTTGGTTGCCGCTTTTGTATGCGCGGAGGTGCTTCTCGCCGTCGACTATTTTTGTCGTGGCCCGGCTTCAATTTTCTGTTCGGCCGTCCGCGCCGCCGGCGCCGCCCGCGCCCGCGGGTTATGAGGACGTCTGCCAGGATTGGGGTCTAAGACCGTGGATCGACTGGAACCGTTGCTTTGCATGAAGCTTTATGGGAATTGTTTGATGAATATGTTTTTCAGTAAAGAATTTTGTGGTAACGATTTTTACTCGATAGTTCGAGGAGGGTGTTTTTTATCAATTGTACTTTCATAAGGAAAAAATACTAGTATTAACTTCTACAAATATGCAACCGATAGTGTTACATACGAAAGATGTATATAGGTATGCTGTAACGTTGTTTTTGAAATGAATAAAGTAGGAACGCTTTGAGCCAAAAATAAATTGTAGAACACACAAATTTCGTAGAATCTGGTGGACTGCAATTTTTGTTGACATTATTCCTTAAGTTTTTATGTTTATATCGAAATACAACATTTGCTTGATTTAAAACACTGCAACTAGGTGACGATCTCACTGATTTAATATGACAAGGCAAGGCAGATGTTATCACCAATCACAAGGTTAGCAAAACGCTGACGCCTCTACCACCAAAGAACTTGCACTAATCAAAAGCAAAACTCATCATAAAATGTTTTTTTTTCACTTCACCTGACGATGGCCACACGATCTTTACACATTTTCGCCTGTATCTGATATTCAACGTTGACCAATGATCAGCGATCATCGAACCCACTGCTATGTGCCAAAATGCCACTCTGACACACTATGAGCCACTAGAGATTAATGGCCAATTAGGCTATACTAGTGAACTTTCGATCTAAGATCGTTCCAATGTAGGTTAGTTATTAATTATCAATCGTCCCCTTTCGCATCACTTTGAATCTTCCTATAAATACAGGGTGTTTTTATTCTATGTGCCCAAACTTAAGGGGGAGGTTGTGTTATGTGTTTAGAACAAAATGAACGCATAATTTTTTTTTTAACTTAAATAGTGCTTTGGATATCTTAGCCCTGCGATAAGATAGCCCTGAGCCGAGCTTGGTGCACGCTCAATAGTTATTTTTACTGTTATTGATATTATTTTAAGTTTATTTTCTTTGTTTTTCATTGCTTAGGTAACGCTTGATAAAATAAAAAAGGGGTTTAAAAAATATATATTTTCATAATTTTGTTTTAAACACGTAACACTACATCCACCTTAACTTTGGGCACAAAGAAAAAAAAACACTGTATATATTAATTGTAGGTTCGATTCCCAGTGAGGGTTTACATTGTATTCGGTTTAGTTGCTGGTATGACTTATTATGAGTCCGCCTGGCTATCTCGTTATCAGCCATTTTTAATGTCCCCACTGCTGGGGCACTGGACTTCCTTATGGATAGATATGGAGAAGGACTCTGGCTTTCTACCACCAGTTTATCTAAGTCTGTCACCATAACAACATTGTTTTTAGCATTGTTGTGTTCAGGCAGTTACAGATAATATAAGTAGTTCCTCATTGGTGAGGATTTCCGGAGAGGCGCATTTCCACCATCAGCCTTATTATTGCTTAACATCAGGTATGATGAAAAGCGCTCTTCGTAGTAAGAAAAATACAGGCTATGCAGCTCCAGTGGGAACTGTAGCCACTGTAACATGAAGAGATCTATTGTAACTCTTCTCCTGGTTACAGTATCTCCTTTAGCCTGGAGACTTCCAGGAGGTCTATCTTTTTAGTTCCTCCGGGCCAATTATGTGGTAAATAAGTGATCCTGGTTGGATACTGCGTTTATGAATTAGGGGTCTGCAGCCACATAAGAGATATTTGGATCTTTCTCTGTATATTTTGCAATAACCACCTCTGTGGTCTAGTGGTGACACCGCCGGTATCAGGCCCAGAGGATCCGGGTTATATTCCCAGTGGGGATACAATGACATATTATATTCAGTTTGGCTGGTGGTAGAACTTGTTGTAAGTCCGCCTGGCTATATCCCACCCTTTTATCTAATTGTGATTGCTATGCAGCTCTGTGGACACTGTAGGTAGTCATTGCAACCTCAAGAGATCTATTGTAGCTCAGGAAGTCTGAAATATTTCTAAATTTAAGAGATTTTAGTTCCTCTGGGCTAATTGTGAATTAGGAGTCCGCAATCACATTGGACTGAAATGTTTGGGTCTTTCTCTGTCTATTTTGCTATAACCACCTCTGTGGTAACACCACCAGTATCAGGCCCAGAGGTTCCGGGTTACATTCCCAGTGGGGGTACGTTGTATTTATATTGTTATTCAGTTTGGTTGGTGGTAGGACTTGTTATAAGTTCGCCTGGCTATCTACCACAATTTTATCTAATTGTGACGCCATTACAACAATCTTTCTGCGTTGTTGTATTCCGGCAGTTAGAGATAAGATAGCCAGTTCCTCAATGGTGAAGATTCCAGAAGAGGTGCGCTTCCACCTTCATCTTTATCATTACTTAACATCAGGTATGATGAAGGCTAAACGTATCCTCGTTGTGTATGAAAAAAAGGCTCTGCAGCTCCAGTGGAAACTGTAGGTAGTAACGAGAAGTAAACGAGAAACGAGATAATAAGTAAATAAGTAGAGCTACAATAGATTTCTTGAGATTTTAAGAGATCTATTTGTAGATCTTCTTGTCCTAGTTAGACTATCTTTTAGCCTGGAGGCCTCCAGGAAGTCGGAAATCTTTCTAGCTTTAAGAGATTTATGCTCCTCCGGTCGAATTATGTGCTGACCCAGGTGGATAATCCGTTTGTGAATTAGACGTCCGCAGTCACGTTGGAGATGTTTGGGTGGTTTCTCTCTCTGGTATTGCAGTGACGGAAATGTCAGTGTCGAATATGTAACCACAAAACAAATATCAGACCACATCGCATTGATTGATTTGACGGGCTTGATGATGCAGTAGTACTGACCATGACTACTGAGCCAGGGGCGTGGGTTTGATCCTCGACCGGGATAAACATTAAAATTTGTATGATGATTTTGATTTGAGATCTGATTAGAAAATTACTAATCTGTATTTTGATTCTTCATGGTCCTGTCTGAACGCAAGTAACTTTTAATAAATCAGTGGGAACTTTTGCATTTTTGCATAGGATGACAGCATATAAATACCGCAAGTATTTTAAGTTTTGGACCGGTTTATCTCAAAAAATCCGCATAAAGTTACAAATAATTTCAGGAAATATTGTAGTACATTTGTTTGAAAAGTTATCAGACAAACACAAACATTGACAACAACAACAATTGTTTTGGTATTTAAATAAAATTACAATCTTAGATTTTCTTAGCATTTACGGAATGGGATTTGTTACTTTAATTTCTAGTACGAATCAGGGAACTTTTTTTTAGCCACTATTCTATTGTTTTACTTTACATTTGCCAACTTAAATCATTAAAATATAGCCGATAGTTTCGGAAACTGAATTTCGGGAAAAACTCTGGAACGCGTTTAGGTATCGAGTTGAAATTAAAACCATATATTCACGTTAACAATCTCTTCAAGCTGTGAAAAAATCAAACTTCAAAATTAACGTTAAAAAAGGTAAGGCCATTTATGCCGCAAAATTGTATACATCGACAATCTCTAGGGAATCAAAATTCATAGGATACTTTTCGTTGACCTAGAACTATGAAATTTGGCAGGTAGTGTCGTCTTTTACTACAAGTACAGGAAAAACTCTGAAAACTAGACGTTTGTAATTAAATCATGAAAAATTAGGCTTATGTTTTGGAAACTGAATTTCGGAAAGTTTCGGAAAAACTGCGAGACTCAATTCCTAAACAATTCATTATATATAACTTTTTAATTTTGCATTTTACAATGCTATATTTATGTGATACATATTAAACAAGAAAATATACTAGAAAAAAGCAACTAGTCTCATGTCGCCCTGACGGGATTCGAACCCGCATCCTTGGGAGTCCGGCCCAATGCACTAACCAATTTTGCTACAGAGACCTATGAGGACACGTCGAATTTTTCTAGTATATTCACCGTTCTACGGTGTTGGCCACCGTCGCTGGCCAAGGATGCGAAAAAGTCAAACTATTTGAAAATTTAAATTGAAAATTTATAAAACTTACTTCTACAATTCTGAATAAAGCCACCACCACCCCTTGGAGTGTAACTTTTATCCATTAAAGAAAATAATTTGTAAAATCTATACATAAATGTCGTAAAACACAATTGAATTGAGAACCTCCTCTTTTTGAAGTCGGTTAAAATCTAAAATAGTAAAAAAGTGTAAGAAGCGAGAGGCTGGCATAAACAAATGACATGTCAATGATGTCACGACCAAAATTCGTGTATTCGTGTCCTCATAGGTCTCTGTATAATAATTGGTTAGTGCATTGGGCCGGACTCCCAAGGATGCGGCTTCGAATCCCGTCAGGGCGACATGAGACTAGTTGCTTTTTTCTGGCCAACACCGTAGAACGGTGAATATACTAGAAACATTATTTTCTTGTTTAATATGTATCTATTCATTATTATTATTATGTACCTAGGGAGCAGTGGCGAGGGGCAAAATATGGCGATGTCAAAGTCAAAGTCAAAGTCAAAGTCAAAGATTTTTATTCAAATAGACTTATAGATAAGTGCTTTCGAATCGTCCATTTTTTATTCCTACCAGCCATTCAGGACATCTTTTAACTGATATAAGAAGAACGGCCGCAAGAAACTTATCAGCTTACAACTAACAGAAGCACCAACATTTACAAAGGAACATGTCGTTGCCAAACACAAATCTATAATCTTGCTGGTAAGCCGAACGCAAAATTTCTCTGTATGGCGGATCAGTGGGATAGGATGTCTAAAAGGGAAGCCGATGGGAAACGGTATAAATGGATCAATCGGCACTGCTAGGTAGGTACTGTGGACATCGTATATGTCTCCGCACTACAAGCAGGCCACTACACCGCTGTTGCTGGCTGGTTTTGCTTATGATCAAATTAAGAAGAGAGAGGCCCGTCTTGCGTAGATATGGACGGTCGCCTTGTCAGATAAAACATTTTAAAATTAATATAACGATAATAACAGTTCAAGCTAGTGCTTATTTACATATAGAATTACGTCCCCGTTACAGTACCTACAAATTTGTGCGGAACCCTCGGTGGGCGAGTCCGACTCGCACTTGTCCGGTTTTATTCTTCGAAACGTATCACTTATGAAAACATATTCGTTTCTTTTCTTTGCATGAAATGAAGTGATTAGGGACAAAAAGATATCATATTTTATCTATTAAAATGTTAATTTTTATCCTGGACCTTTCGCATTTTCTAGGGGTCGGCCTTCCCTGGTTTTTTTTTCTACTGTACACGGTTAAGTGCTAGGATCTACCCCCTAATTGTCTAACTTCAAAATCCATCACAATCCCTTTCAAAAGTATTGTGATTGTGATAGTATGTATGTATGTATCAGGGGCCGTACCGCGCAAGTGTCATTGGCATCGTAATCGGCTTCATTTGACAGATGGATGTAACACATTGCTGCTTCTTTTTGACACAAATAAAAACTTATCAAAGACTAAAAGCAATATGTCACATCCATCTGTCAAATGAAGCCGATTTACAGGTATGATGAAGGTTGAGAGTCTCCCCGTCGTTCATAAAAAAAAAAGTGATTATGGAATTGCGTAACTTATAGTCACAATCCCTTTCGAAACGAATGATGTTTTAAATGACACTTCATTTGACACTTTTCCATACATATGAAAGATATTTTCGTGTGTCATTTTGGTGAGACTGTTCAATTTCGTTAATTCAATACCTTTCAAAACTCGTCCCAATCACAATCCCTATCAAATGTCAAATAGTGACAGCCTGAAGTATGTAAATATCTTTCAAATAACGAATTGAAAAGGATAGCGATATATTTCACAATTTTGGTTGCTTAGTTACGATTGTGAATAACAAAATGTTCAATGATAAAAAAAAACTGTATGAAAATTTGTGTGAAAAAATAATTTCTTTTTTAAATCTGGTACCGCATGCGGTATCGCATTTTAAAAAGAAATTATAACTTAATACTTAATAACTAAGCAACCAAAATCTATGACACGGAGTGGGGGGGTGTAAGGTTTTTTCGTTACGGAATTTCTTGATTCGGTCGCCCCGCTCAAAGCCCGCGATAAAAGCTATGCAATAGCTTAAAAGCTCATGGTTAAAAGACAGTCCACGCTAAAACATCTTCAGTCAAGTGCTTGGGGGTCTTTGGCGATCTCACGCCCCGTCGTTGGGATGTTTAGGGCCACTTTTACCATACAGGCGAAACAATTAAGTAATTGTCGTAAATGATATACTTTTTGAAAGATCTCACTTTGAATGTATTAAATAATATTATTTTACATGTTCAAACCGAAATTTTTCAGAAGTTATATCATTTACGACTTTTTAGCTATGAGTATTTGTTTGTTTGTAAATATCTTCTCTGTCGATTGGCGTATATTTCATAGGTGTACACAAAAAAACGGGTTGCACTCTGGGAGTGCCGGCTGAAGTGAATTAATCGAAAATAACAATCAAAATCACTATATCTTGACCATAACTTCATAAAAAGTTGATGAAAACGGAGACCAACTTGATTTGGCAGTTTAATCAATTAAGACTGACCTAGCATCAAAATAAAAGTTGGAAGTAATGAGATATCTTTATATAATGGATGTTATTAACTAATATATGTAGATCTTTCAAGTGTGAGATCTTATGTAATTTGAAATAGGTCAACGGTAAATGGTCTTACGAATTTTCGATCAGGGTCACGTGTCCTGAAGCGACTTTAACATTTTTTACCCATCCCAAAAATTTAAAACTCTGATGTGCACAACGCCGCTAAAGAGTTTTCACTAAAAAAAAAACGAAATTTTTGGTACTTTAGGTAGGTATGCCAATAAGGTTCGATGTTAATGTTGTATCTTCAAAATAAATTACAGAGAAAACACACTGACTGACATTTCACGTGCAATCACGTGGTTCTGTAATCATTTTTTTGCCAGTTTCAATTTTCACGTGTACAACAACAGTCTCCTTCTTTTATGATTTTTTAATTTTTGCATTTTTCTATGCTATTTTATACTTATAATAAATTTCAAATAGAAAAATATTGGGAAAAATCAACTCGGCCACAAGTGAATTCTCAGATGTGATTTCACTTGTGGCCGAGTTTCCAATATTTTTCTATTTGAAATTTATCACTAGTCACCTCCTATTATGGATTATTTCGCTTTTTGTTTTTTTTGTATCACTTCTGTAAAAAACAAAATGTTACTCTAATTTGCCCGAAAAGAAGTGATTGGTGACAAAAAACCGTCACTATACCCTTTCCGAGCCTTTACCGAGCTTAAACGCTGGGTGGGATGGAGTGCGTGGTCTATAAGGCCGTGTGCTTCAGACGAGTCTAACATTTCGAATCACCCCTACATCTGTGAGCGAGGGATGCATAAAAGCATTTCTCCTAGTACAATAAAGTGGCTGTGACATACATCGGACATGACGAATCTATAAGGGTTTCCGTTTTTTGCCGTTAGGCTACGAAACCCTAAAAAGGATCACTTTTACCATGTGATCATCAGTATCCTTTTACAGCCTTTCTACATGCCTGTAAGGTTTCTCTTTCAGAATTAAAACGTTCAAAAATAATAAAAAGTGAAACATTAATTGGCCCTTCCCACATGAGTTGGCTTAGCCAGCCTATTAAAAGAGTAGTGAGGTGTGTAATCTTCACAGTAATTACTGGATTTCATAACAGTTTCTTATCACGTCTGGCAATCGACCAGTTGGGAACAATTAAATTGTGTAATGTACGTGATTTGTTGTTTGCATGGCTTAATGGTTGTTGTTGCAGCTTCTAAGGATGTTGAGCGATTTATATCTTTACTGTTTATATACCTATGCCTTATGCTACAGAATATATAATAGTAAGTAGGATAGAATACTAAAGGCCCTTTAAGGTATCAAGTGATGATAAGGAATCACGCTGCTCCCCGAATCCTCAAACACAGAAGAAATGGCTATCTTAACACTAATTACCGGAATACAACAATGCCAAAACATTGTTGCTATGGCGACAGACTTAGATAAGGTGGAGGTAGCTAGCCAGACGGACTCACAACTAGTCCACAACCAACCAAACCGAATACAATATGTATCTCCACTGGGAATCAAACCCTGAGTCTGATACCGGTAGTTGTTAGCACTAGACCACAGAGGCGGTTACTGGTTGTATTCGGTTCGGTTGGTGGTAGGACTTGTTGTAAGCCCAACTGGCTAGCTACTACTATCTTATCTAAGTCTGACGCCATAACAACAATGTTTTCAGCATTGTTGTGTTCCGGCAGTTATAGATAAAATAGCCAGTTCCTCAGTGGTTGAGGATGCCGGGAGAGGCGCGCTTCCATCTTCAGTCTTATAACCACTTAACATCAAAACGATGAAGGCTAAGAGTCTCCCCGCCGTTCATAAAAAAAGCGTCTGAAATCTCACTTATCCATGATATTGTAAGAACATACCCAATCCGAACAAAAGTCGTTTAGATACCTATTCAAAATTTAAACAGGACAATAATGGCAAGGCAGGACCTAAATTGACCAACGTATTATGTGATTTGTCTTTTATTTTTTGTATTCATGTTTTGTTTGTAATGCCTGGTCAGTTTCACCCGAGATCTTTTCGTAAAAACATGTGTTGTGAGACTTCATTTTAAATCAATGTACCGTACAATTACTATCCTGAAATCCTCAACCACAAAGGAAATGGCTTTCTTAACTCTAATTACCGGAATACAACAATACCAAAACATTGTCGCTATGGCGACAGACTTAGATAAGATGGAGGTAGCTAGCCAGACGAACTCAACTAGTCCTACAACCAACCGAACCGAATACTGACGCCATAACAACAATGTTTTTAGCATTGTTGTGTTCCGGCAGTTAGAGAGATAAAATAGCCAGTGCCTCAGTGTTTGAGGATGCCGAGAGAGGCGCGCTTCCATCTTCATTCTTATCACCACTTAACATCAAAACGATGAAGGCTAAGAGTCTCCCCGTCGTTCATAAAAAAAGCGTCTGAAATCTCACTTATCCATGATATTATAAGAACATACCGAATCCGAACAAAAGTCGTTAAGATACCTATTCAAAATTTAAACAGGACAATAATGATAACTATAGATTTATCATTGATGATGATGATGATACATTTATGTTGATAACCATTCAAGAAAATAATAATCAACTCTATTAAATCAAAATAGCAGCTTTGCCATGACACATAATATAGTGTCATGGCAACACAAGCTGAGGCAAGACCTAAATTGACCAATGTATTATGTGACTTGTCTTTTATTTTTTTGTAGTCATGTTTTGGTTGTAATGTCTGGTCAGAGTTTCACCCGAGTTCTTTTCGTAATAACACCTGTTGTGAGACTCCATTTTAAATCAATTATAATATTATTTGAATTATAGTAAATAACAATTTTAAAATCGACTTCAAAAAGGAAAACATAAAAATGAAAACCAAAAAATACCAAATAGTTAAACCCCATAATTACAACAATTGGTAGTCGAAGTCGGTGCCAGCTAGAACGAAAGGAACTGAACGTAGGTATTACCAACAAGTAGAAGTGCAATGTAGAATGCACCATTGATGCCCTGGCTGGCTGGCACCGACTCCAAAGCGTATATTTTGAAGACGGTTTCTCTTGTAATTCTGGGGTTTTATTATTTGGTATCTATATTATAATACGGCAGTGAAGCCGCTTCTCCTCCTAAACTAAAAGTCGCACAATCAAGTGCAATACACTGTTAGAAAGGTATTTGTCTGAAGTGGTCGGATAAGTCGAGAAATTTAGCAAAAACTCAAATAAAAAAAAATAAAAAAAACAAAAAAAAAAAACTTTTTTGAATGTTATTATGTGTTTTTTGCGCATTATGCGCACACGGGTTGCTCGTTTTTTTTATAACCTCATTCTTTCTTTGAAGTGGGTTTAAAAACTGGGTACTGGTGAAATCCAAAAGAGCGCCGCCATTAAATATAAGAAAAGAAGAATGTCTGATCAATAAAAATTGTTCTCTCTCTCTCAATAGAAAATTCGTAGCTCCAAGTTAACTAGAAAATTCCTCCCTCGGAACGAAATCTGACAGGCAATAGCGTGTAACCTTCAAACAGTGAAACTAAAATAAACTACCGCTGAACGGACCGACTATTCATAGCCGAATCATACCAGCAGAAGGCCTTAGCATAAATATTTTTCACACAAGATTATCACCTGTCCCCCTCGCACCCATCCGAATCCATAACACTGTCTCTTTCCACATGGCCAACAGCCAACTTCTCGTCACTCCCGTTACGAAATATGAAATCTAATTATGAAGATAGTTATTATAAAAAAAATGCATTGCAACTCTCCAGTATCAACTTTGAAACAATTTAAAATATTCGAAACGAAAACGGTTTTATGAAATGAACTATAGCCAAAGTCTGCTCCAATATGTTTGAAGTTCATTCCCTCTTAACGCTAAAACGCTCCAATTGATCTTGAGGTATAGCAACCGGCCATATGTGTTAAACAAGCTTTTGCCCTCGACTTTGTTCGCGTGATTAAGATTACGCTGAGACACATAAATATTTATGTTTGATCGACAGCCTAAACAGAAAGATCCTAACCTCACTCAAATTTGACGGACTTTCATACAAGCTTTCATCGCCTATTTTAACCCCTTGGGTGGTGAATTTTAAAAAAATATTTCTTAGTACTCATCTTCACCATAAAAGGTATCTACCCTCCAAAAATGGTCTGTCTACTTTCAGCCTTTTGGGCTACACTAACATAAAAAGAATCAATGAACTAATTTAGAGTGTTTTAGTACACAGCTTCAACCTTTTTTTCGTCTTCGGGGGTGGAACTGTAAAATACTCTGAGACACATAAATATTAATGTTAAACCGACACTTATACGCAAAATTTGAAGATCCTAACATCGAAACTGAGCGGATTTTCATACAAAATTTCATCCCCTATTTTACCCCCTAGGGATTGAATTTTGAAAAATCCTTTATTTTTGCTCAACTACAATATGAAAGGTCTACCCTCCAAAAATGGTGTCTCTACTTTCAGCCGTTTGGGCTCTACTCTCATGTCAACAATAAATATTTTTTTATATATACTTATATAGATGCATGCTATTAGCATGCATAATATAACATAATTTTTGGCCGTTTGCTGCAAAATTAATTTTACAAATTCGTATAATATAAAGTATAACGTAATTTGCTTGCCAAACTTTAAAATTCGATACATTTTCAAGCTTTGACAAGCAAATTACGATATGCTTTATACGAATTCGTATAACGAATTTCCGTGCAACCTGCCAATAGCCTTTGATAACTACAGTAAAATACCGAAGCCACATTTCATACCAATTTCATGTTCAAGTCTTCTGGAAGTCAATCCAAACGCGGCTGCGAGTACCAACTAACAAACGCTCTCTAATCTTACGGCGGTAGAAATTGGTCACAAGACTTACGAGAAAATCCGGCAAGAAACTCATCAAGGGCTGAGTGAGTGAGATTTTTCTCCCAGTTTCATTGCAAAAGGAGTCCTCAACAGAAAAATGAAATCATATAAATTAATTCCAAGAAAACTTTCCATCACAAAACCCAACTTGTCTAAACTAACTTTACTAACTTTTAACCGCTTCTGTGGTCTAGTGGTATAACCACCGGTATCAGACCTAGGGGTCCCGGGTTCAATTCCCAGCGGGGGGTACATATTGTATTCGGTTTGGTTGGTGGAAGGACTCGTTGTATGTCCGCCTGGCTAGCTACCACCATCTTATCTAAGTCTGACGCCATAACAACAATGTTTTCAGCATTGTTGTGTTCCGGCAGTTAGAGATAAGATGGCCAGTTCTTCAGTGATTGAGGATTCCGGGAGGGGCTCGCTTCCATCTTCAGCCTTATCAATACTTAACATCAGGTATGAAAAGGCTAAGAGTCTCCTTATCGTTCATAAAAAAAAAAAAAAAAAATACTTATTGCTAAATTATATATAGGAAGCAATACGACTTGGGTTTTCTAGCATCTGTACTAATCCGAAATATCGAGCTACGATGATTCGTGACTGAAGCTACCAGAATCTCAGTATCTGTAATTTTTAAACATGCACTTATTCAAAAACAGTAAAGCAGGAAAGTTTGTCATCAATCTAATCTTCGGAAGTGCGGGGCTTTTCATTTTGGTGAAGACAAGTTAGATTAGGCCTCTTAGATACGAAAAAAAACCTTCATCTTCAACTATTTTTAGGTCCCCACGGCGGGGTACTTTCTTTCTTTCTTCCTTTCCTAAGGATGGATAGAGAGATTGGGCAATGCAATGCGATTGTAAGTGCAGTCGAGGTTTCCGAATATCGTAGGAGCTAGAGATTATAAGTTTTTGGTGACCCATCCCGTGGGCATGAAGATTCTTAAGCGCCACATTTGTAGACAAAAAATCAATTATTTTTAGGATTTTTTATTTTTCATTTCATTTGTCATAAAAAGATTAACATTTGTCATATAAGATAAAAGTTGTTACGAGGAGATCTTGGAAAATGCCCAATCGGACGACATCGCAGCTGACCACTGGTTTTTACTAAAATTCTAATTGCTCATGTCACTTCTAGTTGCTCCTCCGTTGCAGGAGTAGGTAATTAATTGTTGGCCGACATTTCGCAACTATTTTCTATTTTTACGACACAATAAAGAGAGCTGTCTCGACTTGTTACCCAATTAGCGACAATGTCACTGTTAATTTAGAAAATCATTTTTGGCACAAGACTTGGATTAGGACAACGAAATAATTTCGAGTATTATTATTTACTTACATTTTTAGCTAATGAGTCAAAGATTATAATAAAGATTAGATTAGAATATAATAATATTATTATTTAAATTATGACAAAATATTCATTTTATTTCAATACGTAACTGATTACACCGTAGTCATGGCGCATGCAACTGCAGCGAAATATCGGGGACTCGACAACAAATACAAACATGGTTAATATCCCGTTTTTAGGGTTCCGCAGCCTAATGGCAAAAAACGGAACCCTTATAGATTCGTCATGTGCGATGTATGTCACAGCCACTTTATTTGTATAAGTGATATAGTCAAGTATGTTTAGAAGTGAATGGTATGTATGAAGTGTCAATATTAGAACGACGCTGTTTTTGATTCAGACAGACTCAACCAGAGACCAGGGGACTAATTGTCTAATCTATCGCAATCCCTTTCAATTCGTTATTTGAAAGATATTTACATACTTCAGGCAATCACTATTTGACATTTGATAAGGATTGTGATCGGGACGCGTTTTGAAAGGTCTTCTTCTTTCTTAATTAATGGCGTGCTCGCGTTAAATACGCGAATTTTGGAGTAAATATATTTTAATAGAAATTGTACGGTAGATTGAATAAAAAATGGAGCCTCACAACACGTGTTATTACGAAAAGAACTCGGGTGAAACTCCTTTTGAAAGGTATTGAATTAACGAGATTGATCTGTCTAAGCAAAGTGACACACGAAAATATCTTTCCAATGTATTTATTTATTTCATACAATGCAAGTTTACAGAGATATTCTCCCAAGCACATGCAAGTCACACGCATGCAATATAAATAAATATACAAAAAATATGCAAATAATATTAGAACAGATAGTAGCAGTACCTATATTGTTAGACTTTAATAACATAAATAAAATAAATTAATATTTCTTACACTCACACCATTAACCTAGCCCCAAAGTAAGCATTGTAAAGCTTGTGTTATGGGATACATATATAAATATAAATACATATAATTATACATATATAAGTATTTATGTGGAACCTCAGAGTAAGCGATACTTTGAAACCTGTGTACGTACCACTCTACCACGGATGTCGTCGAAATAAGACAATTAGTTAAAGACGAGTTTAAATAATAATCAACAGAATATTTGAAGATAATAATAGAACTAGTAACATAATATAAAAATGGAAAGTCACAGTCAACATTTTAAAAACAGTCAAATACAATAATTAAAATAATATCAAAGTAACTTAATGTCAAAATTACTATGCCAGATTTCAGGGTAAAATAATTTGTAAAATTTGTAATTTGTACAAATACCTTTCAAATAGATTGTGAAGGTTTTAAAATAAGACAATTAGTTCTCGATAAAGATAAATTTCAGTGTATTTTTTTTTATATTTTTTTTTCAAGATTGTTGCATTTTACAATGCTATTTTCATACTTATGATAAATTTTAAATAAAAAATATGATTAGAAAACCACTGACCCAATATTTAGGTGACATCACTTGACACCTACATACGAGTACAGAGCCCTTAGTACGAGTTGACATTTACTACCAACGTCGTCGATAACTATCGAATCCTCTACTCATGTCGGTAAAGCAGTCTATGGATATGAAAGAGACAAAGCGATAGTTTTCGAAAACGATTTTATACTAAGGGTACAGTACATACCTATACGAGTACATCGATCTGTAGGGCAAGCACGAATAACTATCGAAATAGTATCGAGTAAGTATCGAGCACGTAATGTCAAAAAAAATGTATAGGAAAATGTAGTTCCGTTTACATCCGGTAGGAACTCAATATGTCATGGTTTTTTTTTTACTTTACTTCCTCGATACTTACTCGGAAGTTATTTGTGCTAACCCCACTGAGCAAAATTTCCGTAGCTCAATCAAACTTTGTTGAATTTCAAATTAACCATGAATTAGTGTCAGGACGTAAAATGTTCACGATCGTAACCAGGTTTCATTGGGGAATTAATAGCATCAGCTTCTTGCAATTCGTATTTTAAGGTATGGATAACGTGATTTCCCGTTGAATGTGTATATTTCAAATAAACAAATAGGAATAAACTCTAAATTCTATCGTTTCCTCATAATCGGTGAACGGATGTAAAGTCGTTGAATAGTTACATTACAGATAGGTACCGCCGAACACAGGCCGTTTGGTATTTCACTTATTTATTTATATAAAACTAAATCAGTAAGCCTCCACACTCAGAATTTAAATTGGAACGACTATTTCGGGAAGGCTCAAGATGCGAGAGGGATATTTATCAATTGACGACAATTTTGGGGTACCTAGTGGTTGGATTGCCGATCATGTTATAAAGAAATGTTAAATCGTGAGTAATCAGAGACACCTCAATATAGCTATTACTTATACATTAATTGATGTCACTTCCATAACATTCGAATAGTCAACAGACCACTCGAGTACGGGAGCTGTTCTTTTTTAGCAATTTCATTCAATATTATTTCATCAATTGCTATAGAATCTTCGTCTAATTCTAGAACTGCATTAGTGTTGAGATCCATCTGGATAAGTATTTGTGATAAATATTTACTGAACAAATCAACACACCCGACCAGTGCGTAGGCGTGACGCATTGTTGATACCTGATGCGCTATTTTGGTATCAAAATTGCGACTGCCGTTTCCCCTCACTATAAATATCCGATTAACGACTTCCATACTATTTTTGTTTTCGTCATCGATAATCGAAAAGCTTTGGCAGTTCACTTCATGATTAACGGTTCGCTGTTATGAATTTCGCTTCAGTTTCAGTTGATTTTAATAGCTCTTGCTTTAATAGATAGCGAGAGTCAATTTACTTTTACAGTTCTTGACTTTATTTGCTTTTTAATAACAACATCTTCTGACCAAATCTTCCTTTTGGCCACATAGCTCTCACGATGAAGCATGACCTTCTTAGATTCTTTTCGCCTCAACTACCGAATCGAAGAACCAATGTTCGGATTCAATTTTTTAAATAAAAACTTTTGTGTCTGTCATCGACACGGTAAGAAGACTAGATCCTTATTCCTTACTTATTAGTACCGTGACAACTAACTAAATGTATTATACATTAGTTAGTTGTACTGAGTTCAAGTTGAAATGTATTTCAGGAAATAATATAGTGTTTTCATTAATACTAGTGCTAGCTACTAAAATAAATGGCTCGTGTTGATCTATTACTAATAATGATTAGCATACATTACAAATGTCACGGCAAATGTTTTCGCAATGAGTTCACAAAAAACAATGCACATTGATTGCTCTAGAACCATTTCGCCAATTTCCGGTTTGTGTAACGCTTGCCAAATACTTGCATTGAGTGTGCACAATACCGTTATTTTGCTATTCCACATCCGACAATCATTTCCTGCACCGTTAGTGTTAAAATTAGTCATTTCTATGTAACTCGTGATTCTGAAACCACGCAGAGTCCTCCCACTTCGGTTCGGTTATAACAATTCGGTGGGTGTTACAAACACAATTACGTATGTATAATTCTTGGATAGAGATTTTGTCATGGGTCTTAAAATACATGTTCCAATTATTGGGTTGGAATACAGGTATTTCTGTTGATCAGCTACCCAAGATCGGAGAATAAGTAAATGAATGTGATGAGAGTAGAAACGAAGGAAGTGAAATATGTAAGGAATGATTCTAACAAGTGGAAATTAGCTACGAGTATCCCTGCATCCCTGCGAGAGAACAGCATGATCTTTTTCTCTTAACGTATGAGGATTAGTGGCCACCTCTGGTGAAGAGTTTATCAAGTCGCCTATAAGGCCTCTGACTTGGCTTAACGATTGTTACCAGATGACAACTGAAGGAACCCCTGGATTAACGTACCCTCCGAAGCACGGAAGCGCTCAATTGCAATGCCACTGTACAGTCACCCTTCCAAAACCTGGCCAGAGCTTTGCTTAACAAACGTGATAAAATACGATCAATCTGTTAAGATATATTGGTATATATCCTCAGTTGTTTCTGAATGTTTGACACTAATTCTCTTCGTCGTAGTGTAAAAAAATTTAGTATGACATACTGAAAAGATGGCGCTTAGCCTTCAGCGTTGGCTGTTTGCCAGGCAGTTACCTGCGTGAGGTACACAAAGTATAAGTATTGACTAGTCACTAGGTCAGAACCGCTGGAACTATAAACAACATGAGCATATAAACACTTCATGAGAAGATAAAGCTGTGTTATTCAAATGGAACTACAATGTTGTTCACTTAAATCTAGGTCTTATAAAAGTAGAACCACAAAACAAAATAAAACCGAGTTTTCCTTGGCAGGATTTTATAAGGTATTTCTCGTAAGATTTCTCACTTTAGCTTTCTGAACCGATGGTGTTGCTTCTTGGATTTTCAACAGCCTGTGTATGCCTTGAATGGAAAAAAAAATACTGCAGTTTGTAAGGTATCACATCCCGTTGAAACCAACTGCCACATAATACGTTTAGCACTTATCATATTTTCGTTCTGTCACTTTTGACTTCAAACGAAAGACTGACAATGTAATTTTAAATTAGTTTAGCCCTAAGTTTAGTGAGGTTGGTGAAAATCCGCCTAACTGATTGTAAAATCTTGAGTGTCTGTTTGGTAACTTAGTGCCAGAGATAAATAGCAGTTTAGTTTTTTAAAGCTCCAAGGTAAATGAGTTTGCCGACCATCTTTTCGAGGAAATGTTTATATTCGGCTTAGATATAACGACTTCTTCCTCATCCGACTGGCTAACTACCTCATATACTTATATCGCTACCACAACAATTTTAACGCAGGTCCCAAAAAATTTTTTTCTTGATGTTCTGTGATTTTAAGATTATTGTGTTCCAACACCTGCAGCTAAAGATAGGCAGTTCTACAATTTCTAAGGTTTTCTTCTCCATACTGAGGGATAGCTATTCATATTTTACAGACGTTTTGACAGCACACTATTTTGATTAATGAAAACTTTCATTCTTATCTAAATAACAATATCCAGCATATAAAAAAAAAACAAATGTTCATGTTCAAATTAATTTTCATGCATTATATAAACGACCTTAGTTCTAGAGTAAGCTGGAACAGGTACCTATTGTTAATCGTTGATGAATAGTGCACCCGGTAACCGGATGTTTTGTCCAGCGAAAATCCCCGTGGGTATAACACAGACAGTTGTTTGTGTTATACCCACGTATCTGGCTCTTATGATCTTCCCACAATTACGGCTTCACCATAAAACAAATTAAAACATTCCTCACACGACGTGAAGTAACGAAAACAATGAAAATTTCAAAGGCGAACATTGGTTTTATTAGAGCGCTTTTCAATACGTTTACTTATTGTTTTGGTAAAACGATAACTGCTTTTTTATCTGATAAAATTGTTAGAGTAATTTCTTTTAGTTGTTTTGTTAATCGTAGGAGAGAAAGAAACGGTAAACCCTTACCTGCAGTTCTTTTTCAAATGTTAACTAGCATTTGTAGAATTACTTCTTTGTTAATAAGCGATTCATAAACCAAAACCATTATTTTTATAATGCCTTGGATCACACCATATGGTGTATGTAACAGACAGTGACTGGGTATGATTAAAACATTCCAAACAAAGTAAACCTATTCGTTAATTATATTAATAAGATGGCAAAAGCTTGTATCCAAAAGTGACCTATAGCTTTAATAGTACTAAATAGCTGACTCGTACATAATGAACAGGTGATACTTACACAGCTAAATCTGTCCACTGATTGAATTACAGCTCAGCCTAGGAAACATGTCATATCATACATCAACGGAACATTGGTCAACGTCCACATCACATGTCCTGACCTGTCCTTCAATTTGACACCCAACTTTTTACGATCACCTGACTCCATTCTCCAGCTGCCAAGAGGCGTTGCAGACCATTTGCAGGCGGTCCCGAAAAATAAACAACGAGATTTACAACGCTAATAAAACTATTCACATTTGTCTGTCAAAATTGAACAATATCTACACAGCTATAAACGTTGTATGTTGACAGCTAATTACATGTAGTCACCAGTTATTACCGAAGGTTATGGATAAAAGGTTTCACAAATATTAATGTAAAAACTACTTTAAGCCAGTAACCACTTTGTTCGTCAGATATGACGAGAAAATGAGATACAATAAATATTAAATTGTTGTGAGATCACCGGCGATCTAATGATACTTTACGAATTGACCTTTCTAGTGAAGACCCCTGTAAGTAAATAAGTTGTTACTCTCTGAAAAACAAAATTATAGAAATCTGTTCAGCCGTTTGAAAGAAATGAGGTAATAGAGAATATTACATATAAACATAATACAAACATATACATAATAAAAACATAACCCTTTCCTTGCAGTCAGATAATAAACTACTAGTACTTCTGAAAAGTCCAAAGTTAAAAAATAATTCAAACCGAATTACTGGGATGCGTGGTTCGTGTTTTATTAAAAGAAAGCTCTTCCTGAATCTCCTGTTTTTAAAGTCTGATATTTTCTAAAACTATCATTTACTTTCATTGAAGTTTCAAGAGACATTTTAAATCGTGTAAATTGCACATCAAAAGTGAATCCGTCTTCTGTAATCGATTTCTCATGGATACATTAAACCTGGTGTCAGTCTGGCCATTAGATCAGAATCTATCTTCAGCGGAAAACACCTCAGCATCAGTGACGTTACATTTTTATTAAAACTGAATTTTAAGGATGCGTGAACCATGTTTTTTTTAAAAGAAAACTCTTCCTGAAGTCTTTAGTCTGGTATTTTATAAAAATATCTTTTACCCTCATTGAAGTTTCAATTTAACTAGCAAGAGATATATTTAATCGTGTGAATTGCACATCAAAAGTGAATTCGTCTTTCTGTAATCGATTTGTCATGGATACATTAAACCTGGTATCAGTCTGGCCATTAGATCAGAATCTATCTTCAGCGGAAAACACCTCTGCATCAGCGACGTCACGGTGACGAGTCCGTTATCCAACCGACGACGGCTGCAGCGGCCCACGCGCATACCGGCCCGCCCGCCTCGGCTGGCAGCCAACATTTTCATAGTTTAGTTACGATTTCGAAAACGACCCGACGCGTCCCGCCGCCGGCGACGAAACCGCCCGATTTCTCTAACGAATCCAGTTTCGTTAAATCTTCGTCAAGTTCTCGATTATCCACAATAACTGTTTGAGTGTTGTGTTCAAATTTTATTAAGTGTATCGTGATACCATTGGATTTTCCTTTTTTCAATAGGTATGTAAAAAATTTCATAAGTGAAAATTTAACGTTTTTTCAGACATTGCGCAATACATTCGGAAAGTCTTGAGTGGTAAAAAATTATGGTCCTAGTATAAATCCCTGTGGTATCGCTCGAGTGTCTGCGCTCTGTACTGACTACTTACTATATTAGTACGAGTTATTTTAAGGTTTTATTATGGGAAATCATGCAATAAAAATGTTAGATAATCGTAGGAAGTACAGAAGACGCAAAGTTATAAAAGCTCGGCGCAGCTGAAACTTTTGTGGATACAGAAATAGATCAAGACGTTTCGTTCACACTTGAGAAAATTTTAACACAGGACACCCACTCGCTTACACTTCACCTTGCCCCACCAGATGGCGCTGACCGCTGCGCGTGAGTCACTCGATGCTAAGAGCTTTCAGTGCAAGTGGCTTCAGTGATACTACTACGATAAATCGACTTTAGGTCGGCTTTCGATATGATTTACTGCGACTTTGATTTATGGTTAAATAATCAAAATACGTGAAGTATGATTCTACATTATGTTGTTAAAGCTATTTATGTATGTTCGCTATTATTTGAGTTTGAATTAAGATAAATAAAGGAAAGATGTTAATTAGGGGAAATAGGTTAATGGTCATTGGTATCTAATGCAATACAATTTTAAATTTCAATGATGATGATAAGATTTTCAAAGATAAACTTCTTAAATATAAAAAGGAAACCCCTTCACCGGAACTCTTTTTTTCTTTGTATGTTGGTTTAAAAGCCTTAAATATACGAAGCAGAGAAAACTATATCTGACAAACTTAATATTATTCAAGCATATTTACTGAAACTAAGCAAACTTTAAAAATACAAGCAACAACAGGCAAAGGCCGGACTTATTTAAATTGACAAATTATACACCTTAACATATCCATATACCTTAACGTATCAAGTGGTCCATGTCTACGACATAAACTTTATTTTCGTTTATTTAGCATTCACCTTAACATTTTACAAATTATTATATTTTACATAATATTATTTAATAATCCACTGAGGTTTGGTATTACATGACTTTTCTACTTTCTTTATTTTTCCAACAAGGTTAAATAATTAATATAGTGCGGAGGAATTAAGCAATTTTTTTTCTAAGATATAGCCTAATTTTGAGAAAAGTTATAGACCCTCCAACATTTTCACAAGGAGAAGATTAATTCTACCATCTCTCAATATTTATGCCGAAAAACCATTTGGCCCTTTTGCATCAACAAAAATAAAAAGTGTTATTATTGCCATTCTTTGAGTTCCAACAAAATCAACTACCTGTATGTCTGTTTCCTTTTACAACTAAAACACAGTATGAATTTTAAGAAAAATTGAGAGGTAGGATATACATTGCAGAGGACATACTTTTACCTTTGAAATTTTGAAGTTATTCCTAAGAAACACGATATGGATACTTAACTTAGAGTACACACGGTAGAAGTCGCGGAAGGAACGCCAGTACTAAAACGTATCTGCGAAAATTAAATTGTACAATACCTATTGATAACTTTTTAATTTTGCAATTTACAGTGCTATTTTCATGAAATAAATATTAAACAAGAAAATATACTAGAAAAAAGCAGCTTGGCTCATGTCGCCCTGACGGGTTTACTGATACATGTGCGTTGTTATTCGTACAGACAGAAGTAATCTTGATACACATACATATAGATAATAATACTGTCAATGCCAATAGACTAAAGCGTTGGATATTCACTTCCTATTTGATGAAGGATCGACAGAATGTAACACCCTAGTTGCGCTTGACAAACTGTTTTTTGTTTACAATAAGAAGGTTTAATAGTTTTATTTCAATGGACAAATATGAAAATCTTAGAATTGTCACCAACATTAAATTGCAGTTGCAGCAGATGCTCTCATCTTCACCAAGGCTAAACAAACCAACAGACATTAACCCAGTTGGCAGACTCTAGTCCTTTCGATTTATGAAATAATAATCTATTTGTGTCTGTTTTTGTTTGTTGTACTAGCAATTGTAACTTTACGATTGGATGACATCTGCAGTTACTTTATAGTAACTCTTGATCGTAAATTATAATTAGACCACTGTTAATACTTCATGTTCTATAATCAATACAATATAACTTTACCTCTGCTGTCGACCAAGAAACAACATTTCATTGTCAAACTTATCTTTATTCAACTGACCGTATTTTTGAATCGTAATCGACCGTATTTTGAGGCTGACGACATGAAGAACGAACGCAAGAAATCTATCAGCTTTAACAGAAGCAACGCCATTCACAAATATACATACTTGTCGGTATCAATAAAAAATCGTACATTATTAGGCTAAATACTTTAGGAAAATGTCTATTGTGGTCATGTCCTAGGATAAGACAATGATCCTTTTATAAAATTCACATTCGCAGATCACTTTTAACTGGTTTCACTATCCTGATAGTCTTGAGCTTTCCCGGATGGATTAAAGTAGAAAACTAACTTTTCTTTATTTCGTCAGAAACGACGGTGTCATGAACATCCAAGGAAATCTGTGTCTGCATGTGTTTCTGTGTGTGTGTGTGTGTGTGAGAGCACACACCCTTTCCCTTGAGCTCCACTATACCTACCACTGCTCTACACCAGTTTTAACTCGTCGGTTAAAAAGTCTTGAATACCCATTCTACGACATCGGTAGGATTTATATATTAAATGTTTTTTCATCATTTATGAAACTAACGTCCTCATAATCATAATATTCTTCTTCTCTCTAGTCTTCATCAACTTTGGTGTAGGACTTCATCAAATCGTTCCTCCTATTATTGTTTTGAGCAGCTGTTAGGGTCCAGTTGCCGCCTAATATTTTCATGATGTCATTTTTCCATGGCATTCATGGCCTTGCTCGTGATTGTTTTTGTGTCATAGCCCATATCTAAGTAGTTAGTAAGCATTTTTACCAAGACTCTCGCTTGCTGATAATGTAGCTAGCTCATTCCCATTTGACTCTCGCCACTGAGCTGTTTTCTGAGCCGCTTTCTTTCCCCCAGAGAAACACCTACTAACTTTTTCTCCTTTGCCGAATATAGTGAGTGAAATAAATGAAATTATTTCATATCAAGTTATGATGGTTTATGATGTACAGTCAACAGCTGCTACGACTTTACATATCTGTCAAATTTCTCGAATCGACTTTGGACTATCAGACATATGCCGTTGAGTTCAGATTAGTCTTTAAAACATTTTGTATAAACCATATAGTTGCTGTTGACTGGACTTTTGATCGCATACCATTACCGTTTTGACGTTCCTGATAACGCAGTTCTATCACCTACCGTGATAGTAAGGACAACGTAGCGTGGCAAGTGATTAATGTATGCGTCCCGCGTTGTTGGGTATCATCATTATTAACTTACATGCGTATTTATAAAGAACTAGTTTCAGTTCCCGTGGGAAAATCAAAAAAATCCTTTCTTAGTGCTCGCCTACATCGTTTAAGGATCATGTATGCAAAATATCAGCAATCGGTTCAGCCGTTTGGGATTTGCCTTGTCTGTCAGTTAGTTAGTCGATATAGATACTTTCGCTTATTCTGATATCCCAAACGCAAGTGCTTGAGGTTAAAATAATTAAAGTGCAGTGTATTTATGTAATCTATTTTATTTAAACTGTTTAGTTAGTACATGGCTAGCTTCGTTATGGCCATTAAGTATTTCTTTATTCTGGAAAAGCTAGATTTGTAACAAATACTCTATGACAACTGCGAACAAGTAATTAAAAAAAAGTGCTTAAAGATTCGTAATTTAGCCCTTTAAACCACTTTACTGTACTTAAACTCTGGACTTAAAGTCAATAATTTTAATACAAAAATCCAACTAAAAATCCTTCAAAGAATGTTATTGAATAATGCAACTTCTATAATCAAGGTACTAACGCGTAAAGTTTGTTATTAAGAACAATAATAAAAACAATAATAAGGAACACATCGATTAAAAGAGACAGGAGAAAGAAAAACAAAAAAGTTTAATTTTCTTCCAGCAACCTTGAGTAGTGATGTAAAAAACATTTTATAAAAAAAAATCAAACCGACTTCAAAAAGTAAAAAATAAAACTTTTGGAGTCGGTGCCAGCCAGGGCTAACATCAGACAAAAAAAAAAAAAAAAAAATACGCGTTGAATTGAGTACCTCCCTCCTTTTTGTTGAAGTCGGTAAAAAGGTTGATGAGGATAATTCACCGACAGCCTCACACACCTTAAAAGCTCGGTAGCTCAATTGGAAGAGCAGTCTTGTGAGTCGAGTCGATTTTTTCTAGTTGAAAGACAAAAAGAAAGACAGAAAACATTTATTGACCTTATACGCACACAATAGACAAAGAGCGAGGAAAGAATTATAAAAAGTAGAAAGAAGATTAAACAAGTTATATTAGCATAATGAATTCAACATGAAATTTAAATTATACATTGCACATTACATTTATTATAAACTCATATGGATCATAGTGGCTTTGACCTTGACTTTGTTGTCCAATTAGATTGTTTTATTCAACATCAAAATTAGCAAATTAACTCACTGTTTCTTGATTGAAGCGTAGGCCAAGCCGCAATGCTTTGCACGGGCTTTACCAGCAGCTGTTAAGCGATGTTAAAGTAATATTGTAAGCTGGCATTGGACCGTAAGAGCATTGGACCGGATTTCCGAAGGTCGGTTCGAGTCCCATCTGAGAATGCACTTGTGGCCGAGTTGACTTTTTCCAATATTTTTCTATTTAAACTGTATCATTGTATGCTGGGTTTTTCTAGCTAACACTTACGCAATTTCTGTTTACTTCAATACTGCGATGACAATTACTGATAATAGCGTCTCAGATCGAGTTGAACTCTAGTAAGAAAACGCAGAGACGCTTCTCATTAAGCTTGCACTTTAAACTCAATTTATTTACAACCCCTGACCCAACACTAAATTTAGTACAAAGAAAAAATTAGATAACATCTCTATTTTAAATTGCTAGAATTGCAACATTTTAATCATGGCTGTCTAAAACAAAGCGACTATGTCAAGTTCCCGATATTAAGGCACAGTTGATCACGGAGTAGGTAACTGTATTTACTCCGGGGTGATAATGACCATGAAAGATTAAAATATTACAACGTCTACTGTTATTTTGATACCTGGGGTTACTCTCGACAGAATCGATTTCACATCAGGATCGAAGACATACCAAAACGGTACTATGGAAACCATAGCAACCGTTTTTAAAGTACCAAATTAACAGATTCTTACGTCGATTCGATCGTCTCTTTAGGCCCATCAACTAAGATACGGGCCTCCGTCCGTAAGTTTCCCAAAACTACGGATGGAGCCTATTCTCTATTAATTTCGGATGTACTAGTTTTGAACAAACGGCACAAACACATTGGGAGTAGGGACAATGTCAAAACGTATTCTCATTCATTCTTAGTTCGGGGCTCCGAACTAATAAGCTGTCCGTAGGTGATTCGGAGTAGGAAACGTCCGTAACTTAGGCCGAAACTACGGGTTTCGTGCTTAGAGAGTAGACCTCCTATTGTGAATTCGATTCCGTCCAGTGTAAGAGGGCTGTGTGCGTATTTTTTTTTGTTTTTGTTTTCCCGATCTCTAAACAATTAAATTAACCATACTAACACTATTAAAACAAACTTTGCATCAGAAAATATGAACTTTTCTCAAATTTAATCAAGCTCGAGAAGTTGTTTAGACTTTTAAAATTTGTCCTCAAAAAATTGTACCACACTTTTAACATTTCAAAAAATTTTGAAGAAGTGACATAACATATAATTTTGAAATATTACAATGTACTAGCGGCCGCCCGCGTGGTTTCCGTTCCCTTGGGAATATCGGGATAAAAAGGGTCCAAAATCCAGGCTATCTACTACCTGTGTGCCAAACTTCATCCTAATCCGTTCAGTAGTTATAGCGTGAGAGAACAAATAAACAAACAAACTGATATACTTATAAATTTTAAATTTTGCATTTTACAATGCTTTTTTTGTGTGATAAATATTATATCCCGTCAGGGCGACCTGAGACTAGTTCCTTTTTTCTAGTATATTTTCTTGTTTAATATTTATCAAACTGATATACTTTTGCATTTTATAATATTACGATACTAAACTTTAGCTTCAAAGAAAGTTGATGACATACATGCATCCTTTATCCCATATTATCAATCCCTTGCGGAATTGGCAAAGCATCAAGGGTGCAGCTTGAAAATATCACTCTGATAGCCATAATTCAACTACGCCAAGCTGCCATATTTTTCCTTGGATGTAGGGTTGCCAGATGATGTATTTTACGGGTTACCCTGTTTCTCAGGCATTGATAATACAGAAACCCGTAATTGTGAAACAAAATATGGGGAAAGTAAAGATCCCATATTTTTATTAATTCAGCCAAGAGCTGGCTGAGGAAAGTCAGCCAATGCTGACATTTTGTCAGGTTGGCTGGCGCATAATGAGGGTTTTGACTTTGTGGTTTACAATCGACATGTTTAAATTTGCAAATATTTTTTACATTTGCTTTTTAAAATTAAGAGTGTTACAAAGCTGTTTATTTAAACAATAAGTATAAAGGCGAAAAAAAATATATCTTAAAGCACTACTGTTTTGTCTTCCGTAAAAAAATTAAAAACCCGTATTTAGACGTTGGTAGTCCTTAAGTCAGGAAGAGGCAGGTGGCAACCCTTTTAGGAGAAATCGCAATTTCATAAGTGTGATGTACTAAGGTTTGAAGACCAGTGCAGCATTGTGCATACGAAAGTTTAAAATATAGTTGACTAACTCTATTTTCTTTCCACAGGCTACCTACGTCTTCGAGGGGCAATTCGACCACAGTAATGACAACTTAGCGGCATGGGGGTGACCGACGATTTGGCGCCGAGCTTCACGCAGAAGCCGCAGCTGCGACAGGAGGACGATGGCAACAAGCTCGTGTTCGAGTGCCAGCTCCTCGCCGCACCGAAGCCGGAGATCAGCTGGTACCGCAGCGATGAGCTCCTTAAAGAGGACACTAGGACTAAGTTTAAGTAAGTACATCATCATTAGCTATTTGTAATGTCCACTTTACTACGAAGACGCTAGGCCTGCGATTTTTGAGGTTAAGCAACTTTCGCAATGGTCGGTCACTGAATGGGTGACCAAAAATTTACTATCTCGAGCGCCTGCGTTTTTCGGAAGTTACGTTAAACTGTTGGTCCCGGCTGCATTTGTAGTCGTTAAAACCCACCAATCCGCAATGGGCCTGCGTGGTAGGTCATGGCCCATTCTCCTTATCCATCCATACGGAAGGTCCACTCTGCTGGAGCAATGCACTTCCGTGCATATAAACCCTTTGATTCGAACTGCAAGTACGGAATGCTTAACAGCATTTCGAAGACCGGAAGAACTCAAGATCGTAAAATTTTGATCACTCATCCCGTGATAGACCATTGCAAAACAGCGGCAATAAAAGTACGAGTGCGCGAATCACTGCTTCATAGAGCGATTTATTCATTACAATAGTAACATAACTACTTAATAGATACATAGTGCTGTGATGGCCGTCTTTGAAATTCAGTGATGGATTATCAAAATTATAAAAGTGGTGGTTATAAGCGTTTAAGCAATAAATTAACTCCCGGTTGGCCAAGACAAGTTTAAAATAGCAAGGCCCAGATTTCTAGCTATAAAACTGAGAATATAAGTGGCAGATCTTGTAAACAAAGCAGACTCGATTCGCGTTAAGTATCGTGAAAACATCTGACTAAGGCTAGTGAAAATATTCGCATCCGGCTTTTCGGTTACTCATACCATAGGTGACACTTTCCCAGACCGTCATTTCATTAAAGTCCGTCCAATTTTAGGTCAATGGTCGGCGTCACCTTGGTATCGTCATGTTTGTTCTTCTACTTCCTTTGATGCCAAGAGCCGACATATTTGGCACTGGACGGTGGGTTGGGGATAATTGGTAGACAGTTCTTGATGAACCCTATCAAAGTTTACATAAAACTGAATGGACTTTAACATCTGTAACTATAAATCGTAGAGTTGTTTTTAAGAATGTTTCCATGATTTTTTAAACGAGTTTTTACGAGTGAGATAAATCTTTGTAGAGTGTTGGCGATTATTCAGTATACGAAACAATAAGATACCTAATAATCATTATTATATGATGAAATGATGATATGAAAAAACAATAAAATTCAAGAAAAAAAAAATGAAAAACGTCAAACGCTTCCGGATCCGCAATGTTACACCAATGTGGCTCGGACAGTATGTTTCAAACACTTTGGGTAATAAGATAAATACGATAATGGTTATTATAGTTTCTTAGTCACAGCTTTCATTTTGGGAACGTCTCAAACTCATCTTAATGTACATACTTCTGCAATCGATTGAAAACTGTGCCAGGAAACTCATTGGAAACTCAGTATTGGCCACGGCGGAACTTCAGAGCCTCAGTCACCGCCGCAAAGTTGCATGTCTATCGGTCTTTTATAGAATACACTTTAGGAAGTGTGCGAGAGAACTGCACGGCCTTGTTCCTCCAGCCCCTTTCCACCGTCGGGGAACCAGACGCAGGTTAGCTTATCACTCTTACGTCGTAGACATTTCAGCGATCTGTACCAAGCGCTTTGCTGACACATTTCTTATGCGAACCGCTAAAGAATGGAATGTGCTGCCTGCTCATGTGTTCCCCGATTCCTACAACCTTGGCCTCTTCAAGGCGAGAGTGAATAGGCATTTCCTGGGCAAGCATGCAACACCTTAGACCACATCCTATTTGTTAAACACGATGGTTGTCAAATGCCTGCACAGTTATTGCTAAACAAAATAAACTGAAATATGCTTAAGTGAGATTTGAGACGAAGAACATCAAGTTGAGAAAATTGAAATTCAGAATTCCGAAAAAGTAATGTCATGACTTTGTTGGTAAGCAATAAAAACTACTCCAACGTTAAATATTTTATACTTGTATCTTATCCAACCCAAGCTAATCAAAGTCTACATAATCGATAGTAGTAGACCCAAATAGTTGACTCATTGTTGTGTTCCGGCAGTTAGAGATAAGATAGCCAGGTCCTCAGTCATATACGATTCCGGGAGAGGCTTGCTTCCATCTGCAGTCTCCCCATTGGTTATAAAAAAATTGTTAAAACTATCTCACCTACTCTACTAATGTCTTACTGCAATGCTGTTACCAAAAGGACAGAGTTTAGTGTTGTAATATAGCTTTTTTATGATGATAAAGATTCATTCTATTTTAACATCAACGAACTCAAAAACTTTGTATCGATTAAAATCTAGAACGAAATACATGAAATATTTGATGTCAGGAGAATTGCAAAGTCTTGATCTTGTTCCAAAGATATCTAAATATTTAAGATTTGTATTACGACTGTTGTGACATTCCATTAAATGTTGAATGAAAAACTAAATACTAGGAATATCCTTGCATTCGAAAGAAACATATTTTAGGTGTTTAACGATCGATTAAAAATGCAACAGCCAATAAATTATGATTTTTGAATTTTTGCATTTTTCAATGCTATTTTATACAGATAAATTTTAAATATAAAAATATTGGAAAAAACAATTCGGCCACAAGTGAATACTCAGATGGGACTCGAACCCACGACCTTTGGAAGTCCGGTCCAATGCTCTAACCACTGAGCTACCGAGACTTGTGAACCACCGTCGAAATTCTCCAATACTTTTATATTTTTAATACGCTGTAGGCCAGCAGCGTTGTCACATCAATGCTAGGAATATCCTTGCATTAGAAAGAAACATCTTTTCAGGTGTTTAACGATCGATTAACATGCAACAGCCAATAATTTATGATTTTTGAACTTTTGCAATTTCAATGCTATTTTTATACTTAAGATAAATAAATAGAAAAATATTGAAAAAAAACAATTCAGCCACAAGTGAATATTTAGATAGGACTCGAACCCAAGTCTGTTTTCCTATTAGCAAATAAAAGTGACAGCTTCGGTATTACTTTATACCACGTTATTAATAACACCAAAAAAGTCGAAATCTCGGATTTCTTGTTTACAGTATAATCCTGGCCTTGTTTTAGTTATTTGTTATGCAAGGCTGGAAAGTTGGTTATTTAGCGGCGAGTTACCTCTATTGAAAGCTGAGCAAGTGAAGGATTCTAGGATTGAAAAAGTTCAAAGATTGAATCCTGAGCAAAGCGAGGATTTCAAAGAAAAAAAATTAAAATTTAAAAATTTAAAAAAAAATTCAACAACACACAATTTTTCACCTCACAACAGCGAGGAACATTTTATGGTTGTTTCCGCGGTCAACTTCCGGTAAAAAATTCTTTAAACATAAAATTTAATCTAAATATACCTTATTCTCGTTGTTTTAATGATATAAAAAGTTAAAATAATAAAAAAGGGAGTATTATAGTTAATTCAAAGTTATTTAAAGTAGGAATATATTGTTACTTATAAATAACAATAAAAACTATTCCGTAAATGTTGACACTGACATACGGTACAAGACAAAGACAAAAATTTATGTCACGTTCCGAAATCCAATCATAGGTTGTGAAATCTTACCCAGCCTAATATATATGTCGGAGATGGAAACGGATTTTGTTCAGAATCAGAAATTCTGTCCGCCATTTTGTGTGTATAGAATTGACTCAGTGCGCACGTGTGGCGCGGTCGAGCTTGCAGAATAGAATGCGCGGTTATCTGACGTTTGTCACCCAACTGACAAGTGACAGTGACGTTAGGCCGGAAACACAGGCACACAGCCATACGGCCAAACAGCCACAGACTACTCGCTCGAACTACTGACTCAGGGATCGTTCTCATTATGCCACGTTATTTTGTTTTTGTATCGATAGATGGCTAATCTGTGAAATTACTCCGACACGGCCATTCTGACACTGCGCACGCTCTCGAGCGCAGCAGTTCAGGAGTCGGACATAGGATTAAATTAACCCGAGCTTGTTCACCAAACGCATATTGAAACCGAAGCGCAGAACTTCCAATGCGGAACGGTGCTGTACGAAATGTGGAGCTTCCAATGCCAAAACGTTACTGCACGAAGCGCGGAGCTTCCAATGCAAAAGCGTAGCTGCACGAAGCGCGGAGCTTCCAAAGCAAAAGCGTTATTACATGAAGCGCGGAGCTTACAATACAAAAGCGTAGCTACACGAAGCGCGGAGCTTCCAATGCATAAGCGTTGTTGCATGAAGTGCGGAACTTCCAATACAAAAGCGTAGCTGCACGAAGCGCGGAGCTTCCAATGCAAAAGCGTTGTTGGGTGAAGCGCGGAGCTTCCAATACAAAAGCGTAGCTGCACGAAGCGCGGAGCTTCCAATGCATAAGCGTTGTTGCATGAAGCGCGGAGCTTCCAATACAAAAGCGTAGCTGCACGAAGCGCGGAGCTTCCAATGCATAAGCGTTGTTGCATGAAGCGCGGAGCTTCCAATACAAAAGCGTAGCTGCACGAAGCGCGGAGCTTCCAATGCATAAGCGTTGTTGCATGAAGCGCGGAGCTTCCAATACAAAAGCGTAGATGCACGAAGCGCGGAGCTTCCAATGCAAAAGCGTTGCTCTCTCAACACAAGGTGCTAAATTGTAAACAGCAGATATTAAAGACAACTTTTATTAGTTACTTATAACTCGCATAACAGAGCAAACAAAAAAACCAAAATAAAAAAATAAATCGTGTAGGTAACACGTTATCGGAATCAACAACAATCAACCTTGATTTAACAAGAAAAAAAAATACAAAAATAGTGTTTTATTCAGTCCTATTATTAAACAAAATAGAATTCAATAAAATAATCAACATAAACACAAAAAGGAAACAGTAGACTCAAACGAATTAATTCAATTAGCTGATTTCGGAGCTTAGCACAATGCTTCGCTCAATGCTTCCTCTGGATCAGTTTCATCTAATTGCTCCGATAAGTCGGGTAAACAAATAGGATATTTACGAAGTTTTTCATGGCACACATATTGAACACGTCCACCAGCTATCGGTTCCACTTTGTATCTATCATTTTCGCAAACTTCAATAATCTTACATGGGTTAGAGAATTTCTCGCCTAACTTAGTTATGATTCTAGGGTTTTTCTCGACCAATATAATATCACCTACACTAAACGGTTGAATCTTGGCTTTACCTTTATCAAAGCGTAGCTTTTCAACTCGCGCCTGTTCGTCCATCCTGACTTTAGCCTCGCGTCTAGCCTCAAAAAGATCCAAACTTTCATATTCGTGTACTAATGCATTAATACGTGGGGGATTTCTATTGCAGCCCATCAATAACAGGAGTGGACTTTTGCCCGTACTCCTCGAAACTGTACAGTTTAGAGACAGTTGGATTTCACCGAGAGCCGCTTTCCAAGACCGGCGCTCATGGTTCTCGGCAATAGTGAAACAATTCGTAAGAACGGACATAAACCTTTCCACCTGTCCGTTCGCACGACTAGTTCCACTCGCAATTTCGTGGAATTCTATCGACCATTCTTTACACAGATCCTGGAACTCTTGTCCAGTGAAGGACGTACCTTGATCAGCGACAATCCTAACGGGGGCACCGAATAGTGATACAAATGTACGGAGAGCACTACAGGCCGATCTAGCTGTTAAGTCCTTAACCGGGGTAAGATGACAATACTTTGTGAAACCGTCAATAATCACTATAACGTATTCTTTAGTATTACGACTGCCAGTGAGCTTGCCGCTTGTGTCAATATGGAGCGTGTGAATAGGTGCAGGCACTTTGTCTATGGGATGCAAAGCAGATTGCCTAGCACCTGAAGGTTTCTTATTTATCTTACATGGCAAACACTTATCCACGTAAGTTCTAACACAAGATGCCATGTTAGGGAACCAAAAATGCTCACGTATCTTAGTAAGCGTTTTATCCCAACCAAGATGTTTAAGTTCATCGTGAAAACGCTGAATGATCTGCCAACGATAACTTTTTGGGACTACAGCTTTGCATAAAGTTTTCTTATTAACTTGAAAGTGTTTGTAAAGCAAATTGTTTTTCATTTCGTATGAAGAGCGTAAGCTAGGTTCTAAAGTGTCGTTTTCGAAAGCCTGAATAATTTTATTAACGTCTGGATCTAAACGTTGTTCAGCTTGTAGCCAATCATCTCTTATCTGAATAACGTTAACTGACGCCGAGCTAACATTTGACGCGATTGGATTCCTACTTAGGAAATCTACGTGAGGTATTCTTTCGCCCTTACGATACTCAACTTCAAAATCGAAACTTTGCATGTACGCCCACCACCTATGTACCCGAGGGGAAAGATCTTTTTTGTGTCGAGATGCTTTAAGGCTATTGCAATCAGTTATGACCTTAAAATGTCTACCAAGTATGTAATGTCTAAAGTGCTTTAGAGCTTTAAAAACAGCTAAGGTCTCCAGCTCGTAGCTGTGGTATCGACTCTCTACTTCAGACGTTCTTTGACTGTAATACTCAATGACTTTAAGCTGGCCGTCAATTTTTTGGAAGAGGACGGCGCCGTAGCCTAAGGAACTCGCATCGGTGTGAATTTCAATATCGTGAGCTGGATCAAATATTGTAAGGGTTCGGACGTGAGGCACTTAATGACTGTGTCGCGGGACTTAGTGTGTTGTCTTTGCCAATTCCATTTAGCATCCTTCTGGGTTAGCTGGTATAAAGGAGCCATTACAGAGGAGAAGTTAGGCACGAATTTTCTAAAATAGCCTGCTGGACCATTAAATTGTCGTAACTCTTTTACGTTAGTCGGAAGTGGCGAGCTAGCTAGAGCCTCAACTTTCTTGGGATTAGGTTTAACAGAGCCTTTGGAAATAACGAAACCTAGGTACTCAACCGAAGATTTAAGAAACCTACATTTGTTCCAATTAAATGAGAAACCAGCACTCGCAAGTGCACTTAAAACCTCTTCTAAATGTACGAATGCTTCCTCCTTCGTCTTAGAGAAGACAAGGACGTCATCCATGTAAACCGTCGCAATTACATCTCGCAACGGGCCTAGTGCCTTATTAATGGCCCTTTGGTACACAGCGGGAGCGTTGCATAAGCCAAAGGGCATTTTTAGAAACTCCCATGAACCGTCGGGGGTCACAAACGCTGTTTTTTCTATGGAATCGCCTTTATCGGATAAAGGGATTTGGTAAAAGCCGGATGCCATGTCAAGTGCGCTAAATACACAAGACTGGCCTAGAGTATCAATCTGTTCAGAAATCAATGGCAATGGGTAGTTGTCACGAACCGTATTAGAGTTAAGCTCTCTGTAGTCGATGCAAAGGCGATCAGACCCGTCTTTCTTTTTAACTAAAATTGCAGGGCTAGAAAACGCAGATGAACTTTCGCGTATAATGTTTTTGGAAACCAAGTCAGCTATTATCTTTTTCATAGCTTCGCGTTCCACTGGAGCTAAGCGGTATGGGTGTCGCTGTACTATTTTATTTGGATTTTTGAGACGGATATCCATTTCACCAGTTGTAACTACAGTTTGAGAGGTACTATTAACGAAATGATCTTTAAACTTAGCTATTATACCGTGCAAACGATTAAAATCAACGCTATCAGTTAAATCAGTATCTATACTGTTAACATCAGTGCTCTGTAAATGACAGATGTTTGCATGATCTTCACGTGTAATATGAGCGCCTTTATTATTGATAATTAAACTAAGTCCCGGGCGAGCGAACACATCCCGACCAATGATAACGTCATGTGGTAGACTATGGGAGTCAACAATAACAAAACTAATTTCAATGTGCAAATCGTTAATTTCAACTGGTAAACTTATTCGCGAGAATGAGTATGTAGTGGTGGAACCAATACCTGTGAGACGCGTAGCCATAAAATCTCGACTTCCAGTTAAATTATCAGCAATTTCTTTACGAATAAGTGAACAATCCGAACCACTGTCTATTAGAGCTTGTAAGTTGTAATTATTCATTTTTATTTGTACAAGTGGAACATCAGACTGTAGACACACGTTAACTGACTTCGAAGCACTCGACTTAAGTTTTTCGTCCTTTTGTTTCGAAAAACACACTTGTTCAGTGTGACCCATTTTATGACAGTATGAACATTGTACATTTTTATCATTTGGTTTATTCAGAATAGGTTGGGAGGAATTATTGGTCGTATTCAACATTTTGGATTGACTTTTCAACTTACAATTGCGTTGATAATGCCCTGGTTTACCACAATTGTGACATTTTAATACACGTTCATTAAAACTTTGACGCCGACGCTTAATGTCGTTCGGCGAGGAGTGATTGTCAAGGGGACGCTTATTATTTTTAATTTTCGGATAAGTACCAAGATGTCTATCGAGTGCTTTAAAATCAGTTGGGGTATTTTTTAATAAATCGGATCGTACCTGATTGTCAGAGATACCTGAGATGACCACCTCAATCTTGTTCGCTTCGCTCCAACTCGTCTCCAAACGGTCGATCAGCGCCAGCTTGTTGGTTGAGTATTCCACGTAAGTCGAGGCTCGATCGCTTGAGTACTGCACCATATCTTGAAACAGGTCGTGGAATCTCTTCGTAGACGCAAACGTTCTTGACAGACGCTCCCTAGCCTCGTCCCAAGTCTTGCAGAGTGGATAAGACTTCGCTGCCCATCTTCGAGCTCGGCCGCGTAGGTTAGTAAACGCCACATTTCTTGTTTCGTAGTCGGTCCATAAATTCTGTGTTCGGTGATGGTCTATTTCGTCACACCATTGTGCCGCCGTAAACTCACAGTCGTCTGGATCAAACGTAGGTACATAGACGTCACTAGGTTTCATCTTCTTAACTGTGCATTTAGACGTTGACGCTTTGTCTTCAGTACTGCGAAAACTTTCGGCTACACCACGAAAAAATGACATCCACATCTCGGACGACATCGCCGGTATCTGATTTCCCGATTTTGCAAACGTATTTTGGTCGTCTGAACACGTGTTCACATCGTGGTGATTTTCTTCGCGAGATGTGGCGCTATCTTCGAAATCTTCATTTTGGGTGATAGCAGGACCTTCAATGAACGCGCTGGAGGTGTTTTGTTTCAATCCCACCGCTGCTGTCGGAGATGGAAACGGATTTTGTTCAGAATCAGAAATTCTGTCCGCCATTTTGTGTGTATAGAATTGACTCAGTGCGCACGTGTGGCGCGGTCGAGCTTGCAGAATAGAATGCGCGGTTATCTGACGTTTGTCACCCAACTGACAAGTGACAGTGACGTTAGGCCGGAAACACAGGCACACAGCCATACGGCCAAACAGCCACAGACTACTCGCTCGAACTACTGACTCAGGGATCGTTCTCATTATGCCACGTTATTTTGTTTTTGTATCGATAGATGGCTAATCTGTGAAATTACTCCGACATATATTTTTTTATAATAAAATGTATAATCTTATTGTTATTGTTTTTATGATTTAATGAACTAAAATAATATAATAAAACCAAAACGGAGTATTATAATCAATTTAAAGCTATTTAAAATAAGAATAAAATGTAACAAAAAAGTCAATAGTGCGATTCGGAACGCATAGGCCGCAAAAAGTGATTTTCTACGCCTAAACTGATTGACAAATCCTCCTTTTCAGAGCGTGTGAGGTGAAAACAATATTATATGTCTATTTGTCCTGCATGCGTAGCATGAGCACCTCGACAAAGATATCTCGACACTTTTCTCGCGCGAGCGTATTGTCTGGTCCCAATAACACAAGTTCTTCAAGGAACTTAACGTGGGCTAGATAATTGGTGTCATTGAATGCAAATATTTATTTATTTATTTATCCTTGTTCCCAGGATCCAGAGTATCGCCAACAACAAATTCCTGGTGGTACTCGAACTGGACGACGTGATCGAGACCGATGCGGGGCTCTACAAAGTTAAGGCTAAGAACAAGATGGGCGAGGTGGCCGCCTCCATCAACCTTAACTTCAGCCGTGAGTTTTTCTCTCAATTATTAACTCAATTACTGCCAAGGTCTTAAAATCTCGTCAGGTGCCACACTTTTATTTTTCGCTAATATTTCCACTAGTTTCCGAATGCATCGGTGGTATACCACCACTCGGATCCGGGTATTCGGCAGTGAATGTGTTAAGAACATTGCAGTTCTAGTAGGAACAGTTATGCTAGTGAATAGTTGCTGAAGTAATGCTGACGACGATTTTAAGACTTATTGCGCGTACAGTGGGGTTAACAGGAAAAACTTGCATACTGAGCAGCCTACCCACTTGACTCCGCGATGAAATGCACAATGGTTTTCCGTAAATGTGATAATCTGCCAAGGTGGAAACTTGCCGAAAGTAATAAAGATAAGGTAATTTCCGGTGAAAAATAGGGTGCGTTATTTGACCCATATTTATATTTATTTTTATTATATAAATATGGGTCAAATAATATTTGACCTATTATTACTTTTTTGTCGGAAGTGCTTGGCAGACGCTCTCAAAGGTAAATCTGTCTGAGTTGCCGGCAAGAGAATAACCTCTATAAAAATAATTAAGTAATTTTTATTACAAACCAATGTAGTTACAGTTGCCAATTTTTTGTAATTGTATCAAAATAATTTAATTACGAGTAATTTCAATAACTTACATGTAAATTTAATTCTTCTTCTTTGCCCTCGCCATTTCCGGCATACGGGGTCGGCTTTCTTAATGCTGAGGCGCCGTCTGCTTCTCGAGTAAGCGTCGTCGTCGGTTAGACCCAATTCCTTCATGTCGCGCTTGACATTCGTCATCCAGGCAGTAATGGGTCTACCTTTCCCTCTTCGTTCTGAAGCCATAGATAGGCACTTTCTCACGACATGATCTTCCGGTCTTCGCATAACATGACCGTACCATCTCAGCCTTGACTTCTTAATTTTGTCAGCAATTGGAGCAACCCTGAAACTCCCCCTTACATATTCATTGCGCATTTTATCCTTCAATGTTACACCACCCGCCCATCGCAGCATACGCATTTCAGTCACATGGAGTTTATTTATGTGGTTTTCCTTCGTGGCCCAGACTTCACTACCATATAACATTGCTGGCCTAACCGCGGTTTGGTAGACTTTTGTAGACATCAGCATACAAAAGGTTCCAGGGTGTTGGCTTCTAAATGTTTGCAGTAACATAATTCATGACTATGTTGAATAATAGGGGACTTAAAGCACTGCCTTGGTGGACACCAACTTTTACGCTGAAGCTTGGAGATTCTCCGGCAGGGCTTCTGATGGTTGTTTGGACACTTTTGTACAATAAACCTTATGTAATATTCAGGGACAAGATGTGCAATTAGAGCCTGCCATATGAAGGATCTTGGGACTCGGTCGAAGGCTTTTTAAAGATCTATAAAAACCATCCATAAGTTGCTTTTATTTTCTCGAGCTTTATCGATTAATTTTCTCACTGCATGAACTGCTTCTGTAGTAATTTTGCCAGGTGCAAAGCCAAACTGGTTTTCTGTAATGGATACGAATCGAAGGAGGTGCTCACATATGACTCTTCCCAGATTTGAGGAAGTGTGATGTGAGTTTGATCCCTATGAAATTGCCACAATTTCTAACATCTCCCTTATTTTTTTAAAAAGGAACTAATGTGCTCTGTCTCCAGGAATCTGGCATCGTTTCCCAGTGAAGGATGTTATTAAAAAGGTCTGTTAACCACTTTTTCACCTTTTTTTTTATTGTATTCCGCATTTCTGCGGGTATATCATCAGGTCCAGTGGCTTTATTATGTTTCATCTTGGAGATGGCTAGTTCTACATCTGATCGGTAATTTCGCAAATGGGCCCCAAGATGACTGGTTCCTGGATTTTTTGGTTTCTAGGAAACTCTTTATTAAGTAGCTCATTATAGTATTCATACCATTTGATGATACCATATGATGCATATAGCCGCGTCATCAGTAAGTAACGCTCCTTCCTTGTTTTTAACGTATTTTGTGGTTTTGATATCTTTGGTGTTGTTATGTCTTTGTTTAGCTAATTTGAAGATGATCTCATTGTCCATTACAGATTCTGAACAATTGTACTAAGATGCTTCCGCCTGATCTTTTTCTATAGCTACCGTTCTTCTTGGTAATTTCTTTGATTGTTTGTCTTTATATTGAACTGGTAATTAAATTACAAAAATATGCGATGTGAAGAAAGATACATACACTCACACCATAAACCCTTTGCGAGGTTGGCAGAGAATTTAAGGTGCAGCTGACAGTGAAATGAAAATATTAATTTTATACAAGTCATTAAAGAACTAATTAAATCTTTGGAAAGGCCCGACAGAGATCCAAAACATTTTGACTTTAATTTAAAGGGCTGAGTGGCTGCAATATTGGACGTAATTGGCGGATTCCTTTTATCTGTGTCAGTAATATAATGCATCGTTAATATTCACACATAATTTATGAAATTTTATGTTTGTTGGCAGTCGCAATCATAGCCAATACAAATCATAAAGATGATGTGGTTATTAATGAAGCCGCGTCAAAATTGATACACACAATACTGAAACATTTTCTACCTACCGGTGATCCTGAACATTTGTCATAATATTCGTTCGTAATCCAATACTGTGCCAATAAAAATACCTTCACAAATAACTGTATTAGTCACAGGCAGAAATAAATGTCTGACAAAAATTGTGTTGACCGGTAACCCACGCTTTCAGCATTGAGCCAAGTGCTACGTTCGACCACGATAGCAGCTTGAATGTCACAAGCGGAGTTAATGTCAGCTGACGACAGTGAAATTCAGTCTTTGTAAACATCATACGAAGTGACGAAAGTACACCGTTAAAGATTTATTACTCATTACAGAGGCATCTGTGACATAGATACAGACAATCGTAATTATGAATCATAGATAAGATAAGAATAGATACGAAATAGATTATAACTTTTTAATTTTGCATTTTACAATGCTATTTTTATGTAATAATTATTAAACAAGAAAATATACCAGAGAAAAGCAACTAGTCTCATGTCAAGACTAGTTGCTTTTTTCTGGTATATTTTCTTGTTTAATATTTATCACGAAATAGATTTTTAATCAGTTTGAGGACACCTAAGATTCGGAAGATACTAACTAAATTTAGTTACAGTTTACGATTTAGAATAAGGATAATAGAATAGAACGCAATCTCTCGTTCTATTCGTAGAATTATTAGTAACGATAATTTTAGTGCTTACGTCTGGACTGTGCAATTCGGACTATAAACACACGAAATCAACTGTTTGGATTCCGTTCTCGATACATCTAACAAATTCTAAAGTTTTACAAGATCTCAAGAACTATTGCAAGATGTAGTTGAAATTAAACATGACCTCAATCTCAATCTGTGATTAAGGAATTTCTTCGTTTCATGACGTATATGTTACTTATGTCGACATTAAGTATTATAAATTTACTGTGTCTTAGTTAAACCTGTATGGAATGATCATTACTAATAATCAATTTTTCACATTTCAGCCGCGGACGAGGAAAAACAGAAGTGAGTATAATTTTTTTTTCATACTCATATTGTTTCAAATATTATCTATTTTTCTCCAGTTTTTTTTTTACCACTCTATAAGTGATTTTACGCTCATACTATTATTCTCGATGCTATTAAGTGCCATCCATACTACCATCCAATTCAAATATTATACAAAAACTAAAAATGATTTAAGTTTGTCTACATCCAATAAAATCACTGTGTCTTTATCTTTAATCGCGTCAATATCTATAAATTGAAACCTATCAACTTTCAGACAAGTGGACGGTAAAGCGCCTACGTTCGCGCGCAAGCCCGCTATCAGGCAGGAAGATGATGGCAAGCGGCTTATATTCGAGTGCCGCATCGAGGCCGAGCCCGTACCCAGTGTCTCTTGGTTCCACAATACGGTGGAAGTTAATCCTGGAGCAAGGCATAAGGTAAATTGAAGTTAAAACAAGTTTTAGTTGGTCAATAAATTCATCATTATAAGGACTCCCACAAGAATCTCAACTAGGCACCATCTTCATCTCCGATCCCCGCACCCACCTGCTTTATGCAGCCTTCTTTATTCTTCGGTTCTAATCATTAATGTAGTAATAAAAAAAAAGCGCCAAACCAAAATACAAACAATAATAAAAGTAAGCACAGTTTTCATTAACTGTTTCAATAAACTATTTCAAGTTGCTCTATTTTTGAAAGCTTACAATAAATATGATATTATATTATATAAGAATACTAAAATCACTTTTAAAATGAAAATAAGAAAACGATAGCTAAAGGGCTTGTTTTAAAAGTTTTCAGAGATGGCCTTGACCTCGATCTACTTGGCGAAGAGCATCGCCAGGTGCTCCAAGCATGGCACAACGACATTTTGTCCTAGATTTGAATTCGTATATTAATATTGCTTCCTATTCATCGATGTCGCATTGTTCTTAATCTAATACATTGTTCAATATCTTCGAATCATCCAACTTAGAATCTTTGATTTCTTAAACTTTAGACTAGAAGCTATGACGTCGTCGAATGCTATTTTGGGAAATAAAACGATAATTAGTGTTATCAATAGACAAAATATTTTTTTCAAATTAACTTCTTAAAATACTTTTCAATCATACCATCCATTTAGAAAATCTTTTAGCTAACTAAAAGAAACCCAGGGAACTTAGCAATGTATTAACAGAACTATTGGCGTTATTTGATACTTGAATAGTGGAATGTGTTTCAGAGAATCAGAATTTGATATGAACTATTTTTTTAATAGTATTTAAAACCTTAGACATTGGAATTCTTTCTGTAAAAAATATTCATTAATTCAATTCGAAGTTAGTATTCAACCTTAACGAACAATGTAACTAAAACATACTTATTTTTATAGCTAACAGTTAACAAAGATGGAAAATCATATTATGCCTCGCTCGAGATCAACAACGTTACCGTGGAAGACGCTGGCAAGTACAGGGTGACGGCTAAGAACGAACTCGGCGAAAGTAACGCCACAATCAGCTTAAACTTCGACAGTGAGTACAAATTTACATCACAAAATACTTAGACAGCACCCCTTACTGCTCGTAATATGATGACATGCTCGTAGATACAGGGAATGTAAAATTAAAAGATATGATATCGAACTTCTTACGTAAGGAAAATTGCCGTCGTGTTCTAAAAGTTGTAGAAAATAATGGATCTGATTTTAATTTTATAAAAAAGCTTTGTGATAGCTTAATAATGATGCCATGCAGTAAGGGGCACTTATTGTTGACGTAGACAATAGTGTTTTAAACACAAATTAACTATTGACATCAATTTAAAAGCTCCAATTAAACCGATTTGTTTTATATTTGAAAAGTCCTTTAGAATTTTTTCTATTGCAAGTTAAATATGTTACCACTAACGAAGTTTCTACTTAAGTTGAAAATATCGCTTCAAATATTTTTAACATTGGCGTCATTGTTTTGTGTGATTCTAATCCTTAATTTTTAGAAATATTGTTATTTTTTCTTTCCTGTAAAAGTTACATTTTGCAGCAAAGCTTATTCAATCATCGACTAATTATAAAAGTTACTCAACATATTACACTATTTTTTTTGTCTGTTCCGTAAATTCTGTGTTATATTATGTCTTCATTTAAGATGTTTTCTTAATATCTGTAATTAATTTTCAATAATTTCGTTTTAATCTTGCAAGTAACATTTTGACTGTTTTTAATAAAAAAACACTTTAGCTCTGAAATAATATTCGACCTTACACTTCTTTACACTGCAAATACACATATTTATTTTAGTAGATTTCAATGATTATTATGATACCAACACTTTATGTTTCATAGTTTTTTTTTGCTAATTTGCTTTTATTAACATTTAACTTCCCTTGCATTTAGTACTTTACCATTGACTGTAGTTAGTTATAATTTTGCAATATGTGCTTAAGCAAATGCACTTAATTCTAATTAATACTTATCTGAGGCGACTGTAATGCGTACTGTTTTTATGATTGGAAGTAGAGTTTAATGAGCACATACTTTTATTGGATGAAAATTACATTAATATTTTATGTATTGACATGATTATTTATATCTATTTATTCTCATAATACTCCTAGATTAACTTTATCAAATGTCAAAATTAATAATGGACTATAATTAATCCTACACGAAACTTAAAGAAAACATCTTAAATTTAATGAAGATATGGAATCTGCTGCAAATATTCTACGTAACATGACACAAATTTAAAGATAGATACTAACTAGTGGATTCACAATATAGGCGACGAAGCGCCCGTACCTGAAGACTCAATCAAACCGACATTTACGGAGAGACCAGTCATCAGGCAATCGGAAGATGGTACCAAAATCACATTCGAATGTAGATGTGTTGGCAAACCGAAACCAACCATCACATGGTAAGAAATACTCTCGAAAATTCACTATATAGATACATAAAATGCACTTTACTCATAATATAATAACTGAAATGCAGGTATCATGGCAAAAAATTAATAAAAGAAAGTAGTAGATATAAAATTACATTAGAAGAGGACCAAACTTTATATCACATGGCGCGACTCGAAATTATAGGCGTAGATAATTCGGACAAAGGAGAATACAGGGCAGTGGCGAAAAACAAACAAGGTGAAGGCGTAGCAAAAATAAATCTTAACTTCGAAAGTGGAGATAAACCAAAGTAAGGATAAAACAATTAAATGTATATTACAGGGTAGGGAATGATTTTTACTTAAAATTTTGTATTTTAAACAGAATCCCCGACGGTAAGGCACCGAGGTTTCCCAAAAAGCCAACAATTAGACAAGAAGGGGACGTGCTAATTATGGAATGTGTCCTAGAAGCATACCCGTTGCCAGATATTACATGGTTCCACGGAGATAAAGAAATTAAAGATGGAGCTAAAATGAAAATGTCTAGGAAAGCTATAGCAAAAGATACATTTAACTTAACATTAGAAATTTTAAGTCCAACCAGAGAAGATGGTGGCAATTATCGATGTAACGCTTTCAACTTGTTTGGGGAGAGCAATGCAAATATTGCTCTCAATTTCCAAGGTAACCTAAAATCTAAATTAAATAAGTACGCATACAGTAGCAATAGCACGTAAGGCTTAATGCTTATGAGCTGCATGAAGCTTTTTGTTTAATTCTAAGTGTGCATATTCACTATTTTCATTTTTGCTAGGTGGGGATGACGAGAACGGTTTCGCACCATCGTTTGTGGAGAAACCCCGAATCATTCCCAATGAAGATGGCTCACTTATCACAATGCGTTGTGTATGTAAAGCCAAGCCGGCGGCTGAAGTCACGTGGTACCGAGGCACAGCAGTTGTTAAGGCTAGCAGTAAAATTGAACTTAAATCAAGTGTAATTAGTGAAGATGTATATGAATTGGTTTTGCTTTTGTCTACTCCAACGGCAGCGGATGGTGGCGCTTACCGCTGTCATGTTAAAAACGAATACGGTGAAAGCAATGCTAATTTAAATCTGAACATTGAGGCTGAACCAGAGCCTGAAGGCGAAGGACCAACATTTGTTGAGAAACCCACAATTCAGTCGAAAGATAATGGTAAATTAGTAATAATGGGTTGCAAAGTTAAGGCTAGCCCCAAACCAACGATAATTTGGTACCACGAAGGCAAAGAAATCAGGGACTCGTCAAAAATTAAGACCAGGGTCGAAGTCAAAGAAGACATTTACACAATAATATTGGAACTAATTGATCCTGGTATTGAAGACTCCGGATTGTATAAATGCAATATTAAAAATGAACTTGGAGAGCTCAATGCGAATCTCACGCTCAATATAGAAAGTTAGTAATCCAAAATTTAAATACTGGCATATATATTTCTTATAAAAAACATATATTTATAACTTCAATTAATATATTTTTTTTACAGTCATTCCAGTTATCAAAGAGAAACCAAAGATCATTAAGATAGTTAAAAAGAAGACTGTTATTGTTGAATGTAAAGTATTAAGTAAATTTGCACCTTCGTGCACTTGGTACAAGGAATCTAGTGCCGTCAAAGAGGACTCTAGGCATACTGTGTTGATAGAGCCTCTGAGAGAAGTAAGCACTATGATATAATTTTTTTATAGTTTTTAGTTATATTTATTTAATGTAATAAACTTTAAAATGTTTGTTTGTTATAACAGGGCGAATTCACAGTCAAATTGGAAATTTCAAACGTTTCACAACACGACAAAGGCTCATACAAACTTGTTGCGAAAAACGAGAAAGGTGAAGCCACATCACAACAAGTTGAAATCACGGATATTCCTGAAGAGAAGGGCGACAAACCACAAATTATTAAACACTTCAGAAGTTTGGTAAGTATTGTTAAATTAAAAACATAATCCTTGTGTAAAATGTATATTATTATGTAGGTAGTTACTTATTTATAACTGATGTGTTTTCATTAGGCTAAAAAAGAAAACGAAGAAGCCGAATTTATCGCCGTTCTCAAGACTTCGGACCAGTCATGCAGATGCACTTGGTACAAGAATAGTACTGTTATCAGGGATTCCTCTGAAGTAAACACGTCATTCGACGGTACCAATGCTAGGCTAATAATTAGAAAAGTATCATCAAAGTACGTCGCAAACTATAGAGTGGTTATTAAAAATGAATTCGGCGAAGATGAGTCCAGTGCTGACTTGACTCTCGTTGAAGAAAAGGTAAGCTTTTTTAGTTTACCAAAGACATATTGATGTAAATATTCTACCTAACTTATTCCGACTATTTATATTCTCACTAAATATTTTAAAAGTGAAAATTTGGATGTAATTAGATTAAAGCGACATGAGACAAGTTGCTTTTTTCTAGTATATTTTCTTATTTAATATTTATCATGTACCTAGCTGCCGCCCGTAGTTTCACCCATGTGGTTCCTGTTCCCGCGGGAATATCGGGGTAAAATGTATCCTATGTTCCTCTCTAGGCTTTCTCGTATCTGTATCTTAAATTTCATCAAATCCATTCAGCCGTTTTTGCGTGATTGAGTCACAAACATCTAAACTTTCACATTTATAATATTAGTAGGATTAGATCTTTGGATGTTGATTGTGAATTGGCACACTGATTGTTTATAGCCTGCATTAAACTATCTTAATAACTTTATATCCCGATATTCTCATTAGATCGAGAACTACGAGAGTGAAATCGCGGACGGCCACTAGTAATTTAATAATATAACAAACAATCCTCTATTAAACAAAATCTTATCGAATATCACACTCTCATATAATATGTGTGCATTGTAGAAAAAGAAAAAGGATGAGGAAGAAGAAGAGACCACTGTTATTGAAGAATCTGAAGAAGAAATGTCTGTAGTAGAGGAAAAATCTGTCATTGAAGAAAACCACGTGGAAGAGAAAAAAGTGAGTAGCAATAGCAACGAATTATTTAGAAAGTTCCAAAATTACTGCAGATGTATTATATAATGATAAGCACATTTTAAAATGTCATCGCACGTACTGTTCATCCAAAAACACTAACGGATTAACCATAAAATAAAACGTAATATGTTTATAAATAAAAATAAACTGTTTCCGCTTTTTAATCCGTATTAGTTGTTTTATAATTTTTTTTTTCTTGTCTTATAAATGTAAATCTTTATCCACTTCTATCCACGATCCTTATCCTTACAGTATGTAAATTACTACCCGTCCAACATAATTAGGCGCATGACAGCTATGAAAAACATAAAAACACTTACTGAATACTAAAACGTCAAGAAGCGAATGTTTGTCAGTTAATCACTGTAGTGCTAATGAATCAGTTAATAGGATAAATGTAATAAAAGACGCGGGGTGCGGGCTTTGGAAATACGTAACCGTCATGCGCCTAATTGTATTGGTCGCGTAGTTCAAAATGTTTTGATTTTTCTATCCTCATATCAATCATGATCGTGACACAGCTTTAAACAAATGCAGCACAAATTATGCCATTAATCATTCATTTGATTTAATTAGGAAATGCATAAGAAAACTGCTGAAAAGAAGGTTGAAAAGAAAGAAGAAATGCAAGTCGATGAACAAAAAGATGAAGTAGAAATCGAAGCAAAGAAATCATCTCAAACAAAGGTAGAATCTAAAAAGGTTACTAAGAAAGAAGAAAGTGTTTCGAAGAAGGCAGTAGAAGAAGTGGAAGAGGCTAAAAAGGTTATGGAAAAGAAAACAACTAAAACAGAAGATGAAAAGAAAGCTCTTCTCGAAAAGATTGAAAAGAAGAAAACTGAACCTGAACCTGAGGCCAAAATTGAAGGCATTCCAAAACTTAAACCAGTCAAACCGAAAGAAGAACCTGTCGAGGAGAAAAAAGAAGCTGCTAAAAAGACTGAAAAAACTGAAAAGAAGGTCGTCAAGAAAAAGGTGGTTGCAAAGAAGGATGAGGTAAGTCACAATTTCATCAGACATTCACTACGCAATGTAAAAAAATGCTTTAAATGAATCTCTAGAAATTGTTATATAAATTAGACAGCGTTAATAAAAAAAGTCTCTTTATGTTAAATGTTGTTAGGTGTGACTTACAGCAGATCAATACAACTTTGGTCTGTAAGTTATGTTGACAATGACTGTGTTAATCTTAATTATAGTTTTCTGTTGTGAGTGTTTGTGTTAACCTGTGCTAAACTGTATTTAAAAATAGGAGGTCGTCGAGTTTGTCGACGATTACGAGCGACCAGTTTTGGAGAAATATGAAAAGATTACACCTACGCCACTCGATAAAAAACCTAAAGAGGAAATCACACCAAAGGTAATCACACAACACTACACTACACAATAACTCAAAATAATTCTGTCACTTACTGATAAAATACTAGTAATTTGAAATAGTCTTATGATAGTACCATTATAAATTCTAAGCAAACCCATATATTGCTATTATTAGGCAAAGCGAGCATCTGTATCAGAAAGTGTCAAAAGTGAACAAGAAAGTGAAGAAGAACCTTCTGTCGCTTCGTCAGTTCCAGAGAAAAAACCCAAAGTTGAAAAAGATAAGGTAATCAATTTGTACCTAAAAATTAATCGCGTGGGCAATTAAAAAAACAATACTTAATAATATAATGTTAAATGGCTTAGGTTAAAGAAGAAAAAACTGAGCCTAAGAGGCCCAGCATCAAAAAAGGCCTTCCTAAACCAGAAGAACCTGTTGATGAAATATCTCAAGTCAAATTATCTAAAACACCTACGAAGCCTACAGAACAGCCAGCTGAAGAACCACAGGTTGCTAAAACTAAAAAACCTGTCAAAAAGGTAACACTTCATTCACACTTATAAAAATAACATCAAAGAATAAAATATTACAGTACAAATTATTTGAAATTAATATAATTACCCCCTACCCCTACAATATATTTTATGTTTTGATTTAGTCTGAGAAACAAGATGAATTTGTGGACGATTATGAAAGGCCCGACCTGGAAAAATATGACAAACTCACACCAACTCCTACAGATAGACCCAAAAAACAAAATGGTGTCCCTGAGGTACTTTACCTATTTATTTATTTTTTATTAAAGGAAACCTAACAACGTTAAAAGAAATAATTAATTTATTCATATTATATTTATAGCCCGAATCGCAATTTATCGACGATTACGAAAAACCTGAACTTGAAAAATACGAAAAGGTATCTCCTACTCCTAAAGACAAACGCCGTCCTAGTGACACTAAGGTAAATTACATTTTTTGAATAGCGGATGCCCTTACGATTATTCTATGGCAATGATATAAAACCGACATGTTTTTCTATAGGATGACGTTGAAATGATGAAAGGTAAAATTAAACCAAAAGCAAAAGAAGAAGAGCCAGAAATGCCTAGTCTTCGTAAGCGTCCTGTTACAAAGGACAAGGTATACACAAAATATAAATTATTTATTATTTCCCATATTTAAATAAACTTTATGAAATTATTATTACAATAAATAATTCATAAAACACAAATGTTTCAATTAGGAGGAAGAGAAAAAACCAGAAGACAAACCTAAACCAAAAACTAAAAAGCCTGATGAACCTCAAGCTAAAAAGCGTCCTTCTCTCAAAGAAAAAGAGGTAGTTGTAAAACCAAATCTTTAGTACACTACACACACTTTTCCGAGTGACTATAACACACGAGGACTTTCAACTTTCTACTTACCACTTACTCTAACATCACACTGATCTTTCAAAAATTCGAGCTTCAGAACACACACTTTTATGCGGTAATCCTCTGTCGCGGCAAATTTTGTTTCTTTTTTAGCGAACAAGTAAGTAAATGCTTCTATCGCATGGCAAATGCTGTAAAATGCTTCGCTTCATTCTTTTTTCCAGCGATGCAGTAAATTGGTGTTTTTTTTCTTGTTGAAGTCAGTTTACAATTTACCAATATATTAAAAAAAAATACTGATACAAATATTCATGATAACACATTAAGTTAAATTTTACACTTCCGACGGCCTGCTTATTAAAAGTGTAAAGTTTAACTTAAAAGAATTGTTATTATAAAGCATATACTAAAAACATAAACACTTAACAAATAGAATAGCGATAGTTGCAATATACTGATATTCTATCGTATCAAAAGGTTGCAGAGGAAGAATTTATCGACGATTACGAGAGGCCTGTCCTCGAGAAATATGAGAAAATCTCGCCTACACCCACTGAGAAAAGAAAGAAGGTACATTATACACTAGCTTTCACACACACTTTGCTTTTATAATAGTTATCCTTTACACACCAAGAAACGCAAATTCTAATACATTTCAACTAAAATTTGATAGGACGATAAACCAGAGGATGAGCCAGCCACAGCAACTGCGAAACGTCGATCTGTCAAAGATAATGATAAACCAAAACCAGAGGTATCTAATAAGAAAACTTTTGAAAAAAAATATTGAAATTTATATTTCTTAAACTAATGACATTAATTTCTTTAGGCTATGGATGTCGATGAAGAAGTTAATCTATCGAAACCTAAAGCACCGGCTAAGCCAGGCAAAGAACCTGAAGACGTATCACTCACACACAAAACACCTGCTGATATTAAACCAACGGTTCGTACACTTATCTCAAGCTTATTCGTCAGGATTGCTTAAAATTTATATAAAGTTTAGTTATATATAGTAACAGAAAATATCTTTAGGAAGGTGAAGCTGAGGCTAAGCTTAGTGTTAAAAAACCCGAAATCGTTGAGGAGAAAACTCTTAAGAGACCAGGACAAAAAGACAAAGAACCAACAAAGGTACGACCGCGATATTTATTTTTTGTTATAATAGTAATGTAACTATTACATTTACAAAACGAAATATAAGCCAAAAGGGAGATCTTATAAAATGTATACGCTTTGTTTAAAGAAAACGCCTCAAATTATTCACAGACAGAAATGGTGCCATTCTCCGGTAATGTACCGACATTACCAACTGCACCAGTCTTAAAGAGACTTTTAATTCTTGTAAAGGTACTTTCAGAAAATAAGAATTGAAGTGAAAGTAGCTTTTAGCAAATAATTCAGGAGTATACACCAGCACTAGATTTTGTTAAGAGATGTGTACTTATCGGGGGCATGGTGTAATGGGCTAATCTAGAATTTGACTATGAATATTACTTAACAAGAAGTTAAAGCCGCGTCGCTCAAGATAATATGCTTTTGTTAAATCAATATCGTAACTTATTTTGTTGTAAATAAATGATCCAAACGACGCACTGATATAACTTTAACCATTAAGTACATTGTTCACTTATGTTTCCGACAAGTACTCGTCCTTGGACACCATAAAATAACGATTTAGTCCACTAAGCACTGCACTGACAATCGAGCACTTATGTAAAGTACAGCACGTCTACAGTCCACAATTTATTACAAATAATTATACGATACAAATTCTGTGGGAATGTTTAGAAACTACACTTTTTTTTATTTATTCTTATCTCCCCTTTTGACTTCTCCTCTTTTTCCTATATTGAATGTTATCATATTTCTTACAACTTAAATCAGGGTGAGGACACTGAGGAAGCTGTTAGTCTCACCAAACCCAAAACTAAGACTAGTACAACAGCTCCGGAGGAGGCATCACTTACCCAAAAGACACCTGCTAAGAAAAAGCCGACGGTATTGATCCTTTCATTTTTAATTGTCTCAGCGTTAATTTCATCTTATCTTACTTTATTTAAGATTATTCCAATAGTTCTGAAAATATTATTTTTTAAGTAAATGTAATGATAGCACAATCTATAATTTTCTAATAGGAAGGATCAGAGGCTGCGCAACTTAAAGTTAAAAAACCAGCCGTTGTCAAAAAAGGAGATGTTGAGGTAGACAAAGCGCTTAAAATGCTTTGTTCGCATTTTATCACCTATGCCTACAATAATAGTCAGCTTTTGTTCTTAATGCAAAGTAGCTGAGATGATTAAAATACAACCACATGTGTGACTAACTTTTACGTTTTCTAGACTAGTTTAACCTGCGCTTTAAAAACACATGCACAGATTGTGCTCTTCACACTGGTGAAATGCACATCTACTAACATTCAAGTAAGCATTTAATACGACGAGGCTTTTAGAAATACCATTAAATGTTGTCATAATTGTTTAGGCTCCTCTCGTAGTACAAGATGGTAAATTTGAAAGACCACAACTCAAGAAAACTGTTAAGAAGACAACAGAAAAGCCCAAAAAAGCCGAACTTGGAACTAGAGAGGCTGATGATGGTGATGATGATACTCAGATTGATAATAATAAAGATGACGGGGTAATCAATATTTTGATTTTTGACACTCCTTCGTGTCGTCTCTTTCTGCTATTCTTATCTTATTCTGTCTCACTCAGATCTCACGATGACTTTCTCTTAGCAAACCCACAGCTGCACTCCTTATTTCAATAGAACTCTACCACTAATTTCTTCAACACTAATAAGAAAATAGTTTCAACCAAATTTAAAATATGTACGTATACTTGTATAAAATATCCAGCGTTGTTCTTCCTCAAAGGTCTGTATGGGTTCGCCAATCGCATGTTGCTTGGTCTTTGTTTTATGTGTCTTTCTAGTATCGTAAGTTACGAATGGTATTTATAATAGATTTATTTGTAGAAATATGATTTTTTCTTAAGGAAAGCTAATGTATAGAAAAAATAAATTCTACACATTAATATCATTCAATTTACCATTTAATTACTTTTTCAGCTTGAACTGGACTTTGTTGATGATTACGAGAGACCAGTTCTTGAGAAATATGAAAAGATATCACCTACACCTACAGTAAAAGACAAGAAAGAAAAAGAAACTACAAAGGTAAGTTAAAGTATTAAAATCAGAAGGTTTAAATAAGTGATAAACTATGTCAAGAATAACTTGTCTCAATTACACTAGCCTCAGATGAAGAAAACTGTACTGTAAAAACCTCTAGCTAAGGTATAGTTTTAAAACTATTAACACTCTACAAATTTATGAACAATCATAGTTAGTAAAAAAATGTGTGTAGGAACTTTAACGTCTAAGGTATTCGACTTTTATAAAGTAAAAGGTAGCTAATGGGATTGTATGTTCCGTTGTATATTATTGGCTGAGTTAATTATTCATTGATTATAGCATAATATGAATGAAACAGGTGACGATGGTATCTCAACAGCAACGCCTAGAAGTAAAGGTAGATTTGGGTTACATAAATAGCATGTCTCCTTTCTACACGAAAGTTCCAATGAGTGATTCCATACAAATGTGACGTCTATCCCTGATGCGACAATTGTAAATACTTATTGTGTTTGAATTTTCTCGTACCTTGTCCGTTTTTATCTTCACACTGTCTCTTCCAATCGAATCCAATGTATGAAAACCACAATCCGAAATCTTGATTGTTCTATTATTTGTTTTGTTCATATCATAACTGAAACTCTTTTGTGATAATTTTTTTTTATTATTTTTCCCTTAGACTGAAAGTCGAAGGACGTCAATACAGAGTGAGGTAAGTTAAAATACCTATTGTATGTTTTGTGTAAAATATAACCCCATACATAACCGTATAATAATTTATCTGAATGATGAATGACTAAGCTGCTTTTGTAACTCCTTACAAATATTTTTGTAAAATACTAAATAACATAATATTTTTACAATATGGATTTATTATCATCTGGATTTAAAAATGTAATAGGAAAATACAAAAAAATATTTACTCTCTTATTTAACGACAATTATAAATTTAACGTTATTAATTCATTGAAATAAAGATAAGAAAATATATCATAATAAGTCATTTGTTTTTGATAGGTTAAAGAAGAAGTCAAAACAGAAAGTCGAAAGGCTTCTATTGCAGAAGATAAGTCTATTAAGGTAAATTTACTTCTCTAAAACCTTCGTTATTACGCTTTATATTTGAATAATATTAGTGATTTGATTTGATTTTATTTTATAGTTCACAAAGGAAACAGCGGAAAGCAGAAAGTCTTCCATATCTATTGCTGAAAAGCAGGAAGTGGGCACAGTAAAGAAAACAGCTCTACAAAGGGTTAGTACAAAAGAAACATGAATAGAAAATTATAATTTAAGGAAAAATTATTTCGGTAGCGTTACTATTACAGAAGAGTAAAGGTAAAGAATAATAAAAATTGACATCAATTAGTCATTGCCAAAACCCTGCGTAAGCAGTAGTGATCCTATGAAGCTTTGTACATTGTAAGCAAATACCCCAAAATGCTTAAATTGTTTGAGTAGTATTTAGTTTCAATAAAGCGTGTAGTGAAACGTAGTTTTGAACGACATCAGTTTCGTTTTCCCGTGTGGTAGTTAAATGATCACCAAGTTTTACGTCCTGCGTAGAATAACATTGAAGATTCACCAAAAAATTTGCCGCATACTCCATATGACGCTTATTTATATTTCCATTAACTTGTGATTTTAGCCAACCATAAAGGAACCAGAAAAAAGTGAAATAGACCAAATAAAACTAAAGGTAAGAAAAATTGGTATTCATCTGCATGTTCAAAATTTGTCACTTATACATTTCTATCGAGACTCGTCTTAATAATACTTTGTTTTATCTTTTCTTCCCTTCTACAAACAGGAGAAAAAAACTTTTGTAAATAATATTCTCTTTTTTATGATTACTTCATCAGTGAATAATCAAACTTTACAAAATTTGAAAACATTGTGTTTAGTAAATAACAACTTTGTGATTAATATTAAGTCTTACACTTAGTTTTAAATAATAGGTGCTACATAAACATGCGCCTTTAGGTGTTAAGGATACACGATAAATAACAATTTATTTTTGTAAATAGGGTGACACTGTAGAAACAGTAGACGGAGTGGTAGCAACAGATACGGTAGATAAGCCTTCAGAAAAAGCCTATCCTTGGCGACCTACGAAAACAGACACTCAGGTATATACACACATTCACTACCCACTACACACATTCATAAGTACGATAGCCAACCAAAAAATAAAATATAAAAAACTGTAAAATTACTTAGGAAACCACAGAAAAGTTGGAGCCCGAACGTAAACATAGTTTAGAAAAACCTGCGGAATTAAAATACCCATGGCGTCGTCCTAGTAAAACTAAGGTAGAAATATTTTTGAATACTCTAGTTAGTTTTAACCTTAAGAACAATATAGCCATGCTGTTATTTTAACTATGAACTTGAACTGGGTTTCTTATTTTGCTATGATAAACAGGAAACAGAGCAAGTTGATGAAACTGAAATAAAAGAAACTACCGAAGTCAAGCGTAGAGTTAAGAAAACTAAAGAGGTAACTTAATGTAACTTTTTGTATTACTATTCGTTTTTTGTTATCAAAGAGATACTTATAAAAAGATTTTTAAACACGATGATAAAAAGGTCAAAGAACCTGATTCAGTTGAAAAAGTTGAACCAAAAAACCAACGGTGGATGAACCTAAGGAATCAGCATATCCTTGGCGTAAATCTAGCACAACTGCACATGTATATATATATGTGTGCACTTGAATTATGTTAGGTTACAGCATTGAATAAGACCATAAAATGAATATTGAATAGTTTAGGGAAAGAATCGATAATAATCTAAGTTTTATCAATTAGGATACACAAGTTAAAACAGTGGGAGAAGATAAACCCAAACAAGTAGTTGAGCAACCGCCAGATATCGCATATCCTTGGCGTCGACCCAGTAAAACGGAAGAGGTATATTCATTTTAATTTTGCTATGTATTAAAAACACAATTTATTCTCTTAAATCAAACCTTACTTTTGGTTTTTATACAATTTCATAGGTGCCCGATGAAAAGGTTGAAGTTCAGGAACCTGTTAAAGAAAATGAGAAACCAAAGGTACCTACAATTTTTCATAGTGAAAATTGTTAAATTCAATAGATTTTTTTAAGTCAATGTAACTAATTCAAAATTACTTTGCTAGGAACCAGAAACTCCTAAAGCTCTCTCTCAATCTCCATTTTGTGGATGGAGAAGGAGATCGTATAATAGTATGGAGGTAGGAATTGTTACAGTAAACATTTTATGTGATTTAAGTAAATATGTCAAAAGTTTACTTAAAAATATTTATAACATTCTCTAGGAACCTGAGGAAGAAGTTGAAACTAAAATACCGGAACCAGTCAAAGAGAGTACTGAATCTCCAAAGGTATTAGTAATAAATTTTAATGAACTGTAAAGAAATCCTTAGTTGTGATTAGTTACTGAAATAAAATTGTTTCACTAGGAACCTGAGGAATCTAAGCAAGAGAAATCGACAACGCCTAAACAATCACCTTTCTTGCCGTGGTTAAGAAAGCCTAGCATTGAAATAGAGGTTTGTATGATTTCATGTTCAATCAAATTTGAGATATCATATAAACTTTTATATTCAAAATTCAAAAACATAATACAAAAATCCTATTCTTATTAGGACTCAGACTGGTTAGAAACATCAACGGAAAAACCAAAGCAAGAAACTGCATATCCATGGAGAAAACCTACTAAAGAGGTACATACATTCTTAATGCGGTATTTTTGCAATACTATACAGATCTAATGCAGATTTACAATTGTAAGGTTCCATATAGTCTTTTATAAGGTCTTATTAAAATTTCTTTGTCAAACGAAACATTTTATTTCACAAATATTTAAATCTGGTACTTTTCCTAAGCTTGCAATTCAACACAACACACAGCTTCATACATTTCAAATTAATTCACGAACGCATTTGTACACTTGCATACATACGAGTGAATGAGCACTGCACCACTGCATATCTAAACATACCTACATCATCCTACACCAAAAAGTCGTTTAAACATGAAAATTTTGATTAGGTACCAACACAACCGCAAGAAACACAATCGAAACCAAATGAAGTACCTTTTTCCTGGGACGTCATTCCCGAAATACCTCAGGTAGACAAAATTGTCGTTAATATTGAAGCAACTTTAAAAATTAATAGCATAAGTAATGATAACAAATATTTCAACCAGGCGGAACAAACACCCGAGCTAGAGGATAAGTATAAACCAACGCTACTAGAAACTGAAATTGTCCCTCCTTGGAGAAGATCCCGTTCTCCTCAGGTACACTATACAACACAGTTTACAACATTTCCGTCATTTTATTATCAAGACTATCATCAACACATTTATAACACACAAATTCATATGTGCTTTTAGAAAATGGTAAACGATTACCATATTGCCAACACCGTGACGTCAATGAGGTTCTATTGTTTTGCACCATTTTCTAAAAGTTCAAATTCGTATGGTCGCCATAATTTGATTGTGTATATAGGCTGAAATAATGGAGGATAAAACAAAAACAAGCACGCTCGAAATTCCACATCCCGCTTTTAGCAGCAAACCTGACGAGGTATAGACTTCGACACCACCGGTTATGAGCACAAAAATTTAACGTTCTGCACATAATTCTGTTCCTCACAGGTTTTTTTTTTGTTGCCAGAGCACCTGTCTGCACTATTTTAGCATTGGCACCGATTTTTAATTATGTAGATGTCTGCACAGTATTATTCTATTATTGGCTATGGATAACGCAATTGTATATTTTTAGCCTTTGATAGCAATAGTTGCACTCTAAAAAGTATAAGTAGTTATTATTAGTAATACAGTATTGGGCATGTACAAAAATATAGTTTAATATGTAAATGATTTGTAATATATCACAACGAGCACACTTAACTTTATTTGAGCACAAATAATAAATAAGCAATGTCTGCACTTTCTGTTGATTTAACTCTCTGGTCTTCTCTCTAATTAACCATTCCGCTTTCGCTTTGCTTTTGACATCTAAATCAATGTTATAAATGTATAACAGTAACTCTCTATTAAGGTAAGTTTAGGATTTTCCATGATATTTTCAAGTAAAACAGGTTAATTTTATTTCTTAACAATGTGATTCAATGAAAAATATATTACAGTTCCAGATAATAGGATTATATTATCTTAGGCAATACGTTATGTAATCTATATAATTACAGAAAATAGCCGTAAAGGAGGAGAAGGTCGAAGAAGAAGCTAAAAAAGCTAAAGTCACTTCAGTCAAGAAGAAGGCCGAGGACCTTCCTGAAATCGCTGATTATGATAGGCCTGACTTGGAGAAATACGAAAAGATTTCACCAACCCCAACAACGAGAGACAAACCAGAAAAAGACAAGGTAGGTCAAACACGATTAAAGCAAAAAAAAGTAACCCAAAAGATTACTTGTTAATAAGATTTTTTGTATGCAGCCGACACCGAAGGTGCCTGAAATTAAGGCACCCGAAGAGAAACCGGCAGCGCCTAAGATTGAAGTTATCCGCGAGAAGTCACCGAAGCCCGATATGCCAAGGAAATCCTCTTTGGTGCCTGGAGCTCCAGTTGGCAGACGCGGTTCTCTTATTCCTCCACCAGAGGAAATGGGAAGGCGCCCATCGCTTATCATCAGCGACGAGGTGTGTATCATTATTTTTTAAACAGAGTAGAAAAAAATGTTATACGTAGAAATATTGTAATTTTTTATTTTTTATTAAAAACTCAATGCTAAGTCATCTTCAAAGGTATGAAATGGAATTGATGTATATTTATATTGTTACTTCTTGGCAAACGTAAGCATTAGCATTCCAATCAAATACATGAGTACGTTATTAATTTTTATATAAAGTAAAAGCTTTTATGAATGTTTATGCTTACTGATGCCAACAATAAGTTTTAGCCCTTCAACGTAGTTAGATAACCTATTCTCTCAAGCCGAACCCCTATCATTAGTCCTGTTAGTCGTAATTATTATTTCCTTCTCAAAACACATGCCAATAATCATCTATAGAACGATGTAGCTTCGGATATTTACACCCTGATTTGCTTTTGTAGTATTATTATTTCTTTGGAGTAATCTTAGATCTCCCCAACTCCTTGCTTATAGACCTGTAGAATTAGCAAACACTTTTGAAACACATGAAACACATTTTGCTAGACACGTGTTTGTAGTCATTTTAAATATAGTACAAAACAATCCACAGGAGAATAGAAAACTAAGACCTGGTGAGGTGGTCGAAGAAAAAAAGGTAAAACCAAAAACCGCTACAGACTATTACGTGAATGCTGTCCGTTATATTGCCGTGATGAAAATCTTAACTATTTCTTTATGAAGTTATATTAATGCGTTTGCATCCGACGCGGTTTACAACGCCTACTAGAGCTGGATAATCACATAGACCAAAATTTTTTTAGTATTTATCTACTATTCAAACACATGAGTAAGTATATGTTATTATCCAAGGTTTCTCTAAAACAACCGTCAGATGCTCATAAAATGCACAAAATTGTGGAGTCCGCGCACAAAATTGCACAGCTTGTCAGCACGTATCGCACACAAATAACGGTTATAAATATGTTGGTGTCTTAAATTACGAAATTTTTTAGCAGGAATTAACTTGGGCACATGGTGTGTCTCAGACAGCTTTTCGTACACATCATGGAACGGACACTAACAAAATTTATTAACACGATTATGACGCAAAAAGTAACGTAATAACTCTTGCACACGCTGATAGGCGATTGCACCAAATAATAAAATAAACACGGATAGGTAGACAGGAGTAGGTTCGGCGAAGGAGATTATAGGTAGGCAAAATCACTTATAAGGGGTTATTATCAATGTTTTTTAACAACAGGTCACCAAATTACGCCCTGGAGAAGTTTTAGACGACAAAAAGGTGAGATCGACTGGGTCTGGTCTGTTTTAGGACGCTGCTCGCTTTTGCAAAGCATTTTGTCTCTAGATGTTTTTTCTTCTTTTATTACATTTACGAAATTATGGACAGCTGTTTCGTATCAATACAATATTCAGTGACATATTTCACGACAAAGATTATTACTTATTACTTTATTGATGACTCGTGTATGAAGACTGGATCAATATTACACAACGTTTTCATTACGCATTGTTCTACTATAAAACATGAACATTAATTCCTCTTTAGTAAACGTAGAGTTCCCTTATTCCAGTAGTTTCATTGAAATTAATTAAGTAGGTACCTACATTAAAGTACCTAATGCTTTGTAGTTTCCCTTTTATAATGAAAACAAATGAAACAACACATCCATTTCTTTATTTTTCTTTTAGATGTGCAAGCCTTTTAGATCCAATTAGCGGCTGCTTTGCTGTCCAGCAGAAATAAGTACTAAAATGCTGGCGCAGAGTGTTTTACTATTTTTATTGTTAAAAGAACTGATCTGTAGAACTCGATTATATCAGATATAAGTGAAAGACAGCGTTTGACTGTTACAGTTCTTTTAACATTCCGCTTCGTAGAAAATTTGTAGAATGGCTTTAGTTTTCCGAATTCCCTATAACTGGTGTTAGTTTTAATTTAAATCTAATCCTTTTTTTTGCATTTACATTTTCGTAAATCAATGACATCATTCGACTATCAACTATAAAAATTAAACAATAATACACATTTGACACAACAACATTATTTTCGCTACCAAAACACTTTTAATACATTCCCACACTTTTTAAGCCCATTTAACACACTTTAGTATTATGCGCACAAACATAATTTAAATTACTAGTGTATAGTTTTAATTCAGTGCACACATTAACAGAGAATGTTTTACTAAAAAGAATATTTTTTTCCTAAAAAGAAACGCAGCAGGCCCGGTGAACTCGCGGAAGAGGTATATAATGTGTGAAAAATATATGTTTAGATCAATGTCTAGAATACCCATTTAGAAACGTGGCTAACATAGAATTTTCTAAGTGATTAATGTCGTAAGTCACTAAAAGAATGTCGTGGAAGAATATTATGTCAGTCGAAGATAGTTATAAAAATAATAAGAATTATAACTAATCTTCAAAGAATTTCCAGTCTAAGCCGATGTCTAGGAACGTATATACTTTATGGTTAATACTTTAAAATATATGCATAGTGCTCTTAACCTTTTGTCATGCTAACTCTAAACCTAACAGTTAAAGAACTAATAAATAAATAAATAACGCATGTTCCAAGTAAAAAATGATGATAAATCATAGTTACGCATGTGATAAAACATTCCATAATACATATACCGACTTTTACAGTACCTGTACTATTAAATCCAAGAATGCTACTGTACCTAATTTAAAATGCATGATCCTACTATAGAATTTCGAGTAACTTCACGAAAACCTAATAACTATAAATTCTTAAGTCAATGTTTATGATCACCTTGATAAATGTAATAAATTGTGGTCATTTATATTAACCTACATGTATATGCCACAAAACACCTAAAGACGTAACGAATGAGTAACCAACGTACAAAATAGAAGCTGTGTCTAATTATGTCACACACAAATCAAAAGCAGTATTGAGCATATAATCAAAACAATGATTTTATAATTAGCTTCTAACGTTTTTCTGTTTCGAGCCAAATCTAGTCGCTAAGACGCAAATGAAGCGCCTTATTTAAAACGGTTAGTGCCGTTAGTTAATAAGAAACAAAACAAGATGAAAACATTGCGTACAAAACATTGAAATTGTTAAAAATATCACGTAGCCAGACAGAGATAGTAGACATTCGGGTGATCGCAAGTATCGCTATTTATTTATTTTCAATGATAAATCGCTTTGTTCTGGGTAAGTGGGTGTATAATGTCTAAACATTCGCAATAAATGACTAACATAGGTAGGACTTTCGAGAATCTATTGAGTAATGCCAATGCCATGCCAATAAAAAAACACAAATCAAATGTATCAGAAGCAAAAAGATCAAAAGAAATCCATAAAGAGAATGAAGATGAACACACAGTGGTAATTAATGCAGTAACTATTAACAAAGGATATTATTAGATGCGAATTAAAGAAATTTATCCCGTGATTAGTACAGTGTCTATTAGATGTGAAGAAGTGGACGCACCTGCCCCGGTCAAAATCACATGCAGTGACGTTGGTCCGTTTAATGAAGCAAATGAACCACTGCGGCTGCGCCAGCGCGGACCCGATGAACACGTTATGATGGATTGTTATTCTTATAAATATGACTATAGGAATTAGGCCAAGAGCAAACAGAGCCGTTCTCGCCATTAACTGCAGCATGATGCCAGATAGAGTGAATTATGACTACGTGATTAGATATGGTTAAAAACATATAATAGTAATTCGAAGTCTGGTGCCATATTAAGATTTGATGCAATTGTTACTTTGTTGTAGACCGTTAATAATCGTGTAGATGATAAACAAGATTACAATTGCATTAACGAGAAGATCAATGATACGTCGTGATAGGAAGAATAGAGACAATGTTTATGCAGCTTTATGTTTTGACTGCTAGATTAAATAAACATGATAAAAATAGGATGAAATTATCATAAACAACAAATAATCACATGAATCAGCGCTACTTCACCGGCCGGCCGCTGCGAAACGACACCGGTATCAGTGGGCGAAAATTTCGGTATCAGACGGAAATTCATATAGAGCGTTTACCGCTATCGTTGTTCGGTGAGCGGCCGGTGAAGAAGCGCACACGGCGCTCATAATGAAATCAAAATTCTATCACAACAAAAGGTATCTATTAAAGTTAAGTTCCCAAACTAAAGCTTGAAACAAAATGTTCTACCGAATTCATCTGAAGCTAGATCGGAAAAGTAATAAATCAAACTTAGAGCCAAGTAAAAGTTGGTAACAAGTCAAAATAATAAAATTGAAACAAAGGTGAACCAGAAATAGTACTAATTATGAGTAGGTTTGATTGACATGTTGATGTGGAAGTCTCAGGAATACCTTTTAGGACGCGCGTAGGCCGCGCCGCGGTCGCCCCGTCAGTGGTAGCCACAGATGTTGTGGCCGGTACGTTTGGCAATGCAGCCAAGACTTTACAATGTTGGGACCACGTATTGGCTTTAACTGTCCATATTAATCAACGTATCGACAGTTGTTCGGTGCGTATAAAAATATTTTGGAACCGCTCTAACCAAACATCAATAATAAACCTGTCGCCACTTCATAAACTAGTCCTGAAGTACAGACCTGTCAAGTCATCATCAATAGATATTTTATCCCTATCGTTCTCAATAACGGAGATGACAGTTGACAAAATCTTAGTATTTGTCGCCTTGTTAGTAATTGTGTACCTATTTGAAGATTTGCGTTCCTTGCCAGCGATGACAATCGTTTGAATAATTGCAGATTGTAAAAGGTGCCAATCAATCTCTTGATGCTCCTACGCAAGCCTTCAATCTCATCTGATTTATTATAATCTAGACAAACATATTCGTTCCTTGAGCTTTTTGGTTAGTTGGCATTTTCATACGACACTAGCTACGAAAATAAAAGTAAAGGAATGTTTAACGAAAATATATTATATTATTAAATTCTAGCAAAAACTAGATCATCTGTGATACTGCAGACTTTTCCAATAAACATAAGCTGCGAAATCTTAAAGTATCGGTTTGCTAAAAGCGTTCGAGCCAATGTTATCTCCAAAAACATGTCAGTTATCTGCCGATGACAACTTCACGCATTTATTAACACTTGCGTCCAAGAACACGTTACACGGATGGCTCACCTTAATCTGATAATTAATTGAAATGGTCTGCTGATTTGTGCTGTGCACAAATAGACGCCCGCGCTCCCCGCTCCCCACAGCTTCGCTGGCGACCACGTCTGCACGACCCCTTCTTCAGTCTTTTGACATTCGCGCCCATTTTTAGATGGAACGACATTAACGAATTATACCAAATCGAAAATCTACCGAGTTTATTTAGGAAAAAAGAAAATAGGGTGTAACTATAAAAATAAGAAATAGCATACGTTTAAGCATTTAAAGTTAAGCTTTTCTTGTAATAATGAATCATTCTAGTTTCGGACACCGAAACAAAATTGAAATTAATCATAAAGATACTGTTATTGTTACAGTGTGATATAATTATGCATCTGTGATAAAAAAAATAACTTAATATTAAGTGACTTTTAAGCTCTTTAAGTTGTGTTGTGGCATATTAGTAGTTGTATGTTATTAACAACATGGCAGCAGTGGCTAAAAAACCACTTGCTCCTCCTAAAGCTAAGGATGATCCGGTAAGTACAACTTCTGCTAAATTAACTTTAAGAATAATAATTCCCAAAGCTACAGATCATTAAATTATTTTAGATATTCATAAGTTGAGACGATTTCAAATGAAAGGACCTTTAAGTGTAACTAAAGCAACGTACAAGTTAGTAGTGAAAGCTTTTTCAAATGTTTGTTTTTTATAATTTGCAAAGCTTTTTTTTTTTAGTTTTTCGTTTCTTCTAAAGTTAGTACTAATTATTTTGTACCAAAAAATGGAAGGGTCTTCTAGTTGATATTTGTATAAAGCTTTTTTTTTGTATAAAGCAAACTTTATTAGGTCCAAATTCTACCATTATTCACTTATTTACACATCGAACAAATTTAAATGACATTTCTTTCGATGTATGGTTAATGATGGTCAGGGCAGCGGTCTTCAACCTATTTGAAGTCAAAGGCCAAATATACCCTGATTTTGGTTCAGCGGGCATCAACCCAGCCAAAATACTTCATTAAGTGATTAAAAAAAAAAAAAATACAAGTTATTTATTATAAGCGCTTGGTGGCGCTGTGTTTCGGCGTGCGTTTAAGGCTTGATGATGCTGTAACTTTTTTTGTACATTCTCAATGATTATGATTAAAAATATTTGGACAATATTGATTTCAGTTTAAATGAAAACTGAAAAATAAGTACATTCTCTTTTTTATTTTATTACGTATATTATTACATTTTTATAAATAGTAGTTGACTCACTATCTCCATTTATTTGTCATGAAAATCAATTTGTTATCATACATTATTTTGTTATCATAATAATTTCACGAGTGTCTGCACAGCACTTGTGCTAAATTTGTCAGGAAATCCAGATCCTCATTGTCAGGGCATTTGGCTAACGCTCTTAATGTAGGTCGTTTGTCATAACATAACTAATATTTCATCTTAGAAAATTAAATATAGCCATGGATAATTTTTCTGTGTCATAATATTTTAATGATCTGATCTACCGATGCATTTATTATGACTATGCCAATTTATGCTTGCATATTCCCTTACATTATAGACTGAGCTTTTTGAAGCAAGCAATTGAAAGTACAAGTATTCCCACATTTGAATATTTAGAAAATTCTTTATTTATATGTCGATTTTAAAGTGATTAACCAATGCCACTTAGTCTAAGATTTGGAAAATTACTAATTAGAATTTGATTCTGTAGCGACGAAAGTCCGCCGATGCCAGGAGACCGTCCATTCAGGATTTGGAAGATCTCATCAACAAGCCGTCAGTGCCACTTAAGCCCCTCGGTAATGAGGGTCCACCAGTTATTGTCGATGTACAGGAGAGCTACTCGGCTGTTGAAGGTACAGTAAATTCTATCACATGCTTTTGTTACCTATTGGAAAATACATAAAACCTTGTTAATTATTCTAATCATAATATCTAATGGAATAATGACAAGGTTAATAATTTTGTTCACTGCAGATCAAACTGGCTACATCACAGTACAAGTGGAAGGTAATCCTCCACCAACGTTCAAATTCTACAAAGGTGTCACTGAAATTATTGAGGGTGGCCGTTTCAAATTCGTCACCGACGGTGAAACCGGTCTTATCACCCTTTGCATGAGAAAGGTCAAACCCAACGATGAAGGCAAATACAAGGTGGTGGTCAGCAACATCCATGGAGAAGATACTGCTGAAACACAGCTTTACGTATCAGGTAATATTGCCAATCAAGTAGTATTGAAGGGCTCCAGTAAAGATAATCAGAATATGAATAATGGTATCGTTCTCTGCAGACTCCAGTGGTATGGACTTCCGTGCCATGCTTAAGAAGAGGAAGTACGCAAAATGGGGTGAAAAGAATCAGGACCCAGACTGGGGAGATCTCAAGGAGACTGAAAAGCCTATCCCGCCACTTAAGAAAGTGGAAAAGGTAAGATTATTTTACGTTTCATTATTCTTGCAAAGTTAGTTGTAGGAAAAAAATTAACATTGAAGATGGTGATATGAATTAAAAAATATTAAAGATAAACTGAAAAAACTTAGTACAATACAAAATTAGTTGTTAAATATATATTTTCATTTTTTAAAATTTTGTCCCTTAAGCTTGATAAGTCAATATTGATTTTAAATATTAATCTTTTTGCATTGTACTGGGCGAGACCAAATATAATAATAATATAATATATATAATATTTAATAACTATTATCTAAAGCAGCTCCATCAGGCCATTCGATGAAATTTATATTTTATTTATTATACACATTTCTATTTTTGTTCTTTACGATTCTCATTACAATGTGTCAACCAGATATTTCGTAATAATTCATTTGTTGAATATTTATTTCACAATTAAAATAGTAAAATAGAATACAATTTTGACAACTATGACATCGAATGCATCGTCGTATTTGGTCCGTAGGGACTAGAGACTGGATATTTCGAGGAGGACGGCTTCCTTGTGGTAGTCTCCGAGGGTGTGGAGATCCTTAGAATCCCAGCTGACAGACGCAGGAACTCTTCAAACTGGTCCTGGGTCAAGGTCATCAGTATTCTAAACTATATTTTCATCGGTCATTCCATCTTACATTTCAGTGTTATTTTCTCGTTTCTCGTATACTTTGTAAACGAACTCTAAACTGATCTAAAGAGTTGCCTTAAAATTGAGTTTTTTTTTTAAATGGCCCTAGATATCACACTCGCTTTTAATAACGAACTAATAACATCAAACGGCATATTAAAAACTACGTGGCATATTTTATTACTTTTTAACAAATTATTTCATCGGCTTCTTGTCATTATGTCAATGTCACTGTCTTTTAGTCGCGTAAACAAACAAACCACGTAGTGATTACTTGCTCAGTAAAAAAACTATTGCTTACATATAAAAATCCTACACATCGTAAATATTTTAGGAGTTATAAAATGGCTGTGAAGTTTTTCAGAAAATTCTATGATACCATCAATATATTTAGTACGAATGTAAGTGTAGTAGATTGGGAGTACTTCAAAGTTAAAGATCTAAAATTAGCTGATTTGTCTTCATCCAAAGCATGTAAACCATGTTCGTAATTCCATTTCTTTTCTGGATCATGATTGTCACGGTCTGCTTCAATATTTAGCTTCAAATCATCATGCTTTCTCATCAAAAGAGCGTTAACATTTTGTGTAACGTATGTTGTCGATTCTAGGGTATCTATGAAATAAAGAGACGTATGTCTCTCTCAGAAATAATACCTGATTGGCCAGCTTTGATGGAAGCTGTTAAAATAAAGGTTCGCTAAAGGGGACGACTAAAAGTAAACAATAAAATTGAGAGACTTTGGTCTTTCTGAAATGGAACTGTGACTACCACCTTACCCCCTTACTTTTATTATTTTCTTGGCGACGCAAATATTACTGTTGTAATACATTTCAGAATGACTGAAGTACTCTTTTAAATATATAAATTTAAAACAATGATTGATAAACTAAACCAACACTAAAATTATCCCCTTTAAGCAAAACCTCCAACTATTAACGTCAATTTTCAGTATCTGTTTTCTGGGTTAGCTCGCCCCCGCGGCTTGATTGGGATCAAGCGGGAACCCTTTCTATATATAAAAAAAACAGTTATTTCCCTTCTAAGCTCATACAACTTTTATATTTGTTTACTGTTGGTGGTTTTGTTTAATGGGCGATTTAAATAAACAGTGCATTAAAATGGAATTTAAATAACTCGCACAAAGTTTTTTTGTATCACCACTTCACGTTTATTTAACGTTTCAGGGAATGTAAGTGGAATGAATTTGATGATAATATGTTTTTTTTTTGGAATTTGTTCGCTCTTGTATTTCCAGGTTTTAATTTGACGTCGGATTGAGGAGCTTCTGTTACGTCATTAATATAAACTCTTTTGTCTATTTTGTTTATTTAATTTACATTAATTTCAGCTGATGCATCCGGTGTTTTGCGGATGTTGGAATTTGTTTTCAATAATCTGTCATGCGCTACACAATTGTGAATTTCTTTAAAACATAATTTACTCTAATTGAAATTTTACCATTCTAATTATAATATAAAAGTATATAAAAAGAATTTGTCATTGTAAAGATTTGATAAAGATGATATTTTATAGAGATCGTATAACCGGAGACCGTCACTTGCGGAATTGATTCCCGACTGGCCAGTTCTACACTCGTTCAAAAAAGACGAGGTTTGATTGAAAACGAAAGTAATTCGTAGTCGGCACTGTGCACCATGTATTAAAATATCACTCAATGCAAATATTTGTCGCACATTCAATTGGTCGATCAAAATTCAATACTCCTAAAAGTAACGAAAATATTTGCCGGTAACAATGAATTAGTAATTAGAAGTAACAGTAAAAACATCGGCATTGAGTTTTTTTTAATTTAATTATGAAGTCCGATGATGTTGTACGATTAATAGTGAGAAGTTCTAAGTACTAAAAGTTTTTACCACCAAATTCCACTTTCCTTGGAGTATTGTTTCTCTTGTAGAAGGCCAATAAACGATGTACCAAGCACATTTTATGTCTCTCTATATAAATACAGCAATCTTTCTCTACTCCTCTTTTCAATTTAGCAATATCTTCCGTGCACTTCTTTGTCAACAATTTTATAGCCGCACAACACGCACAAAATTGTCAAACGCACTTTTAAATCGATGTTTCTTAAAAATATATTTCGTTTAGTTAATGTTTGCTATTTCTTTCGTTTCATTTCGTATTAAACCAAAAGCGCACCAAAACAAATTTCAAAATTCTTTGGGCACGAAATGAAACGGAAACCTTTTAAATATTTATTTTCATAATTAAACTACAGGAAAGCCTTTAAATTCGTATCAGTTCAGTCAGAAACATAATGAAATTCCAATTTCTGTACAAAAGCATGTAGTTTGTGATTGACGGTGATAAAAGAATGGCTGATTATTTTAACGCCTCGGCTGATATAACGGTTACTACGATTTCTCTTTTTTCCGATGGTATGCATCTGATTTAACTCGCCGAGTGACGTTGACAACGATGGGATGAACCTGAGGGTGTCTTCAACAGCACCTCAACAGCTTTGTATGAAGAGCACCGTTTTGTGGACTGCACCTTGTCATTTTTTATAGAAACAGGTACTCCTATTAATGGCACTGGATATCCTTTTCAGAAACAAGAGTCGTTCTTGAAGCCTCTCGTAGATCAGTTCGCGAAGGAAGGAAAGGATAAAAAGGTGGTATTCGAAGCCATCTTCTCAAAGCCCAATGCCAAACCAAAATGGTTGTTCCGCAAGGATGTAAGTAAATATGATTTTCAATAAAATGTTATGGGTCGGGTCGCCATATTAAATTGCAAACACTGATTATATTTATGTTTTTAGGAAGTATTCCCAAGCTCCAAATATAAGTTGGTAAATGAACAAGACTCATACAAACTGATTATTATGGGCCCGAAGGTAGAAGATACGGGTAAGATTACGATTGAAGTTGGCGGTGTAACCTGTACTGCCTTCTTACAAGTAGATGAACCTGATCCAACATACACCTTTGTCAAACAACTGAAGAAGACTACCAGTGGATATACCAAACATGAGGTACTACTGGAATGTGCTGTTTCTAACAGCCTTGCTATTGTTTCGTGGTGGAAAGGAGAAACAAAGCTCGAAGACGGAGAAGAATTCCAAGTATCTAAGGATCTTTCTGGCGTATGCAGACTTTTAATAAAGAATGCTAAGCAAGAAGACGCTGGCAAATACGCGTGTAAGATAGAGAAGCAATCTGACAAAACTGAAACTGAAGTCAAGATTGTTGGTAAGTACTTTACAAGTAGTAAAAAAATATGATTTATCTTTTATTGGATTGTTAATGCAATCTTATACCATTTCCCCACAGAATACCCATACAAGTTCACAAAAGTTCTCAAGTCGCAACAAGCTATTGAGAAAGATACGATCACGCTACTTTGCGAACTTGACGATGCTGGTGGTGACGTGAAATGGTTCAAAAATGATGAACCAGTGAAAGCAGACAAGCGCATCTCTATTGTGAAAGAGGGACGTAAGCGTAAGATAGTGATTAAGGACGCTAAGGTCACTGATGCCGGCAACTACAAGTGTGTCAGTAACGCCGACGAAACGAAATGCGAGCTGATTGTTAATTGTGAGTATTGGAATATTATAATCAATAATTCGTTTATAAAGCAATAATATAGTATAAAACTTTAAAAAAACCTATACTTATTAAAGTCTGATAAGTGATAAGATACCTGTTTCAGTGATTTTTATAATATTTGAAAAATAATACCTGATATCATGTCTTATGAAGTACAATACATCGTATTAAAGCTCATTTCTTAACATACAAGAGCTAAGCTAAATATAAAACGTATAAATGCGAAAAAGAAACCAAATAAACCAAATCAGTAAATTGAGGTTGGGACTCTGGGAATTATTGTCTGTGTAGACCTAAACGAAGTAATTGATTGAGTATCGAGACCTGAAACGTATTAGTAGGACTTAATCCTAAACATGCATTCTGTGAAGTCCAATTATAGCTATCTTGCAATATCAGCTGTTATTTTTCTTTGAAATATTCCAGACTCGAATCGCTTCAACAAGAAGTTGAAGGACACCGAAGGAATTGAGAGGGACAAAGTCGTTTTGGAGGTGGAACTTCAAGATCAGACTGCGGAAGCTGTTTGGTCTTTCAATGGGCAGCCTATTGTACCAGATGACAGGTATAACATATGACTTATTAAATAATGCCTGTGTGGTATATGGGTATTGTTGCTGTTGCGATACTTTTAACAGCCCAAATAATGTATGTTTCATTTCTTAGGATTGAAATCAAGAACTTGGGCGGTGGTAAACACCAGCTTATTTTCAATAAGCTTGAGATGGAGGATGATGGCGAAATCCTCTGCGAATCTGGCAAATTGAGCTCATCTTGTAAGCTCACTGTGAAGAAAGGAGAGTCCAAACCTACTATCGAATGTCCTGAAGACTTCTATGGACCTGCCGGCCAGCCATTCGTTATTGAGGTGCCTTATAAAGGTAAAAACCACAAAATAATACAATATAAAATAATAATAAAATACACACTTGCTTGATTAATCTAATAATTTTGATGCGTGTATTTAATTTTGTAACTTAATTCCTTTATAGTTACTGGCACCCGACAAACACCAATCGAAGCTAAATTATGGAAAGATGGAAAAGCTCTTCCAATCAAGGAAGTTGAAGCAGTGGTTGAACAAGAGAAAGTGCTTTTCAAGATCAAGAAGCCAACCAGAGAAGGCTCTGGCAAATACCAGGTCAAACTTTCCAACGCCCAAGGCGAAGATTCCAAAGATGTCACGATTACAATGCAGAGCGTACCCACACCGCCACAAGAAGTGGAGGTTGCTGAAGTATTCCAGACATCTTGTGTTGTTTCATGGAAGACTCCACAGGATGATGGCGGCAGCCCCATCGTCAAATACATTATTGAAAGACAAGTAAGTTTTTATTACCAATTTTTGGAAGATAAATGCATATCTTGGAACAGTATTGTAATGTCAACTATCTTCTTCTAGGATTTGTCCCTCAAAGCAGGGTGGGACAACGTGGCTGAAGTTGCATATGGCCAGCCCACCAAGTTCAAGGTTGAGGATCTCATTGCCAAGAAGACTTACAAGTTCAGGATACGTGCTGTCAACAAGATCGGCTCCAGCGAGCCTGGTCTATTCGCCAAGCCAGTACTTGCGAAAGACCCATGGGGTATGTGACTATGATTTTTTAACATAGGCAGAAGGCCTTAAAGTAATAATGTATACCTATTTAGGTATCTATCTATTTTATAAGATATTAAGGTACAAACCTGATATTTGATGTTTTCTTATCAGACGAGCCATCGAAGCCGAAGAACGTCGAGCTTGTCGATTGGGATAAAGATCACGCAGATCTCAAATGGCAGAAGCCCGATAACGATGGTGGTGCACCAATCACTGGATACGTTATCGAATACAAGGTAAAAACAAAGCCTTATTTGAATTTTTAGGGCTAAGATTTTCAATAGATTCAATTTTTTTCTTGGTTTCGTAGGAGAAGTTCGGCAAGGACTGGGTGAAGGGCAAGGAAGTTCCCGGAGACAGCCTGTCGGCAACTCAGGACGGTTTGAAGGAAGGATGCACTTATGAGTTCAGGGTACGAGCCATTAACAAGGCTGGCCCTGGTGAGCCTAGCGACAGCACCAAACCGATTGTCGCGAAGTGCAGATTCGGTAAGTAGATTTTTTTGCAGGGTCTATAAATATCTTGATTTAAAGATTAATTGTAACTCAAATAATAGTTATTTTCCCAAGTTTCATCGTTTGGAACTCTCTCCATCCAGATGAAAAATTACACAAATTACAAGTAAATAAGTCTCAGTGGTATAAGGTTTACTTGATTTTTTTTTTATGTAAATATTTCTTCCTCAGTGAAACCGTACATTATTGGAGACGGTCTTCAGAACATGATCATCAAGAAGGGCCAGGTCATCACTTTCGACATCAAATATGGTGGTGAACCCGAACCGGAAGTGAAATGGATGAAGGGCGAAGAGGTAAGCAGACATTTAATCAGCTGTATTCATTTAAAAAATCTATTGGCAAGAGGCAATCTTCAAAATCATTTAATAGATTACTTACATTATTTTGTCTGTTTTATATTTTTGTTAGTGTTTACTCCAAATTGTAATATTTAACGATGTATCTTTCAAAAAGATTCTGGTATTAATGTTTATTTTACGTTTTTTCCAAAAAAAGAAACGCGGAAAGGCGTACACGGAGAAGGTCAGAGGGTGAAACTAGATGTTGTGTTATCTATCAATTTATATGTCTTAAAATCTACTGATACACATACTTCTCTACATAAATGTGGCTAACAAGACTACACTACAAATATAAATAACTCACATACTCACACTGAAATTTTATACACTGATACTGTTGTAAATTTCAGTGCAGATACGTTACCGATTTAGGCTTTTGGTGTTTCATTAGTTCTTGTTTTGGCCTTTAAATGTATGAAATTGGTCACCAAAAGGTTATTTTGTTAATGTTCCAGTGGATGTGGATTCGTAATGGACGCGGTAACCATATCTCGAAATAACTCATAAAGTTCTTAGGATTGTTCATACTCTTGCACTCAAACATTACTATTATAAGAGTGTTATACATTTTTTAAACATTCAAAACAGCTGCTATGTAAATATTATTAAAGCTATTTGCCAAAATGCCGGCAATCAAGCACCAACATGGCAATTTAGTTTTCATTCTTCTTAAAAAATTTCGACGACATGAAATGATTGAATTTAATATATAAATCGCTGTTGTAATAACACAAGTAACTTGACAGTTTACAATGAGTAAAATACTGTCAATACATAACAATGTAACATCTAAAACACTCACAAAAACACCTAATACATTAAACCACATAATATCTAATAATTGAATTCTTTTGGGGTTGGATCTGATCATTGACCAAATACTCTTACCTACTCATTTCATTACACACATACAACTATGTCTGTGTATGTAATTCCTCAAGAATATGATCAAACCATAAGGTTTCAAGTCGCTAACGGCATCTAGATGAAATCTCATGGTTTCAAATAAATCCTTGTCTACGAAATAGTCCATATCCTTGATTCCTTGCTAATTTATTTCAGTCTCCGGATTTTACATATTGGTATTCTAAACTTAGGTACCTACCCCAAGTCTTGATTTAGAAATGATGCCGTCCGATAATACTGACAGCTCAGTTTTAAACCAAGTCTAGCTTTAAACCCATTTCGCATTAACCCCATTTCCCTACAATTTGAATCCAGTTATCGATTTTCCGATAGCAAATTAATCCATCATTACTTTAACAGAGGAACCTTCCACAAGTAAGGTCAACAGCAGGTTTTTTAGCCTTTGATAAAACTGTGAAACTCAGACAACTCTGAACTTTGATTTGATGATTTAGAGACTTTGAGTTTATGACCAAAGAGAAAAACAGTTTTGTAAAGTCTGTTGAACTGCTGTTGACTGCACATCTCACCTTTTAGGACTTCTCAATTAACCAAACATCACTTTATGATCAGATACAATCCCTCACTTCCATCACTCACACCATTCTCGTGGTACAGGAGATTCGTGACGATGGAGACCGCATCACCATCGACAAATACGAGCGCAACACGGTGTTGACGGTCAGGAAAACCACCAGGCCAGACAGCGGGAAGTACAAGTTGGTGCTCACCAACTCGTCGGGAACATGCGAGAGCATAGCCGACGTTGTTGTGTTGGGTAAGTCACACGTTTATGAACGGTTCACATTATTCCAGTATCATCATCATTGGCCACTACATCTTGAGAGATGACTGTTGCAGTGTCATCAATTAACATAGGCTAGGTGGTGCGACAACGTTTTTGGTGGATCAGTAGTCCAATCGGAGCACGACATTTTTTGCCACATAATTTCCAGTATAGTAATCCAGCAGATCAAGCCAGTCCATTGCTGCAGCTCTGCATGAGCGGCTTTTAACGGCACTTGAAGCCCGATAATGACACTGTCCCGCTCCATCTGAGCGGGGTAAGCAAGACAGCATTATGCTCCCATATCATATCGCATGATATAAATGTCAGGAGGCCAGGACTGGATTACAGCGTTCAAATTATTGAAGATTTTCTATTTCATTCCAGACTCTGGCCTAGATTTCTCACTGGATTGGGCACATTACGATACCGATCCTCATTATTCCAGTAGCATTACAGGAATCGATCACTGGATTGGAATGCTACTTGAATAATGTGAACTGGGCATGCTGCCTAAAAAACTATACTATTATCTCTTTATTACCTATCACTCTCCATCTCGAAGTTAGTTTATAGCCTTTCATTTATCAAAAACGACTTTTGACATTTTCCTATATTTATATTTATTTTTATTTTATTTATTTAAATCTTTTTTTGTACAATAAACACAAAGTAAGGTACAAAAGGCGGACTTAATACTAAGTGTATCCTCTACCAGTCAACCTTTAGGGAAACAAAGAGCAGCGAAAGCGGTACAAAATGCTTATATACTTATATTTTTCAGACAAACCAAACCGCCCGAACGGTCCTGTCGAAGTCACCGACATTCGCGCCGAGAAGGCGACCGTCAAATGGCAGAAGCCGGACGACTGGCAGGGATCCGATATCACTGGATACACCCTGGAGAAAATGGATATGGTAAGAGAAGACCTAGAGTCTGCGCCACGAAAGAAGTCCCTTGAAAGCGATTCTGCAATCTACGGACTGAGTCATTCAACATTCGAAAATAAGCTCTATTACTAATTTTAGTTCCCTATTAATTCGCGGGACTTCTTTCGTGGCGCGGACTCTAAGAACTTATATTTTTTGACAAGTAATATGAACGTTTTAACTGAAAATAAAACGGTTATTAAACATTCTTACCTTATTCGAAGCCTAATATATACATGAGAGTAGCATACTTGATTTCCGGCCTAAAATCGTGTACAACAACTCCAATCATTGGCTAGATCCGTCCAATCAGCGTTCACTTGGCTGCACAATCAGCTGCCGTTGTCACGAGATTTTTCATATAACTAGTGATCCGAAATCCGAAAACTGTTATTACAGACAGCACGCATTATACTTATCTACCAAGTGCTTCTAGTGCGAGACTTTCATTCGATGGTGAATGAGTTTGATTTTTGTTTAGCGTGAATGAAGTGCATAACGTTTCCGCTAGATGCTAGCATGCCAATCCCATAGAAAATTAAGTATATTATGTTATCGCGGTCGAGTATGTAAAAATTTCCTACTACCTACGCGCTCTGATGATACACTTTTAACTCGGCACCATGTATTATGTCGTATTGTATTGTAATTTATACAATACAATAGGTACGACATGCGGTCTGTGGTTACGTTGAACTTTAACGGTTTATGAATAAGAATAAAGTAAAATAAGAATGAAATAAAATTAGCTACTGCCGGGGTTTAGAGTGGCCACCACGCCAGGTTTTTTACCTTACATACCATTTATGAGCAACTCTATAGTTTACTTAAAGTATTTATGTAAGTAGATACTTTACTGATTTTTTTTTCTTCGAATAGGATACCGGAAACTGGGTGCCGTGCGGTGAAACAGGCCCGGAACCAACAGAGTTCCAAGTCAAGGGCCTCACCCCGAACCACAAGTACAAGTTCAGGGTACGCGCCGTCAACAAGGAGGGCGAGTCAGAGCCGTTGGAGACTGACGGATTCATTGTTGCTAAGAATCCTTACGGTAAGTTATCGTACTCAAGTCAGCACGACAGCTACGACACGATTTACATTTGCATTAAGTACGAAAACAACCGGCATTTTGTCTACTTTCAAAGTAAAACCATACCTTAAGTTTGACCTGCTATCATGTTCATGAGTAGGTACTTAAAACAATATTAAAATCTGTCGCCATTTTTTCCAAAAGATATTTTTTCTTAGAAAGGCTCTTTTAAACAAAACGCTTTCCAATTCCAACTGCAAAAACAAAACGCTATCTTTATCTGACATTGACACATTGACAGTGACATAACAACAGGTGCGTTTTGCTTGCAGTGACAGTGATTTGTTTATCAACAAATAAAACGTTAGCCGAAACTAGATTTTGTAAAGTTTTAAAAACATCACAGAGAAAGTTTTAAATTGCTCATAATGTATTTAACTAACGATAAACTTTTTAACAGACCCGCCGAAGGCTCCAAGCAAGCCCAACATCATCGACTATGACAACATGTCTGTCACCCTTCAATGGGAGCCTCCTACCGATGATGGTGGTAGACCAATCCTGGGCTATGTCATCGAGAGGAAGGACAAGTTCTCGCCCGACTGGATTGAGGTAAGTTTCTTATAAAAATATTCGGATAGAGAGTCAAATAAGACGAATATAAACTTTGGATAACCAGGGAGTTTGGAGTTTTATTTACAAACTTTTGAATAGGTACTTCTTCTCGTTTAAATATGAAATTATGTAGTTAATATTAATTGATAAACAATCATCTTTACTAATGAATGAATAAATGAAATGCAATATCCACGCAATTTATCTAAAGTTTTGTATCACTTGTAACACTTTTGTATCTACATAGGTGTCCACTTTATTCTTAAAACTTGCATGAATATTGGAATGTTTTGATTTAGATGTTTAATGACAGTTAAAGCGTAAATATGTATCTTCACGTAAAATAAAGATTTAATTTAGAATGAATCTTTATTTTACATGAAATAAAATTTACCCTTCACAGTGTATAATACTTATTTTCCGTCTTCTATTGATGTTTTTTTTTATGTTAAAAGGCTGTAAGTATCGTATGTTTGACTGACTTCATTGAACATTAAAGCAATCTTGATCTCCTCCATTCACTCCCTGGATGGCTTTTATCAGATCACAGCTTGGTCAATCCTTGATAGAGAACCAAGGTTCTAAAGTTACCTCGTTTGTATGAAAATCAACTGGACGTAGTTACGCGAAAAGGATCCAATCCACACAGAGTCGATTCTGAGATAGAGGCCATTAAAGATTAGAAAGTGTTAAAAGTGTCTCTAGTCGAACATTATTACATTGAGAGTATTTCCTTTTGTGTTGACGATTAGTTATTTTTTTGCACTTCATAATGGGCGTAAGTTGTGTTAAACATACAGTACAATTTTATTATGAAAATGGCAAAAATGTGTGTCTGGATTCTTTTTAATAAAAGCTAAATATTATGGGATGCTGCTCAAAATGATTTAATCAATAACGATCCAGATACTATTTTACTAACTTATTTTAATAAAAACAAGAAAAACTTAAAATAAAACAATGTTATTAATCAAAAAAGTTAAGCTTAATAGATACATTTTAACAAAAATTTTAGCACCCTTTCAAATTGTCTATACAAGATGTTGATGGATTTAACTTTTGACTTGACAGATCACTACCAAGAGATAAGTATATCAATCTTGGCAGTTATCTGTTTCAACTTCAAAATCAAGAGTTGATCTGTTAAATCCTTCAACATCTTCGACAATCCGAGCATTACCCAAACCCAATGGCAAACGTCTCCCCGGGAATGCATGCAGTGAGTCAGTGTCACTGTCACATGTCAAGTTGTCTGATAGATCTAGTCACTTCTGTTCAGAAATGAATGAGTTCCCATTGTTAGGACGCTTGTGCACTACACGGAATTTTACCGTCCGGCAGTCCGATTTTTTACGGTCCGGTGTGGCATGAAAAAAAAACGGATGATTGGCTTGTGCACTTGTCCGTCTTTTTACTCCCAGATGCAGCGCAGTTTAGGGTAGATCTCTTTGAAACTACACTCCACGCACGCGTAAACGAGAGGAATGATGAGTTTCTTGGAACGTCGGCAATTGCTTGCTTTATTACTTTCTCATTTAAGGATTCAGAAGTATAAATATTAGTTATTGTTTACAATAAAAAAATATGTCCATATAGGAAGTCAAAAAAAATCCCTCAAATGGGGTAAAAACTGGGTTTGGTCTGTTGGTGGTGGCTCCGATACAATAAACGTTTTTTTTTCTGCCGTTTTTTGCTCGATATTAATAACGGCAACAGGTAGACATTTTATTCACAGAATATTTACAACTCGGTCAAGCTAAGATGATACCTGAAGCCCAACACTAATTCTTTCACTCGATTCTGTCATGCCAGGAGTGTGAGAGGGACGGGTATATCCTGCAGGTGTCATGTTAGCTCGACCGAGTAGTAGTTGTATATTTATTTTAAAATAATTAATTAAATTAAAATACAACAAACGTATATTTTTTATGGTACGGAACCCTTCTAGCGTGAGTCCGACTCGCACTTGGCCGTTTTAGTTGTGCACTATGTAAGTTACACCCTTACCCCTTCGCCCGCCCCGCCGCTCATGAATATCACGGACCGAACGCAGCGCAGTGCACAAGCTTAAATACTTTTTTCATTGCTGTCATCCCGGACCGGAAAAAAACGGCGTGGAATCGGGAAAAGTAAAAAGTCGGACGGTAAAATTACGTATAGTGCACTAGCTAGCATATACATTTTATGGCCTGCCATATCGGACCGTAAAAAATCGGACTACCGGACGGTAAAATTCCGTGTAGTGTACAAGTGCCCTTAGGGTATGGACGTATAAACTATTGTAAAACTGGCTAATTAGGGAAACTGACGAGTGATAGATAACCCGACCCAAATAATAAATTAAAATTTATGTACCTAATCCAAAAAGTCTATTAAAACAAAAGAAACGTTTTTTTGTACTTGCATTCCAAAACTTTGCAAAAAGTCTATTAAAAAGTGAAAAATAGCAACCAGGATCTTTTTTGCGGTTTCTTTTTATAGAAATTAATATTTATTCAGAAGGTGCCAATTCTTTTGGTATATCTTTGAAGTGGAAAAACTATTTGTATAAAAAGATTCAAGCATCTTGGATCGTTCTTGATATTTAAGTAGAAAAACATTCTAAAGAATTTATTTAGCATAAAGGTTCCAGACAGCCTGGATCCTTTCAAATATTTTATAAATGCTGTTACTTCAGTGGTCCAGGCAGTTTAGATCTTTTTTGTGATTTGTTTAAAGCACTTATTCCGTAGATTAATATTTTCTCAAAAACTATTCAGGTAATTTGGATCTGTTTTAATGATAAATATTTAGTGTCTCCCCTATAAGTGGCTTGGTATCTAGTCGTCGCAATTATGTCAAACATTGTGTTTTTCATCTGGATCTTTTTTGACATGAAAGATATCATCGCAAAGACCCCCCTGGTATATATAACTCAATTTCAGAAAAATTGTGGTTTGGATCCTTTTCGCGTAACTACGTCCAACTATTGTCGTTAATTTTTGTGACTACCACTGTATACATGATCCACATCTTTTGAAAAGATTACATCATAAATAAACAAAATCCAGCATGAATAACACTAAATCATCAACAGGTGATCAAAACAAACGACGCCAAGACCGAATACAAGGTAGAAGGTCTCAAAGAGAAGATGGTGTACCAGTTCCGTGTGAAAGCTCACAACAAGGCTGGAGTCGGTGATGCTTCGCAGCCTACCGAAAACCATCTCTGCAAGCACAGAAACTGTGAGTTAAAGCACATTTATTATACCATGGGTGTAATTTAAAATATAATAAAAATTGTGATCTTTATTATGTTTATCTGTCATTCAATATTTGTGTGCTAAAGTTTAAACACAATGTAATAGTTTATTCAATTACAAAGGACAACATTATCCAGACAAATAAATTAATAATAAACATATAAACATATTACACTACCTTATACTATCTATGTAATAATTGGTATTCTTTGATTCTACATAGTTTGGCTTATTCATGATGCCTATTTGTGAAGAATTCTGACAGTAATTGGTTTTATTTTGAGCAAATTATTTACTTTTATGTCAAAAGAAGCTATATGTGTTATTGTATGATCTTCTTTTTTTTCTACTATTATAATTGTAGTCCTATTTCAGTAAGTATACTAAAAAATAAATAGGATATTTTTCATGAAATCTAAGTAATACTTATAAATCATACTGTATTTTTCCTTAACTATTTCTGATGTAGAATGATGTAAAATAAAAAAAAATTGCCTGCTCCCAAAACAGTGAAGCCACGCATTGAACGCAGCACATTCAAGTCCGTGATTATCAAGGCAGGCCGCACACACAAGTGGTCTGTGGATGTCATCGGTGAACCTCCACCGGAGATGGCCTGGTGAGTCTTAACTAATAATATAAATGCGAAAGTGTGTTTGTTTGTCCTTTCTTGACGCCCTAACTAAGCAACTAATCGATTTGATTTTTGGCATAGAGTTAGTTCAAAGGGCTACTACTTTTATCCCGATATTCCCACGGGAACGGGAACCACGTGGATGAAACCGCGGGCAGAAGCCAGTACTTATATAATACTTTAAAATCAACTTATTATTAGCTATTCAGTGTTGGAAATTCCCGGTCGACTACTTTTTTAGGCGATTATCGCCTGACAATCGTACAGGCTAACAACGTCATCCTCTGATGGCTGTTCAAGGGATTTTGTGCAAGTAGACTACCGCCAACTTAGCGATTGTAGTCACATGCAATGACATGTATACACTTTACAACCTTATCGCATTGACGCTCGCGTAAACAAATCTCTCTCTGTCCACAAATGTCATTCAATATTGTAATGTGACAAGGTTGCTTAGTGTTTCTATGTCATTGCGCGTGACTGTACATCACCAACTGCTGGACATAAGCCTTCTCAATGAATGGCTACTACTGAGCATTAATTAGTGTTCAATGGGTTTCCTCAACTAGATGTTACTTATGAGCTGTCATTATTAAAACACTTTTAAAGTTCTAATCCTCTCAGGGTTAATTTTCATCACTTGAAAGAAAAAATATAAGTAGGTACTTAACGTACCTATGCTTCATGAAATTGTGTTAGTTTTTTTCTATCAATAAGAAAGCACACAATCATATTATAATAATATTCCAAGTACACATAGGGCACTTATCACAATAATAAATAAAATCCCTAAAACCCATTATTAATTGATATGTGGTTAACCCTGTTGCTGTGGCTAACCCTTTGTTGCGTAATTGAAAACAGTAATTTGATGTCATTATTAGAACACTTCTAAAGTTGTAATCCACTCAGGGTTAATTTTCATCACTTGAAAGTAAAAATATAAGTACTTAACACTAAATAGGTACTTACCCACTCATATTTAAAAGAATAATGATTTGATTAAGTAATATCTTTGTTATAAATATCATGTACTTACCTATTTAAAAAAATATATTTTGATAGGTATACAATTGGTAAGTATTTAACTAAAATTAATAGGTAGGTAGATAAGTATCAAAAATCTAGTTTAGTTTGTGCGTTTTAAGCAATAATATGTAGTATTTCTTTATAAATAAAATAATGAATTTATTTCCTTGCATTTGTAAACGTAACCTAAAACCCTGAGCAACCAACCACACCAAAACTAAACAGCGCAGGCGTATGACTGTTTGTTTTCTCTCAATTCATCATAGATGGCGCCCGCTGCACTGTTTTGCAATGAACGTAACTGGCGGTGTTAAGATTTCTACCGGTTTCATGACCTCGGCTGCCTAAGAATGTGAAATCATACTTACCTGGCGTAGGGGACACCGTGATCAGGAAGGCGGTTCCCCCAGGGCGAGGCTCCTCCATTGCACTGCGGTGGGGTTGACCCCTGCGATTATCCCTAATGTGGATAACTCGGACGCGTAATTTTTGGTAGTGGGGACTGCGTACGCGCTGTCCCCCCCTTAATCTCTAAAAATTTACTTGGGTTTGATAAAGGACAGGAAATACAGGAATACATTGCTTTATAGATATCAATTCATTTTTATCTTTGTAATAATTCGATTAGACCCAAAATACAAAACAGCGAATCTAGGTAGGTTTAATTCAAACAGACAGTGTAAAACTTGCTAGTGATAGTGAGTTGCTGCCTGCGGGCAGCATGACTCCATGTCTTTCCAATAGCATTTGTTTCCACGTGTTATATTTGCTTACTATGATTTTGCCTATTTTTCCACTCAACTCTATACAATTATCAAAATTGTAAGAAGATCAATTAATTAATTAATATTTTAACATTTTCATTCATTTTACAGTATTGCAATGTTACTTACAGAAAACAAGAAATACTGCTTTTTAGGGTAATTTTTTCACATTCTGTTCTTGCAATTACGCGGTGTAAGAACTATGACTCTTAAAGATGTTCCCTTTGGGGGCAAAACCCGTGTAGGAGAGTAATCGGTGAAGCAAGGTCACTATTTTGCATTTTTTCTCGCATGTTTTTTTGAGGAAAAACATCAAAAAAACTAAATCTAGATAATTTAGTGTTCTTAGTTTCTATGAAATAAAGAGAGTTGTTAAACTTAATTTAAAATTATTTTATCGCTTTTGGATAGAATAGGTTTTTATTAATTAATTTAAAACAGAGTTTTGAAATTGAATGAGTAGATTCGGAGGTTGGAGGTTACACAGCTACCCTACGTTTTCCACGAAATACCTCGGTTTAAGTTATTTGAGGTTACTTATTGTTGATTTACTTATTAGATAGTCGAAAAGTATGTCTGTTCCCCTATACTGGCAAGCAGGCATATAATAACTTATAACAATAAAAAATATATTGTGTCTCGTTCATTGCCAGCGAAAGGTTTCTCAATCAACAAGTAAATGTGAAAATCGGTAGGTAGATGAGAATTTGAGATAAGGTACACCTTACCAGAGCGATCTATAATCTATTTTATTATAAAAAAATCATAACTACAATCCTTTTGAAAAACATTACGTTCGTTTTTGTTACCTTGACGACATTTTTACTTCTACTTGTAAATCTGTGTTCTAAATCGAATTTTGTTATTTTATCAGAGAAAAACGGTAGTTAAATGAAAAACTGAAAATCTATTTATAAAGCTGACTCCTTAATCCCGTCGCGTACAGAAAAATGAGACACATTAAATATTTGATTATTGTCAGAACACCGGTATCCGCGTGGTATTTTAGAAATCAATAGTTTTTGTGATGTCACAGTAGCACGAAACTAACTCAACCGCTTTTCCACACAGGTCGTGGCGTGAGAACATAAAGCTGGTGAACACCGAGCGCATAAAGATCGAGAACAAGGACTACCACACAGACTTTACCATCGTTAACGCCGTCCGTCGTGACACCGGCAAATACAAGCTGCGCGCTGAGAACTGCAATGGTTTCGACGAGGAGACTGTCGAGCTGACTGTGCTTAGCAAGCCTAGCTCGCCTAAAGGTTAGTACGAAACTAGAGTGGTAAGAAGTTTTACTTTAGCTGAGAAATGATATATCTAGATATATCATACCATAATCGAATCCTTACAAAATAAGTTTTAGGTTTTAATCTTTATAAAGAGTTTATTTGTTTGGGTACGCAGACAGAAAACAGTTACCGCTTCATCGAATATGTTGGCTACAAAATGACGGATCTAAATTACCACAAAAAAAATGTTCGGTGGTAGGGTCGGTAAAAGCTAATGGCGCCACCGCTGCTGGTACCCAAATCTTGGTTTGAGTCCAGTAAAAAACTTCACGTAATTTTAAGTTTTTGTCCAATCAACAGATTTTTAACGCCACAACCTAAATGTAGTATCGTTTTTTCCATAGCTATTTAATTTTTAGGTACTAAATTGATTAGTTTTTACTTAGTTTTCCTGGTCATTAAACTGTTGTCTTATAAATTATCTCTTCTCATTCAGGCCCGTTGGAGGTATCAGACGTGCACGCCGGAGGATGCAAGGTCAGATGGGAGAAGCCGGAAGACGATGGTGGCTCCCCAGTCAAGGAGTACGAGGTGGAGAAGATGGACATGGCTACCGGCAAATGGGTGCGCGTCGGCAGGTAAGTGGCTATTAAAAAAAATTGATAGTTTTTCTAGTTTACTAAAGGCCGCCATTCATTTCTTCGGAGTGAACTAAGGCTGCGATTAGACCAGAGCTAAACTCTATTCCACGATCGAATGAACTCTTAGAAAACAAAATACCTACTCGTTTCTCATTGGTCAATGCAAGTTATTAGAAGTCACGCGTAACAACCAATGGGAGCACACAAACGCTAGTTAAGTTATGGTTGTTTCTGATTAACAACAACAATATTGATCTATCATGTATTAACACAATCTTATTTTGTATATTTAATTGCAATTGAATAGTCTGTCGTGTTTTATCGACTAAACACGAAACAAACGAATCATGCCTATTTCTTTCTCTCTAACACCAGAGTGGCTGGCGACAAGAAACCCTTGGAAATGGAGATCACAGGCCTGGAGCCAGGTCACCAGTACAAGTTCAGGGTGACTGCCTGCAACGATGAGGGCGACTCTGAGCCACTTGAGACTGAACGCGCTACGCTAGCCAAGAACCCGTATGGTGAGTGGTTTGCGTTTAAGGGCTATTTTTGTTTGAAATTAAGACTATTTTTGGCCTGGAGCCACGGCATCAGTACAAGTTGAGGCGCTTGATACTGAACGCGCTACGCTAGTTAAGAACTGGTATAGTGAATCTTATGGTTTAAGTGTAAGATCTAGTTTTGTGTGAATTTCATGTCTAGTTCAGAGTGACTGCCTGCAACGATGAGGGTGATTCTGAGCCTCTTGAGACAACACGCTACCCTAGCTAAGACCCCGTATGGTATGACTGCCTGTGACGATGAGAGCGTATGGGCCTTATGGGTTTGGGTTTAATACATTCGCGGACACTGAACGAGACACAATAATTTTATTATTGTTATGACTGCTATAGCGGTTGAGTGTGAGCGAAACGGTTAAGGCGGTGCCCCCACCGAAAGTGGCGCCGCGTTGAATTTTATTTAATATCGTCATTCTAATTCACAATTTTAATAAAACTAAACGTGGAATTTTTAGAGCCCATTGTCTTGTATTTTTAGAAGGTACCGCTACATCTCGTCATAGTCATTCGTAGAAGTAGATAGCAAATGTGTCAAAAACGGCCACTTTTAGCAGTTTTGCTATCTACTTCTAGCAGTGACTACGAGGGAATGATACCGTCTAAAAATACTAGACTATGGGCTCTAAAAATTCCACGTTTAGTTTTATTAAAATTGTGTATTAGAATTACGATATTAAAAATTCAACGCGGCGCCACTTTCGGTGGGGGTACCGCCTTAAGGTCTATTTCTGCGTGAGCATATATAACATTAGACGATGACTGAACCGGATCAATGTTATAATAATCAATTCTGTGACTTCGTCTTACCAATAATTGTTTGCTTAGCAAAAAACCTAATTGATCTGGCCAGTTGAGTTTTTTTGGGAAACAATTGATCGAAAAGAAAAGAAGAAATCATTTACATTCAAATAAAACACTTATTAATTTTCTATTATTTGCGATATAAACTATTTCTACAAAATCTATAACTTTTAAAAATAACGCTCCCTAAAAATTCTACTGATCGGCCAAGGGGGACGACTGGAAAGTTCCCCGATTGTGCTAGGAGCAAATAGATATTTAGCTGATCAAAATATTTTTCCTTCTGTTCATTACTTTAATATAATCCTTCTAGATGTCTCGGACAAGCCGGGCAACGTTGAAGTGGCTGACCATGACAACCAGAGCGCAGAGATCAAATGGGATCCGCCCAAGTCAGACGGAGGAGCTCCCATACAGAAGTACATCATACAGAAGAGGCCTAAGGGCGGCGACTGGGAGAACGCGATTGAGGTCAGTATTAACAACTATGTGCGTATTGGTAAATTTTTAATAGAAAAATATTGGAAAAAATTAACTCGGCCACAAGTGAATTCTCAGCCGGGAATCGAACCCGCGACCTTTGGAAATCCGGTCCAATGCTCTAACCGCTGAGCTACCGAGACTTGCGAACCACCGTCGAAATTCTCCAATACTTTTATATTTTTATTACAAAATCATAAATTATTGGCAGTTGCATCTTAATCGATCGTTAAACACCTGAAAGAAGGATATTCCTAGCATTGATGTAACAACGCTGGCCTACAGCGTATTAAAATTCTCACTACGGGACGTTGGCGGAATTTCAGAGAAAAACGGAAGAAGCAATAAAAGAGAAATTAAGAGCTAAACTTTTGAATTCCGTAAATATTTAAATTCTATACCTACCTACCTACTTCTAAAAAGTAGAATTAAATATTCTGTTGGCTCATGAACATCGCCTGAAGAGTTTCTGGATCAATAGACATTAATACAGTATTAAAACCTACCTTTCTTCCGGTTACTAAGCTTCTTACGTTTCACGTTATAACTAAAATGACATTGTCTCTCTCCATATGTCCGGGATTCCGATCTCCTCACATACCTTGAATTACAGTACTACAAACCTATTTTCTCTACCGTTTCCTCAGCACGGAACAGAACAGTAAAGTTTACATTGTTTCTATTTAAACCAACCCATTTTTTCTCCCCAATTTCTTTACATGGAACTGAACGCGAAAATTGACATTTGCCCCTATCTCCAGGTGCCCGGAACTCAGAACTCCGGCAAGGTTGAAGGCCTACCCGAAGGGAGCGAGTACGAGTTCCGCGTGATTGCCGTCAACAAGGCCGGTCCTTCGGAGGCTTCGGAGCCAACCAAGATGACCACCATCAGGCATAAGGCTTGTGAGTATTATCATGATCAGCCATTTTAATGTTCCCACTGCTGGGACATTGAGCTTACTTATGTATGGACAAGAAGAATGGGACATAGCCCACCACGCGGCCCCAATTAGTAGGTTTTATCAACTGCAAATACGGCCGAGACCAACTGCTTAACGTGCCTTCCGAAGCACAGAGGAGCTTGAGATAGTAAATGTTTGGTCACCCATCCCGTGATCCATTGCGAAAATTGCTAAACCGCTACTATCGCAGGCCGAGCGCTCGAACTATTTCTCTCTAAGGCCGAGACACGCTTCTCTCTGCCCACAATTTTCACGTTGCAAATCTCCTATTTTAGCGAGTAATTGTTCATGTTTGTCGGACATGGGTTCGTCTGTTTTTTGTATTGCTTGGTTTTGGGTCATAATTGTTAGTAGGACATTGTTTAATACATCAAATTTACTGTCGAACAATGCTTTAATATCGGTTTTTAATATCAAATCCTTATCGGAAGTGGCTTCAAAAATTCGCTTTTGCCTTTGGGTTATGTTAAAATAATTTTCTTCCAATGTTGATTTTATTAATATTATCTGATTATTACAATACGCATTGTGTTAATTAAAATTTCTATGAATGATTCTTGAATAACTTTATTTTGTGTATTTTGTTTTATTTGATTCCTTGAATATTTATAACAATTCTACTAGATTAGGTTAGTTAAATAGTCATATTACTAGATCGCAGCCCTGTTATTATTATATTGCCAGGAATTTAGTAATGAATCGCTTTGGTAGAACTATGTACCAGTATATGATCATAATTATGCCTAGGAATATAATTATATTACGGCTACATCTATCTTACTGCGACATCTACAAAATAAATCTATCTTTGTGCAGTGAAACCGCGTATCGACCGCACCAACTTGAAGGCGGTAGCAGTTCGCGCGGGCAAGCCCATCTTCTTCGACGTCAACGTGAAGGGAGAGCCCGCACCTAAGGTGCAGTGGTTCCAGAAGTGGAAGAGCGAGGAGAAGGAGGTGGGTTCGAGTCGATTGTTTGTTCGAATACTTTTGTAAGGTTACAGACATAAATATAAAACGCAAAGTAGTCTAATAATTAGTAATATCTGGCAAAATTGAAGGCGCAATGCTATTCAAATTAGATGACACAATCCTTTTAAAAATAATTATGCGATAGAAGCTAAAGTCTTTTATAGATAGAAGCTAATAATTAATTGCTATCATTAGTGCAGTGCTATTATCAGTGTTAAAACTCAATCAAAATCTTCAAATTCCAACAGTTTTTACTTTGAGATACGTTTTGAGTTTAATTTTTGTTGACCTTTTTTACCTAAGATACTCAAACATCCTCATCCCTCCAGGTGACAACCAACGTAATCAACGTAGACTACAACACCAAGTTAGACGTCAAAGAAGCTGTCCGCGCTATGACTGGCACCTACCGTATCCTAGCAACCAACGAGCATGGTTCAGATGAGGCGGATGTTGAGATCACAGTACTGTCTGCTCCGGGCAAACCGGGCGGACCACTTAAAGTCGCTGATGTCACGAAATCTGGCTGCAAACTGTCTTGGAAGAAGCCGGAAGATGATGGAGGTGAGTTTATAGCATTTTTCATTAAATTCAATAGCAGCAGTTTAGTTATTACTGGTTCCACAGAACAAGAGATAGGTTAGAAGGACTATAAGCGACTATAAGCTTGCTATCTTGATAAAACCGGACGGCTAAAGATAATATTTAAATATTTGCGCTTAACACAAGTGCGGGGCACAAACAAAGGCATGCCTCATTCACAGTGCAAAAGAATTTTTGTAAACAAACCGATACTTAACCTCAAAAGTCTTTTTTTTTATTACACGTTTTCGAAACGTGTGCACTTCATAAATAACTTACTTACGTTGTCCAAGTTTGATAATATAATTATGGTATTTTAGTTAACTTACGGCCGAAATTCATAACCTATCTGTAGATATGGATAGGTCTATCTGAGATAGTTGACTAGGATACTGGCATAGTTGCCTAGCAACCGTCGTTATTTTGGTCATATTAACAAAAATATCCTAGGCCACTATCTCAGTAGCTCAATCTATATCTACAGATAGGTTATTAATTTTGTAACGTAAATAACGTATTCGTTAAATACGTAATATTTAAGTAAAAACGCTCCCAAGGTTTACAAACATTCTTTCCTTAGGATGGCAGTATAGAGATAGGTTATTAATTTCGGCCGTGAACCGCTTTTTAGACTCATAGCTCAAAGCACAACGATATCGCTCACAATACATTTACTTAGAACACGTTCACACTTAGCTATAATATATATTATTGGCTTACTATACGCTATCTAAGTAAATATATGGTGAGCGATATCGTTGTGCTATGAGCTATAAGCTATATGCTATATATTATAGCGTAGTCTGAAAAGCGCTTTAGTTGTTCGAAGTATGTTTATTGAACAATCTTTACGGAGATTACAACGCATTGAAAATAGTGACTGAGAAAAAAATTAGATGTGAAGAATGAACCTATTTGTATGGTAGTGATATTCTAAACCTCAGTAGCGATTAGTCGAGTACCGGTCACTATTATCATTAGTTTCCAATTAATCTATTCTTTACAGGCAAACCTGTCTCTGGCTATGTTGTCGAGAAGCTCAACAAGGCGACCGGCCGCTGGGTGCCGGTCGGAAAGACCGATGACACCGAAATGGACATCAAGGGTCTGCAAGAGGGAGAGGAGTACGAGTTCAGAGTGAAGGCCGTCAATGAGGAGGGAGAATCCGAACCATTGAAGACGGACCACTCTATTGTCGCTAAAAATCCTTATGGTGAGTTTTCTGCGGATAAACACTTTCTATCTTTGTGCCAAATTTCATCTCGATCTGTTTAGCTGTTACAGCGTGATTGAGTTAACTTATTTATAATACAATTAGTAACTTATTAAATAACTAGAGGCCGGGCGCGGTTTCACCCGCGTGGTTCCCGTTCCCGTGGGAATTTTGGGATCAAAGCTATCCTATCTCTTAAGTTGGACCAGACTGCTCACGGTGTGCCAATTTAATTTAAAATCGGTTAAGTAGTTTAGGAGCCCATCGCGGACAAACATCGTGACAGGAGATTTATATATATTAAGATTATATTCATGTTTGACCTTATTAATGTCCCACTGCTGGGGCACTGCATTAAAAGGGGAACCTGTGAACTCTAAGTTTTATTAATAACATCCCAAGTCAATAATCACTGTTAACTGAGGTTTATTTTTCATAACTTATAGTGAATTGACGCACTTTTATAGGCAAAAATACTATCAGAAAAATAATTCTATCTCTAACTAAGCAAAATTGTTAGAGTATGTCTAATATAGCTGTGTAGTGTCGGCTTAGAATAGCACTACCCCCTCTCATCCCGTGGGTGTCGTTAAAGGCGACTAAGGGACTCAGCCTTCAGGAGACGGGCAGCAGCGTCTCCTACAAACTTGGTCATACTGCGATCGCCAACCCGCCTGCCAAACGTGGCGATTATGGCAAACCCCCCTTTTGGGGGAGGCCTATACCCAGCAGTGAGTGTTATATGGCTGAGACGACGACGACGATGACTAATATGGGGTAATTTGGACACGTCTCGTTATACCTACATTTTAGCTTTGGACGTCAACTCCTCGGCACCTCCTGTATATTAACACAGATTACTACTCAACATCTTATATTGCGCACAGCGAAGGAGCGGAACTCCCACCATATGCGTCTTTATTTCCGATTACTTATAGTCCGACCACCTTCAAAGCAAAGGTGAATAGGCACCTGTTCCTGTCATAGCCCCTGGCTTGATTGGGATTAAGAGCAAACCCATTCAAAGAAAAAAAATACATAACACTATACTGGTATATCTATATACTTAATTCAGGTTCGCAAAATTTGTGACGACTCGATAGGGACTTTGGCGCGTAGTACGCGGCCGAGTAAGGTATCAAATTAAAGGTACTCGAGTCTATTTGTTCCGAAAACTAAAATATACAAAATGTTAAACGTGATGATCACAAACTGCAATTAAAGATTTTCGCATAATTTGGTATTTTTCGTCGATCGACAAACCCGAGTATCGGGTTGTAACCGCCCTAGTAAGACTGATTGTCTGTGACTTATTACAATGCTCTTATACAGATATCCCTGGTAAACCATCCGTACCAACCATCGAAGACTGGGACGTAGACCGCGTAGACCTTGTATGGGAAGCGCCTAAGAACACCGGTGGTGCGCCCATCACTGGCTACGTTATTGAGAAGAAGGACAAGTACGGCACTTGGCAAGAAGCGCTTGTCACGACGGTAAGTTACACATATATTTTTTTCATGTCCAAGACAAACGAAGCTAGTTTTTCCAAGTAAGGGATGTATTCCCGGAGTATAAGACGCTGAAATATTCAAAGATCGAGTGAATACACATCTTCTGGGCAAGATCGCTCTATCTTGGGCCTCTTCTTATTCTGAGATTCAGAATGAAACCAAGATTAAGGGCATTTAATAATTAATAATATGATTAAAAATGCAAGCTAGAACCTCGGTATTACTATCCTGCCTTTCTGGCACACAAATGAAAAATAATCAAAGTTTATTGGGTATAAAAAGAATTCAAAAAGTTGATAGGGTTGGAGTAGACTGTCCCAGTTTATATTTATGTCATTAAATCGTATGCTGTCGTCACCCACAGACCCCAGAATGCAAAGCCCGCGTGCCCGAGCTGAAAGAAGGCAACACATACCAGTTCCGCGTGCGAGCCGTCAACAAGGCCGGCCCCGGAGAGCCGGGAGAACCGACGCAGCCTCACGTGGCTAAGGCACGATTCTGTAAGTATTTATGCTGTTTTAATAGATTATTACCTAAGGGTCAAAAACGCCAGAATAAAAAAAACAACGTTTTCCTGACTTGTCTGTTTTTCTACGTAGATGAAAATACTTTATAGCCCGGTTTTTAGTGTAGTAAAAATTGTGAAATAAAAAGTTTTTTATTTAAAAAAAACCTGATTTCTATTTTGTAGCTACACTTATTTCTATATATTGAAATAAATAATACTTCATGTGCAAAATCTCAAAGAAAAAGTTATCCTTTGTTAGTTTTACAAACTCATGTTAATTAATACTTTGTTTATATCACAGTAAAACCACACATCAACCGCGACAAGATGGTGGCAGTCCGCGTTCGCGCTGGCACCACAATCAAATTGGACGTCGACATAAAGGGTGAACCTCCACCAACCAAGACCTGGACCTTCCAGAACAAGGTAAGGGGGAATAGCTCGTATGACTTTATTGTATGGCACTTTTAGTCGGTATTAGGAAAACATGATTGCAAACCTGGTCTAACACTCTCTCTATTAGTTCCTATTTCCAGTCCTACATACAAATTTTGAGAACCTAGTATCTAGATTAACTTAATTTAGGTTTTTAAGATACTACTAAACCATGAATGTAACATGTTTATTGGCAAATGAATAAATAAAAAAAATAATAAAAAAAAAAAATTTTTTTTTGCCCAGGCCCTGGAGACTGGTCCAGGGCTGAAGCTGGAGAACGAGGACTACAACACCCGTCTCCAGATCTTCGACTCTTCATGGAAAAACTCCGGCGTTTACACGCTGAAAGCGGTCAACGATTCTGGAGTCGATGAGGCTACTGTTGAGATTACTGTGCTTGGTAAGTGCTATTGTTGTTCTTTATTTTTTTGGGTACCTACTTTATCGAAACAGTGGCCCTACCGCTTAAGTGCCGTCAGCATCGCTGTCGACTTCATTTTGACAGCTGACGTCGGCATTTTCGTACACCGCAACACCAACGTCATCATGCTAACAATAAGATTCCTTTTCAATAGTTAGTTAATACGCGACTCTGAGTGTGACCGAGATTGTGTGTAACCCATATTCGACGCGTCAAAGAAGTCGACCACACTTACGCGGTAGGCGCACAGAATATCTCTTCATGCTGTTGTGTTTGTTGTCAATTAAATACATAAATTCATTCACGCCGTAACCCCTCCTGCGGGGTTGGCTGAACATCAAAGATGCATTTTGAGGGTGAAATGTATAAACGCTACTCACATAGCCAAACTGCAACGGCGCCACGTTTGGCATTGGTTGGGTCTGATGTTGTCCGAAAAAGATAAATCTATACTTATCTATATAAAGAGGAAAGATTTGATTGTTTGTTTGTTTGCATTGAATACGCTCCGAAACTACTGAACGGATTTAAATAAAATTTTGTACACAGATAATAGATAGCCTGGTTATGAACATAGGATACTTTTTATCCCGATATTCCCACGGGAACGGAAACCATGCGGGTTAAATCGTGAGCGGTAGCTAGTAATATAAAAAAAAACACTTTTCGTACTATCTGAGGAAGCGTAAACAACTTTTAGTTCTAATTTAGTGCTAGTGAGATTTTGACTTTTTAGGGCAAGGAGATTCTTAGTAATCTACTGAAATAGGAGAAGAGGGATCTTGACAATTTTGTTTTAAGAATAAAACGATGAAAGCGTGTAAAATTTAATCTTAAGCGAATACCAATGTGGGTTGATTGTTCCATCCTCGGATAACAACTGTCACTCAGTTTAATTTTTAACAAACTAAAATAAATGGCAATCACCAACTAAAAGATTTTTTTATTGATCCTTATAATACGATATGAAAAAAAATGTATTATTTAATATGGCAACAAAATTTCACCCCAATTCCTCTTTTTCCTACAGACAAACCGGGCAAGCCCGAAGGACCACTGGAAGTGTCGGACGTTCACGCTGACCACGTCAAGCTAAGTTGGAACAAGCCGAAGCACACGGGCGGGCTTCCTCTCAGCGCCTATGTGTTGGAGAAGATGGACACACTCACTGGAAAGTGGGTGCCAGCCGGAACTGTCGACCCGGATAAGACTGAGGCTACTGTCTCTGGTAAGTTCTAAATATATATATCATCTATCACTAGTACTTTTAAAGAGTGGAACTCCTTGCCGGAGTTTGTGTTTCCTGACACATACAATTTGGGGATCTTCAAGACACGAGTGAATAGGTATCTTCTAGGTAAGGCCGTAACATCTTAGATCACATCTTCGCTTACCATCAGGCGAGATAGTGTCAAGCTTTATACTTGAAACACCCGGTATTTTAAACGGGATCACCTTAGACGTTAGACTCGGCGCTTATGTATTGAAGAACATGGACAAACTCACTGGCAAATGGGTGCCAGATGAGACTGAGGTCTCTGGTAAGTTCTGAACAAATAAACTTTATATTTGAAACATCGGCTATTATTAAATTAGATAACATTTTTTTAAATGCACTCCAGTGGCATTAATTTTACAAGTATCATGTATTGGTTACCATGACTGGTCCATATTAACTCGGGGATTACTCGATTTACTTATAGATTCTTCTAGTCTAGTCTCACAAAATTACGCCTATTTCAATGTAGCTAGAAAATATGAGCTGTAAAATTAAAATAATTTTGCGTGTATTACTTTTGTCGTATTTTTTTTCTGATATTTGTAATCTACAAAGTGGTTTCTATACTAATATTATAAAGAGGAAAGATTTGATTGTTTGTTTGCATTGAATAGGTTCCGAAACTACTGAACGGATTTGAATGAAATTTAGTACACAGGTAGTAGATAGCCTAGCCATGAACATAGGATACTTTTATCCCGATATTCCCACGGGAACGGGAACCACGCTAATGAAACCGCGAGCGGCCGCTAGTAACTAATAATGAGGTGTAAATTGAATAACATTTGGAAATTTTACTGAATTACTTTTCCAGTATAATCAAATTATGACACTTGCCTTTCATCATTGATTGGGTTCAAGAAACCTTCAACTAACCCTTAATTTCTTTTACAGGACTAGAACAAGGTCATACCTACCAGTTCCGCGTGAAAGCCCTAAACGAAGAAGGTGAATCTGAGCCTTTAGAAACTGACCACGGAACCCTCGCCAAGAACCCTTACGATGTCCCCGCACCACCTGGCTTACCAGACATAGTGGATTGGGACGAGAAATCGGCTAAACTCAAATGGGAACCGCCTATCAGGGACAATGGAGCACCCGTCACTGGATACGTCATTGAAGTCATGGATAGGGATAGAGGAGAGTTTGTTAAGGTAAGGGTAGATTGAAGATTCAAAAGCAGAGTGAATAGGTACTTGTTGGGTAGACATGCTACATCTTACGCCACAGCTGGCTTTCCATCAGACCAGTTGGTGGCCAAATGCTTGCCCATTTTAATTGAAATACCCCTTTGGCACTAAGCGGTCCCCGGGGACCGCGCTCGAATTACGCGCTACGCGATTTTAGCCTCTATTGTTATTGCTTAGAGTCGAATTTATTTATGCTAAGAAAGTATGCAAAATACGAATGGCGTTTCGATGAGTTAATAATAAAAAAAGATTTATTGTTTAGTTTTGACACTTAGAATAAGACTCAAACCCTCACGAAGAAGTCTTACGATTTTCCCACGCCATCTACGGGTAAATTAAGCTATCTTTTAGAAATAATCTTATTATCATCAAAGATCTCTATTGGATATGTATTACTCTTGCCAAATCCGTAGTATAAGACGCCATTTTGTATATTTTTCAAAATGACATCCCACCATAATACCTATGTAAATAAAAGGGTACACACAGAGGAACAAAAAAATGTTAAGATGGATAATATCCTAAAGTGTTACGTTAGCCAGATAATTAGGCAATATGTTGTTCATCTTTACGTTTCCTATCCATTTATATAGGTATAATCGTGTGGTGCGATTTAAAAAAAAAATCATAATGGCGGACCGGTGACGAGGCCAATAGGTTCAAACTCCTTGAACGGAGCTCTATTCAATTAAGATTACGATTAAAATTATGTCCTTTCACACTTAAATTATTGTTTTTTTAACCCGTTACGATTTCCAAACGGAAATAATCCATAGTTGAATCTATAAATTATCAATTGTGGTGTAACAATTAAATCGTTAGAAATAAAATTGTGATATTTCAAGCGTTTTAAATACTTCAAATTTCTGCACAGGCGGCCGAAATTCAAGGCAACGTGTGCCAAGGCACGGTCCCCAAGCTGGAGGAAGGCAACCAGTACCAGTTCAGAATACGCGCTCTCAACAAGGCTGGCCAGTCCGAACCATCGGAGAATACCAATTGGCATACTGCTAAGCCACGATTCTGTGAGTATACTTGAAGTTATGGACTGTTTCCATAACCTATTTCTAGTAAACGATAGGCTTAATTAGGTATTGTCGTCTAGAAAGCTTATTTTGAATGAAAGGAAAAACGTTTATTTGGGACAAACATTAGGGCGAAACAAACAAAATAAAACTAGTAATAGAGAAGTTTGTCCCAAAATGGCCCCGACTCAGCATGATGCTTGGCTTTTGACCATCGTTGGTCTTCCGTCGTCGGTACCGTTTTTTTGGTTAGATTACTTAAAATATTTAGGTAACTAATCTCAAATACTAAGGATAAGTTTTTGATATCTTTGTAAGGATAGGTAATTGAAATATAGATCCTGCAAAGTACCTCTCTTTGCGGTAAATATTACAATTTATAACTCGCTATGTACATTAGTTTCATATAAATATTTTAAAAACTGAGGTCATGTTTATAATTTCTTGGTAGGATGCACACCACTAAAATAAATCGAAATAGTAGAGCGACTACACTTAATTATTTAACGATAGGTTTGTGGTTCAAGTGTTGGACTTTTGTGGGTTCGATTCCCATTAGACACAAATATTTTGTAACTATGAAATGTTTTACAACATGTGAGCAAAGGTGGAAATCTCTTTCTTCTTTGATATAAATATTTATAGTGTTTTTATCCATCCAGTGATAAAGTTAAAATAATTTATCCAGTCTGACGCTTTACAACCACACGTACCAAACCCTTACTAAACCTTCGGTATATCCATGTTTCAACACAAATAACTAATACAATAAATAATCCAACAGTGAAACCAAGAATCGACCGCACAAACCTGAACCCTATAAACGTAAAGGCTGGTCTACCAGTCTCCCTAGACGTGAAGATCTTCGGCGAGCCCCCAGCCACCGTCACCTGGTTCTTCAAGGGCGAAGAGCTGAAGACAGGAGAGAATCTGGAGATCGTCAACATTGACTATAATACCAAGTTCTTGATGACGAAGAGCAAGAGGGCTAATACTGGCAAATATACTATCAAGGCTAAGAACGAGGTGGGAGAAGATGAGGCTGATGTTGAGATTACCATACTTGGTAAGTTCTTGAATTTCCTCCAACGTAATTTAATAGTTTCCGTTGAAATAGATTACAGAGTATAATATAGTCTCTTGAACATTAATTCCAATTGTAACTTACAGATTAAAATGCTGTGTCTCATTTTACAATTGAAATAAATATTACATTTTTTTGTCTCCATCTGTATATTAATCTTCTTTTAAAACTAGATAAACAGTTTAGGCCGCATGTACTAGTACTATGCATTAGTATTTTAGCAGAGGTTAATGAAAAATAATGTGCTTTACAGCTGTTAACTTACCAGCACTTAAATCTTTAAAACACTAGCAAAGCTAGATTCTTACATTACTATTATGTAGTATGTCTGACATTGAAACAGTCAATGTCACACACGTTTCAATTCTGACCCAAACTACTAAGATTCATTTTCAACCAAAACTATCTCCAGGCAAGCCATCCAAGCCCAACGGCCCGCTAGAAGTAGCAGACGTAACCAAGAACGGCTGCACTCTGGCGTGGAAGAAGCCAGACGACGATGGTGGATCGCCCGTCGACTACTACGAGATCGAGAAACTGGACCCTCTAACTGGTGAGTAGATTCGAAAATTTAATGGCAAATTGATTGTTACTAAGATCTTTTATGGTGTATATTGAATATTTAGGTACCGTTTTTTTGGGTTTCAATCGAAAGCAGTAGGTACAAGAATGATGATTTTGAGATGAGTTTTGTTTTATTATCAGTCAAATTTACTTTTGTAATTAAGTAGTTTTATAAAATTGACACCAATTTTAGGCATCATATGGTTTTTTTACATAATTGGAATCGACAGGAAGAAATATCAATATTGTTCACAACTCAGTCTTTGACTTTTGGCTATCTCAGTCCTTGCGCTGACTTTATTTCAGGTCCACAAATAAACTCTTTACCCCTACTATATTTACCTTCAAGATTTAATAAAATGTAGAAAAGCTTGCATGCACCATAATCGAAACGGGCGTGTTTTAAATGAATAAAAATAAATAATTTCTTACACTCACACCAATTAACCTAGCCCCAAAGTAAGCACTGTAAGGCTTGTGTTATGGGATACTAGGATAACGGATATAAATACATAAAATTCGTTTACTATAAAAATGGATTTAACATAGTTATTTTTCCATCTTCTACAGGCCAATGGGTCCCATGTGGCACAGCAAAGGACTGCAAGGCCAATATCACCGGCCTTTCGGAAGGCAAGCCTTATAAGTTCAGGGTTAAGGCCGTCAACAAGGAGGGCGAGTCGGAAGAACTGGAGACAGAGAAGCCGATCATCGCTAAGAATCCGTTCGGTGAGTTGAACGATTTTGAACCTTATAAATTAATTTAAGCTGTTTTCGAAATGATAACTTTCAATGATTTACACTTTAGTGAAAGGAGTTAAAAACAAAATACAGTATTGCTTCAGTCTTCGATAATTTTTAACAGTAATAAAAAAGTGTTATTTCGAATTATTTATACTATATTTTTTATTTTATTTTATGTAGACAAATAATATATTTTCATACCTTAACAGGAATTTCAGGATTAAATGATAGGTCAGCGCTTGACCGCTATCTCGCCTGATAGTAACCGATGATACGATTTAGGATAAAACGCGCTTGCCTAGAATATCAGGAGACAGAGAATACGGAGAGCTGTTGAAGTTTCTCATACATTAACTTGGCAACCTATTAACAGCGCCATCGGAGAGAGACTTGATATGTTAAATTCTGCCTTTTTATCTTTGTTTGGACTTAATAAATTACTTCATTTTTCTCCTGTCCCTTAGACGAGCCTGGCAAACCCGGCCGTCCCGAGCCCCTCAACTGGGACAAGGACTTCGTGGAGTTGGAATGGAGTCCGCCAAAGGACGACGGTGGAGCACCCATTACTGGCTACATCGTGCAGAAAAGGGAGAAGGGTGGAAGGTCAGTTCACGCGAAACCTATCTTGATGAATACTAGCTGCTGCCTGTTTTACGTCGTTAGCGTTCCCGTGGAAATAATGCCATAAAATGTATTACTTATCTATTTTAATCCAGCTATAAATTATCTGTGTGTCAAATTACATCCAAATCCGTACAGCCGTTTTTACGCAATTGAGTAACAAACATTCAAACACATTATTATGAGAAAATGGTACGATGTAAGTTGTACATTATGGGTTTAGACATTTGAGCATAGTCAGTATCGAGAGCGAAGCGAAGAAAAACCGAACTAATAGTTTCGCGTCTTTTGTTGCTTTAGTGAACATTGTGTTGTTGAATGCATAAATACAATTGATTATAGCCTACGTTTTACTCGAATGTACGGTCAACAACACGTACAGCTTTACATTTGCACTACGAAAAACCGTCGCTATTACGAGGGAAATAAGGGTGCTCTTAAGGTGAAAGCGAAAAGCCGTAGCTGCGGATGACTGTATATTAACGAACTGCGTATGATTTACGCGCCAGCCGCATATTGCAGTCGGGATTATTTTTTTTCTGTTGTCCACAGACTATATTAAAACTGCAAACTGCTTTTTGGGCTTTGTTTGTGACTTTGAGGTGACCATTGATTCGAGTGAAATAAGTACTGCAGACTTATTTAGGCTAAGCTTAAAACCTTACATCATGTAGAAAACTTCAGTTAAACCACACTTTCGCCACCATTCCACTCCAGGTCATGGCAAGACTGCCTGAAAACCACCGGCGATCGCCCCACTGGCAGAGTGACCGACGTAGAAGAGGGTCACGAATACGAGTTCCGCGTGGTGGCCGTCAACAAAGCCGGCCCTGGAGAGCCGTCTGATCCTAGCAAGTCGGTCATTGCTAAGCCTAGGTTCTGTAAGTATGACAAAATTGTATACTCAGCTAAATTGTGTCGTATAGTAGACGATAGAATACTAGAAACGGGCAATCTAAGTCTTTTAGAACTATTTAAAAGGATAATTACACTCACATTTTTTTTCGATAAATACGTTTGCAAGGTTTTTGAAAAGATATATTGTTTTGCCTATAAAAATATAAAACGGTTAACATATTTGTTCTTTTCAGTCGGAAATAATCTTGGAATGAGCGTTTTTTCTCTGACCTATTAGCTGACTTTTGTTGGAAAAAATCGTTTAGAGCTTCTCTTCTTGGATAGGGCGCAAAAAACTTATCAGCTTCATAAAACGTATCCCTTGTCTAATAACGGCTAACTATGCTCTTATTGACCCAGCATACTGTTTCTGGTCGGTATCAAGTACACACAAAAACACTACATAACGTTTTTCCCCACAGTGGCACCAAAGATCGACCGCAAATACCTTCAAAAGCGCAAGATCAAGGTTGGCGAAACCCTCAAAATGGAAGCCGACATCAAAGGAGAACCAGAACCAGCCATCACCTGGACCTTCAACGGCCAAGCCATCAAGCCTGAAGAACGTCTCAAGATCGAGAACAAGGAGTATCACACTCTGTTCGTCTTGCAAAAGACTACCAGAGCCGATAGCGGGAAGTACGTCGTTACTGCGAAGAATGACTCGGGAACTGATACAGTGGAAGTGGAAGTTGCTGTTGTCAGCAAACCTGCTAAGCCGAAAGGACCACTCAAGGTTAGTTTACTTATATTAGCAAAGGTTTTTTTTTTATGGAAGGAAAGAAAGTAGGAAGGAAGGTTATTTTGATGTGCTGACTTGAATGTTAAACGAGTGCTAGATATTACCAGTACTTATTTAATTATTACATCATCACATACACTACAGTACACTATCGCTTCTATTAAAGTAATAATGTCAAAAGTTCGGGTCCAAGATATTTTTTTGACTAAGCTGTGATCTTTTTATGGCTTCACTCACATGAAAAGATTTAAATACTCTTCTTACTTGTTTTATTTCGTTTCCGGACTTTTTCGATTATATCTCGTACCTCTAGTAAGGAGATGTTGTAAAAGAAAATAAAAGGATAAGTACATCTAATGTCTCGTTACTTATTCAATAAAAAAAATAATAGAATATTTAAAAAGGAGTTCATATTTATCCATCCATCGTCAGCCTGTGGACGTCCACTGCTGGACATAGGCCTCTCCTAGTTCACGCCTATTGTGGCGTTCATAGGAGGCTATTAGCCTACTGCTACCACGCTGGCCAGACGGGTTGGTAGAGCATATTTATCCATATCAAAGTTGATCTTCATTTCAATTATAATTTATTTAGATGATTGATTAACCGACTGATTAGCGCTAACCCATATTAACCACACTATTTATTTTTTCTAGGTATCCGACGTCAAAGCCGACGGCTGCAAGCTCAAATGGGAACCGCCAGAAGACGACGGCGGTGAACCAGTGGAGAGCTACGTCGTTGAACGAATGGACACGGAATCCGGAAGATGGGTACCAGTTTGTACCACGAAGACTCCTGAAGCTGACGTCACAGGCCTCAACGAGGGCAAGGACTACATGTTCAGGGTGAAGGCCGTCAATCCTGAGGGAGAGAGCGAGCCTTTAGTTACTGAATCTGCAACTACGGCGAAGAATCCTTATGGTAAGTTTTACATTGGCATTAGTAGCACTAAGACCTGTAGCATAGAGTAAGACTCCTGAGGATACTGGCCTTATGGAGGGCAAGGACTTCATGTTCAGGGTGAAGGCCGTCAATCCTGACGGAGAAAGTGAGCCATTAGTCACCGAATCTGCGACCACAGCGATGTATCCCTTTGGTATGTTTTACTTTAACAATAATAGCACTAAGATCTTTTGTAGAATAGTCTAAGACTCCTGAGGCTTTAGTTACTGGCCTTAATGAGGGCAAGGATTACATGTTCAGGGTGAAGACCTTTAATCCTGAGGGAGAAAGTGAAAATTTGGTCGCTGAATCTACGACCACGGCAAAGAATCGTTATGGTAAGTTTAACTTTGGCAATAGTAACACTAATACTATGCTGCGGGCTCTTTGCTTTCTATCTCAAAACGGTGGGGCGTATGGAAAATATGTTTCAACAAAATTGGTCACAAATTTTGTGCTTTACAATTATTATATAAATGTTAATATCATTGAAGCTATAGGAACCGAGATAATCGCGAAAAATTTATTTTGTCATTGCATAATTGACGGCGCTGTTATCAGATTTTACGAGACTTTTGAGACTACTTTTAGAACACCAAAATGAACGTGTATACGAGTTTACAACTTGTCCTCTCTCATTCCGAGGTGATACCCCTAATATGATTAGGCTTACTGCACAGCTAAGATTATACTCGTAAGCGTACTATTAACTTAATGCTATGTTTAGTTATTTAACTCTGAACTCTACTAATAAGGTCAACTTCATTTCTCAGGCGAGCCCGACTCCCCCGGAAAACCAGAGTTCAAGGATTGGAGCAAAGACCACGTGGACCTCAAATGGGAGAAGCCTGCCAGCGATGGTGGTGCGCCCATTACTGGATACATCGTCGAAAAGAAGGACAGAGATACCGGCAAATGGGTGAAGGCTGCTGAGGTGAGTTTCATCATCATCTCAACTGTATGATAGCTTCACGGGTATAGGCCTCCCCCTAAAGGGGTTGCCAAAATCACCAGGCTTGGCAAGCTTTTTTGACCTGTCTCCTGAAAGCTGTTTTTCGATTTGAATAATCTATCCTTAGTAAGAGATAAGCTTATAAACCGTTGTTATTTGAGCTAAGTAACAAAAATATCATGTAAACTTCTGGTACGCCTATCCCTACGAACAGTTATTGGTGTATTTTCTGAATCTTTAAGGGCCGATTTTACTGAGACAGAGAAGTCCTGGATAGCTCACTTAACAGATAATTTGACATACTTTTCATATCACACTCTTAAATCATGTGTCAAGTAAGCTATTCAAAACTTATCAGTCGGTGGTGAAACCAGCCCTTAATCTTGCATTTGTTTTATTACTGTTATTTTTCCTCCACACTCACCAACTGAATTTCTTCCCTAGGTACCTGGCAATAAGACCGAAGCTCGCGTGCCAGACCTGATCGAAGGCAAGACCTACCAGTTCCGCGTGAAGGCCATCAACAAGGCCGGCCCTGGAAAACCTTCAGCTGCCTCTGAGAACTTGCTGGCTAAGGATAGGTTTGGTAAGTAGTATTTATATATAGCTTTTGAACTTCTGGACACTCAGGCCAGGAATTTTTTAAACAACCCACTCGAGATATATTTTCTAATGTATTAAATTTGATGTAAAGTACTTTTCATTTATTTAACAGATGGGTGAAGCTCGATCCTAGTTCGGATCTTAGACTATATGTTGTATTTCAGTTTATACACTTTCTTAGTGCCATTTTTAGGGTTCCGTAGACTAATGCTAAAAAACGGAACCCTTATAAAAGAAAGAAAGAAACACATTTATTGACACACACACACACACATAGACAATGAGAATAGGAAGGAGGCGAAAAAAAATATAAATACAATAATCACAACAAAATATAACTAAGAACAATTGTGTGGTGACCCCACACAATTGTTCTTAGTTAAAAGTAAATAATAAAACCCTATCTCAGCGTTTTTGCCTCTGTGTCATTCTCCAATACTTTTATATTTTTAATACGCTGTAGGCCTTCGGAGAATTTCGACGGTGGTTCGCAAGTCTCGGTAGCTCAGCGGTTAGAGCATTGGACCGGATTTCCAAAGGTCGCGGGTTCGATTCCCGTCTGAGAATTCACTTGTGGCCGAGTTAATTTTTTCCAATATTTTTCTATTTAAAATTTACCATAAGTACAAAAATAGCATTGAAAAATGCAAAAATTACAAAATCATAAGTTATTGGCAGTTGCATCTTAATCGACCGTTAAACACCTGAAAAGATGTTTCTTTCGAATGCAAGGATATTCCTAGCATTGATGTGACTTCGCTGGCCTACAGCGTATTAAAAATATAAAAGTATTGGAGAATTTCGACGGTGGTTCGCAAGTCTCGGTAGCTCAGCGGTTAGAGCATTGGACCGGATTTCCAAAGGTCGCGGGTTCGATTCCCGTCTGAGAATTCACTTGTGGCCGAGTTAATTTTTTCCAATATTTTTCTATTTAAAATTTACCATAAGTACATACAGAGGAAATGACAAAAACTGTTTTTGGTTTCCCGACGTATCGGCACCTTTTCAGTTGCCGTGGTCACGGGTTACTTACGTTACATAAGTAGCTTGTCAATCCGGGAAACCAAAAAACCGCAAATAAACCGAAAAATTATAGTACCAAGTATATATTTCGGGTAAATAAATCGCACTAAATAGTCCGCAAAAGTTTTTTTCATTTCAATTATAAGAGCGCGTACAAACTTAAGATGTGCTTATTGAACTAGATTTTTTTATGTTTATAAGAGTGGTTGAAATATTGAGTATGTTATGATTCTTCGTTAGAAGTAACCTAATGTCACTCAAAGGATCTAAGAGATAGTTTAGACAAGACTTTTTTTTACATTTGGGTGCTAAAATGCCAATAACTTTAATCGTTTAAATATTTTTGTATTTCAAACTTCAATTAATGTCAGAGTTTCATCGCAATCTCGTCATTTTTTATCGTATAAGTTCGTTTTTAAGATTGATGTATAAATATTGTTGTCCGTATTGCAGCACCGCCTAAGATTGACCGCACGAATATGCGCGATCTCACACTGAAGGCTGGTCAGAACATCAGACTGGACATCAAGGTGTCCGGTGAACCCCCACCGACCAAGACTTGGTGAGTTTTGACTTTTTATTGACAATAACACTCGAGTAGTTTAGGTAGGTGGGACAGACAAGAATTAGGAAGTTGATAGACATAGTCAATAATTTGACTTTTTTTTAAACCATTTATCTAGCCCAGCCACGTTAAGTTTCATGAAGAACTTTTGTTATGGATATATTCTAGATAATAGATAAACATATTGATATACATTTTTTGTAAATACATACATAATATACATATTAGATAAATATACATGTTCATGCACACAAATATTTGCCTTGTCCGCAATCGAACCCGGGACCTCTTTAGCCCTTTGAATGTCGGAACTTTGATCCACACGAGACACAATTGATTTTCTATTTTGACTAGAATCCCGACATACAAGCAGTTAAACCGCGCTTCATTGACGTCACGTATTTGAGCGCTATTAATTATTTAGTGATGTTTTCAAAATAGATGATAATGCTAAAGATTGAAGTATAAAATCTTATGTGAAAGATATACTTTCAAGTAATTTCATAAGAATACCGTCAAAGAAAAGTATATGCCAGGTACTGATTTAAGCTTAGTACTTACTTTTTCGTTTAAAGACCAATTACTTGAATGACGGTAGGGCTACCACGATAAACTATCGAAATAGGATCAAGGATGTAATGTCAAAAAATGTATAGGAAAATCTAGTTCCGTTTACGTCCGGTAGGAGCGCTGCTCAATATCATTTATCATACTTTATTTTTACTGTACTTCCTCGACACTTACTCGAAAGTTTTTCGTGTTAGGCCTACAGAGACGTATTTCGTTATTTACGTTAGTGACTTAAGAACATTTGTGATTTAACGAATGTTTAACACTTTGATGTACCTGCTATTCACACCTAAATCTTCCCACAGGTTCCACAACAAGGAACGCCTTTCCACCCGCGACGACTTGACAGTAGACGTAGAAGACTACAAAACTAAGCTGTCTGTCATAATAACATCACGCAAACACAGCGGTACTTATGTGCTAAAAGCAGAGAATAGCAGCGGAAAAGATGAGGCCTCCATACAAGTCAATGTTTTGGATGTGCCTGCTAAACCAGAGGGGCCATTGAAGGTAACTTTTGAACCGCTTTAAAGAAATTTCAGATGTGTGTAATCGTTATAAGAAAACTGTTCAGCTTTAATAAAAAAATACATTTTCGTACCACTTGCTCAAAAAAGTGACATTCTATGCCACAAAAAGCGAACATAACAATAGTCATTTTTAATCTGTTAAAAACAGGGAAAGAAAATTGTACTGAATTTCATTCATCCTCTAGGGGGAGAATGTGATTTAAATTTGGAATACTTACCGAAATTTATACTGAACTACATCTGTGTTTACACCATTGAGTTAGTATATAAAGCATTACACATCTTTTTGAAAAAGGAATACGCATTTATTATGCAGTTATGATTATTAAATAAAATTACGAAAACCGACGAGGCCGTATGAGCTTGATGCCTTTGCTTTTCCGACAAAAAATATTAGTCTAGGAATTTGCCGCGTTTTTGTTTTCTTCAAATACATCTCATATTATTATTGTGTTAATTTTTTCGCAAATGGTACTAAAAGTAGAGTATTTTCCTAGGTGATAAAGCTGTCTTAGTCTTGGGTGAACTTAAATCCCTCGCTACACTCATTTAACACCCTCGCTACGCTCGGGAGTAAACCTCGAGTCCTTCGTTACGCTCGCGATTTAAATCGTCACCCGCGACAGAAGACACTGCTTTATCCCCTTGGTTAATAATCTACTATTGCATTTTGCACTTATTTAGGGCTAATCGGATAGGATAACCAACTAACAGCCGTTCCCAATAACCTATCATTAGTAACAGATAGGGTTACTATAGTTTGGTTGCTTAGTTATTTCTGTTACATCACAGGAAATAACAAAGATTGCCTAGCAACTGAACAACAGTAGGCCTATCTCTTACTGAGGGTAGATTATTGGGAATGGCCGTAAAAGAAGCAGGGGGGCCAGTAATTATCTAACATTAAAATCTTTCAATTCGTCATTTGAAAGATATTTACGTATTTCAGGCCGTCACTATTTGACATTTGATAGGGATTGTGATCGGGACGCGTTTAATTGAACTGTCTAAGCAAAGTGACAGTGAGAGACGAAAATATCTTTCAAATGTATGGAGAAGTGTCAAATGAAGTGTCATTTAAAACATCATTCGTTCCGAAAGGGATTGCGAGTAAAAATGTACACTATTCCATAAATCACTATCACAATCACAATATCTTTGAAAGGGATTGTGATAGATTTTGAAATTAGACAATTAGGGGGCAGGTACACTTCTTCAGGTTTGGCCTGCTTATTTAAGCAGGACACTTATTTTGCTGGCCCCAATCCGTAATATGTTTCAAGATTGTAGATTTGTGTTTAGCAACAACTTGTTCCATTGTAAATGTTGTTGTTTCTGTTAAAGCTGATAAGTTTCTTGCGGCCGTTCTTCTTAACAGTTAAAAGATGTCCTGAATGGCTGGTAGGGAAAAAAATTGTTGGACTATTCGAAAGTACTTATCTATAAGTCTATTTGAATAAAAAGCTATGACTTTGACTTTAATAATATTATGATTAACAAGAACTTAGAACTTATGTTAAATTTTAAATAGAAAAATATTGGAATAAATTAACTCGGCCACAAGTATTTTTTTCCAATATTTGTCTTTTTAAAATTTATCATAAGTATAAAAATAGCATTGAAATATGCAAAAATTCAAAAATCTTAAAGAATTTAGAATTTTATAAAAATTGTGTATTGATTATTTTTGTAGAACTGCGGATGATATACAACACTTGTATTTCATCCAAACTCATAATACAACATTTCATAATTTTATGTTATTTCAAGCCATTTTCCTGACCATCCCCAAACCTTTCAGATCTCCGACGTTCACAAAGAAGGCTGTACGCTCAAATGGAATCCACCACTAGACGACGGTGGCGCACCCCTAGACCACTACTTAGTCGAAAAACTAGACACAGAAACTGGTCGCTGGATGCCAGCCCTGAAAACTAAAGATCCTAAGGCTGAAATAGAAAACCTTGTACCTGGTCATGAGTACAAGTTCAGAGTGTCGGCAGTGAATAATGAGGGTGTGTCAGAGCCATTGGAGGCTGACCACTCTATTATTGCTAAGAATCCGTTCGGTGAGTAGTTTGATTTAGACTATAAACTTATAATTAGTCTTAGACAAACCAAGAAAACCTACAAATGGTGTTAAAAGTATGGGAATCGGTACGATTGATCTTTAGGCCATATTAATCGATTTGACCCGTGGCACCATAAAAAAATCATAGGAGAGAAATAATGTCGTCATCATTTTTGTATGGGATTTTTTTTTCTGAAACCTATCGTGTGTAGTATTAAATGAAAGTGATTTCTGTGCTGATTCTAAAAACATATCACATCATTACATTTCTGTCATTTTCTTTGTTTCTATTTTATGTAATTTCTGTGGTTTAATTTTGTTCTTAATAATTCCCTTACCCAGATGAACCTGGCAAGCCTGGAACACCAGAAGTGGTTGACTGGGACCGTGACCACGTGGACCTCAAGTGGGATAAACCCATCAACGATGGTGGCGCCCCCATCACTGGCTACGTTATTGAGAAGAGGGAGGTTGGGTCGCCTAAATGGGTGAAGGCTTGCGAGGTAAGTATTTTTATATAGCGCTATAGATAAGACGGGCCACTGGCCCAGTGGTACATATTATGCCTACTGAGCTAGAGTATGCGGGTTTAATTTCTACTGGAGATAAACTGTTGTTTGGCACATACTTGTGCAACAAACTAAAAACTGCTCTTTTTGTTTATCCACTTTAGTAAAGATGAAATATATTTACTTACTTGTCCTTGAAAAACGATGAATATGTGTTAAGCATTCGTTGCTAATCTTGCAAATTAAAAAATGTACAGACACACTAACAACAAAAGTTATATCAAAGTTTTTCTTTTAACTAATCATAATAATAATAATTAAACGGGGCCCAACAAAAATTCCAGGTGCAATACTAAAATACTTATTGCATAAGCAAGTCGTGGGTTCGACGTGCAATCCCGTTTTTTTTTTGATCTGCAATTAGTATATTTGTAGGTTGGTTAGGTAAGAAAGCTATTCTTACCTACCTACCTAACCGCCTCTGTGGTCTAGTGGTACAACCACCGGTATCAGACCCAGGGGTCCCGGGTTCGATTCCCAGCGGGGGTACATGTTTTGTTGTGTTCCGGTAATTACAGATAAGATAGCCAGTTCCTCAATGATTGAGGATTCCGGGACAGGCTCGCTTCCATGTTCAGCCTTATCAATACTTAACATCAGGTATGATTAAGGCTACGATCTCCCCGTCGTTTTAAAAAAAAGCTAAATACTAGCCTAATTTAACACTCGACTCTTATCGCAGGTCGGCCCCAACGACAACGAGAAGGCGACAGTGCCGAACTTGGACGAAGGCACGGAATACGAGTTCCGCGTGAAGGCCATCAACGAAGCCGGCCCTGGCGAGCCCAGCGATGCTAGCAAGTCCGTCGTCTGCAAGCCAAGGCGATGTAAGTATTTTTTTTAAACAATTATATCTAACTAGTTTTTTTTTTTATTTCTGCATTTTACAATGCTACATCATTATATGTGATAAATTCGAAACCAGAAAATATACTAGAAAAGAACAACTTATCTCATATCGCTCAGACTGGTTTTGCAGGTTCGAGTCCCGTCTGAGCGACATGAGACAAGATGATATAAGTTAATTTTTAACCGACTTCAAAAAAAGATGGTTATCTATTCGTCGCGTATATTTTTTATACATCTGAGTATGTAAATCGATTACTCGAAGACGGCTGGGTGGATTTATCACATAAAAATAGTATTGCAAATTCAGAAATATCAAAATACACAGCACTCTCAAAGCTATAACGGCACTTGTATACTCGTATACTTTATACTTTCCTTTTACACTTATCTTACTAATGTTACCCTTTTTCCCAGTGGCCCCCAAGATCGACCGTCGCAACCTACGCACGATCAAGGTTCACGAAGGCGAACCAATTGCTCTCGACGTCAAAGTTAGCGGTGAACCCGCGCCTGACGTCACGTGGACTCTCAACGGGAAGTCGGTTAGCAGCGGCAATGGACTTAAGTGTAAGTATACATTCATACATACACTCGCCATTAATCCCTGGCAGGATTAGCAGAGCATCAATATTGCAGCTTAGGTGAAATGTATATACATCACTCACATAGCCACACTTCAACAACACCACATTTAGCATAGGTTGGGTTTAGATGTTGTTCAGAAACGATAGTGCCAGGTTGCCAGTCCAACGCCTATATTAGTTTTCGAATATAGCTTGTCTATTGATAGGCTTTTACTACACTCCTAGTCCAGCATGGTAGTAAGTATACCTGAAAGAAACTAGTGTATCTGTTCGCAATCTACGCACGATCAAGGTTCACGAAGGCGAACCAATCGCTCTTGACGTCAAGGTTGGCGGTGAACCCGCGTCTGACGTCGCATGGACTCTCAACGGAAAGTCTGTTAGCAGCGGAAATGACCTTAACATTTCAGGCCCCGGATTATGAGACACAATATATATTCCGGTGTTCTCTGGACACCGGTGTCCGGTTCGGGTTTGATGAATAAGTGTAAGTATAGTTGGAAAGTTGAATCATCATCATCATCTCAACCAAATGGCACTGACTGCCTCCCCCAAAGATCTCTACTCCAAAAAGTTGAATATCTTGAAGTAACAGATATTTTAAGTATAAACAAATGTTAATCAGAAACTATTTAAATGCCACCATTTATTTAGTCCATTTACATTAAAATGCCAAGCCTTTTGATATCATTTTATTTTTCTTCTTCTTCTTTATGGCTTGCTTGTGGAAGTTTCAAGACTGCAATGACAGGTATTTAACAATAACAAAAAATGTTGTAAGGTTTATGAGAATGTTTTTAAATATACTAGGCTTGAAATATATTCGCTAATTTAAAAATTCTGCTTAACAGTTTTATGTCACAGTCAACAACATCAAAATTATTTACTGTTAATGTCAGATGAATAGTAGACGCGAGTAAAATAGAGTTAATAATTTAACTTATATATTTTTTTTCTTATACACTCTGTTTTTTATCATCAAATAAAATTTAGGGTTAGTATACTTACATCAATACTATAATAGAAAATAAAACACGATGTCTATTGTATTGTGGTATTAATTTCATCGTTTTCTCCAACAGTGATAGACGTGCCGTACTTGAGCAAGTACCAACACGCGAGTCCGCGTCGCAAGGACTCCGGCACGTACAAGATACAGGCTGTCAACAAGTACGGACAAGACACCGCTGAGCTGGAGATTATCGTCACATGTGAGTTTGAGTCTTACTGTTTTAGGAATAAGGGTTAAACTTGTTTAGCTATACTTGACCAAGTATCAACACGCGAGTCCGCGTCGCAAGGATTCCGGCACGTACAAGATACAGGCCGTCAACAAGTATAGACAAGACACCACAGAGTTGGTGATTGACGTCACATGTGACTTTGAGTCTTATTGGTTTAGGAATAGGGATTGAAATTGTTTGATGCGATTCTATTTGTCTGAGAACCGGAAAGACTCCGGGATGTATAAGATACAGGCCGTCAACACTCAGGACACGCCAGAGTTGGAGATCATCGTCACATGCGAGTTTGATTGAGTCTTATGTAGTTAGGGATAGGAGTTAAAATTGTTTGGTTTCATTTTACTTGTCCGATCCGCAAGCAATGAAGTTTGGTCGCTGACATTAAAGTCATATTTTCAAACTGAAACGATTTTTATTAAGATAATCAGCCCTCCGATTATCATTTTCGGCAGCTGATCAGAAACTTTGTCATGTCATTTTTGGCACTTCATCTGAGATCTCTTGAGTCATGTTACAAGGATAGTATTTTCAATAATATTTTTTTTCTCTACCTCACAGCCAAACCGGACAAACCCGAAGGCCCGCTGGAAGTGTCAGACATCCACAAGGACGGCTGCAAGTTGAACTGGAAGCGGCCTAAAGACGATGGCGGCGAGCCTATTGAAGCTTACCTGGTTGAGAAGTTCGATACTGAGACCGGAACGTGGTTGCCTGTTGGCAAGACTTTGGGCAATGTTCCTGAAATGGAGGTAAGTTCTATACTAATATCTCTTCAATATCTTTCAATCTCTTCAACCGCCCCTGTGGTCTAATGGTAACAACCACCGGTGTCAGACGCAGGGGTCCCGGGTTCGATTCCCCAGCTAGCGTACTACATATTGTATTCGGTTTGGGTGGTGGTAGGACTTGTTGTAAGTCCGCCTGGCTAGCTACCACCATCTTATCTAAATCTGACGCCATAACAACATTGTTTTCAGCATTGTTGTCTTCCGGCAGTTAGGGATAAGACAGCCAGTTCCTCAGTGATTGAGGATCCCGTGAGAGGATCGCTTCCATCTTCAGCCTTATCAATACATATCATCAGGTATGATGAAGGTTAAGAGTCTCCCCGTTGTACATGAAAACAAAAGGGAGTGGCTTTATTTATGTGTGCATTACGTCCAAACCAGACAATTACAAGACTTACCGCTTAGTGAGTCCATCGAGGCGTGCCTAGGGATCTACTAAGATAGACAAACCGCGATAGCAGAACGATTTTCGACAAAAAATACTAAGTTTTGGATCTTATTTCGATGCTGTTAAAGTCTCGAAACTAAACTAAATCTCATCGATATTACAGAATCATGTCATGTCGTGTTATTTTTTATACAGCTTTGTGGCTCCAGAAAATTTTGAATTCGAGATGTTGCAGTGCAAGAACAGTTCCTGTTCGAACCTAACATACTTTGCATAAGATATATTTTTTATATTCGTAACATACAAAGATATATATCAGAACTTCGGGTCAATATCGGGGAACTTCCCGGTCGATCAGTAGAGTATTGTTTGGGAAACGCTTTCTCGGAAAGTACTAAGGTTAAATAAAAAAAATATTATTTAAATGAAATAAGTATTAATGTTCTATTATCTGTTTGATTGTTTGAACGCTCTAATCTCAGGAACTACTGGACCGATTTAGAAAATTCTTAGACCATTAGAAAGCTACATTTCTCCCGAGTGAGATAGTAATATTTTATCCCGATATTCCCACGGGAACGGGCACCACGCGGGTAAAACCGCGAGGATCCGCTAGTTTGTGATATAAACGATTTCTAAATATCTTTTACTTTTTAAATAAAGCTTCCTAAAACTCTACTGGTCAACCGGGAAGTTCCCCGAGTGTACATTAGCAGTTTCACAAAAATCAGCATTGATTTTACAGAACAATGGTAACATTGATTCTCTATTTTGCCAGGTGGACGGCCTCATTCCTGGCCACGAGTACAAGTTCCGCGTGAAGGCCATCAACAAGGAGGGCGAGTCTGAACCGCTCGAGACCTTCGGACCTATCGTCGCCAAGGATCCGTTCAGTAAGTTTATTCACTTATAGGTTTATAGAATTTATAAATGAGAAAACATGTATTACAATGATTATTTTCTTAGTGGCTATATGTAAACATCGGATACTCGGCACACATACCAATAACAAACTTGAAATAATTTATGAAAATATGACTCAAAAAATTTATGTTATTTAAAAAAATATAAGTTAAGTTATAATTGATAAGTTGTATTAATTTCAAACAGTCGCTAATTAATTCAATACCAATAAAGGTCTTATAGTAGGGTTATACTTATTTATCTAAGTTATATTGTTTAAATATTATATAAATTATATTGCTTAAATAAGCATTTATAAAAGAAATAAAATCTAATCAGATATAAAAAACACAAAAAAAACATTAGCAGTGCGCAGACTTACTTAACTCACCTGCAACGTAATTATTGAGATTTGCTAACCAGTAAATAAACAATAATCAAAATAGTTATCTCGAAAAAACAAATTATTTCCATTCAATATCAAAAGTGTATACTCTGTTCGACTATTTTCAGCATAGCCAAGCATTTAACTGATAACTTAAATTCGCAATAGCTTTCCTATATCAATTTATTATTGTGATCTTGATTAGCCTTTGTTATTTTAGATTAACATTTTATCCAAACCTATCCTTTTGTTCTGCTGTCCCTTAGAAAATCTGTTTAAATTAATTTGTGTTCTAGGCTATTTTATTGCGATATTCCTCCACGTTTTAGATCGCCAAACAAACTTGTTAGAGGTCCATGTTTGTACATAATTTTTTCCTCTTACAGCAACTCCCGACGCTCCATCAGCGCCAGTCCCAGATGACTGGTCGGCCAGCCACGTGGACCTCAAATGGGAGCCGCCATTGTCCGACGGCGGGTCACCCATCATCGGGTACATCGTCGAGAAGAAGGACAAGTACAGCCCGCTGTGGGAGAAGGCTTTGGAGACGCACACGCCCGCGCCTAACGCCACTGTCAATGGGTAAGTCGATTATAACTACAGCCATCAACACCGCTATATCACGCTATGATATAGCGCATGATGCTGTCTCGCTCCATCAGCCCCTGTACAATCGAGGAATTTCCCGGTAGACCAGTAGTTTTTTTAGGGAGTATTATCACAAAAAATAATATATTTATAGTAAACTTTTCATTGACTAATTTAAGCGTCTCAGTTTCGAGATTGGCCAAATATGCCTTTGTCTATCTGTCTGTCAGTCAGTCAGTCGGTCAGTCTGTTCTTGCCTACAGGCCGCACTTTTCCACCGATTTTGACGAAAATTCGCACACATGTTCCTTGTTTTATTTAAGTAACTAGCGGCCGCTCGCGGTTTCACCCGCGTGGTTTCCGTTCCCGTGGGAATATCGGGATAAAAATTATCCTATGTTCATAACTAGGCTATCTACATTTGTGTACCAAACTTCATCCAAATCCGTTCAGTAGTTCCGGAGCGTATTCAATGCAAACAAACAATCAAATGTGAAAAATATTAAACAAGAAAATTAACAATCAAATCTTTCCTCTTTATAATGTTAGTCTAACGGCCAGTTTCAATAATCTAACCCTAGTAAGAAATAGGCCTCTATCTTATCTATCTTAACCATCTATCTTGGTTATGTTACTTAGCAACAGCTGTTATTTTGGCCTGATTTACAAAAATATCTAGGCTACAAAGCTCCAGTAAGCTTATCTCTTATTGAGGTTAGGTTATTGAAACCGACCGTAAATGAATCGCCTTTACTGACTAACACACCATTTTGTCCACAGATTGATCGAAGGCAACGAGTACCAGTTCCGCGTGATAGCCATCAACAAGGCCGGTCAGAGCAAGCCCTCGGACGCGTCCAAGAACTTCATCGCCAAGCCGCGCTTCCTCGCGCCCAAGATCGACCGCCGCCATCTTCGTGACGTCACGATATCAGCTGGAGCAACGCTTAAGCTTGAGGCTGCTATTACTGGAGAGCCGGCTCCGGCTGTTGAATGGAGGTAAGAAGACGAATTTGTACGAAATAAGGCAGAACACAACTTTTCAAAACTTAATCGATGTTTAAATGTATGCATATTTGACGCTGTGTAAAATTCTATAAACTTTTGCTATTATTCATTTTGCTGATGATGTTTCTTTTTTGCTTCTTTAAAAGTTTACCTATTTGTTTTTACTATTAGGGCTTTCCATACGAAAGTTTCCTTTGATAAAAGACGCTCCTTGAAATTTAATCAACGTTTTATTATTCTGGAGTTACTTCCAGAAATATTTTAGTATATTATACTGAAATGGAAATACATACCATACCGTAGTCGGTATGGTATGTATTTCCTTTTTTATTAACCTTTAAATTAAACTGAGTAATCTACTAGAGGACTACCTCTAGTAGATTACTTAGTTTAATTTAAAGGTGCTCGGTTAATGAAAAAAAAATCAAATCGCAATACCTAGTCAACCTAACTTCTCTCGCAGATACTCAATAGTTTGACCTATTAAGTTTCTCGTAAAACAAGAACTAAACCTAAAATCTCTTGCAGCTCCAAAATAGTTAAACCTCTAAACATTCTTGGTTAATGAAAAAATATCGTATACTCAAATGGTCATACGTAAACTTATAATCTCTCCTCCAGATACCAAAACATGCCTCTCCGCCCCTCAAAGGCGGTCACCATAGACAGTCCGGACTACTTCACCAAGCTTGTAATCCGTCCGGCGCGCCGCGACGATTCCGGAGAGTACACCGTCACCGCTGTTAACTCCAGCGGAAAGGATGTCGTTACTATCAACGTTACAGTCACTGACAAGCCGACCAAACCTGAGGGACCACTACAAGTAAGTTTTTTAAAACTAAAAATATCTTATTTACTTACACTTTATGACTGTGTGTTCTTCTTTATTCCTGTGTATACATAGGTTAACCATGCGGTTAAAAATGCATGTTTCGTTATTAACGGTTATTTAAACGCATTTTATGCTTATTACGGTTAAATAAATAAATCTTTTTTATTCCGCCCAAAAAACAGTTTTTTTTGTTTCGGCGAAACGTGTGCATTCTCTACCCGCTATCCAAACGACGACGTTGCCACTTCTTTCAAACGAAGCGGCAACGTCTCGTTTGTTCAAATTATGTACTTATGTAGTTAGGGTGTTTCTATTTTAAATTTATCATAAGTATAAAAATAGCATTGAAAAATGCAAAAATTAAAAAATCCTAAATTATTGGCTGTTGCATCTTAATCGATCGATAAACATCTGAAAAGAAGTTTCTTTTGAATGTAAGGATATTTCTAGAAATTTCTAGCTAGAAAAAATCAAACAAAACCCAATCTCATCGCAAACAGATATCGGACGTCCACAAAGAAGGCGCTACACTCAAGTGGAAGCGGCCTAAGGACGACGGTGGCGCCCCCATCGAATACTACCAGATCGACAAGCTGGACACGGAGACCGGATGCTGGGTGCCGTGTGCCAGATCTGAGGAACCCAGTGAGTATAGTTCTCATATCAAACTAAAATAGGGTCGATTCAGAGAATTTCCAGTTGAGAAATTCTTAAACCACACTCATGCATGATATTGTATGAAAATTTTGATTTGAGTTAGGGATGTTTTTAATTTGTAATTTCCAATACAGGAACTGGCCAATATCACTTGAACTTTTACTGAATTGTCAAAATTGAGAATCCGATGTGGATGGATGGAAATGTTTTCGATGTGAACAATTGTGTCGTCTGCTGCGTTATTTTTGTATTTTTCATCATGCCGGGTTGCTTAGTCTCTATTTTAAAATGTAGAGTAGATCATCGAAAATGTAACATCTCTTTTGTGACTTTTTTTTATTCACTTATTGAATTCAATCACAAAAACTAAGGTTCTTCTACGTGAGGAACCCATGGCGCAGTGTTTCGCGCGTTTGGCCTGCGATTGTTGAGGTTAAGCAACTTTCGCAATGGTTGGTCACGGAATAGGTGACCAAAAAATTTACCATCTCAAACTCCTCCGCTCTTCGGAAGGCACGTTAAGCCGTTGCTCCCGGCTGCATTTGCAGTCGTTTAAAACCACCAAGCCGCATCGGGCCTGAGTGGTGGGTCATGGCCCATGCTCCTTATCCATCCATAAGGATGGCCAGTGCCTCAGCAGTGGGGTCATTAAAAATGGCTGTAGACGACGTGTAGCAGGACTACTATTATTACGTAAACATCCAGGTACACTTTGCCTTTCAATCGGTTTCATCATTATCTCCCCCATTCCTAGAATTTGACGAGCTTGACCGGTTACTTTTAGCTTTGTATCTTCATCGCCACCTTTATTTCCAGAATGTGACGTGACCGGCCTGACTCCCGGCAAGGAGTACAAGTTCCGCGTGTCGGCCGTCAACTCGGAGGGCGAGTCGGAGCCACTCACTTCCGAACAGAGCATCATTGCTAAGAATCCGTTCGATGAGCCTGGTAAGTACCTATGAATTTGATTTTGTCATATCTTCGATTTACGATTACTTGCGTTTTCGCATTGTAATCGTATAGGATAGGCTATAATAATTCATGTATATAAAATAATAACAGGAATTACTACTAGTATTAAGTATTAGGAAGGTGCTATGATTTTCTAAATGAAATACTAGATATAAAAACGAATTCCCAATTGATTAGACATTAAAAAAATCGGAGCATTATAACAATACTTGTCGCAAAAAGTGTCTAAATTAATAAATTTCACTTTCAAAACAATTATTGCCTTGTGAAATCATTGTTTCCTTCTATGATAAAAATTCTATTCACACGTGAAGATCTTAAAAAAATAAACAAAAAGTATTGAAGACACATTGACCAAAGAAGCCTGGAATAATTTACTAGCACATTAAATATCTTTAAGGATTCTCTTAATTAAAATTGATATACTTTCCCCCACTCCAGGTGCGCCCGGAACACCCAGCGTTACCGACTGGGACAAGGACCACGTGGACCTCAAATGGTCCCCGCCGCGGGACGACGGCGGAGCGCCCATCACGGGCTATGTCGTCGAGAAGAAGGACAAGTTCGGAAACTGGGAGAAGGCGGCCGAAGTGCCGGCCGATCAGACTACTGCTACCGTGCCCGATCTGATTGAAGGACAGACTTATGAGTTCAGGTAAGAATAGTTAGTTGGCTATCGATTTATGATTCATTGCGTTTCTTTGAAGTTTATAGGACCTGAACTATGTTTCAAAGTCAAAGTCAAAGATTTTTATTCAAATAGACTTTTAGATAAGTACTTTCGAATAGTCCAACAATTTTTTTGTCCCTACCAGCCATTCAGGAAATCTTTTAACTGATAGGAAGAATGGCCGCAAGAAACTTATCAGCTTTAACAGACACAACAATATTTACAATGGAACATACACAAATCTACAATCTTGAAATATATTTAATATAAGAGGAAAATTTTGTCATACATTTTAAACCACATTTATTTCGTCGAAATTTGGTAAACCCTGCTCATAATATAATACTCTCGATAAACACACTTCTAGATGGTCAACCATTTCTATTACAATAGAAAAGAGACGTTGCTCCCAATTCGGACATCTACGTGCGCGAATAAGAAATGTTTTCAATGACGCTGTAAAATTATTGTCACAATAAGCTTTTTATGTAATCTTCATTCTATATAATTTTTGTTCAGGGTCCGCGCCGTAAACAAAGCTGGCCCTGGCGAACCTTCCGATAGCACTCACCCGATAGTGGCCAAGCCTCGCAACCTCGCGCCCAAGATCGACAGGACCAACCTCGTAGATATCAAGATCAAGGTCGGCCAGAAGTTTGGGTTCGATGTCAAGGTGAGATTATACTCTATAATGTTATACTACTGGTCCAGTTATAGTGACAGCAGTCTGATAGTGACCAAGCCTCACAACCTCGCGCCCAAGATCGACAGGACGAACCTCATAGATATTTAAAATAGTTCTTACTTTTGTCATTTTAAATAAAAACACTGATTTTCATTTGTAAAAAAAAACAATTTTGAACTGCTTGGAAAAAAAATCACTTATTGACCAATAGACAGTAATAATTTGTCATCATAATTTTTTAACATTTTGTCACACAATTTTTTTCCATTCCCCAGGTCACCGGTGAGCCAATGCCGGAAACCAAATGGTACCTCGCCAAGAAGGAACTTAAGTCCGGCGGCGAGATGAAAGTGCAGCATTCGGACTACAATACTAAGCTGAACTGCAAGGCTGCGACAAGAGCTGACAGTGGTCGATACACTATCACTGCTGAGAACAGCAATGGAAAAGATGTGGCTGAAGTGGAAGTTATTGTGCTCAGTGTGCCTAGCCCGCCTGGAGGACCACTCAAGGTAAGAACTGATGAAATAAATAAGCCTCATGTAAAAAAAAAACCGAAAGTATTTGGCTGAAGTGGAAATTCCCGTGTTAATCGTGCTATGCCTGCCTGAAGAGAGTCGAAAGTAAGCTTTGATAAATAGGGATAATCAGCTACACTTTAAGGTGTAAAGATTCATACAATTGTATGGGAATGGGTGAATCTGTATTGTAGTGGTATACATCATTCCGAGAGTCCGAAGGACTATTTAAGGTTTATGTTGTAGAACTATGTCAAATCATCTCTTTAGTAAGCTACTCAGAACTTACTTATTTATTGTAAAACAAACGCTCTATTCTCAAATATGCTTGGAAATTTGAGCATTATTTTGACAACCTTCTTCAAGATAAATCGAAATTGCTGTACTGGCCACATCGCATGTATGCGAGCAGCGGCCGGCAAAGTTGTATGAAAACCATATCTGTCGTGGTTTAGCGGCCAAATAAATTACATAGTAAACTCATATTTGACGATCTCCGTGGTAGAGTGGTACGTACGCCGGTTTCATGGTTTCGCCTACTCTGAGGTCCCGGGTTCGAATCCCGGTAGGGGCAAATGTTTGTATGATGAATACGAGCATTTATACCTGAGTCGTGGAAGTTTATATATCTTTCTAGACATAAACACTTATATATGTATTTTTATCCGTTACCCTACCCTAGTATCCCATAACAAGCCTTCCAGTGTTTACTTTGGGACGAGGTTAAGTGGTGTGAGTGTAAGAAATGTAATTAATATTATTATATTTTGCCGTGTAATTTAAAAATGGAACAATCTTTTAACTCGAAACATAGTAACCAAGGAGGTAACATTATTTCGAACTGACTTGCAAATAGAAAGCTGTTTATTGAAAAAAAAAACAAATGAACACTTTAACGCGGGAAAGTACTATTTATTTATAAAAGTTCTGCTTTACTACTAAGTTTTTATTTCCACGCATTATTTGAGAAAAGTACTTATAGTACTATACAAGCCTTGGTAATAACTAGGCATTGATGGACTTATGTATTTACACGTTCGTCCATCAATGCCTCTTTAGCTGGCCGCTGCAGTAATGTACTATAATTACTCGTACTTTAAAACCTAAATATCTCCAACGAAAACAATTTCTTACCCCCCAGGTATCCGACGTTCACGCTCACGGCGCGAAGCTTTCCTGGAATCCGCCTGCAGACGATGGCGGACAGCCCATCGATAAATACGTTGTTGAACGCATGGACGAGGCTACCGGAAGATGGGTGACCGCCGGCGAGACTGACGGACCGCAGACTAGCTTGGCTGTTGATGGATTGACGCCAGGACACAAGTACAAGTTCAGGGTCAGGGCGGTTAATAGGTGAGTTGGGGTTAAGTTACGTTCCTATATTAACTTGTTGAGATATATCGTGGATATAGGTAAGGTAGGTAGCAAATTTTATTTTCGATAGTCAAATAAGAAGTCTTTTGATCTATATAAAGTGTTTATGATTTTTGAATTTTTGCATTATTCAATGCTATTTTTATACTTATAATTAATTTTATTTAAAAATTATCTTAACTATATAGTGTTTTAGCAATAAAAATATATTCCAACAATTTAAGTTCAAAACTGACTGTATTTTCAAAGATATATTTAGAAAATATTTATGAAAATACTAACAATTCAATGGCACAGGCAGAAAACTCATCTTATAGTAAAGAAGAATAGTTTGTGACTTTGATTCAACGCGCTAATAATCTGAAAATGCATATAGTAAAGTAATCATTTATTCGGAGTTTCACATAAAAAAATACATACTTAATCTAACACAGTGAGGTACAAAATTAAATGTATATTAAAGATTAATTTTATTAAGTAGGTACATGAAAACATCCGAAAGGGCTGACCAGCTCAGCTTGTGTTGTAACTTAGCATTTCGGATAGCGTTGAATTTTGTTAGAGAAATATTGTTTCATTATTAATGTCTTCGATTAGCTTTTGCCACGAAATCATGTAGAGATTTAATAAAGTTAAAAAATTATAATAATAAACATTAAAAGTCCTTGCGGCTGAAGTCCAATAGTCGTACTAGTAGCTACCTGCTCAATTATTATATTAATATCATATACATTTTCTCCACCCTAGGCAAGGCAAATCCGAGCCTCTAACCACACCTCACTCGACCGAAGCCAAGAATCCGTTCGACGTGGCTTCCAAACCTGGTACTCCCAAGATCAGGGACTTCGACCGCGACTTCGTTGAGCTGGAATGGACCCGGCCGCAGTCTGATGGCGGAGCGCCCATTACGGGATACGTTATTGAGAAGAAGGACAGATTCTCGCCCGACTGGGAGGAGTGTGCTCAGGTTTGTACAGTCAGCACCAAAAGTCCATGAACAAATCCAAATTTTCAAAACACCTGCACACTATAAAGGTTCATATGTAACTGAACAGGCTGTTGTACAAATCTCTGTAGACATTTGGGAATACCATAGGTCGATGTACATTATTTTTACAAAAGTAGCTGAACATATTTAATTACATAATTAGCCTGATCTGTAAAATATCAAAATTTGCTGAACATGACTGACTACATAAATCTGCTGATATGTATAAAGTCGCCGGACCGGCAATCGGTGTTTATTAATCCTATACAGGGTCTAAACGAAAAGTTCTGAGAAACTTAAACAGGAGGTCGAGTTGATGTTTATAAGTACCTATTTCTATTTTAGTTTTTTTTTGTTGATAATTGACTGATTGGCGAACTGATATAAGAAAGCGTTTCCTGATGTTGGTATTAGTGTACCCCCAACTAAATTATTTCTTGATACATATTTTTCAAATGTATAAAAAAAATGCAATGTTTATATAATGGGTCATTGAACTCAATGAACATTTATATGTAACTCGGTAACTTGACCTTAATTTCTACGTTGTAAATTTTAGGACCAAGTTTACGTAAACGGCGGCGCCGGCGGTACTATCGACAAAATGGAACCCTGACCCATCATACTCTGTCACAGTAACGTTATAAATCAAATCGTAAGAAGTGTCAAACAAATTGTTTTATAATGTCATTGTGACACAGTTCTATGGTGGGTCATGGTATATATATATATATATATATATATATATATATATATATATATATATATATATATATATATTAAACATGTAAAATAAAAATCAACCATACAATAATGATCAGTACCGAGCGAACTATTACGACGCCAAAAAAACAGAAGGGTTTTACTGGACCCTGTATAAGTAAGTCGTTCTTTGTCACTTTATCGTCATGTTTGAACTGCTGGACTAATCTGTCAAAGGCGGTAAAGCGAAAAGGTAACAAACAAAAGATAGAAAGAATGTTCGTGGATGTGCAATTCAAAAAGAAGAATAGCTACTTGTCAAAAAAAAGGTTTAATAGAAAAGAAACAGTTCAACGGAAAAAACTCTTAAAATAAACTAGAAGGCTAGGAAGATTAGGAATATGAAAAAAATATATTAGAGGATACAGTCATCTTCAAAAGTCGCTGAAAATGTTAGTACAGTCAAGGTCATAAATACATGTACAATCATCATAAATAGTCGACAGGTAGAACAATATTTTCGATCTTACAGTCCAATCGATACGTATTTCTGAGAACACGATATCTAGGAAATAAAATAAAACAAAAAACTTTGAAATTAAGTTTAAACGTAAGTAGATATTAATAATTGAATTCAGTCATGTTATTATCAAATATTTCAGTGGGAATAAATTGGAGTTATAGGAACAATCTACAAGTAACATCGCGAAAAAACCTTGTATGGTATGGTAATAAGTAAACTATTAAATTGAAAATTTATAAAACTGACTTCTACAATCTTGAATAAAGCCACCACCACCCCTTGGAGTGTAACTTATCCATTAAAGAAAATAATTAGTAAATTTTATTTATAAATGTCATGAAACACAATTGAATTGAGAACCTCCTCTTTTTGACGTCGGTTAAAATCTAAAATAGTAAAAAAGCGTAAGAAGCGAGATTCTGATAAAAACAAAACAAAACAAACAAATGACATGTCAATGATGTCACGACCAAAATGAAAGAGTCAAATGTATAATAATGACAGTGCTTTACTTTTTTCGGTGATTGTCATCAGTCTAAATTCGAAAATTGGTCCGGTCAGGATCTAACAAATCACTGTTAGACGATACTACGTCCAGCAACTTTTGGAAGTCTACTATCCAGCCACTTTTTGGAAATATACTGTCCAGCAACTTTTGGAAGTTTACTGTTCAGCCACTTTTGGAAGTCTACTGTCCAGCCACTTTTGAAAATATAATTTCCGGTCACTTTTGGAAATATACTGTATTGCATCTTTTGGAAATTTATAATGTAAATGAATTTTTTTGGAACTATGTTCAGTAACTTATGTACAATTCATGTGTCTAGTGTCTTTTGTAACATTATTTTGTTCGGCAAGTTTCGTTGCTGACTGTACTAGATTTGAACCTGGGGGCTAACTGTTTAATTTTAAAATCTATCGCACGCAATACTTACATATTACAGGCCGTCACTATTTGACATTTGACAGGCATTGTGATCAGCTCCCCGACCGCCTAACGGCCATTCCCAATAATCTACCCTCAGTAAGAGATAGGCCTACTGTGGTTCAGTTGCTAGGCAATCTTTGTTATTTCCTGTAATTTAACAGAAATAACTAAGCAACCAAACTATAGTAACCTTATCTGTTACTAATGATAGGTTATTGGGAACGGCTGTAAAGGTATAGCTTGTGCTATCGCTATAGCTATCAAACTTCAAACTCTCATAAAACCCTTTAACGATGGGGTTTTTGTCTAATTCCTACATATTTATATTCATCTATTGGATTCACTATTGCATGTTTAGTATGAAAGTGATAGTATCAGCGAGAGCCCTTGTAGGGGGTTTGAAAAATTTATAGCTTTTAACAAGCTATACCGTTAGGCGGTCGGGGTGCAGGACGCATTATGAAAGGTATTGAATGAACGAAATTGAACTGTTTAAGCAAACTTACACACGAAAATATCTTTCAAATGTATGGAGAAGTGTCAAATGAAGTGTCATTTAAAACATCATTAGTTCCGAAAGGGATTACGACTATAACTTTCTTTCACAAACGCAATACCTTTGAAAGGAATTGTGATAGATTTCGAAATTAGACAATAGGGGGCAGATTAGGAAAATCATTGACACAAAAAAGTCTACTTTATTTCTATGAATTTGTGCAGTTTGAGTTTGAGTTTTGCAAGAGCAGAACATTATTGCATGGAAGTTCAAGTAAAAACAGCGCCAAAAACAAAACTTCGAAGAGAAAACAAGCTCCATAAGTTGGGAAACTAGGAATTCTATTCTACTCAAAATCTGTTCATTGGTCAATTATGTTAGGTTTTTACTTGACTTAAATCAATCGACATTATTATGAACCAGCAGTGATGGCGCCATAAGCCTGTATTTACCTATATTTTTTTTCTTCAACAGGTGGAAGGCGACGTAACAACCGGTAAAGTGGCAGACCTAATCGAAGGCAACACTTACGAATTCCGCGTCCGAGCCGTCAACAAGGCCGGCAAAGGAGAACCCAGCGATGGAACAGCTCCCCACCTGGCCCGCCCCAAGAACCTTCCTCCAAAGATCGACAGGAACTTCCTGTTCAACATCAAGGTCAAGGTCGGACAGAACTTCGAGCTTGACGTACCCGTTCAGGGTGAACCGACTCCAACCAAAGAATGGATGCATGCCGATAACCTTGTCATCAATACTGACAGAATCAAAATCGTCAACGACGACCATTCTACCAAATTCAGAGTTATTGATGCTAAACGAATCGATACAGGCGTATACACTCTCAGAGCTAAGAACATTAACGGAACAGATAACGCTACCGTTAAAGTACTCGTACTAGATGTCCCGACACCACCAGAAGGTCCGCTCCGAGCTGATGATATTACCAAGTCAGGATGCTCTCTTCGCTGGAGACCGCCTAAAGATGACGGTGGCAGCGAAATTTCACACTACGTCGTCGAGAAAATGGATCAAGAAAACCTGAGATGGATCCCAGCTGGAGAAGTCCAAGCCTGCAACATCAGAATCGACCACCTCATCGAAGGACACGACTATAACTTCAGAGTTAGAGCCGTCAACAAACAGGGTGAATCTCAACCCCTTATCGGACACGAACCCGTCACAGCTAAAGATCCCTACGGAACTCCAGACAAACCGGGAACCCCCGTCGTCAAAGACTGGGACAAAGACCACATGGACTTGGAATGGGTTCCTCCAAAGAAGGATGGTGGATCACCAATTACTGGCTACATCATCGAGGCTAAAAAGAAATACGGACCTTGGGAAGTCGCAGCTACTGTTCCTGGAAACCAGACCAAAGGAACAGTCAATAACTTGCAAGAAGGAGAGGAATACGAATTCCGCGTCATCGCTGTCAATAAGGCAGGAAACGGAGAGCCAAGTGATGCTTCGACACCACAAATCGCTAAGGCCCGCTTCTGCGCTCCTCACTTCGACAAAATGCTTCTCGCAGACAAAACTGTCAAAGCTGGCCAAAGAATCCAATACGAAATTCCTATCGAGGCGTCTCCCAAACCCACAGTCGAGTGGCAGATCAACGGAAAAGTGGTTCATTCATCCGACAGAATCGATGTCCAAGTACTGCATAATAGGGTGATCTTAGACATTCCATTCTCCGTCCGAGCTGACGGAGGCGTTTACAAACTCACCCTCACCAACGACCTTGGAATATGCTCAGGAACTGCCCAAGTCACTGTCTTGGATAAACCTTCGATACCAGAGAAACCTTTAATCGTATCGGATGTCACCAAAGATTCCTGCTCTCTATCCTGGAAGGTGCCGCTAGACGATGGTGGCTCACCAATCCTTCACTACGTTATTGAGAAGATGGATCTTACTAGAGGAACCTGGTCTGACGCTGGAATGAGCACTTTCCTCTCTCACCAAGTGACGAGGCTCATTCACATGAAGGAATACCTGTTTAGAGTGAGCGCAGTAAACGCTATCGGCCAATCAGAACCTCTAGAATTAGACAGAGCTATCGTAGCTAAGAACGAGTTTGACGAACCTTCCGCTCCTGGCAAACCTGAAGCTACTGATTGGAGTAAGGATCATGTGGACTTACAATGGACTGCGCCTAAGTCTGATGGAGGAGCGCCGATCACTGGCTATATTATCCAGAAGAAAGAGAAGGGAAGCCCCTACTGGGTGAACGCTGTTCATGTTCCACCTAACAAGACTAAAGCGACAGTCCCAGACTTAACTGAAGGCCAGGACTATGAGTTCCGCGTCATCGCTGTCAACCAGGCTGGCCAATCGGAGCCTAGTGAACCTTCCGATATCATTACTGCTAAGGATAGATTCGTTGCGCCTAAGATCATCACTCCGCTTAAAGAAATCCGCATCAAGGCCGGACTTATCTTCCATTTGGATGTCGACTTCATTGGAGAACCTACTCCTGAAGTCACATGGACTTGTGATGGAAAACCAGTGGTTGCCAACGAAAGGACTACAGTCACATCTGTAGGACACCACACTATCGTGCATACAGTTAACTGCAAGCGTTCAGATGCTGGCGAATACGACTTGAAACTAAAGAATGATTCCGGTACTGATCAGGGCAGCTTCGAGCTGATAGTTTTGGATGTACCTGGACCACCGCAACCTCTGTTCGAATACGAGGAGATCACAGCCCAATCCGTCACGTTGTCATGGAAACCGCCTAAAGATAACGGCGGAAGTGAACTTACCGCTTACGTTATTGAGAAGCGCGATCTTACTCACGGAGGCGGTTGGGTTCCAGCCGTCACATATATTAATCCTAAGTTTAACCACGCAACTGTACCGAGACTCGCAGAAGGAAACAAATACGAGTTCAGGGTCTTCGCTGAGAATTTGCAAGGACGTTCCGAACCTCTGGTCACAGACAGAGCGATCGTTGCTAAGAATCAATACACAGTACCTGGTAAACCAGGCAAACCAGAGCTGGTTTCCGCTGACAAAGATCACATTAAAATCAGATGGCAGTCGCCTATTTCAAACGGTGGATCAAATATTATCGGCTATGACGTCGAGAGGAGAGATAAGGCTACTGGTCGCTGGATAAAGTTGAACAAAGACCCTGTGAGGAACAACGACTATGAAGATGACAGGGTTCAAGAAGGTCACCAATACGAGTACAGGGTTTCGGCAGTAAACGCCGCCGGTCCTGGACAACCTTCAGACGCGTCCAACGTATTCGTCGCGAAGCCAATGAAAGAGAAACCTAAACTATGGCTTGACCATCTCATTGGCCGCAAGATTAAAGTCAGGGCTGGAGAACCTATCAATATTAACATTCCAATCACTGGCGCCCCAACGCCAACTATTTCCTGGACAAAGGGATCAATTCCCTTGGTGCCTTCGCACAGACTATCTGCTGAAACAAAGAACGATGAAACTAAACTCAGCATTGAGAAGTCGACTAGAGACGACGCTGGCAAATATACTATCACAGCTTCCAACGATCATGGTAAAGACTCAGCTGACATCGAAGTTATCGTGGTTGATAAGCCAGGAGTGCCTAAAGGACCACTTATTTGCACTCCAGTCACTCATGATGCCATCAGCTTAACATGGCACCCGCCCACAGATGATGGTGGCAGCGAAATCACCGGATACGTCGTCGAAGTCGCCGAATTCGGCGTCAACGATTGGCGAACAGTTGCTGGATTCTGTCCTAAATGTTCTTTCACCGTTAAGAACCTTACCGAAGGAAAGAAATACGTGTTCAGAGTACGCGCTGAGAATCTTTATGGAGTATCTGATCCGTTGGAGAGCAAACCGATCGTTGCGAAGTCTCCCTTCGATCCTCCAGATGCGCCAGAAACGCCTAAAATCACGGGATATAGTGCAAACAGCTGTTCTTTGGAATGGGAACCGCCAGCGAACTGTGGAGGTAAACCTATTTCCGGATACTATGTTGAGAAACGCGAACGTGGAGGCGAATGGGTTAAAGTCAACAACTACCCTACACCTAACACTTGCTACACAGTATCCGATCTCCGCGAAGGCAACAAATACGAATTCAGGGTCATCGCTGTCAACGAAGCCGGCCCTGGAAAGCCGAGCAAACCGACTGAACCGATCACTGCTGAAACGCAGAGGCTCAAACCGAGTGCCCCTGAAGCTCCCAAACCTGACAGAATCACCAAAGACTCGGTCACGTTATCTTGGAGACCACCTAAGAGTGACGGTGGTTCTAAGATCAAGGGCTACATTATCCAACAGAAGGGCAAAGGTGATAAAGACTGGAAGGACGTCAACGATGTGCCTATTCCTGGACTTGTCCACACTGTACCGAAGCTTAAAGAAGGCGCTGAATACCAGTTCAGGGTTATCGCCGTTAATGATGTCGGAAGATCAGACCCGAGCAAGCCTACAGCTGATATTGTCATCGCCGAACAGCCGAACAAACCTTGCATGGACTTGGGAGGAGTCAGGGATATCACCGTACGCGCTGGAGAAGACTTTTCCATTCACGTACCTTACACTGGCTTCCCGCAACCTACAGCTTCCTGGTTCGCTGATGATAACTTACTTGACGTGGATGGAGACTCTAGAATATTCCAGAAGATTACTCCAGAATCAGCTTCGTTGGTCGTTAAGAATGCTAAACGATCAGATGGAGGACAATACCGCTTACAGTTACGGAATCCTTCAGGATACGATACGGCAACCATCAACGTCCGCGTTTTGGATAGGCCTGGTAAACCAGAAAACCTTAGAGCAGACGAATTCGAAGGCGAAGCTCTTACTCTATATTGGAACCCGCCCAAAGACAACGGCGGCGGCGAAATCACGAACTACGTCGTTGAAAAACGCGAAGCCCGCACACCAACTTGGACTAAAGTTTCTGGTTACGTTACCACTCCGTTCTTACGGGTTAAGAACTTGACCGTCGGCCGTGAATATGAGTTTAGAGTAATGGCTGAGAACCAATACGGTCAATCAGATCCGGCTCAGACTACTGAACCTATTAAGGCGAGACATCCATTCGATCCTCCTGGTGCCCCTGGTGCTCCTAGATCTGTGGAAACTACGGAATCTTCCATCACTATTACTTGGACGAAACCTCGCCACGACGGAGGATCTCCTATCACTGGTTATGTTGTAGAGAAACGATTGATAACCGAAGATAAGTGGACTAAAGCGTCGCACGCTCACATTCCTGATACTACTTACAAAGTGACTGGTTTGATCGAGAATCACGAATATGAGTTTAGAGTAGCAGCTATTAACGCGGCTGGACAAGGGCCGTGGTCTCAAAGCTCTGATGCTATTAGGGCGTGTGCACCGCCTAACTGCCCGAAGATCACGAGTGACCTCAGCCTTAGGGATATCACTGTTATTGCTGGCGAAGAGATCAAGATAACTGTGCCGTTCACTGGAAACCCGAGGCCGAAGGTGAGCTTTTTATTTACTTAACGTTAAATTTTTTTCATATCTTATCACTTTTAACATTAAAATTTATTCAGATTAATTCAAAGAATGTTTGCTAAATTACCGCTTAACCTTACAATAATTTTATATTACACGTCTTAAAATATGTCATCATCATTTTAATGTCCCTGAAGGGGTACTAGCATTTGAGTAGATCTTTAAATAATAGGTTGGGGAAAAAGTATTTTATTTATTTATATATTTATTAAATATATTATATAATATATATTTCTGTAAGATTATGTCACCTAATAAAAATAAAACGATTTTCCATTTAAAATAACATCCTACTAATATTATAAATGCGAAAGTATGCCAGTTTATTTGTTGCTCTTTCACGCAAGAACTACTGAACCGATTTGGATGAAATTTGGCACACAGATTGAAGATAGCCTGGATTCAAACATTGGCTATTTTTTATCTCGATATTCCCACGACAACGGGAACCACGCGCTTGAAACCGCGAGCGGCCGCGAGTCTATATATGAATGCTGTGTTTACAATGCAAATATTTACTTTTATATATTCCCGAACAGGTCTCCTGGATGGTGAACAACGAGGAAGTATTCCCGGACAACCGCATTCGTTTCGTGACATCCGACATCGACACCGTTTTCGCGAACACGTCCGCTAAGCGATCGGACACCGGATCGTACACCATACAGCTAACAAACAGCGAGGGTTCGGACAGTGCTACTTGCAGGGTAAGATTTGTGGATATTTTTATTTCAAATAGTTTGTTTTTTGTTTCTACTAGAGAACTTTTAAACAGGCTTTACTATATAAGTACATATTAAGTTTTGTCGCGCACTGTTCATTGAAATAAAACAACTTTTACGGATATCAAACGCGCTATGTTACACGAACTAAGTTCTAATTGTCCGTATTGTTACGGCACCGTTTCAGCTGCCGTGTCATCTCGTGACCACGGCAGTTGAAAAGGTGCCGAAACGGAGGGGAAATCAAAAAACCCCTATGAAACCTAAAAATAAGGTCTATTACAACTTAGTGAAATATAGCGCGTTTGATATCCGTAAAAGTTGTTTTATTTCAGGCTTTACTATAGCCTAGTATCTAGAGTAAAGTAACAAAAATAATAAGATCTAATCAAACCGAATTGCAGATGTATATTTTATTTGATTAGTAGGCTATTTCATTTAACTGTTTAGTTATATGTAGTCAATCCCCTCTGGACAACTTGTGAGACGAGTAATTTTTTCGATTGTAGTATTTTCTAGTCAAACAATATCAGTCGGGCAAGACTGGTAGTTAGTTTGTAAATTCGCATGTTGATCTTTTTGTATAACTAAACCAAGATATGTTTACTCATTAATATTTCTCACTTTAGTTGAGACGCTTAAAACGATCAGAGACTAATCTAAAACTCTGCAAAGCCTTATAAAAACTTCAACATGACTCTCAAATTAGATTTATTTAGGTTTCAAATTATTTATTAAGGTGTAAACACTCTGCAAAATCTTTGAATTAAAAGAAAGGTGATAATTTCTATATTTATCATATTGTTACTGTTAATGAACTAAAAATGTTTTCCATTCCTCTCACCAGGTGCTGGTGGTTGACAAACCGTCTCCACCTGTCGGACCACTAGAAGCGTCAGACATCACACCTGACACCTGCACGCTTAGCTGGCGGCCACCGCTGGACGATGGCGGTTCACCCATCACTAACTACGTCGTCGAGAAGATGGACGGCAGTGGGGTTAGTAACTACTCGTGTGTTTCACTCTTGCTAGAGTTGGTGGTCTACAGTGACTTTTTAACCGACTTAAAAAAAAGGAGGAGGTTCTCAATTAGACCGAATCTTTTTTGTTTTTCGACTCGATCGACTAAATTTTCATATTTCAGGCCTTCAAGATTTATTTTTAAAGTTTGTATGTAATAATAATAATATGGTCCAATCTATTTTATACCCAAAATTCCAAAATATATAAAGATCATTAATGTACTGAAGAAGAAAATGGCAAAGACCTCTTTGCATTTTCAATAAAAGAATGGACTCACAATTTACACCAAAATCTGCAAATTAAATATCTTATGAATATTTGTTCTCCAGGTGTGGTCGAAGATATCATCGTTCGTTCGCAGCTGCCACTACAACGTCATGGGTTTGGAACCGAACAAGAAGGTGACGTTCAGAGTCCGCGCTGAAAATCAGTACGGAGTCTCTGAGCCGCTCGCCATGGACGACTACATCACTGCCAAGGTAAGATGATGTTACTGATTATATAGTTTTTGAAACAAGAGCAAACTTTATAACAATGTAAGAATCGGATTTAGCAGGATGTGAAATAAATAACATGTAACTATCTTCAATAATATGGCTTTCAAAACTAAATAGTGCTTTAAATCTGACTCATACTTGGGATTAGCGTGTCAAAGTAATTCTTTCAGCTTATTTTACATTTTAGTTAATATTATCAGTATTCATTGTTCTGAATGTAATTTTGATCAGTTTAGTTTGTGTTCATATTGTATTTGACGTCTGTATAGGAATGTCGTTGACTTAACTTATTTTCTTAAGTCTCTGGCTCAATGATCCGAAGCGGATCTTGGCCTCCAAATTCATTTACCAGCAAAGCGGGATTTAGCCAATGCCTTTTCGTAATCTACCTCCTGTCATCTTTATATGATGAAGTAAACTTTGTTGGTATGTTATTTATATAACTAACTAGCGGCCGCCCGCGGTTTCTCCCGCGTGGTTCCCGTGAGAATATCGGGATAAAAATACTTCTATGTTTTAATGTAGGCTATCGACTATCTGTGTGCGAAATTACTTCCAAATCGGTTCAGTAGTTTGCGTGAAAACTGACTACTGATATTAGTAGGATTACTGACATTTTTTCTTCTTCATCCACAGTTCCCATTCACCGTTCCCGATCCTCCAGGCACTCCTCGTGTTACCGATTGGGACGGTTCGACCGCCACAGTGGTATGGGACAGACCGCGGTCAGACGGTGGCGCGCGCATACAGGGTTACAAGGTCGAGTTCCGGGACGTACAAGACGGTGTTTGGACCAGCGCCGACTACTTGGTCAAGGATTGCAACTATCAGGTAAGGAGAAAGAATCAACTATACTAGTGTTGAATTTAGAACGTTTTCAAAATACTGTTAGAACGCTTGACGCATTATCTGTGTACTGACTAACCCATTTTCAATAATAATAATAATTTAATATCAATTATCTAGCTTACGTAAAGTTTCATGAAGAACTTGTGGTATAGATACTAGATAACGGACCAAGACAAATAGACATGTTCATGCACACAAATATTTGTCTTGTTCGGGGATCGAACCCGGGAACTCTGACGTAGAACGTGGGCTAAGTACAATCGGGGAACTTCCCGGTTAATCAGCAGAATTTTTTGAAGAAAGTAATAGACTTATAGAAAGCGTTTATGTCACAAATAACAAAGCTTTAATAGGTATTTCATTTAATAAATAAATTATTTATTTAACCTTAATACTTTCCGAAATATCGTTTCTTAAAAAAACTACTGATCAACCTGGAAGTTTCCCGACAATACTTCTGCGCCAAACAGAATGTTCAATGACTTTGTTAATTAGATTAGTCGAAGTCAAAGTCAAAGTCAAAGATTTTTATTCAAATAGACTTATAGATAAGTACTTTCGAATAGTCCAACAATTGTTTTTCCCTACCAACCATTCAGGACATCTTTTAACTGATAAGAAGAACGGCCGCAAGAAACTTTTCAGCTTTAACAGAAACAACAACATTTACAACGGAACATGTTGTTGCCAAACACAAATTTACAATTTTGAAATATATTTACTATAACAGGAAAATTTTCCCATATTCAATTATTAGATTATTTTCCTTTTATCCAAGTTATAATAGTCGAATCTTTTAACATCTAAGACTAGTTTAAAAGCCATATATCCCAAGAGGTGACTGTTTCGTTTATGAAATATTTCTAGACCTAACAATATTCTTATGTATCGCCCTACAGGCTTACAACCTAGAGCCCGGTCACGAGTACGAGTTCCGCGTGCGCGCCCAAAACGCGGCCGGCCTCAGCAAGTACTCGGGCTCATCTCAGAAGTTCCGCGTTCGGCCCAAGTGCGGCCCGCCCGCGCCGCCGCGCTCGCCCCGCGTCGTCCGGGTCGGCAAGACTTATGTGGACCTGTCTTGGGACCCACCTGCTAATGATGGAGGTATAGTTATTTTACTAACATAGTTCTTAAGTGTATTGTTACTAACAAATCTATGGACATATGTCTGAATTAAACAAATAAATAAATAGTCTAAGTCTCTATTTTTATTCAAATAGACTTCTAGATAAGTGCTTTCGAATCGTCAAGTTTTTTACCCTTGTTTCTTCGATAATATAGATGGACTCGTCATAAAATTGTTAATCACGGCGACTTTGTTGCAGTGATGTCCGTTCAAGTACTACACGACCAAGACAATTAGGCGCATGACAGGAATGTGGTTTTGCACTTTTGGCACCTGCAGCCTACTTCTATCACCGCACTTCTCCTATTATCTGATTAATTAGTGCTAAAGTGATTAACTGATTGTTTACCCCCTTTGAAATATTGGTTTTTTAGTTAGATTTTTTAAAATTTTCTTAGCTGTCGTGCGCCTAATTGTGTTGGACTGGTATTATATTGTTATCCATTTTATACCCTACCCCTAGTGCAAATTCCGCTTAGTTTAGGACTAGATGGTGATGTGTTTACTTGATGGTGTTTGAGGAGCCCGTGGCGCTTTGGTTCACGCGCTCGGCCTGCGATTGTTGAAGTTAAGCAACTTTCGCAATGGTCGGTCACGGGATGGGTGACCAAAAATTTAATACCTCGAGCTCCTTCGTGCGGAAGGCACGTTAAGCCGTTGGTCCCGGATGCGTTTGCAGTCGTTAAAACCCACCAACCCGCATTGGGCCCGCGTGGTGATGGCCCGTTCTCTTTATCCATCCATATGAAAGGCCAGTGCCCCAGCAGTGGGGACATTAAAAATGGCTGATGACGGTGACGGTGTTGTGTTTAAAATATCTGAAATATTTATATTTATTATTGTTTTGGTCACAGGTTCCCGCGTGACCGGCTACATAATCGAACGACGCGACGTCGGTGGATCAGTATGGGTCAAATGTAACGACTATAACGTCCAAGACACTACCTTCACTGTGATGAACCTCGGCGAGAAGCAGGACTATGAGTTCCGCATCATCGCTGTTAACACCGCAGGTAAATATTTGTGGAATCAAGTAAAAGTCTGTACTTTAAATCTAACATTAATATACAGATAATGTGTGTGTCGAGGTGTTTTTAACACTAATATGACCTTCTTTTTGTGTCAGAAGAGGAAAAGAAGCTAAGCAAAAGTCTCTTGTGTATATTTATTTTGCTATTATGATTTGTATTTGACTTCGCGGCGATATAGTGTTACCGTACCGAACTTGAAAAAAAATATGTTAAGTTTGCACATCCTAAAGTTTGGTACTCAAAATCCCGTTTCCTCGTCTTTTTATACTAGTTGGTTTTAATTTTCCTAACGCTTACACGTAATCTATTTATGAGTATGTTATGTTATCTGAGATTTATTAACATTATTATCTTCTTTACCAGGCAAATCAGAACCATCATCATGCACAACCCCAGTCCGTACCGGCGAAGAGATTGGCGGCACCAAACCCGAATGGGTCAAATCTGTGCCCCCTCATATGGCTGCACCACTTGGTAGACCATTTACCATCGAGTGTGTGGCCACTGGCAACCCTGTGCCCACTGGAAGGTGGATGAAGAACGGCAGAGAAGTCGTGTTAGGCACCAGGTCAGTTTCTGAGTCGTAAATATAGAGTATATAGTACGTAGTCTGAAGTCTGAGTCTTTGCATATGGCTGCTTCCCTGGGTAGACCATTAATCATCGAATATGTGGCTACTGACAACCCTGTGCCGGCAGGAAGGTGGATGAAGAACGGCAGGGAGTTGGTGCTGTGTACCAGTTTAGTAATTAAGAATATGTAGTCAATCTTGTGTCTTCGAATACGGCTGCTCCACTGGATAGACCATTCACCATCGAGTATGTGGTCACTAGCACCCAGTACCTACTGGAAGGTGTATGAAGAACGACAGAGAAGTGGTGTTGAGAACAAGTTCAGTTACTCTTCATCACCAGCCGTTAAAAGTCTGTTGCTTGACATAGGCATTCTTAACGCCCCACAAAGAGCGACTGCGAGCTACTTACAGCCATCGGCACCATTCAAGTTGTCTCAAAAAAATACATATTAAACACCCAGACCAAGACAAATAGACATGTTCATGCACTCAAATATTTGTCTTGTCCGGGGATCGAACCCGGGACCTGTGGCGCAGAAGGCAGGCTTAGTACCACTGCGCCGAACAAGTCGTCAAAGTTCATGTTCAAGTTCAATATCAACAACTCAATTTCATCTCAATGTATACCATATTCTAGAAAATAAAATATTTATATATCCAATTCCATTGTTCACCCAGGTTCGTGGCTGAATCTCGCGAAGGCGTGATGAAGCTGAACATCCTGGAAGCCAAGGACGATGATGAAGGCGACTACACGTGCGAGGCGTCTAACAACATCGGGTTCATTTACAGCACTGGACATCTCAAGATTGGAAGTGAGTGCTTAACTTTGCTTAAGAGGCTCCTGTCTAGGAAGATGTGCCATATTTTCGTGGAATTTTTGAAATAACTTCGAAAAAGTTTAGAAGCACCATTAGACACCAAATAAATTTATTTTATGCTGTACATTTTAGATTATGCTATTGGTTATACTCATTACCAAGGTTTCATTTTCAATAATATCTTGGAAACGATAACTTCCACTAAAAGTTACTTTATAGGATATTGTTAAAGTTAAAAAGACCGACTTCTTAGTTGACTTTTTTGATTAGAAACAATAACGAATACTCAAATATCGTCCATCCCGATGGTAGAATATGACACTACTGAATTCTTACCTTCTCTTTGCTGATTATCTTAGAGCGATCAATTACAGATTTTAATTTTGGATTTAACAAAAAATTTAAGGGTGAATCTGTCTCCGCTTTTTTCTAAATAGTGTTTTTTTATAACAAGTAACTGGGCAGGCATTTGACCACCATCGTGTTTAGTAACATGCCTGCCCAGGAAATGGATAAAAAACTATAATTATTGTCTGTTTTATTATTATTATACAGTCACTCATTAATATATTTTGTCCTCAGGCCCACCACGCATCACCCGAATGCCGGGAGACATGCATCTCCCCGAGCACGACAACACCAAGATAAAGATCCTATACACGGGCGACCAGCCTATCGACGTCACGCTCACTAAGGACGGCCATAAAGTGTCCGAATCGCCACACCTCAAGTTCACCGTGTTCGACGATTATATGCTTATATTCATCAAGGATATCAGCAAGGATGATATGGGTGAGTACAGATACAGTAACTTTTTAAAAACGCGACAAAACACCAAGATATATATCCTCTACACGGGCGACCAGCCGGTCGACGTCACGCACACTAAGGAGGGCCATATGGTGTTCTAATCGCCACGACTCAATTTCATCGTGTTCTACGATTATATGCTCATATTCATCAAAAATATCAGTAAGGATGATATGGGTGAGTAAAAATACAGTAACTTCTTACCCGATAAAACACCAAGATAAAGATCATCTACATGGGCGACCAGCCTGTCACGCTAACTAAAGACGGTCATAAAGTGTACGAATCGCCACGCCTCATGTTCACCGTGTTCGACGATTATATGCTCATCTTCATCAGGATATCAGCAAGGATGATATGGGTGAAATAAAAAGTTCTAGTCACGAAAGTTTCGTAAAATAACATTGTTATCCAATGGTTACTATTACCCCGTACCCCGGGGTTAGAGGAATGGTCAAAATTACAGTCAAATTTAAAAAACCGTTAGAAATTGAATATCATCTTGTACAATTAAATTACATTTCGTCTTGTGTTAGCCTTGTACACACATTTAGTGTTATAGTGGTCTTAATCTGAATAGTATAAATGGATCATCAACGTCTATAGTAAAAATAGTCTTTAAGAGCGATTTTTTAAAAGGATTCCGTAATATCGAATTGTTATAAAACCATCAAAATAACCCACGCTTCTCCCTCCAGGTACATACAAGCTCACAATCAAGAACAACAGCGGTGAAACCTCAGATTCCTTCACAATCACCGTGACCGGTCTCCCTGGCCCACCCCAAGGCCCACTCGAAACCACAGACATATCGAGACACTCCTGCACTATCGCATGGAAACCACCAACCTACGATGGTGGAATGCCAGTCACACACTACGTTGTCGAAAGGATAGATGTATCAGGAACTGTATGGATAACGATAGCGTCTTCGGTCAGGGATACGAAATATACTGTGCTCGGATTGGTTGAAGGACAGGAGTACAACTTTAGGGTGCACGCGGCCAATGAGAATGGCATTGGACCGGCTTTGGAGGGAGTTAATCCGATTAAGGCAAGTCAATTTGGACTTCATTCCTTTTGTTATAGTGATAAAATTCTAGCAAATAAGTATGTCAACATCAAATCGAAAAGTTATGTCACACATCGACATAGAAATGTATACCCAACTAATAAAAAAGTCTATTCTTTCTTATTCTTCTCTCCGTGATGTCAAACCTCTAAAAACATAGTTGCATCATTTTATTTCATTTGTTCTTAATTTGATTGACCAAACTTACTGACAGCCGTTCCCAATAACCTTTCCATAGTAATAGATAGGGCTACTATAGTTTTGTTGCTTAGTTATTTCTGTTAAATGACGGGAAATAACAAAGATTGCCTAGCAACTAAACCACAGTAGGTCTATCTCTTACTGAGGATAGGTATTGGGGAATGGCCGTAAATCGAAAGGGCTGAATTTATTTTTGCTATCTTCTATACTATACTAATAAAACAATACCGTGATTGACAGACAACGCACAGCCCAAACGGCTGAACCGATTAAGCTGAAATTTTGCATACAGGATCCTTTGACAATGTAGGCGAGCACTGCAAAAGATTTTTTTTATATTCCCACGGGAACGGGAACCACGCGGGGTAAAACCGCGATCGGCCTCTAGTTTCCAATATAATTCGTACCCTTTAAATTCAAGATCAATAATAAGTATTAGAGCGAATTTATTGACAACTATTTTAATATGGAAATTCATAAGTCAAATATAATTTAGGGTAGCCGACCTCTTAGAAGCCACTTTGAACTTTAAAGTTATGCGAATAAGGATTAAATTAAATTCGCTTAGTGAAATCACAACCTTTGCTAGTTCTATAACAAACGTTTATTATTTATGATTCTGTAATTTTTGCATTTTTCAATGCTATTTTTATACTTATGGTAAATTTTAAATAGAAAAATATTGGAAAAAATTAACTCGGCCACAAGTGAATTCTCAGACGGGAATCGAACCCGCGACCTTTGGAAATCCGGTCCAATGCTCTAACCGCTGAGCTACCGAGACTTCTCGGTCTCGGAAACGTTTATTAGTAAAGTATTAATATTTTATTGAATTCCAACAGGCCAAAGCCCCGTACGACCCGCCGTCCGCGCCCGGCATCCCCAAGATCTTGGAAGTGGGAGGAGACTTCGTCCATCTCGAATGGGACAAGCCGCACAGCGATGGAGGCGCTAGGATACAGGGTATGTTGCACATTTGGTTTATATATGGTGTTCAGCGATAGATGGGCAGTGTATTACTTGTACAATTGGGTTAAAAGCATCCCCAAGATCCTCTCCCGGAATCCTCATCACTGAGGAACTGGCTATCTTATTTCTAACTGCCGTAACACAACAATGCTGAAAACATTGTAGCTATGGCGTCAGACTTAAATCAGATGGTGGTAGCTGCCAGACGGACTTACAACAAGTCCACCAACCAAACCGAATACAATACGTACCTCCGCTGGGAATCGAACCCGTGACTCCTAGGTCTGATACCGATGTTGTTACCACTAGACTACAGAGGCGGTTAAAGTAATTATTGATTAGGTTGGGCAAGTTATGTTGCTGATCGATTAAATAACAACCATAACAATTATTTACTTATCCATTTACAGGCTACTGGATAGACAAACGCGAAGTAGGAACATCTACCTGGCAGCGCGTAAACGCTCTCCTCTGCCTGCCCAACCAGTTGAACTGTCCCAACCTGATCGAGGGTCGCCAATACGAGTTCCAAGTGACGGCGCAGAACGAGGCGGGCTTATCGCCGCCCAGTTCCGCCAGTCAACAGGTCAAGGTCGTCGACCCGAAGGGTAAGTTGTTTTTTTTTTTACCGTTTGGTTGTATTTTTTATGTAAACAAACAAAGCACTGTAAATTCTATGTTATATTGATTGCATAGCTTGTTAAGTGGATGAAAACTACCAGTGATTCTTAGGCAAATTATTGGAATCTTACATTAAAAAGAAAGAGTTATGTTGAGTACTAGCAGCACTTTCATAGTCGTGGTGTAATTAATGATAAGTCGCTTTACGGCTCATTTCAATAATTTCTTTTTTATTTACTATATTTAGCACTATGCAAGCAATATCAAATATCTACATATTTTTGTAAAAAAATTTCAATATCTCATCTTCTTCGAGGTCTTCGAGGTCTAAATAACGACCATACTTATGCCAGACCCATTGGTTACCGAGTATTATTTAATATTTACTGTTGGATAACGCTTACCGTGGTATAAAATCTTATTTTTTTCAACTGTTTTTAATTTTCGACTACACAACTGACTGAATCGAGTATATTTCTAATCTATTAACTTATCAACTAATTGTCACAGTAAATACATATTAAACTATTGCGTTTTGTCCTCAGCCGCTACTCCGCCGGAGATCGTGAAGCCGCTGAAGAACGCCAACTGCATCCAATACCACAACGCTAAGTTCCAGTGCACCATCACTGGATTACCGAAGCCTACTATCACGTGGTATAAGGGTAAGTATTTAGCAAAAATAAGCTTTAACTGTAATAGTATTAGGTAGTGATTCGTTATGCATTCAATACCACAACGCCAAGTTACAATGCACTCACTGGATTACGTAAGCCTACTATTATGTGGTACAAGGGTGTGTGAATGTGTCATACAATATTGAACTCAAGTGGCCTAAGGTAGAAATTATTGCCTAAATGTAATATTATAGGAAATAAGAGATAAAATCTGCTTGATGTTTCTCTATTTTATTGTATACAACGCTGTTAAGCAAACTGAAGTACTTGTTTATAAAATTTAAGTCTGTAAATCTCGAAAAATGCGTCAACGTTTAATACTTAAAACATACAAAAAAGTTACAATTTCATTCAATGAAACCGTCACGCCGAAAAACAGCTTTTTGGTGAAATAAAATTTGTTCAAGGTACACTAAAGTGTTCTCTTACCTATCTTTTTCGTTAGTTTTGGATGTTTTCTTGTTTCTTTGTTACTACCATAGACTTATAAACATCTGTTGTTCATCCCAGGCGCTCGCGAGATAACCAACGGCCCCCGCCATCGCATCTGGAGCGAGGGAGACAACCACTTCCTCACAGTCGTGGACGTTTTCGGTGAAGATGCCGATGAATACGTTTGCCGTGCTGTCAACCGTGCTGGTGTTAAGAGTACACGTGCTGAACTGTTGATTATGAGTAAGTTGAAATAAATTGAGAGTAAACTTAATTCAAAAAGACTTAGTACCTGTTTCACAATCAAAAATTGCTGAAAAAGTTCTGAAGTACTGAGTAGCTTAGATGACAGATGATCTTGACATGTTATCATCGTCAAAATTGTCATCCTCATCAAAGTAAGCTACTGAGTATATTTTTCATTGTAATACAGGCCCTAAAGTGAAAAAGCAATTTCATGGTCAACTATAATGGAAAAATCATACTCATTAGCTTATTATCATCACTCGTTCTTTCGACATTGATAGTACTCTTGTTCTTCGTAAAACTTCGGTTTCTAGCTGTCTACCAAATCTTAAAAGATATTGATATTTTAATTTTTTGTGTTGTCTTACTAAAATATCTAGTGAAATAGACTGTAATCTAAATGTATACTGTTAATTCTCTTTCCAAAAGCTATGGATTAATTAAGTAATTCATTTATTTAAAAAAACAGTCGTTCAAACATGTTAACACAAAGTATCGTGTAATATTATAAAGAGGAAAGATTTGATTGTTTGTTTGTTTATTTGATTGCATGGAATAGGCTCCGAAACTACTGAACAGATTTGAATTAATTTGGACACAGTAGATAGCCTGGTTATGAACATAGGATACTTCTTATCCCGATATTCCCACGGAAACGGGAACCACGCGGGTGAAACCGCGAGCGGCTGCATATTTATATTATAAATTAATTAAAACTTTCTTCGCCAGCTGCACCAAAACTGAACGTGCCACCTCGTTTCCGAGTGACCGCATACTTCGACAAGGGCGAAAACGTAGTCGTCAAGATTCCGTTCACCGGTCACCCTGTTCCCAAGATCACTTGGGTTAGAGAAGGAGAGACGATAGAGTCTGGACTGCACTACCATGTTGAGAGGAAAGGTAAGAGGAAAGAAATGAAAATAAATATAAGAAATGCAGGAAAATATACCTAAGCTAAATTAGAGATTACTTTGTTATACTTATGATAAATTTTAAAAAGAAAAATATTGGAAAAAATCAACTCGGCCACAATACGCGTATTCAAACAATCAAACTTATTAACAGAAGTTAATAAGTTTGATTGTTTGAATACGCGTATTTCCTATTACAATAGCATAAAGGTACGAATGCGCACTTTACGATGTTAACATCGTATTTGTTTCTAGAACGCCACGCATTGCTGACTATCCGCGATGCCAGCAAACTGGATTCCGGCCCGTACAGGATCACCGCTGAGAACGAGTTGGGCCAGGACTCGGCCATCATCAATATCGAGATCAGCGGTAAATATAAAGATAGTTTGTTGTAGTACAAATAGTACAGTCGTGTAACTTCCCGGTTGCCAGTACAGTTTTTTTAGCGAGCTTTATTTAAAAAAGTAATAGATAAATAGAAAGCATTTATTTCACAAATAATAGAACATTAACAGGTATTTCATTTGAATAATAAATTATTTCTTTAATCTTAGTACTTTCCGAAAAAACGTCTCCCAACAAAAAACGGGTTGCACTCCGGGAGTGCTGGCAGAAATGAAACCGCTTAAAATAACAACAAATAATAAAAACATTGAAATAAATAATTTAATTACAAGTACAATAGTAATCTAGAGACGTTAGTATGAAACTCTAATTCTTTCTCAAGCACCAACGCAATGTCATCAAGTATCAAAAACTTAGCGGCAACTATATCTAGATGGCGTTGTAATGAAAGGAAAGAATATTCCTCCCTTGAAATTAAAACTGACCTGGCATCAATATGAAAGTTGGTAGTATTGAGAGATCTTTATATAATGGTTGTTATTAGCTAATATACCTAGATCTTTCAAGTGTGAGACTTTATGTAATTTGAAATAGGTCAACGGTAAAATGGTCTTACGAATTTTCGATCAGGGTCGTGTCCGAATTTAAAAAAATTTACCCATCCCAAATTTTGAAACTGATGTGCATAACGCCGCCAAAGAATTTCTCACTTCAAAAACTCTATTGATCAACCGGGAAGTTCCCCGATTGTACATAGCAGCGTAGCCATATTGAACATGTTTTTTTTTTACATTCGCTGCTTGATATATTGGTAAATATGGTACAAAACCTAAGCGTCCGGAAATTAAAAACAAACATGACAACATTCAACATTAAATCAAAGTTTAGATGTATTAATAAACAGTGCATGTTTTTTGTTATGCGTATTCGCAAAACATTTCATTTTATTCAGAAAAGTTTACAATTGGATTTAGTCAAACTTGTGTCCCATAAGGCCTATAGGTCAGTTAGATAACTCAGACTTGATTACTTTCGTGTTTATCTGTCTCATATAATCGTTCTATAAAAGAAGGCAGATATAACCGCATCGCTGCACTTTCTAGTAAAAAAATAACACTGCATTTCATTAGATGTTTTTTTGTGCCCCCATATAAGTTGAAAATTAGATTTAGTCACACTTTTCTGTCTCCAAATCTAGGCACAGATCATTCCACTAGCTTTTCTTACATGTTTATTTCTCTCCACCAGACCGGCCCGACCCACCGCGTTTCCCAGCGGTGGACAACATCGGCGTGGACTCCCTGGCGCTCAGCTGGAAGGCGCCCGTCTGGGACGGCGGCTCCGACATCACCAATTACCTGGTGGAGAAGAGGGAGCATCCGATGACCAGCTGGATCAGGGTCGGGAACACAAGGTAACTAGCAGTACATTACTCGAGAAAATTAATGTATTTTGGGTTTTGTTTATAAAATAAATAAATAATTGCATACAACCACACCTATTATCTAGCCAACGTTAAGTTTCATGAAGAACTTGTGTCATGGATACTAGATAACGAATAAACATACTTATATACTTTTCTTTTTTGTAAATACATGCTTAATATACATAGTCAACACCCAGACCAAGACAAATAGACATGTTAATGCACACAATTATTTATCTTGTCCGGGGATCGAACCCGGGACCTCTGGCGCAGAAGGCGGGTTTAGTATCCCTGCGCCAAACAGGTCGTCTAGTAAAATAGGGAGAAGACGATAACTAGCTGAATCAGGGTTGGAATCACCAGGTAGGAAATTAGGCAAACATGCTCACTCCCTTGTTTCTCTTAGATTTGACAACTCGAATAAAACATTGTATAACATTACTCTCATAGGTACACCGATACGACGGACGTCGCATTTTCTTTTGGTTGGATGTAATATGTTTTTTGAAAATATTAGTGATAGATTGTCACCCCAACGCTTACAATAGTTTTCGAGTTGATAGGCCTTTACTATAGCTAGTAGCTAGTAAATTCTATGTTTTTCTAGAAGGTTATAAAAAATTTATGGAATATTTGAGGTTTTATTTACGGACGACGACCGGGGAGACTTAGCCTTCATTATACCTGATGTTAAGTATTGATAAGGCTGAAGATCGAAGCGAGCCTCTCCCGGAATCCTCAATCATTGAGGAACTGGCTATCTTATCTCTAACTGCCGGAACACAACAATGCTGAAAACATTATTGTTATGGCGTCAGACTTAGATAAGATGGTGGTAGCTAGCCAGGCGGACTTACTGCAAGTTCTACCATCAACCAAACCGAATGCAATATGTACCGCCGCTGGGAATCGAACCTGGACCCCTGGGTCTGATACCGGTGGTTGTACCACTAGACCACAGAGGCAGTTTGGCTCCAGATTTAGACTTAATCAAGTAAACATCGTTTCTTGCAAAAATAACTGTATGTACGAAGAAAAACAGTACATGAGCTGACCGAAATTCCATACCAAATCTTAATAATAATAATAAAAACGCTTTATTGCACATGAAAAGAACACATAAACATATAAAAGACAGTAGAAGGAAAACACACAAAAGGCGGCCTTATTGCGAAACATACATAAACAATCATCACATAACATCATCTCCTTTGGTTGTCTTAAAATGGTGAATTTGTGAGAAATAACTCATATTTCTCACAAATTCACCAGCCTCAATATATCTCAACATAAAATACTTCTTTCCTCAGATTCACCACTATGGCCATAACTGGTCTGGTCGCGGGCAAACAGTACGAATTCCGAGTGTACGCCGAGAACATCTACGGCCGCTCAGAGCCCAGCGAGCCCACCTCCCTGATACAGACCAAGGCCATCGTCAAGAAGGAGTTCAAGAAGAAGGAGTACCCAGGTACGTAACACAGCCTGAATATGTTATAGTCAATGAAGTTTATAATATATATACTACCGCCATAGTAATTTGCGTTGAAATCTGTAACGTAGACTGCACACATTGACAATAGAGTACGACAACAGATATGAAAAAGCACGGAAATGAAAGAGATAGCAAACTGAATCGGACCCGGATAGGGTCAGGTAGGATCTCAATGTTTCACAGTGAGGGCTCGTATGCACACATACCTGCTTCAAGTACACACATAATATCATTGGTTAGTCAAAACTTGCTTCCGGTCAAAAGTACTTTAGATTGATTGGTCAAAATCCTAAATAAAAAAACTAGGCAAAGGAAATTCCGTTTAGGTTATAACCTCTTTTTTATTAATACTTGACACTTGAAATGGGTTATATTGATATTTCCAGCCTTATAAAATTGTGACTTTTCTTAAATCTACTCAACTTGCTAAGAAACTTCGTTCATCCAAAAGTCTTTACAAGTTGAAATGAGTGCTTATTGCGAGTTTTTACTAGTCACGGTCGATAGTGAACACGTATATTTTTGTATGAAACTAGCGGCCCGCGCCATCTACCGGTTTACGCCACGGACTACACCAACGCCATACAGAAACCTAATTCGCTCACGATCGTGAGTAAAACAAAACTCGCGCTTAGCACACTGTATGCTTAGTTCTAAAACAAAAGAACTTACTTACTTATTTTTTGGGTCTGGTTAAAACCTCAAAAAAAAACAATGTTACTATATTTGTCGTTCTTACCTCGACCGACAGTGCTCTATATTTCGCGGTTTGAGTTCAAGTATCAAAGACGAGGTACCACCCAGGGTTCGTCTATCTTGTCATGTGCTTAAAGAGTTTAGTCTAATAAAGAGGTTGACCATAAAAAAATATATATTCCGCATTAGACGAAACGGTTTAATAGACAAATGTCAGATTCTAGAAATGCAAGACGAGTTTATAACGCGAGATTTTATGAATGTCAGATTCTAGAATCGCAAGATTCTATAAATGGCAGATGAGTTTCAAATACTTGATTCTATGAATGATAGACTATAAATCCCAGATTCAACATTTTTTTCTACTAAACCGACGAAACCAGAGACTAGCCATCACCAGAGAGTTCAGTGTTTAAAGAGTTTAATCATAAAACTTCCATCCCCAGTGGACGAAGCAGGAAAACGCATTCGCACCAACGCGGACCACGGGCCGGTAAAGGACTACGACAGCTACGTGTTCGACATCTACAGCAAGTTCGTCCCGCAGCCCGTCGACATCCGCACCTGCTCGGTCTACGACAAATACGACATCTTGGAAGAGATTGGTGAGTGCTGTGCACGGTGATTTGGTCTTTGTGGGTTGGGAGATAGAATTGGTTTTGGTGTGCTTGGCCTTGTTGAATAAGCTATTTTTAAACGAGAGAAAAATGTGTATCTAGTGTAAATTCTTGCCACGAAATTATTCATATTTATACTTTAGCGAAACTGAATGGATTTGGAAAATACATATCTAGCATTATTGTTAAGAAATCGATGAAATATTCTTATAGCCAAAATGTAAGTTATTTTGGCTTGGACAGCAAAAGCAAGTCGATACTGTAATCGAATCTTGCGTAACAATAATTGTTTTTTTTTTACAATAACTTTATAAAAATAAAGCCACATTACTTTAAAGAAACCTCATTTTAAGAATTTTCGAATAAAATAGCAGAATCTGCCCGAAAATGTTGCATGATTTAAATTTTGAAACTATTTTCTGTTTGACTACAAGTTTTCGGCATATCTGTTATGTAACCGTGTGCTTTATAAGACATGTGTGTGGTGAAATACTGGATGGAGTCGAAATGGCAAAATCACTGAAAGATACAAAATGCAATTTGATAAAAGCATGACTCAAAATTAGATCTCAAACTGACTCACGAAGTTACTTGCGGAAGGATTTGATGTGTAGTTTAAATTTGATCGGTCCATTCCATTTCAATCATTACATAATTTTCTAAATTCTCTTTATTTTAAGTCAGTCTTTCCATATTATCTTTATCATCGTTCGATCAATACCATTTTGATATCCTAATCCTAACTAATATTAAATATTCGAAAGTGTTTGTTTGTCCTTCCTTCACGCCGTAACTAAGCAACCAACCGACTTGATTTTTGGCATAGAGTAAGTTGAAAGGACGGAGAATAACATAGGCTACTTTTTATCCCGATATTCCCACGGGAACGGGAACCACGCGGGTGAAAGCGCGGGCGGAAGTTACGTATAAAATATCGAAGCATGAAATACTAATTCAGTACTAGTAGATTCTAACAACTAACTTATCGATTCCTTTATCTTATTCTCACGAAATGGACCAAAGTAGAGTTTTCCATAATATAGCCATACTAACAGTAGAGCACCTTGACCCTTAAGACTAGTATATTTAAGGATGAATTTCGCAGGTGACTTCGTGAGAGCGTCGGCTAAAAGGAAACGCGCCGGAGGTCTGTGTGTGAATAGATCGATGTAGTGCATCTCTCTCTCTGCATCTCTCTGTCTCACACGCATACTTTATATATTTATATTAGATGAAAATATGAGATGTAGCATGCCTTAACGATTTTTTTATATTTTATTAGATATCCGGCACTGAACTCTATTGATTTTGAGACAATTAAAGAACACATCTTACACACTAAAGTATGATGTTGTTTAATTTTTTTTTATATTAAGTAGTTTGAATAATTAGTATTATTTATATTATTATAACATAAACAAATATACATTTTATGTAACATCTGATTGTGATAGTATATGCACGGTTTTAGCTTCTTTTAGATATATTATTTATTTTATACATTGAATGTTAACAGGAATGTACGCCATCCTATTTTAAGTCAAAATTGGTCTAGATTTTAATCAAACCGATTAGTGAAACTAGAATCTTTAGAGTTAATTTTAGACTAAATATGAGGAATTATAAATCAGTAACTTTGTTTCTTGTGCATGACAATGTTTTAAGTTAAAAGTCAATTGGAGAATTTTGTCATTTTTGTGAAACCGTACCTGCTGTTATACTCGATACTCGTATTTCACCTAAAAATTAGAAATATAAAAAAAACTGTGGCGCAAAATCAACAATATTTATCTCTAATCTCTTTTAAAAGACACCCAATCAAATCTCCACTATATCCCCTTATAATAGAGTACAAAACTCAGATGCATGAGGTGCTATCCACTGTTGTAGGCACAGGCGCGTTCGGAGTCGTCCACAGATGTCGCGAGCGAGCCACCGGCAACTACTACGCGGCCAAGTTCATTCCGGTCTCCGGGGCGATGGAGAAGGAGCTCATCAAGAAGGAGATAGACATAATGAACCAGCTACACCACAGGAAACTGATCAATCTGCACGATGCCTTTGAAGATGATGACGAGATGGTGTTGATATTCGAGTTGTGAGTATTTTGACTCATAATTGTTACAGTCTTAAAATAAATTATTATTTGGCATTGATGGACAATAGCCCAAGACCGCGTCAAATGGAAGTAAGGTAGAGAGGCCTTTTCCCAGCAGTGGGACGATTTAGGCTAGTAATAATGATAATAATTGATTCTTGAGTATCTATAGACACACCCAATCAGCTTTAGAACTTAATTCTATAGCTACTAAAGATTAAAAGCAGCAACTAAAGTCGACTTATAAATGTATTGTTTCAAAGAGTGATTTTCTTTATAATATCGTTACTTTGAATGCTAAAAGTATACCTTAACACACATTTAATGAATCTCGTGTATGTAAATACTAAACAGGATTAGTAAATAGATTTGACCGTACATTTTATGTTTTAGCGCGCACTGTTCATTGAAATAAAACAACTTTTACGGATGTCAAACGCGCTATACATCACGAACTAAGTTGTAATTGTACGTATTTTTCCCACGGCAGCTGAAAAGGAAAAAAACCCCTAAAAAAAAACGGAAATATAGCGCGTTTGATATCCGTAAAAGTTGTTTTATTTCAACCAGTTTATAAATTAGTAACCATAGTTATGATAAATTTTAAATAGAAAAATATTGGACAAAATCAACTCGGCCACAAGGGAATTCTCAGATGGGAATTCACTTGTGGCCGAGTTGATTTTTCTATTTAAAACTTACGATAAGTACAAAACTAACATTGAGAAATGCAAAACTTAAAAATTATAAAATAGTAACCATAGTAAAAAATTGTCAACTCCCACGTAACCTGTAACTTATGCCCAAAATGTTTTTAGGAAATTCTTTATGTATTTAAGCCACTTATTTACATAATAAATTGTTTTAAGCGGCCTTAACACACTAATCCCTCCCCCAGCTTATCCGGAGGCGAGCTATTCGAGCGCATCACGGAACCCGGCTACAGTATGAGCGAAGCCGAAGCTGCCCACTACATGCGACAAATATGTGAGGGAGTCAAGCATATGCACGAACAGAACATCATACATCTCGACCTGAAGCCGGAGAATGTCATGTGCCGCACTAGGACCGGCACTGATGTTAAGGTTAGTATCATAGGTCATAGTTCTTCAATCCTTAGGTCTTGTACCTTTATGCTATGCTGACTGAGAAAGGAATCATGACGTAGAAGTTGGTTAATGCACAGACCTATATTGAGATAGACGAAAGGAGCGCTTTAAAGTGTATGAGAATATAGCCCTTTCGCGGACATTCAACGCCTATAGCAGTGATAACAATAAAAAATCTATTGTGTCTCGTTCACTGTCCGCGAAAGTGTTAACGTGTCGCATTTTTCGCACCGTCGATGACGTCACGAGCGAGATTTAGTGATGTGGAAGTGTTATTGACGAGCTCTTGCAAGAAAGCACTGCACAATTAACCATATTCGTTTCTGAGTGACGCGTTTTTTCATGGCTATGGTCTCAAGCGGACGAACTTTAACGGTGGATCAAACTTTTGGCACGCAAGTTAGGTTACTTTTACTGTCTATCTCGGTATAGGTCTGTGGACTAGTGCAGTGTCAATATATCAAACAAATCCTGAATACATTTAACACTACCATTATAAAATTTCTGGGTGATTGTGACTTTAATTATTATGATGTATTTTTGTCGATTCTCCTATTTCAAATATAAAAAAACACGTTTTCCATAATTAACTGACTTCATTTTGTCACTCTATATCCTAGGAAAAACCCAAAATTGATTCCGAAACCAAATAATTCCACCATTATGAACGTATAAGCATATTGCAATAAAAGCTTTGGGCATGTTGCGAATTAATTATCAACAAATTTCTTAGCTACAAACTATATTTGTCTTTTAAGGGTTCCGTAGTCTAATGGCAAAAAACGGAACCCTTATAGATTCGTCATGTCCGATGTATGTCACAGCCACTTTATTCCAAAACTATGAGGATTACACAGTTGAAACTTGGTAGGTAGATGTATTCGGTAAACCGCTTTACGGTTTTTTGGAATCATTCCCCGTGTCTAAGTCAAAGTACTCTTGTATTAAAAATCTTTCCTCAATAAAACTCCTTTGAATGACACCTCAACATCTTCAACAGATCATCGACTTCGGGTTAGCGACCAAATTAGACCCGAACGAAGTGGTGAAGATCTCTACTGGCACAGCAGAGTTCGCCGCGCCTGAGATCGTGGAGCGCGAACCCGTCGGCTTCTACACCGATATGTGGGCTGTGGGAGTGCTGTCTTACGTGCTGTGAGTATTATAATCTAAGGGAACATATTAAACATGGTCGCACAACGTCCTAAACATGGTTGCGAGCAGGCTAGACTGCCGATATATCGACTATTGCTGTATGGTCCATGTACATATAAATGTTTAGTGCTGTGGTGTTTCTGTTAATTGTAATTTGTCATACTAACATTAGGGTCTATAAGTATAATTGTTACTAACCATCTGAGCTCAAGAAGTTAGAAAGAAATGATTTTATTATTATTATTAAACCGATCGACTAAAAATTACTAAATTGAGCAACTAAAAATAATGATAAATTTTAAGTAGAAAAATATTGGAAAAAATCTACTCGGCCACAAGTCAGTTTTCAGGTGGGAATCGAACACACCGACTTAAAATATTCGCTCACCTAGTATTTTTGTCGCTCAAATAAAAAAAAAAGTCAATCATTGAATTACTAACACTAATCTAGTATCATTCATAGACGTACGTACTTTCAAAGTCTCAGTATTTTAAGTATTATTTAGCTGTACAATCCCGGAGTTCCCGCTAGTCCCCGTTTCCCGGGTTCTATTACCAGCGGGGTTTGTATTCGGTTAGGTTGTTAGTAGGACTCACTGTAAGTCCGCCTGGCTACCTACCATCATCTTACTTAGTCGACGTCATAACAACATTGTTTAAAGCATTGCTGTGTTCCGGCAGTTAGAGATAAGATAGCCAGTTCTTCAGTGATTGAGGATTCCGGGAGAGGCTCGCTTCCATCTTCAGCCTTATCACTTAACATCAGGTATGATGAAGGCTAGGTCTCCCCGTTGTTCATAAAAAAAAAATAGTTTACTTGTCGCGCAAAATTCCTATCTGTGAGTGACGTTGTAAGCCTATACGATTGTCCCAACCGAATGCATGGGTATGGTAATGATTGTTACCATTACCATTATTGTTTTATTTACAACTCTGGATCTATGGTGATAATAAATGATTTTAATTTAATTTAATTTATATCAACTAAAATCGCGGAATCTTCCGCGACCTTATAGGCGGCTTGATAAACTCTGACACCAGAGGTGGCCACGGATCAAACCTGAAACGATAAGAAGAAGACTTTTCTTTTGAAAAAAAACCTCTATCCGTCGCGACCGTTGGCCGTCACCACCGTTCATAGCAGTCATTTTTTGTATCATATTTGTTATATTGGTCTCATATATAAAATAGTTTAAATCAAAGATGTTATTTCTGCTTTCGTACAGGTTCGTCGATTAAATTGTTCTTGACGTGGAAAAAATATTTGCCATTAATTTATTTATCTATACAGGTCGGAAAAAAGACGGTAGTTGGAGGGAAAGTAGGTACTCTAAATATTGTTGATGATGACTCAAGAAGTGAATTATTGAACAAAGTCAAAGTCAAAGATTTTTATTCAAATAGACTTATAGATAAGTGCTTTCGAATCGTCCATTTTTTTTTCCTACCAGCCATTCAGGACATCTTTTAACTGATAAGAAGAACGGCCGCAACAAACTTATCAGCTTTAACAGAAGCAACAACATTTACAAAGAAACATGTCGTTGCCAAACACAAATCTACAATCTTGAAACATATTTAATATAAGAGGAACACGTTGACAGCTCCGATACCCCATGGATTAGGATGTTGCAACTTGAGTACGTTTCTTTAGGTAGTTCTAGGGAATCCTTGGACACACAGCTTGACTATCGATTACGTTTCGATTTTGGGTTTTCTGTCCATACATTTTGGTCCATCTCCTTTTACTTAAAGGAAACATTCCGTATTTTTTGAAAATTTGTTAATCTGCATTTTTTATCAAGTGATTTAAGGCCATTTCAGACAAGTGTCTTAACCGGATATCGACGTAAAAAAAATTATAGAAAAATACATCGCGTTGTTTTATGGTGCCAGTCGATAGTGTTCATCATTAAGATCAATTTAGTTCAAGTAACATATTAACTGAAATAAAACAACTTTTGCGGAAATTTAGTGCGATTTATTTACCCGAAATATATATTTGGTACTAGAATTTGTCGGTTTATTGTAGGTTTTTTGGTTTCCGGACGTTTCGGCACCTTTTCAGTTGCCGTGGTGCTGACGGCACGGCAACTGAAAAGGTTCTAGTACCAAATATAAATTTTCCTTATTTCAATTATGAGTGCGCGAAAAAACTTAAGATGTGCTAACATATTAACTTTTTAATTTTGCATTTTTATGTGATAAATATTAAACAAGAAAATATACTAGAAAAAAACAACTAGTCTCATGTCGCCCTAACGGGATTCGAACCCGCATCCTTAGGAGTCCGGCCCAATGCACTAATTATGCTACAATATAAATATAATATATAATATAAAATATATAATATATAATATAATATATTATTAAATATATAATATAATATAAATATGCTACATTAGCAATTATGCTACAGAGACCTATGAGGACACGTCGAATCTTTTCTAGTATTTTCACCGTTCTACGGTGTAGGCCACCGTCGCTTCATCACATGAGACTAGTTGCTTTTTTCTAGTATATTTTCTTGTTTAATGTCAAGTAACATATTGTCTAAAATTGAAGACAAAGCGTAGAAAGATAAAAGATTACATAATAGTTGAAAAACTCAGTCTTTCACATAAAGAAAGAGTTCCTTATCAGACAGACAAGGCTAGTTTACTCCAAATTACAGCAACGGGTTAATATTATCATTCATAGTTACGTATTTCTAAGACTTATCTTGGCTTAGTGTTTTATTGGAAATAGTTATCACTGAGTTTAATAGTGGATATGTCTATTTGGATAAGTAGTAAATACAGTAGAGTACAATATTATCCGATTACCGTAATCGTCAATCCAATCCAATGTTACTAGCGATGGGTAGCGAGCGAGCGAGTTGTTAAAATGAGCTAGCTCGCCTGTTCTAGCTCAACACATATCTAGCTCAGTCTCGTTCAATTCATATCAGTATATCATTTAGCTCAGTGTTTCATCGGAATCGAGCCACTCGATAGACAAAGAGAGACATATTGCGTGTCGTTCAAACGACGTATGAGCGATAGAAAGAGATGTACACGCGCACACATAAACACTGCATATTGAATAGTCTAGCTCTTTATGCGTACGTATGCTTTAAAATTTTATCTATTTGTGTATGGATACTTTAGGTATTAAAATACCTTTAATACCTAAAGTATTTTATGTTATCAATTCTTTCAGTTGTATTTTTACATCGGTTGTGCACCCTACCTCTTACATATCTCCACATCACCCTAAGGTTGACTGGTAGAAAATGCCTAAGGCATTAAGTCCGCCTGTTTACGATTTGTGCATGAAGTATAAATAAATAAATAATTAAAAAAAACCGACTTCAAACACTAAAAAGCAAAAATAAGCCTTTTGGAGTAGGTGGCAGCCAAGACATTCTACTTTAATTTCAAAAATTCAGAAACTCATAAAGTATCCAATTTTTTTTTTAGTTTGACTCAGAATCGGTAAGTGAACAACTTGCTCCTAAAAAAATTGGTCGAAAAACGACACGATTTTTTTAAATTTCTATACTAAATCGATGGGTGATCTGAGTCTGATTTGTATGAAGACATTCTACTTTAAGCTCCTATTCTTTTATTTTTCTTGCCTTGGCTGGCACCGACACCAAAAGGCTTATTTTTTGCTTTTTAGTTTTTGAAGTTGGTTTTTTTAACGCAGTTTTTTTTATGCTTTTTAGTGTCTGTAATAGGCTGTTTTGTAAACTACAGCAGGGTTTTTCTAGATTAGATAAGGTTTCATGTTTTATATGTATTATAAACAAAATTATCGTAAATACTACATCGTCCAAGTCAACAATGAAACATAAAAAGTACTGGGTCAAACGAAACCAAATTTTTATGGGACCAATTGGCAACTATTCTGCATCGAACAAAAAAAGAATCATGGAAATTGGTTCAGAAATCTCGGCGTAATCGGTGTACATACATAAAAAATATATATATACCAACCGAATTGAGAACCTCCTCCTTTTTTGAAGTCGGTTAATAAACAACCAATAGTTACTTTACTTACTTTAACTACACTGAGCTACTAGAGCTATATAGCTCTTAACTTTTCAAAGAGCTAAATTTCTCATGGCTAAAAGTTCTTATTATCAGTTACTTTTACATAAATTTGAACTATTCCTATCATTTCGATAGGCTAGTTTCTTCAAAAACTATTTCAAGTTTTTTACCAAATAAATATTTGGGTTGTGCACTAAACGTTCTATTACTATTAAGTATTATTTACGTCATGCACACGCTACCGCGACTCAGAAGCTGACAGCGCCATCTATTTTCTTGCCCTTGTACTAATAAGAGTATTTGTTAAAATGGCTCATTTGGTATGTTAATTTTAGACATTGGGTCCGATTGCGTTTCTTCGGTGAACTTATTAATGACGATTATTGGACTTAAATAAATCTAATTCGTACTAAAATTACTAAGTTGACAGTTTCTTAAAAGCTAAATTACGTTTCTGTCATTTAGGTTCACGTCATTATATTTGAATTTGACTGAAAGTCTATGGAATTCGACATATGTCCGCTAGCCAATGCATTTTTTTTTAATAATGGTTTTATTCCTAACAAACGCCTATGTATGTAAAAGTCAAACGATTGTTAGGTTTTTTAAATGACTTAAGGAAGGTGTAGTGTCAGATTGTTTCCCGGCCCGGCTACGGAACGGGGAACAGAATGAGCAGATTATAAAATCACGTGTATAAACTGACTTTACAAAAAAACTTAAACCGACTTCAAAAAACCAGACAAAAACCAGCAAGTATACCTTACCTACTTAACTAAAAAGCGATAAATAACTTAACTAATTTACCTATATAATACATATTCGTTGTCTATAATTACTTATTTAGATATTTATACCTAACTACCTAATACTTTATGATAGTAATTTTTTACTATTTAAATAGTTACAATTATCACTTTTTTATATGTTTGGAGTCGGATTTTAGTCTAGTTTTTTGAAGTCTGTTTAATTTTAATACATAGGCGTTTGTTAGTTGTTGTCGATTTTTGGTTGTGTTAATGTGTCGGACACTTGACAAAGAGTCAGAAACTCTTGGTCGTAGTTATGTTGTTCTTTGTTGAGTGAGCTGTTTTACAATGCATCGCCACTTGTCTCTGACACTCATACTTGCCTATTATTTATGAGGATTTTTGAGAGGATTTCCCTTGATAAGTCTAAAATTTCGTGATTACATCCTGACCACCTCAAGAGTTGATATACCCTTTTAAACATACCTATTATATTTGAGGAATTGTCTCGATTTCACTGCGATTTTTGTTAGAATTTCCCTCGATATCTCTGAAAAGTTTGTGATTACATCGTAACCACGAAAGAAAGTTGTAGATGTTGTAGTGTCGTTGTCTACTGAAAAGGAGTAGTACCTTTCAAGCATCACGTTAACCCTACATACCTACTACTAAGTAGTTTCCATCGACCAATTGCAATACTGTCTCCCAACTCCTAACCGTTAAGGAGTTCTGTAGCGTCATCATCAGCACAGCAGCATCAGATGTTGACGCCCTGAAGTGAATACCTGAGAAAGACATGATTACGTAACAAAAGCACTATACGGCATACATTTTTAGGTGGTTGCCCTCGATTTCTCCTGGATCCTATCATCAGATTCTGACCTGGTGAAAATGGGACCACATCAAAAGTGAACTCTCTCCAACAAAAAAAATTGAAATCCGCCTATAACTGACGGAAATATCGCTGAACATACATAAAAAATATGCATACTGTCTAATTGAGAACCTCCTCCTTTTTTGAAGTCGGTTAAAAAGTGAAAATATTTTCGAAGTACGGCACGAAAACGCGGGAAAGCCCACGAAGACGGTTAACGCCAGAAAAAAGAAATGATTAAAAAGGATGAATGTGTGTGTGAAAAGTATATGAACTTGAATATTTTAAAACGAGTTATACTCGACTTCATTTAAAAATATTAAATAAGATTTAAAACTTATTTAAAATATTACATAAATACAGAAGTTAAAACAGTGAGGTTGATAGTTTGAAAAAAAGGGTATGGTTGAAATGAGGTTACATGTATGAAATAAATATAAAATTACTGAAATATACTAATAAATGATTGTAAATAAATAAATAACTATCATGCAATGTAAATAAATATGAAAATGAAATGTTTTTATTAGGTAAAGGAGGAGGGCGCGCTTCGATAAATAGATTTTGGCCTCAACTACGAATTGGAAGCTGTCCCTCCAACTTTACTTTTACAGCTTCATTTTTTAAAGATTTTTGAGTTTTTACATTTTCGATGCTGTGGTTGTATAAAATAAGATTGAATTCGTACTCATACCGTTACATTTTTTTCTTTTTTGTATGATAGCCTTAGGGAAACATTTTTCACTATTTTCTGAAGAAATTTTATTTGTGTATGGACTAAATAAGTGCGAACTTAAATAACAACGCCTTAGTTCATTTAATGCCACCCTACTGTCAAACTGTCAGAAACAGATTAGCAAATAAACATGCAGTATACAAAATTAAGTTCAAAATGATCATAACATGTCAACATAAGTGTCAACATGGACTTAATTATTAAAATTTCAGTCCGTCATTATTTAGATTCAGAGAGAAACGTAATCGAACGTATGGACGATCGGAATATGTTGCTTAAACTAAATTGATCTTAATGATAAACTATCGATTAGGTTGTTATATAACTGCATGGTGATATTATTCTAATTTAAGCCGGTTCTATTCCCGGTTTAGGCAATAATATATAAAAAAATAATAGAATGCAGTTTAACTTATTTAGAAAAAAATAACGGATGTTTCATAAAAGTAAAAATTTGCTATCATCAATATTTAAGGTACTCTCCCTCCAACTACCGTTTTTTTCCCCATCCTGTATAGCGTACCCATATGAGGGAAGCATAATTAATCTTCGCAATATTAGCATATTTTAATCTACGTCTTTCTGTTATGATAAGTATTATATTTGTGAATTGCTATTGTTTAGGCTGCTCTATTCACTATTAACGGTGAAAGCAGTTTTTAAGATAATGAGAGTAAGTACACTCGGCTGCAAAGAAATCGAACTATTGCACTATTTTCATATAAACATGCTCACTTCACGGTTTAATAAATAAAAAGTATGTGTATTTCTGCAAAGATTTGGGTGTTGATGGCGAGGTCAAATGTTCAACTAACCAATTAGCATTCAAAACAACTGAAGATATTTCTTGATTTCTTAAAATTTCACATAAAGTTGTAGGAAACCGGATTGAGTGAATTTGGTTTTCGTACTTTGCACAAAACTGAAAGTTTTCTTAAATTTTTGGGACTTTTATTCGTAAGTTGGTTCGATTTCTTTGCAGCCGAGTGTAGATAATAGTCGTATAGCTTTTTTTTATTTATGAATGCGGTCGCTTTTGATCCTAGTCTAGCCCGGGGACTAAAGACAGGATCTACGGTGGAGCAAGCTAACCCAGAAATTGCCTATTCACTCTTGCTTTGAAAACGGGTGGGTTATAAGTACTCGGAAATACAGACGCAGGGAGGGAGTTCCACTCCTTTGCTTTGCGCAATATAAAAGATGTTGAGTAGCGCTCGTGACATTTAGGAATATCAACCATGAAAGGTGGTAACCCGCAGTGCGTCTACATGTCCGATGGTAGAAGGAGGATGGCGGTAGAGCTCATGCAGCTCATGAGCATACTCTCCAAAGTATGTAGAGTCTGTAAAAGAGCACTTTCTAACAATGCCCTCTTCCACAGCCTCTCCGGTCTATCACCATTCGCTGGCAACAACGACATCGAAACGTTGAAGAACGTCAAAGCTTGCGACTGGGAGTTCGACGAGGAGGCCTTCGTGCATGTCTCCGATGACGCCAAGGACTTCATCAGGAGGCTGCTGGTCAAGAACAAGGAGTAAGTTTAATTATTTTATTTTTTACTTACTATTGTGATGTGGTTGTAGGTATATCCTTTTAGGTCAACTAATCTATGATTTATAAAAAATTGTCTTTGTATTTCTATCCCGTCTTCCTTCTTGATGTCGAATTCAGGAATAATGGCGATGTTTCAAACGTAATTTTTTTATAATAATTCCTATCGGGAATATTTTTCTTGCTATTTTGTCATCTACATTAGTTTGATTAAAGTTAAAGACCGATCGCTGAGAGAATGCATTTTTGGCGGGCTCCTGTCAGTTCATTTTCGATTATCCGGAAATGTAAGATAATCGATATATGCGAGATATTCGAGAGAGACTCTAGGTTGAGTAAATAGTTCTCTAGGTTCTAGAGCATTGACATGATTTGTCAGGAAAGCCGGACTTAAGCAGTGAAATCAAATATGAATAGAAAAGACCATCAATTATTAATAATTTCAATCCAATTCAATTTATTGCAAGTCACGGGTTATACGGTTATTTCTTCAGTTTTAAAATGGTATTGCACACAAATCGCACATGTTTCAACCAAGTACTTGTTTCAGGAAACGTATGACTGCCCACGAATGCTTAGCCCACCCGTGGCTTGCGGGCGACGCGGCCGCCGGTCGCACCGCCACCATTGAGGCCCGACGATATGAAGCTATGCGCGATCGTCTGCGAGCGAGATATCTGGTGAGTGAGGGAGAGGGAGTGAGATATAGAGGGGAGGGAGTGGGGCAGAATGCTTAGCCTATGCGTTGCTATCGGGCCCGCCACCATTGAGGCGCGACGATATGAAGCCATGCGCGATCGTCTGCGAGCAAGATATCTGGTGAGTGAGGGAGAGAGAGTGAGATATAGAGAGAGAGAGGAGGGAGTGAGGCAGAATGCTTAGCCTATCCGTGGCTATCGGGCCCGCCACCATTGAGGCGCGACGATATGAAGCCATGCGCGATCGTCTGCGAGCAAGATACCTGGTGAGCAGGGGAAAAGGAAAAAATAATAAAAAATAAGAAATAAATATTTCTTACACTCACACCAATTAACTTAGCCCCAAATAAGTACTGTAAGGCGTGTGTTGTAGGATGCTAGGGTAACGGATTTAAATACATATTATCATACATATATATGTATTTATGTGTAGAAATATGTATAAACATCCATGACTCAGGTGCAAATGCTCGTATTCATCATACAACTTTTGACAACCTACTTGTACTTATTTAATGACATCGTAATATTATTGACATTTGCAGTTTTAGTATTATGTATGTTTTGTTTACTATTGACATCTTAATTAATATGTTTTTTATTATTATGATCTATTTAATTTTGTTACTTTTAAACTGACTATAATTAATTTGTCTTTTAAATAATTATAACATACTGGCGTTTTGGGATTACTGTAAGTCAGCATGTTCACAATTTAATTTAATTGATAAATAAATAAATAAAATACAAACATTTGCACATACCGAAATTAGAACCCAGGACCTCAGAGTAGGCGACACACTTGAAACTGGTGTACGTACCACTCTACCACGGAGGTCGTCAAAAGCCTTTCTCTTCCTTGTGAAGTGAGATAGAGGGAGTGAGAGATTTAGAGAAAGAGGGTAGAGATAAAGACATCAATTTTAGGGATTAATTAATACATTTAGCTTTGTTTAGCTTCTGTCCATAGAAAACGACGATTTTGTTTGGAGATGCGTACGCATCCGTTCAGCCTCGGAAAGCTGAACGGCTTATGGCTTTAACCCGTTTTAAAAGAAGATAAGTGTTAATTAAATTTTCGCCAGTAGCAGAGGTCCACTATGTTGGAGCTGAGTTGATATTTGACGAAACTGAAAAAAAATTACAACAAACAGAATGAAAACGCCAATAGTGTTGGTGTTAAATGTTGCCTTACTAAATGTAATCAATAAAATAAGTAAAATATAAAGAAAGTAATTTTGATGTTTTATTGGTTTAGTAATAAAATTATCAGCAAACATATCTCTAACGTGGATATGGTACTCAAAATGATTATAACTGTGCTATTATTGTAAACTAATAATATCTGTTTGTTCAGGACTGGTCGTCATTCAAACTGCCGATCGGCAGGCTAAGCGAATACAGTTCGCTCCGCAAACTTCTCGTCGAGAAGTGGAAGATATACGACGGACAGTTCGGTAAGTGTCTACAAGTCATATACTTAGATGATTTTGAAATTATTGTCTTCTATTTCACCATGGTTCGCCATTTGTACCACTCTTGTGTTGTTGATTTTAATTAATGTACCTATGTTTAATGTATTTTTGGGTGTACAATAAAGAATATTTCATTCATTCATTCATTCATGGTTTGTTTTGTATTTCCTCACATTTCATTTTGTTTATAAGAAGAATTGGTTATTGATTACAGCCATCCTTTTATTGAGGGCTGATTTGTATTTTCCGAACATTTGAAGCTACTTCTATAACACGTGTGCTAGAGTAGATGACCCGATAGTGGCCACTTTCGGTGGCCGTGGTTCTTCATTTAATCCTTATATTAGTAACATCGTGTTTAGGTTCAAAGTTACCATAAACAAGACTGCTGTCATAAGAAAGTTGTTTATGCGACAACACCCACTCATTTATAAGAAGAAATTCTGTAGACCAAACCGAGCCCTAATGGTGCCACCACCGATTTTACCTAAAACCTATCGATTGGTCAATTACCACTTATTTATTTATTTAATTTGGTACACAGACAGATAACAATTATCACATAATCAATGATTTAATCACAAAGTAAAGATTCAATTTCCAATACATTATCCAAAGTAGAATATTAATTTATTAGGTTTTAATTAAAAAAGGAAATAAAAAATAACACACTTGTCAAAATGACTTGCTCAATCAATCAATGACACATCAACTGATTTTGGTTAGAATCTGTGAAGGCACGATCAGTGTCCAGTGATTTTCCCCATTTTTAAAAGGTGCTACAATTCCAGATTCTTCACTTGTACGTTTGTTTCCACAGACCGTCGGCAAGCAGCGCCACGGTTCGTGATCAAGCCGCAGTCCGCGTTCTGCTACGAAGGGCAATCCGTGAAACTATATTGCCGAATCATCGCCTGCGCTGCTCCCACCGTCACTTGGTCCAGGAACAACCACGAGCTCAGGCAGTCGGTGAAATTCATGAAGAGGTTAGTCTAAATTTACCAATATCGACTTTATGCCAACACAATAAAGTCCTCAAAAACTTATCTGAATTTGGGAGTCGCCAAGCTGAGCAACGACGAGTAGGTCGTTGTTCGTTGCGCCAAGTGTATATATACCTGTTGCCGACCTTAATGTTCCGCATTGCAAATCCCTTTGCGTTTGTAAAAACCGACAATCAGCAAAGCACAGTCGAAGACAATTTGAACGCTCGGTGCGTGACTCGTATATCGGTCCACACTAGTGAATATGTGCTCGGTATGAACTGAGCTTAGACTAAGCGTAGACCTACCGTTTGATCGGTCACCGCAGAGATCAGAAACTACAGCTCGTCACGCTTATAATAATTTATCCTTCCTTAGGTCATTCTTATAAGACAATTTTAGAGGTCTACAATATAGCTTTGTTACTAGGTGAGAAATTACAGATATTGTCCTACAGCATTTCATCGCCTATTCGTAAGTTTCAAATAGTCTTTATTCAAAAACCTCAAAACCCTTTATTTTAAAAATGAATCTTTATGGGGGTATATTTTGTATTGAGTAAGCCATAATATCACAAATTCAGGTTGTAAAAACCTTTAAGAATCAAAAATCCATTAAAGATGAATCTTTTATATTTAAATTTCTGACCGTTAACCCTTCCAGATACGCCGGCGACGACTACTACTTCATCATCAATCGCGCCAAACTAGAAGATCGCGGCGAGTACATCATCCGCGCGGAGAACCACTACGGGTTCAGGGAAGAGGTCGTCTTCCTCAACGTGCAACGTGAGTATCTGACACACTGCGTAAAGATATCAAAGACGATAGTTATTCGTCGATTAAGAATGTAGTTAGCCAAACTCTTACTAGAGTCAGTCTAATGAATCGTGTCATTCGTTATTTTTTTAAGTTTAAGTATGGTAACAATTTCAAAAATTAAAAATCAATGTCACGCGGTGACAGAATGAATGAAATGAATGAAAGAATTAATGAATGAATTAATTAATGAAAATGAATGAAAATAAATCAATTGACCATATTACATGCATTTATGAATTTTCTGTTCTGCCCTACCGCCCGTTTCAGACTCTTTTAACTGACAAGAAAAAACGGGCGAAAAAAAATGAGAAGCCCCTTTATGGAGTCCGATTTAATTAGCTATCTCTTTAATTTCAGTGCTTTTTCGTGTCTTTTGTCCTACTTGTCAATTGTCAATGTGTGCAGTCTGTGTCACAGATTTCAACGGAAACACCATGAAGATTACATAACTAGTATAAACATCACAGGCTACTACTTAAGAACTTCCTGTTGCTAGATCGTAGTCTCTGGGGGGCAATTCTCGCGCCTTCGACATCTCGAATTCGACATTTTCATGATGTTTTTCATGATGTTTTAAATAAAGATTTATGACAAGTCATAAATCTATATTTAAAACTCACTGAAAATAATGTTCAACATTATAGGATTGTCAAAGATCATTGAAACTAAAGTATTTTGACCGTAGTAAGAATTTTACTTACATTTTCAATAAAGAAATTAAGTTTATAACTTTTTAATTTTGCATTTTACAATGCTATTTTTATGTGATAAATATTAAACAAGAAAAATACTAGAAAAAAGCAACGAGTCTCATGTCGCTTTTGCATTGATGAAATAGCATTGTTAAATGCAAAATTAAAAAGTTACAATTAGATGTCTGTTTCATCTTAATCAATAGTCAAACATCTGTAAAGATGTTTCTTTCGAATGCGAGGATATTCCTCTCATTGATGCGCTTCATCAATGATAGGAATATCCTCGCATTCGATGAAGCGACGGTGGCCAATACCGTAGAACGCTGAATATACTAGAAAAACTCGACGTGTCCTCATAGGTCTCTGTAGCATAATTGGTTAGTGCTTTGGGCCGGACTCCCAAGGATGCGGGTTCGTATCCCGTCAGGGCGACATGAGACTCGTTGCTTTTTTTTAGTATATTTTCTTGTTTAATATTTATCACAAAGAAATTATGGTTTGAAAAATGTCGAATTCGACATATCACAGCGCGAGAATTGCCCCCCAGATCCTAGAATCAATGAATTAATAGTTTTGTGTAGCATTATTTTACATTTAGCTGCAACTGGCTTTCTGGTTTATCGTTTAAACAACTTTGGCCAGTTTCTCCTTTTGTGGTAACTATGTTTATCAAAGTATCTGGTTAATAAAAATGATGACAAACACCTCATTAAAGTCATACGAAAGATATATCAGTAACTATTATAAAGATGTCAGATGAAATATCGTCATTGGCATTCAAACAACATCATAAATAGTTAGCTCGGCATAATTAGGTCAAGAAATTACTGTTCTATTTCTATCCACTAGAACTGAAACCGAAGGTGTATTTTAATCGATCTGATTGTCAAATATACCTGTTTAAATTAGTCTCAAACCAGAACAGGTGTTTGTCACACGATTATTAATTTACTTGTGAATAAGTTAAAGTGATAAGTAAAAGTTGGATTTCAAGTGACGCTGTAAAGGTTAGCGTTGTTTTATTTTGAGAAGTGATAACCGAATTTTGCGCTAGGGTCTTTCAAACGTTGCTAAGGTAGCCACACAGTTATTTTCCTTATATTATAAAAAAAATACTGTGTGGAAAGCTGAAGATAAACTTAATTGATATACCTTCCATCTTTTGCAGTTTTCTTTTAAGACTAACTTGATGTTTTAACTGACTTCATTTGATCATCTGATTCGTGGCATAGAATAGAAAATAGAAGTGGAAAGATTTAAATTTTTTTTGTAGTGATATTATGGAAAGAATTTGCCCAACAACATAATTTATCGTTTTTTTGCGTTATATGACAAAGTTGGTCATGACTCTCATCATGAAATTGTGAGCATTAAAAATAAGTAAATATTGCAACAATAACATCAACTTAATATTTATAACAACCCGTGACCACGGCAACTTTCTTTCTTTTCTTTAAAAAAAATAGAGTACCAAATATATATTTCGGGAATAAATCGCACTAAATAGTCCGCAAAAGTTGTTTTATTTCAAGTAAATATTTAATAAATAAAATATTAAAAATATAGTTAGACGTTCTTTGACATGGATCGATTTATTTTAATAAGTTTCAGCAATTATTTCTAAGTTTTTGAAGCATCAGTTCTTCGACTTTTACTGTCTCATTCATAAAAATAGTAACCGTCTTTAAAATACTATCTAACTCAGTGTGTTATGAACTTATGAAACTTTCTTTATAATCACGAATTGAGTATGAATTAAAACGACAAACACACATAGCTACAAAGCTAAGTAAAGGAGATCATTCTTATTGGGCCTTTTTCTAAATGTGCCAGCCAACAAAAAAAATGTAGATTGGTAAATTAAGAGGTAATGACATGGTCGTTTGCTGCAATAGTTAATATGGCACAAAAGTTGTGGTATTAACTCTAAGTCAAGGATACAATTAAAACTTTTTAATTTTGCATTTTACAATGCTATTTTTATATGATAAATATTAAACAAGAAAATATACTAGAAAAAAGCAACTTGTCTCATGTCGCCCTGACGAGATCCCGTTCAAAGATTAGCCATTTTCATACATTACTTCATAAAAAATGAAATATATTTATACATATTGCTAAAAATAATAATTCGAAGTTATTGCGAGACAAAACGATATTGTAGCCCATCATTTTTATACCCACAGTGATGCTGATAAGCCGAAAAATCATTTTCTTTAGACGTAGTTTTTATATTTATTGCAGGGATATTGCTAGATGTGTTAATAGAACATTTATAATTACCTCACTGCATAATAAAAATGCTTCAGAACAAGTTTCTTTACACTTGCAATAACCCATAAATGTATGAAAATGACGACTCGTTGAACCTGTAGACCTTGACTTTGAGTAATCCTACACCTTTGGGCCATATCAACTATTGCTCCAAACAACTAGTTCTAACCATACGTAGGATTTTTTTGCTGGCATTTTATAAAATGCCCTAAAATGTATGGAGCCTGAATGATCTCCGTTGTTTGAATGGCATTTGATATTTTATGAATAAAGGGGTTAATCGAAAGCACACCTCTGCGTACTTTTTGTTATATCACACCGTTGCTATCACATTCAACCATTCCATTCTCTTACTCAACATCTTCTTCGACAGCCGTCCCGAAAGTCCAACGCCAACACCTCCCCGAAGCGCCGCGAAGACGCGAGGCTCTCCCGTACACGTTCTGGCAGGAGTCGAGCGAGACGGCGCCCGCGTTCACCTTCCAGCTGCGGCCGCGCGTCATGCAGGCGCGCGATACCTGCAAGCTGCTCTGCTGCTTGAGTGGACGGCCGACGCCCACGGTCAAATGGTGAGTAACTTTAATGAGCATCTCAGTTTTGAGATTGGCTAAAAAGGCCGTCTCTCAGTCTGTATGTTCTCCCCTACTGGTCGCATTCTTCAGCAGATTTTGACGAAAATTGGCATACGACTTCCTCGATTTATGATCTTGATCTGCGACTTTTAATTGAGAAAAAATGTAGGGAAAAGGGGAGAAGTTTTCGTAGTGTATTTATCGACGGATTTCAATCAAATTTGAGAGGCACATTGACTTCATTTTACACAAGATGTTGCTTAAAAAATTCCAAAAGGGGAAGTGTAGAGAACAGAAAGGGGGAAGTTTGCGAGGTCTACTGTTTTCTCTCTGGTCTACTGTTCTGACAGAACTACCAGTAAAGGTCAGGTCTAGCTGTGGCGACATCTTCAAGCTGCTGGGCTGTCCCAACGGTCAAGTGGTAAGTGTCTCCATATAGGTCACTCCCCTACACGTTCTGGTAGGAGTCGAGCGAGACGGCGCCCGCGTTCATCATCCAGCTGCGGCCCGGCGTTAGGCAGGCGCGTGATACTTGCAAGCTACTCTGCTATCTTAGTGGACGGCCAATTCCAACTGTGAAATGGTGTCTTTATTGAGCGAGCAAGGCGAACGAAGCCTCTTAGGGTCAGAAAAATGCTTTTGCCTATCTCTTTGTGTGTGTTCTCCCCTACAGGTCGCATTTTTCAACCGGTTACGATGAAAAATGGCACACAAGATACTAGATATATTTAGATTCTTTAACAGTTCGCGATTTTTAGCTTGGGAAGCACACTAAGGGCTTCATTCTACACAAGATGTTGGGACAAAAATCCGAAAAGACTAGTGGAGGAGTAAAAAAGAAAATGTATACTTTGTGGAATCACTTGTGGCACGTAAACGCCTTGGCACGCCGTTCCCATGTTCTATGGCTTGACAGACTAGAATGAAGTGATAATTGCCAACGTAAAATAAAACTTGCTATCGTTATTCAACTTTCTTGTTTTTGCACACAGGTACAAGGACAGGAAAGAGTTGTCGAAGTACGACTACTCGATGAGCCACTCGGACGGCGTGGTGACGATGGAGATCGTCGACTGCCGGCCCGAGGACAGCGGCAAATACACCTGCATCGCCACAAACATTCACGGCACGGATGAGACTTCTTGTGTCGTTATTGTGGAAGGTAAATTTATCAGAGCCTTTATTTTTCGGAATGTTGTGCAACCGTCGAACGCTAGAGCTTAAAGTATCAGGGTGGGTATCGCGTAAAAAATCTGGGCTTCATTTGACAGTTGAAGCTCATAAAATTACCATATATGGTCATTTAACCCTTAATAGGGCGGAGTTAATTATTTATAAATTATTTGTACATTATTATAGGTTTATTAGGATCGTTTTTAACATTATTTATGAAAATCTAAAAAAATATAATCACAAGTACGCGAAATATCGTTGGTAATCATTTTTTTATATCTAGGTACTGAATTTAAGAAAGTGTACATAAACAAACTCTTGCTCTATGGTCAAAAAGCTGAGGTGGTAAGCAATTGTCCTTTGCCCTATTAAGGGTTAACTGTCAAATGAAGCCCATGTCCATATCCATATTTTTTACGCGATAGCCCCGCAGGTGTGACGTAGCGTAGGCTATGGCCTATGCTGGCCTTTTTAATTTAAGTGAGGGGAATCCACTCTTTACGGAATCCTGCATAGGATATACTGGGGTCACCAAGCATACCCGTCCCTGGTAAAGACCAGGGACAAGGACTCTATCCCTCGCCACCCCCGTCACCCCGTCGAGCCTAATAGCCTATGTTGGCCTAACAATGTCCTTGGGTGACATCTCGGCCACAGTTTGATGTGTGGAAATTGTCCCCGGACTGTCGCACATAAGTATGCCGTTACTGGTCGTCTCTGCAAATGCGCTTCAGGACTTAAGTAACAAGAGAGAACTAGAGTTTGACAATGTTTGCAACTAATGTACTAATTTTGACAGATTATAGATATAATATGGTATTGAGAGATAGGTATAAAGATAGATAGATAACAGCTTTATTTCACATTGCCACAAAAACACATTAAAGGTTAGATATGTTAGGTTGATAGATGGGTTAATTTATTATTGCCGAGGTTCACAGACAAACTAGCGGATGAAAATATAGTTATTTAAACTAAACTGACCATGTACGTTTCTCAGGTGAGGTGATATCAGCAGAGCAGGCTGCACTCGCGCACAACTTCCTACATTCTGGCGACCGCCGCTACATTGAGAAACCGCTCAAACCCGCGCCACCACCTATCATTACAAAGACGAAGGTAAGTTGTTGTTTTATTATACACTGTAAATAATATTTTGCCAGTTTTCCTTAATTTACACAAACGTGTCGTGAATATTTGGCTTAATCAATAAAAAAGGATCAATTTCCGGCACGACTTTTGCTGTTATTAGAATATGCATTATTCTTTTTTTTATCTGCAGTGTCCGTATTTGAATAAGATTAAAATCCCGATTTTTTCTTGTTACAATATTACTAGATCTCCCGCTTAGCAAAGCCCAACGAACCGATATGGCGTAGCTTCTATAACTTTCACAAGTGCTTGTAACAGTCTGGTCTGAATCAACATCATTGTCATCAGCTAGTCTCATACTTATGGTAAATTTTAAATAGAAAAATATTGGAAAAAATTAACTCGGCCACAAGTGAATTCTCAGACAGGAATCGAAAAGTCTCGGTAGCTCAGCGGTTAGAGCATTGGACCGGATTTCCAAAGGTCGCGGGTTCGATTCCCGTCTGAGAATTCACTTGTAGCCGAGTAAATTTTTTCCAATATTTTTCTATTTAAAATTTACCATAAGTATAAAAATAGCATTGAAAAATTCAAAAATTACAAAATTATAAGCTGGTCTCATTTCTCCACTGCTGGGGCAATGGCCTTCCTTATGGATAGATGAAGAGAATGGGATTGGTGGATATTATCGACTGCTTATACAGTCGGGAGTCCTGGCTTAACCTACCTTCCGAAGCACGAATGATTCACACACCCTTAAGATTCCCATTTGGTCCCAGGTTACAATCGACCCGCCCACCAAGACGCACGCGGCGCCGCGGCCCAAATACTCGCCGCAGACCTCGAAGGATGCCAGCAATAAGAAGTACGGAGCCAAACTTGACTCTGATGCCTCTTCCAGGTCTAGAAGCGCGACTAAGGAGTTAGTCTGTAAGTATATGTAGTTGTGTTATGTGAACAATTTAGAAAATAACAAGAAATTGATAAAATAAAGAAATTAGCAATCAAACAGTAGTATTCACATGCGATATGAAAGAACCTATCTCGATAATCGCTTTGAAAATACCGGTCACACGAAATGTTTAGTCGTTACTATCGAGTATGCAAGTATGCACTTTTTATATTGTAATATGTAAACGACTTTATCAGTCGTGCAATCCGTGCGATTTTCGATATAATTCTTGAAATGTTTTATGATTTGTCATATACCCAGTATTTGTAGTTTCGATCTGTCTAAGTAAAGGTTCCGATTGGTAAGAAAAATTGTATCGAATAATTATGGAGTATCTATCCACTCTAATGTGATTGACGACCTGTTTGGCGCAGGGGTACTAACCCCGCCTCCTGTGCCAGAGGTCCCGGGTTCGATCCCCGGACAAGACAAATATTTGTGTGCATGAACATGTCTATTTGTCTTGGTCTGGGTGTTTAATATGTATATTAAGTATATTTACAAAAAAAAGTATCTAAGTATGTTTATCCGTTATCTAGTATTTATAACACAAGTTCTTCATGAAACTTAACGTAGGCTAGATAATTGGTGTAATTGTATGCAAATTTATTATTATTATTATTATTCGAAACAATTATTTAATGACACGTAGGAACATGAATCTAACGACTTCCAAAGCTATATTGTGTGGCTAAGAGCTTGCGCAGACAGGAAAGCGGTCAGCTTTCAGCGTTCAACCCGCGTTCGTCCGGTCGAGTTCTACCCGAGTTCTAACACACATAGGAGGCGGTCAAGAACGCTGCGTTCCATTTTACCAAGATAAATTGTACGTGAAACATGTATTTGAATAGTTCGTCTTCAGAAGACTTAAGTTTGGAAGAAGAAAATAATATACAGGGTGGATCCGATTAACGTGGAGTTGAGTGTTTTTTTACCTGAATTTCCGTAGCTATTTCAAGCCATGCTACTTTAAACTTATGAGGATTTTATAGTCTATGTGACTAAGGTCATATATGAACCGCCATCACCTAATCAATTAGCTTTTCCGTGGTGGAAGCCTTCTTGCGAGTGAAGCGTTCCGCGAGTTCTTTGTAATTCTGCCAATAGAACTTCTGAACGCGAGAGTTCACACTGACCGACGCGGTCTGACCGGCGCTGTGTCTGCCGCGACTCTATAGAAGTCTACTACTTACAAAAAACGCAGAACTCGGAACGCCTTAACGCTTTCTATCTGCGCAAGCTCTAAAAAGAGTTATCAAGAGCAAAGGCTACCTGCAGTCTTAACATACTTGTTGCACAGAAAGTAGTTGCTTTCATGTGTATTTCAGTGTTTTATGTGCAATCAGTATCTTTGTAGGTTAGGTTAGATAGATGATCAGCCAAATATTAGCAGATGAAAATATATATATAATAAAAAAAATAATAAAATAAATTTATTTTCTCTCCACAATAGGTACTTAAGTAGGTACTCTTAACTAGATGTTACAATATTATCAGACCTGCATTGTGAGAGACTGGTGCCTGATATAGGTATCAAAAAGAACCTGTGCCACAGGTCACCAGGGCCCTCTTGCTTAAAAAAAAAATAGTTAAAAACCCGTATGAGAGGTACCAAGAACGTGAAATAACAGAATTAATACTATATAAAAAAAAATATATATATATATATATAAGTATAACAATAATAATCCTTTACAGTGCCAGCATCAGACTCAACGATGTGCGCGCCGTCATTCGCGCGCGCCTTACCCGACGTGTTATCTGCTCGGGACGGCGCCCCCCTACTACTCTCATGCTCCGTTAGAGGAGATCCTGATCCACGCGTGCAGTGGTACAAGAATGGGAAGCCATTGCACTCTTCCGAGGTAAGATTAATACTGTAGCCCCTAAAAATGTGTTTTTGATAGGTTCCTGTAGCTTCATGACAGTTCGTTAACCCTGCTAGATTCAATGTGCTTTCGTTTGTTTTGTCCGACGTTTTTAAAAGGGCGGATTTAATACTAAAAGTATTATGTACCAATCGACCTTTAACAGAGAGCAGCGAAAGCGGTACAAAATACGATTTGTTAATATTGACATATAAACGTACATCACTTTAATACTACATAAATATACAAATTATAACTTTTTAATTTTGCATTTTACAATGCAATTTTATGTGGTAAATATTAAACAAGAAAATATACCAGAAAAAAGCAACTAGTGATAATTATGAGCAATCGCGCAATATATTGCACGGTTAACATGTAAAGTTAGGGACCGTGGGTACGGGATGTCTTCTGGATGATATGTTTAACCGGGATAAATAAATTCCTAAATAAGTAATCAGTATCGGTAGCTTTGTAGAGATTGGTCTATCGGTGATAGATTTTATCGATTTATGTTGTTATTTCTATGACCCGACGCACTTTCTTTCGGCTGTCCGTGGTCACGGCCTTTCAAGACTGCCGAAATGTCGCGATGACCCATACATATTACTAAATTAATTTAAATTTGAAAACAGGTAGTGGATCCGAAGTACGAGAACGGCGTATATTTTATCGTTCTGTGTTTTTAGTTTTAAGATTTTTTTTTTGCCTAACCAATCCCAGCCTTGGTCACAGAATAATTTATACTTAAGAAGATTCTAAACCACTTTTTTATAACCTCATAACAGGTAGTAGACCTGAAATACAAGAACGGGGTAGCGTCGCTGGCCATCAGCGAGATCTTCCCCGAGGACGAGGGCGAGTACTCGCTGAAGGCCATCAATAGCCAAGGAGAGGACGAGACTAAGTGCAAAGTCACTGTCAAACGTAAGTATTGCTAATATTATAAACTTTACGTAATAAGACAGGGAGAAAATACAGCCCTTGGCGAGTTACTTGCCGGTTTTTCTCGTTACAAGGTCTCCCGCTATAGGGTGTGTGAACCGATAGTCTAGCTTCTTTGGCATTCACAAGTGCTTGTAACAGCATAGACTCAATAAATTATATGCAGTTTGAGTTTACCGCATAACATTTTAATTCAATGTTCAACCAAGGGTTTAACTTAAGACACTATTTGTTTTTTTTGACATTATTGATTGAAAGAGTCATCATCACATTTAAAATACTGTCTAAATTAATCAGTGATTTTGTGTGGTGAAGCCATATCTTATGTTTTCTATAGGCTAAGATTAATAAAAAATTGCAAAACTTGCGATTTGTGAGTGTCTGAACATTCTGAGCGACAGAAAAAAAGCAGCACAGAAAAGTGCGGTTCCATTCTGGCTGATATGGTCCAACCATTAGATGCCGTGTCAACAAGAGTTGCTGAAAACAATTTCGGTAGTTTGTTTTCTTTTCAATATGTAATGAAGGAGGCATAATAGAAAATTAAGCCGTTACCTTTGTAAACTTTGTAAATGTTACCATTGTAATCTTAACAAATTATAAGGAGCCATGCTGAGTGCTTAGTCTGAGTTTTCTCACCTTACTCGCTTACGCCGCAGTTTGCGAATAGAGTTTAATTCTCAACCTTATTCCCTTAGCTTTAAGGCTATCTGTCAAAATTTTACTCTCACGCGATGGTACCGTTTGGACATTTGCAAACTTACACTAAAGGGCTTCTTATTACACTTTAATTTAGCAGCACATTGCTGGTTTTGATTGCATCACTTGCTAAAAATAAGCTGAAAGAAAGAAATGTACTGCTAAACTACTAAATTCAGATGCTGAATTTAGCCAAATGTAATAAGCCCTTAAGCCCTCAGAACTTACTTCATGTTGTTAAAATATGTATTATATTTGCAGCGATGGAATCGTCGGCACCAGGCAAGGCTCCAACCCAACACAAAGGCGACAAACCACCTCGCATTGTGGATCACGCAAAATCGCAGGTCGTCACTGATGGTGACGCTGTCACGCTCTCGTGCAGGTGATTATATCCCACTGTTGGATAAAGCCATAAACAAGATAGCCCAACAGACACCGCATTAATGAACTTCAATACAAAAACAAAATCACTAAAATATGGAGGGGTTAAGAGGAGATATCGGCTTGTTTTGACAGTCTCGTTTATAAAATAAGCCAATCAAATTTTGGATGAGTCAAAATGTATCATAATTTTAACCAATGCAATGTCATGAGATGTGCTACCAGCACCTATGCTTGGCGAACAGATGGCCCTGCTAATGCAATGTCTATTGGGCTCTGTTGTCTGTGGGCAAAGCACAATGTAGCTTGTAGCTACATTGTGCTTTGTACATGTTGCAAGGATTGAGTTTTCAATCGTCGGATAAAATCTCTTAACCAGAACTTAGGCTCTTGTCAGTCTATTTTTAGACCAACCCAAAACTATATTCTTTGTTGAAGTACGTCGTTCGTTACTATATACGGGTTGATTTTTTTCCATTTTTTTTTCTATTTAAAATTTAACATTAGTATAAAAATAGCATTTAAATTAAAAAAAATATAAAATATATTGTACCGTTACCTCTGTTTACATAAATATTAATGGTTTATGCTGCCGCAAAAGCGATGCGCTCCTTTGCTGTAAGTGCCGATATTTTATATTCTGGACCATCAAGCTTTCAAACTGAATAACTCTTAAACGTGCCATATGAGGCTACAATTACAATTGAAACTGTGAATTCTGAAATTTCACTTGCTTGCTGATGCCAACTTAAATTCTTTTAAAATTCACCGACTCAATGATTACCTATATTTTTTATCCTCTTGTGTAAATTTTTCGTTATCAGTTATTTACGCGAAAAAGTATCACGACAGCGTAACTTTTAGGCGCATTGCACATGGAGCAACTATTGCAGCAACTGGCAACTCGCAACTAGCTGTTTACATATATTTCAATTGAACCGCGCACACATAAGCAACTCGAGTCTCGAGTTCCGGTAATCGTCAACAGTTTTCAGTTGCTGTAATCGATGACTAAGTTAAATTGCTGCAACTTGCAACTGATAAATATTATACCGGTTTTTAAAGTTGCCGGTTTCCTCAAACGTCAATCGCAACGCGTCGGGCGATTTTACACCCTCCCTCCCTCTCCCTGTGCTCTCTCTCTTTTATGTTAATAAATTGGGATCGATCTAGAAAAAAGGGATGAATCCAAAACCGACGATTGCTGCAAATAATTTGTCTTTGTTGGCGCCGTCGACGGCGACGACGTAATAATATTAGGCAAGTGTTGCTTCTAAGATATCCATCGTCACACTGAACGCTGATCGCGTAGATTTAGCAACTCGGCTATGAAAGTTGCTCACAGATTGCCATAAAATTACGGAACCGTAAACGTTATAACAACTATCAACTTTTTACAAGAAACTTTTAAAATGTAGTTTCCTCAACTTAAGTTGCTCCATGTGCAAAGCGCCTCTGCCTCGAATCTAGCGGGCAGCGGGGCGGCGGCGGCGCGACTATCGAAAACGGCGGTGCGCGGGTGGTGCGGGGCGAGCGTTTCCATTGTCGCGCCGCCGCCGCCCCGCTGCCCGCTAAATTCGAGGCAGAGGCCTAAGGAGTGGGACAACGTCCTTAAAACCTCGCGTAGTGCCGCTTTTGACAATACTACATACCTTTATCGAGATAGACGGTAAAAGTGTACCTACCTTGCGTGTCAAAAGTTTGATCCACGGTCAAAGTTTTCCGACCTAAGTCAGTCCGCTTGAGACTATTGCCGCGAAAACTCGCGTCACTCAGAAATGAAAATAGTTAACTGTGCAGTCCTTTCTTGCAATAGTCCGTCAATAACATATACACATCACTAAATCTCGCTCGTGACTTCATCGCAGGTACGAACAATTCGACACGCTAGGTTCTCATACAGTTTGAAGCGCTCTTTTCGTATATCTCGATATAGGTCTGTGGACAAGACTTTCTTAGTGTTTGATAGGACATTGTCATTGTCCCGAACGAGTGTATGGCAGATCGGTCTTGCTAGCACCTCCTCTCGTCCCGCGAACCCCAAACGATTGCTCTGTCAAACATAACTTGTCCGTCGGACGACTGTATGGAAGAGAAGATATATAGACTGTAGTATTACGTTTCTATCACAATGTCTTCAAAAATACCTGTCATCCTATAAAAATGTCATTTTGACAGAATCGTGGGCGCCGAGAGGTTCGACGTGGTATGGCTGCACAACAACAAGGAGATCAAGCCCTCAAAGGACTTCCAGTACTCCAGCGAGGCCAACATACACAAGCTGACCATCGCTGAGATATTCCCTGAGGATGCCGGTTAGTGGATATAGTACTTTATTCATTTACACTTAAGGTCTAAAACGTTTGCACATTAAGAGCTTTTTCACCACCGACAGTTAAAGTTCTGGATAGCTTATATGAGAGATTATTTGATGGTTGTATTATGAAAGATATGTCAAACAAGCGACCGCCCGCGTTTTCAACCGCGTAGTTCCCGTTGCCATGGGAATATCGGGATAAAAAGTATCCGATATTAAAATCCAGGCTATCTACTATCTGTGGTCCAAATTTCATCCAACTCCGTTAAGTAGTTCTTGCGTAAAAGAGTAGCAAAGTGACATACATACATCTTAGTAGGTAAAACGGTGGTGAAACCGGCCCTAAAACTTGAAACTGGTCGATAACTTTATCTCATCATATTTAGTTTGGTTACTATTGTTACTTAACTTTAATTGACATCAAATCAAGTGATGCTTCCAAGTTTAATATATTTTTGTAAAATTACAGGTTAACGTTATATCAGTTCATGACAGGATTAATTCAGTCTAGTCACAGCAATAAACTAGATCACGTTTAAAAATCAAGATTATTTCAGGTTCGACTGTAAAACTGTTAAAAGAATCGGTTGTTTTTCTTGAGATAAAAGATATGTAAACGAAAAGTCATTTAACTACTGAGTTACCGAGACTCGGTAGCTCAGTGGTTAAAGCATTGGACCGGATTTCCAAAGGTCGAGTCCCAGTGGCCGAGTTGATTTTTTCCATTCTATCTAAAATTGATCATAAGTATTAAAATAGCCTTGAAAAATGCAAAAACTTCAAAAATCATGATTTAACTAGTTTAAACTTATAAAAAACTGGCTTTAAAAAACGTGTTGTCAGCAGCTTTCATGGGCTAAAACAACATTATTTGTATATGACGAGTTTTCCCAATACAGATAGATACACATATAACTATCTAGAAGAAAGAAAATTACAACAAACAAAAAACTTACCACCACATTTCTTTGTCCCGCAGGCGTATACACATGCGAAGCATTCAACGACGTCGGCGAGTCGTTCTCGTCGTGCTCGCTAGTAGTACTCGTACCGGGAGAGACGCCCGCCCCGCCCCAGTACCGGGACTTCCCTGCATCAGCTACTGTGGCTTCAGCTGAGCCTGCTGTCTTCACCGCTGAACTGGACAAGGTATGATCTCAGCCACATGACACCCACTGCTGGGTATAGGCCTCCCCCAAGGATATCTACGACGATCGGTTGATGCTGCCTGCATCCAGCTATTTTCAGCGACCTTCACCAGACCGTCGGGTGTCTTTACCGCTGAGCTGGATAAAGTACACTATTAGCCATTTTAATGTCGCCACCGCTGAAGCACTGGCCTTCCTTATGGATGGATAATGGGGATGATAATATTGCATCATTATCATCAGTAATTTTTACGTCGCCGACGTTGTGAACGGGCCTTTCACATGGACGAAGTACAGTTGAGATGTGGATCGTAAATAGAAAGTCGTAGTCGTGTTTAGGTGATAATTGAACTCGTTTAAAAGTAAAATATTGTCGTATTAGAAATACCGAAAACCTTATTTGATAGATTGGACAACCGTAGCTATTAATTAACAACAAAAAAATCAGTAAAAAACGAATGTTTATAGTCCCGGTACTTTTCTTTTTTGCGCACTTCGGAAATCCATCTCTGTATTTTTATAAACAAATGCAAAATTCGCCTTGTTCAAAGAAACTTAAATGTTTACAACAGACGTTCTAATCCTCGTCTTTCTCCCACAGCCACCACTACAGCTTCAATGGTTGAAGGACGGCAAGCCAGTAGACGAGACATCGACCCGGTACAGGTTCACGATGGAAGGCACGTCCCGATACCAGTTCCAGATCGCCAAGGCAACTCCCGACGACGCTGGCCAATACCAAGCCCGCGCAGTCGGCTCTAAGGGGGATTCCCTCGCTGCCTTCTACCTGAACGTCAGCGACGCATAAACATGGACTGACAAAAAAACGTGACCCAAGACACCACCTTGGGGCACTCTTCATGAATGATCAACGATATTGAGCGTAATTTTTATACAATTCGGAGTCTAAGTGTGTAAAGGAGTTTCTTTTTTTATATTTAAATTATTATTATTTATTAATTTATTAAGTACTCTTAAGTGTTACACCCTATCGAATGCCTATGAGAAGTCGCTTGGACGGAATCCTCGCTCTCTAGTCACTGTTAACGTTTAAATGTTACTTATTTATTGTCGAATTTATCCAATGTTATTATTTTTACTTTTTTCGTTTCTTAATTTTTATATATCGTCCTGGCCTAACAGATTTTAATTGCAGCTTCCTAAAAGTTTAAGCTTGAATTTAATCAATGTTGCGACGGATCTTGGTCGGGCTCCGTTGACCCTCTACCGGGTGTTTAAGCGCCACCTTGGAACATCCCTTAGACGATCGACGCAAAATCTGATCATTATCCTTAATAATTATTTTTATATTACTGTATTATTTAATTGTACATAATTTAATTTATATCATGTGACAGCGTAATTTATAAATAAATATGTATACCTTAAAAATATTAACGGCTGTTTCATTTTGATTAGGTACCCTATATTTAGCAAAATACAAGTTTTCTGTTAATTGATGACAACGTGCAAAAACATTTTATTAATTAGCGGACAACAATAGACACAGAGCTAATAAGCCGAGATACCTAAGTATCCTATCGACCCTATAACACTATCGACCTCTTCTGATTGTGAGATTGAGTTAGAAGAAAAAATACACTAATTTAAGGAAAATGAGGGTAAATTAAATATGGTTTGAATTTCGAAAGAAATAAGCCAAAGTCAAAGATTTTTATTCAAATAGACTTATAGATAAGTACTTTCGAATAGTCCAACATTTTTTTCCCTACCAGCCATTCAGGACATCTTTTAACTGATAAGAAGAACGGCTGCAAGAAAAATATCAGCTTTAACAGAAACAACAACATTTACAATGGAACATGTTGTTGCCAAACACAAATTTACAATTTTGAAATATATTTAAGTACAGACAACAGCACGTACCGTTTTACATTTAGTGCAAATGTAAAGCGGTACGTGCTGTTGACTATTACGAGCTACGTGGGGGCTCTCAAGCTCAAAGTGTAAAGCCGAGCGTGCTGTTGACTGTACTGACTAGTGATTTATTTGTGTCCTCATAATTTCAAAAAAAAAATTAGAGTTTTTGTTTAAATGAAAGTTTAGAGGGAAAATAGGTGACATTGAATGAGTTGGGTAAGAAAGGATTGCAGATTTTACGAAAATTTATTTAATTCGGGATAGTATTTATAGATTTAATTGCTTAGTAAAAATTGGGTAGTTTGGGAAAACTTATTTGCAATTTACCCTATTTTTCCCTTGAACGCCCACTAATTTATGTTTTTGGAAAATATTCGTTTAAACACTTTGGCGGATAGTAAATGAGACAGATTTATCGGCTATAGCTGATTACTATCGTCCAAAAAGAGTTCTCGCTTCCTTCCTTCGGTTTGAAATCCTCGCTTGTATCGATATTCCTATAACTAGTAATTTGTCGTTAAGGTTTATATTCTACCCCACAGCCTAGCTAGACGAATATCCTAGCTAGAAAACTCAAAACCATATTACTTGTACTACGAACAAACAAAAAGTAGAACAATGTGACATAAAAATCATTTATCCATGGACTGACAAAAAAACGTGACCCAAGACACCACCTTGGGGCACTCTTCATGAATGATCAACGATATTGAGCGTAATTTTTATACAATTCGGAGTCTAAGTGTGTAAAGGAGTTTCTTTTTTATATTTAAATTATTATTATTTATTAATTTATTAAGTACTCTTAAGTGTTACACCCTATCGAATGCCTATGAGAAGTCGCTTGGACGGAATCCTCGCTCTCTAGTCACTGTTAACGTTTAAATGTTACTTATTTATTGTCGAATTTATCCAATGTTATTATTTTTACTTTTTTCGTTTCTTAATTTTTATATATCGTCCTGGCCTAACAGATTTTAATTGCAGCTTCCTAAAAGTTTAAGCTTGAATTTAATCAATGTTGCGACGGATCTTGGTCGGGCTCTGTTGACCCTCTACCGGGTGTTTAAGCGCCACCTTGGAACATCCCTTAGACGATCGACGCAAAATCTGATCATTATCCTTAATAATTATTTTTATATTACTGTATAATTTAATTGTACATAATTTTATTTATATCATGTGACAGCGTAATTTATAAATAAATATGTATACCTTAAAAATATTAACGGCTGTTTCATTTTGATTAGGTACCCTATATTCAACAAAATACAAGTTTTCTGTTAATTGATGACAACGTGCAAAAACATTTTATTAATTAGCGGACAACAATAGACACAGAGCTAATAAGCCGAGATACCTAAGTATCCTATCGACCCTATAACACTATCGACCTCTTCTGATTGTGAGATTGAGTTAGAAGAAAAAATACACTAATTTAAGGAAAATGAGGGTAAATTAAATATGGTCTGAATTTCGAAGGAAATAAGCCAAAGTCAAAGATTTTTATTCAAATAGACTTATAGATAAGTACTTTCGAATAGTCCAACATTTTTTTCCCTACCAGCCATTCAGGACATCTTTTAACTGATAAGAAGAACGGCTGCAAGAAACTTATCAGCTTTAACAGAAACAACAACATTTACAATGGAACATGTTGATGCCAAACACAAATTTACAATTTTGAAATATATTTAAGTACAGACAACAGCACGTACCGTTTTACATTTAGTGCAAATGTAAAGCGGTACGTGCTGTTGACTATTACGAGCTACGTGGGGGCTCTCAAGCTCAAAGTGTAAAGCCGAGCGTGCTGTTGACTGTACTGACTAGTGATTTATTTGTGTCCTCATAATTTCAAAGAAAATTGAGAGTTTTTGTTTAAATGAAAGTTTAGAGGGAAAATATGTGACATTGGATGAGTTGGGTAAGAAAGGATTGCAGATTTTACGAAAATTGATTTAATTCGGGATAGAAATAGCTTAGTATAAATTGGGTAGTTTGGGAAAACTTATTTGCAATTTACCCTATTTTCCCTTGAACGCACACTAATTTGTTTTTGGAAAATATTCGTTTAAACACTTTGGCGGACAGTAAATGAGACAGAATTAACGGCTATAGCTGATTACTGTCGCCCAAAAAGAGTTCTCGCTTCCTTCCTTCGCTTTAAAATCCTCGCTTGTATCGATATTCCTATAACTAGTAATTTTGTCGTTAAGGTTTATATTCTACCCCACAGCCTAGCTAGACGAATATCCTAGCTAGAAAACTCAAAACCATATTACTTGTACTACGAACAAACAAAAAGTAGAACAAAGTGACATAAAAATAATTTATCCTCGTATGCCCCAAGTTGTTTTTGATTAGTTCAGCCATCGCTTGTATCCCACGTTGTAATAATCAAGGTTGTCTACGTGCGAGTACGTGACACAGCACAAACTACACTCTTATTCAAAATACACTTATTTTAAAATATGAAATCCCGAGAACGAGTTGTGATAGTGTTTTTTTTCTCTTTTTTTATTGAGATCGACCGCGCGATGACTGGTTGACTATGCCTTTGTTATTTTTAGACGCAGACTACTTTTGTAACTCAAATGAATATTTCGGTTTGAATTATTTAATTAAGCTGCAACGCTGCAGAGAACGAAATTTATTTTTTGGTAATGATTGCTGAGTGGCTACTTTTAAGGCATACATGGATAGTACCTAATAATAAAGCTAACTTTTTATAAGAGTATGAAAAATTGAGATCTACATACGTAGTTAATCCCGACTTTGAATAGGACTACCTCACAGAACACAAGAAAGAGTTAAGAAGGAGAATGCTACGCATTTAGTAGGTACGTAAAGAAGTGTCACCTCGAAAACAGGCACGCAGTAACAACGTAAAGAAATCCTAAATCAATCATTCAATACGAAATAAAAACTATAAATAGCTACACTCGAGTGTCCACACGATTCAATGCAGAGCTGAGAGGCTAATTTGGCGAAAAAGAACTGGTGAAGAGCAAGTTTCACACCCTAGCTCACCGCCGCCGCAAAGTTGCCAGTCTGTCGGTCTTTTACAGACGGTACTTACCGTCCGGTACTACTTCAGAGAGTACGCTCAGGAGCTGCATGAGCTCATACCGCCATCCCCCTCCTTCCATCGGACATCCAGACGCACTGCGGGCTACCACCCTTTCTAGGTTAATATTTCTAAATGTCGGACAAAGCGCTACTCAATATCCTTTATAATTGCGCAAAGCAAAGGAGTGGAACTCCCTCCCTGCGTCTGTATTTCCGAGTACTTATAACCCGTCCATCTTCAGAGCGAGGGTGAATAGGCACCTTCTGTGTTAGCTCGCTCCATCGTGGTCGTCTTAGCTCTTGGGCTTGATTTTGATCAAGAGCAAAAGCATTATAAGTAAAAAAACCTTTTTATAAAAAAAAACCATCCGACTATATTTTAATATTTCTTGCCTTGGCACCGGCTCCAAAAGTTAAATTTTTACTTTTTGAAGTCGGTTTGAATTTTTTTTGTAAAAAGTTTTTTATTTCACCCTTTTTAGTTACATCATGTGCCATTACTTACACAAAAAATCAGCCCATACACAACAATGATGTCATGTAGGTAAACGACTACTTGCCAAAACGTAAATTATATTTTTCTGGATTATGAAAAAACTACTAGCCAGATCTTCGACAACTGGCGAAGTAATGGTAAAACATACATATATATAAAAATAAAAGATAATATTCGTCTTGAGAACCTCTTCCTTTTTTTTAAGTCGGTTAAAAATAGGGGTGAACTGTTTCTGAGTTTCGCGCAAAGGGATAGCGATGCGTGACTACTTGCTTCTAACTTCATACTTCTGTTACTCGGTTTACAGTTACTCTCTGGCATGAGCCGAGTCGATATTTTCTAGTATTATTCTATTTAAAATCATGATGGCATTGAAAATGCAAACTTTTAAACTCCGTTAGATGTTTTATTAGTAAATTGTATGACAATTTCACAACTTCGCAATAAATGACTGTCGCCTATTAAGCATTAAATTGATAGGTACTACCTATAAGTTTTATAATATTTAATGAAGATGCCTCATATAAAATCATGGAATAGAAGCTACATCAAATCTATGTTTATGACCCGATTCGGAATCGAATCGATCAAATAAAACGGAGTCCCAATTAGTCGTCAATCGCTACGGGAACCTTAAACAACTCGCCACGGCGCATTCACACTCGGCGATTCGGCCAATAGTCGGAGCGCCAGAAATTAATAGTCCATAAAACGGTAGCACACTCCAGGATTCAGCCATTAACCCGTGTTCAGAACGCCATTAGGAAACCAGAAATAAAAAAACAAACGCGGTCTAATCACGAACCAGACGCCACAGAGATGCGACGCACGGACGGGATGAGTTTATGATATTTTATAGTGTAGAAGTTTAACGGTATGAGACACTAATAGGAAGTCTCGGTAGCTCAGTGGTTAGAGCATTAGACCGGATTTTCAAAGGTCGTGGGTTCGAGTCCTACCTGAGAATTCGTCGAGTTGATTTTTTCCAGTATCTTTCTATTGAAAAAAAAACATACTTATAGGTATTATATGGTAGGTTCCATGAAGTTCGAAATCGTTGATTCTTTTTTTACTTATTTGGATAAAGACAACGGGTTTAAGAAGAAAATACCTAACATTCTAGTGAAAGATATATTTAATTGTAATTCTTAGTTGAATAAGTCGATAAATCGCGTCGCATCTATGTGCCGACCGCCATCGGTAACGAATCATCCGCGAAGCAGTCTGAACAAAAAGTATCATATCTCCATTCCATATTTCAATATTTATCACAAGATCGTTCGTTTTCGAACAAAACTCCGAAAAGGGTATGGTAGTTTTTTTTATTCGTCAGTGTCTGTTATTATAAATGAGTTCGCGGTGCACCGGCCGCTTTGGAAAATAATAATTTCATTTCTTGGTTTATTTGATTTCGTGTGAGCGAGCCTTTTGTTTATAATGGATTTATTAAAATCGTTAGCCTTTGCGTAGATCATCTTGAAGGAATTTAATCTCGATAATTTTCAAAGAAAGATAAACATTTTAGATTTTGTTGTATGTTCCTATTGATTTATTGTTTTCCCGACTTCTTGACTCTTGTTGTTCTAAGTATTCATCACAAGACCGCCGGCGGTCTCCCAAAAATGAATTATGTATTTTTTATAATATCCCGATACCTGTCGCGTTAAAAAATTTGACACGAAAATCTAAGTGTTTAATTATTACTATCATCTGTCGAATTCGAGACGGACGCAATATCGATAGACAGATATTTTAATCGTCTCGAGTTAACTTATTTAGTTAGTAGGTATCTATTAGTATAGATACCTACTAACTAAATAAGTTAACTTTCGTTAACGTTTCGTTTTTTGATAAACAAGTAAACATTTTTTATATAATTAGAATTATTTAAAAAAATCTTATTACTAAATTTAGGAGTCCTCGTGATATGAGGAATATTTCATGAAACCTGCCAGTATTTTATCTCTGTGCTAGTAAAACCAATAGGCAAGTAAAAGATGGAAAATAAATATCGAGCACATTTTACGGTTCTTTGATAGCTGGAGCCGTACTGAGTAAGTGCCGTCGGCATCGAAATCGGCTTCATTTTGACAGATGGATGTGACACATTGCTGCTTCCTTCTTCTTCTTCTTCTTTCTTAATAAATGGCGTGCTCGCGTTTAATACGCGAATTTTGCCAATGCCAAGTAAATATATTTTTTATTATACAGAAATTGTACGGTAGATTGAGTTAAAAATGGAGCCTCACAACACGTGTTATTACGAAAAGAACTCGGGTGAAACTCCTGCTGCTTCCTTTTGACACAAATGAAAACTTACCAAAGACTAAGAGCAAAATGTCACATCCATCTGTCAAATGAGATCGATGTCGATGCCGACGACACTAGCCCGGTAGGGGCCCAGGTTACGCATTAATAAATTTATACTAATTTAAATTATAAGTGCGTGCTTCTTTCAACGCGCTCTCTTTATAACAGTCGGTTGCTTTGCGATGAATTTTAATATGCGAAAAGAAAGGAGCTCGCAAGGAGAAGGCTAATTTACCACAAAATATAAAAATATCGCAAAAAAAATCAAAATAATAATAAGAATTATGCTGAACGTTTGTATGGTGATCTGTGAAAATAATTAAGGTGCTATACGAAGCGATGAGAGAGATGATGAGAAAAGGACGCGCGCTGGGGCGAGAGCGATTTTGCAGATTAGGCGAAAAAACCACGAAATCGCTTCGAAGTAAATAACAATAGCGATGAAAGAGTATATAAATGCTAAATATCATTAGTGTCCACTAATTAAACCAATTTCCAATAGTCTATGTAACCCCATTTGAGAATAACCTTGAAATTTCATATTTTTAGGGGTTTTTTCGGAAAGAAGAAGTGTCGAGGCAAAATTATAAAATCGTGTTTCTGAAACTTTACAAACCTAGATATAGGTATTAAGAAATATATATCTTATTACCAGATTTGATTTCGTTACGTTAGCCCAGGAAAATTAAGAAAATCAGGGGAAATAATTCGTGTAGTTTTGAAAATTGGTCCTACACTTGTACATTGTGATGTCCAGATAAACATATTAAAAGTCGTCAAGGGTGGGGGGTGAATACAATACTTTTTACAATAATTACAAGCTACATCATACTGCTATTCGCACAGATTTTTGAGATATGAGCAAAAATCTGAAAAAGGTACCTTCAACCCTACACCGTCAGCACACCCCCCCACCCTTGAGGACTTTTAATATGTTTATCTGGACATCACAAAGTATAACTGTGCCAATTTTCAAAACTACAAGAATTATTTCCCGTGATTACCTATTTTCTGCTCAATTTGACTAGGCTACGTTGGAAACATCATTATTATGTGATGTTCTCAAATAAGTACTTTTCAAACTTATTAATTATAACTATGAGTGACAATACATTCAGATAATTAAAATTTACCATATACGGAACTCTGCGTTGGCTCGAATCAGAGCACGCCTTGTAGTTAATTTTTCCATATCTTATTTGATTCTCGGTCTGAGAACAGAAGCTGAGTAGAGTAGTGATGTTGTACAAAAATTTGTCTTATTGTAATTATTTTGCTTTTAGTAAAACGAGTAATAATTTACAGTGGAGATAGTCATCGATATAATTTTTGTCATAACAATACAATATTCTAGGTTTTATAAATATCAATTGCATTTTTTACGAGAAAGTTTACGGATTAATCAAAAGACTCACCAAGTCAGATTAATTTACCTTAATTATAGAAAATACACTTTATAAGGCAATGTTTATAGGTCTACCTAACCTACGTTGTTAACAGTCGGAGTCAAATTGGCTGGATGTATTCAACTTATGGAAACTTACTTAGGTAGTATATAGTCAGTGGAAAGGCAAATTACTGAAACGCCAAAACACCATTTCGAAAACGAGCCATTTAAAGTTTGATAATGGGTGGATGTATAATCATCCACCCATTATCAAACTTTAAATGGCTCGTTTATAATTTATAATAATAAATAATAAATATTTCTTACACTCACACCAATTAACCTAGCCCCAAAGATGTCCAAATGTAACTTGCTAATAGTTTCTTTCAACAAGGTTAACTTCGCGTCGGTCCTCTAGGTGCCCGTGTTGTAGGTGCAGTTGTCGTCGGTGTTCCCTTCACCCGGGGATTCTTAGCAAACCCTGTCCCGCCATTACCATAGCTGCTATCATAGATAGGGATAGCAAGGCTGCCGGGACTGGGAGCCGATGTTTCAAGTTTCTGTTCATATTGGTGCTAACGTATTTACTTATTACAGTGCTTCATTTCAATATTTCTTTGTTACTCTCAAAGGTACTATACTATTAAGGTAATTTACTATTGTTTTTAACTCGTAGGCTCTTTCTGTTGCATCCTATCCATGGAAACCACTAACCAGACCGCTTGGTAAGAATCTAGTTGGGGCTATCTCACTTTTGGTCTCCCACAAAGTGTATTTTAGGATTATGTCACTAATTGTGGTAAATTGTCATTGAAATGAGACTTATTAATATTAAAATTTTTGTGTTTAAAAACTGGGTAAGTATTTAATATTACGTAAAAATGATTTACTTTTTTCCTTTAGGTAAAGCTGTAATATCAAAACTATTAGTAAGATGATATTTCACCTGGAAAGAGTATGCAACCCTTCCTACACAAATAAGTTTCTCGAGGAAAAAAGTCGTATACCATACTTACGCATTGAATGAACGACTAAATCAGAACGCGAATAAATGGCTATCTAAAATTACATCAAACAGCGAGACTTTCTTAACATAATATGTTCATATTATGAACAATGCAATATTCACAATTACTACTTGAAGTTTTTAATATGTGTCGAAGAATAATTATGCATCGCTTTTTTGCGTTTTTCTCTGTGTACTTAAAGTAAATAAGAATTTGAATACCTTGGTCACTTCCGAGTTAGTTTTAATTTATATTTGCTGTTTACTGCATATTGCTGTATACTAATAATTAATTTTTAGAACAGTTCTTTACACTCCTGAAAAGTTGTTGTTTTTCACATACGACTTTCTTCCAGGGGTGGTGCGTTATATACACCGATAAAATTAAATATAACAGCAAAACAAAACTATAAAAAATATCAACAACACTATGAATATAACAAAAAAAACTACAAAAATATACTAGTACTAATAAAAGTACTATGTGTAAAAACACTAAAACTAGGCCAACGGCGACTCCATAGACGTCCCTGTGCCGGCACTTACAATACTTTATTACGTCGTTCATTCGAGTCGTTTATTTGCGCGATCGGCTCGTACTGATTTAAAACGCATGTGTCTTCGGTTCGATTCCCGGCCGGGTGCTCTCACACACGGCTAGATATCTACGCTTTGCACCAATAAACTAAAGCAGTTCTAAACGACTTTAAGTCGAGGACATAAAGACCATTTTTGTTAAAATAACTTTTGTGATATCGTGGTATTTATTACAACAATTTAAGGTCTATAATAAAGGCAGATAGATTTTAATGTAAATTGTTATTCATGTGTTTATGTCTTTTCAAGATAAGGATCGCGGTTAAAAATAGTTTTGCCGATATTAAGGTTTAAACTGATTATGTTATTTAATGAAACATTGTATTTACCTTATTTTGATAATTATAAGACTATAAGTATTATATTCATGAAAATAACATACTTTTAAAATAGTTCCAAAAAACTTAAAAGGTTATATTAAAAAAGTTGATACATACCTATGTTTAAAAATTCTAATTCGATTCATTTAATACCTATTAGTAAAAGTGAAATAAACTTAGTCAAATTCATTCCCGTAATACCTTTCATCAATCACAAAACACTTAATTTACCACTAAAAAGTTCACAATAATACACGTATCAAAAGATTGCTATAAAACAAAAGAAGTAACGAAAAGAAAAAGAACAAAGCGCCGATTAGAATTCGAATATCGAACCTCCATTTCGAATCGAGCATTCGCGAGGTATCACCGTGAAAATTACCATAAATCGGCTGAACGGAGCGTCATAACTCTCTTATGGCCGCAGGGTTTCAAATCATAATCGTTCGATGACCTCCAACACTATTGTCTCTGGGTCTAAAAAAAGAAAACAAAAAAAAGAATAGAGATATGAAAAATTCAACCTTTTTGGACAGGCGACGACATTTAGCTATACTGCCAGTTCTTTGAACAAAAATAAAAAGTTTGTATTCCTCCAAAGAGGTATTTTAAAAAAGTCTACGTATATTCCATCATTGTAAGGCTGAGGCTGTCATTGATCATTTTTCAAAAAACTATAAAATCTCGTATTGGGTTGAAACGGTTGAAAGGATTTCGGGATCTTGTACCAGTTTTTTGTTCACCACAATGTAAGGCGGGTTGGAAATGTCAGATTAGGATATGATTTCTGGAATAATGAAACTGGTTTATGTTTGTACCGAACTTTATTTAAGTTGCTCAATAATGATCGAAAGTTATTTTGAATGGGGTACGTTTGTTTAAATTGAAATGCCGGAGACCTTTTTGTTGTTTTTTTTTTCAATAATTGGTTTTTAACGTTTGCCGTTATTATTATAATATTTTCTTAGTAAAAAAATATTAAAATATCTTTGAAGTCAATGATATTATATGTGTATAAGTATTTGAAGCAGATCATGTTATATAGTAACATACATTGTGAATATTCCATATCCCATATATGGGGATCCGATGGGGACCGATTAAATTTGCTATCTTTTTTTTTTATGGACGACGGGGTGGCTCTTAGCCTTCATCATACCTGATGTTAAGTATTGATAAGGCTGAAGATGGAAGCGCGCCTCTCCCGGAATCCTCAATCCCTGACGAACTGGCAATCTTATCTCTAACTGCCGGAACACAACAATGCTGAAAACATTGTTATTATGGCGTCAGACTTAGATAAGATGGTGGTAGCTAGCCAGGCGGACTTACAACAAGTCCTACCACCAACCAAACCGAATACAATATGTACCCCCGCTGGGAATCGAACCCGGGACCCCTGGGTCTGATACCGGTGGTTGTACCACAAGACCAGAGAGGCGGTATCTCTTTCATTTCTGGGCTTTTTCGTGGCTTTGGTCCTACTTGTCAATTAACAATGTCAGCAACACAAATTAGTATGACGGTAACATACTTATCTATTATAAAAGGACATTGGAGTGTATCAAAGAGTAATTATAAAAGTGTATTATTCGGTAAGAATAAGTAGTGTTCTAGCCAAAAGCTAGGCTTAGTAGCTCTTGTCGGAGGTTTATTTTGTGTTGTACAGGCAACAGCACGTCCGGATTTTACATTATTTGTACTACCAAAATTTGTACTACGAGGCTTGTGCCCAGCAGTGGGTGTTGTGGCTGAGACGACGACGACGAGCGTTTTGTCAAGGTCGCCATGTTATTTTATTTAAGGTGCTAAGTGACTGAAGCTAGATAGCAACGAGAGACCGATTTTTCAGATTAGATAAAAAAAACACGAAATCACTTCGTAGTAAAAACTATAGCGAAAGAAAATAAAACTGTCAATTAAAATTATTCGCATCTTAAAGACTTTTCGTTCGGTGTAAAAAGACCAAACGAAAGGCCTGAACCGATTTAAAGAAATTTTTCAATGGTTGACTGTAACAGGGATTCGTTAGGGATCTGTATTCTAAAAAAGTGGTTACGCAAACACAATTTCATTCAATTAAAAATGTTTATTAGATATGTCAATCTTCATTGCTATTTTTTTATCGTAATATATAGACAGTTTTTTGCATATTTAATAAGATTTTTAACTTTCGCGTTCCATTATAATTATAAATTAAAACAACGGGACTAAAACGCGACATTTGTTATGTAATATTATGTTATTAACATAGTTGAAACGTCAAGCTGAAAGTACATAGTTGTACTACATAACAAATGTCGCATTTTAGTTTTAATTTATAAATATTTGGATATTTTGTTTCAAACTTGCAAATGACACCCATATTAAGGCCATAATATCACGTAATTTTTTTCGTCGTGCCCTTTTAAGTCTCGGTAGCTCAATGGTTAGAGCAAAGGCCGGCAAATCCCAAATGTTACGGGTACGAGTCTTCCAAAAAATTCTATGCAGTTTCCAAAGAGGGATTATATCTATCAGTTGACATTAAATACGTTTCTGTTCTAGAAAACTACAACTTATTAATTATCCATTTCATAATGCTATATCTTGTGATAATTTTTAAACAAGAAAATTTACTAGACAAAAGCAGTTATCGCTCTGATGGGACTCGCACCCGCATCCTTGGGAATCCGGCCCAATGCACTGACCAATTATGCTACAGAGATCTATGAGGACACGTCGAAATCTTCTGATATATTCCCCTTTCCACGATGTAGATCAGCGTCGTTTCTTCAATGAGAGAAATAATATCCTGGCATTCGAAAGAAACATTTTTACAAATATTTGACTATCGCTTAAGAAGAATAAGCCATTTAATTAGACTTTTAAATATTTATTTTACAATCCTATTTTTATGTAATACCAAAATATATATAAAAAATATACCTACAAGAAAAAACCGGGCAAGTGCGAGTCGGACTCGCCCACCGAGGGTTCCGCCAAATTAACTTCCCGGTTGACCAGTAGAGTTTTTTGAAAAACGTTTTCTCGGAAAGTACTAAAGTTAAAGGAATAATTTATTATTCAAATGAAATACCTGTTAATGTTCTATTATTTGTGAAATAAATCTACTACTTTTTTAAATAAAGCTACCTAAAACCCTACTGGTCAACCGGGATGTTCCTCGACTGTACATAATATTATAAATAGTTTGGGAATGAAGACTCGCTTTTTTCAAACGTTTTTCCGAAATACAGTTTCCAAAACTTGAGAGAATTTTTTTTATGATTTAAAAATAAATGTATAGTTTAGGATTTTTTCTTGTATTCGTAGTATATGATGATACTACTGTTGACTTCAATTTAAGGTTTTAATTTCAACTCAATACCATATCGTTCTCGAGATAAACGAGGACAGACGGACAGACGGCATTAAATTCGTTTCTGTTCAATCTGGGCCAGATTAATGTCTTTTCTCCTGAAACGAAGCTACTAGGAAACAACAACTAATCACTAACTTTTCGCATCTTTTTCTCTGCAAGAGACATTTTTTCTTGTCTGCAAGAAACTAGAAGTTCCTTCTTTTTGGTCATCATAATTATCTTCAAACTAAAATCGTTCGATCGATCGAATCGAGGAGCCCGTGGCGCAGTGGTTCGCACGCTCGGCCTACGATTGTTGAGGTTAAGTAACTTTCGCAATGGTCGGTCACAGGATGGGTGACCAAAAATTTACTATCTCGATACCACACAGGATACTTCGAATAGCACGTTAAGCCGTTGGTCCCGGCCTCATTTGCAGTCGTTAAAACCCACCAATCCGCATTGGGCCTGCGTGGTGGGTCATGGCCCGTTCTCCTTAACCATCCATAAGGAAGGCCAGTCCCCAGCAGTGGGGACATTAAAAATGGCATAAAATCGGCATTGATAGAAGTCAGAAGTTGGTACGTAGAAGTAATATAGACTTTTTCTTTCGCGGGGTATTCCGTAAATGATTCAATTAGGTGTTCTTGCTGACCGTACGGGCGGGTTCCAGGTACGACCACGAGGGTCCGCGGTAGGGTGCACACAATATCGGGACGAAGCAAGATAATTGGGAAAAGGTTAAGCCTACTGGATCGATACGGTTTCATAAAATGTTTTATGACGTGCACAATTTTTCGAACTTCCGGCCTATTTTAGGTGCGATAATCTTCTGATCCTAGCGACAATCTTCTGATCCTCGATCAGCTTAATCTTTTCGACCGTATGCCATACTTATATTTTATCGTGATGTCATAATTATGACGTAATTTTGGAGCGGGCTCACAAACTATTAGGTATTGTTGGCGCAGTGGTACCAATGCTACCAGGCACCGGCAGGGGTCTTGGATTCGATCCATATACCACACCCAGGAATTAAATTGGCTCATTTATGTAATGAGTATTTGTGTTTGTCATGTGTCGTGATGTAAATGTATATCTTTAAATAAGTAATTGTAATAATATGCATAAATAATTTGTAAAATCCGTTTGTTTTAATAACAACACAAAAGATTGCCATTTACAATGTAACCATTTACAATTTACAAAATAAAACCACGATCGAAACGTACTATGCCCCGAAATAATTGTTTCCTTATTTTATAACAGGAGCTCGGTCAATAGAAAACTTACCAACACAAAAATTGATTCTTCAAATAATAATTTGTCCGTATTATAATCGTACAGATGGTTACACCACTATCGATCGAAAAACTAACGTTTTTTGGAGTATTTACCGCATCGGTTGCTAAAAGTTACAACGCAGAAAGTAAGCTTTTCAAAACACCTTAAAAATTTAAATGTATTTAGAATTACTAATTAATTTCTTAGTTTACTTTGTGTAACACATTCCAATTGGTCAGAAAATCATTGTTCAATAAACTTACTGCTTCTAGCTTTGGAAATTTGACGTTCTGCCCGTTATATTTAGTGCGTTCTGTTACGGAAAAATTCCGCTTCCGCGCAAATCCGCCGTAGTATGCGCGGAATGCGCATCAAGTAGCCGATAGCCTTTGGGTCCAATCTTCATGTGTGGTGTGAAGTTGGGAGTTTTTCGCCAAATATCTCGTTTCCCTGATTGAGCCCTAAGGCATTTAGATTGAAGGTTATAAAGCCTTTTCTGTCTTAACGACTTTATTGTTATGTTATCAAATATTTGTTGTGTTGGATGTAAGATGATCATTGGAGTACTATTGGAAAGATAAGCAAAACATCCTCAAAATTTTTAATTTCGTATTAATAGGCTTCCAATGATGTTGCAACGCGCTAAAGTGATTTTAGTATTTGCTAACTTGGATAAAGTTTATATGTCAATTTAATTTCCACGCGCGCAGGATGAAGATCTATTGCTATATTATTTTTGCCTTACCTATATACAGGGTGGAAAACATCGATGAGCCTTGGATGTGAATTACCTTAAACCCTTTAGTTAGCTCATTTTACTGAAGAATTCAATTTTGTTACTTAAATAAAGGAATGTTTCCTTTCGGTAAAATAAGCTAACTATAGGATTTAGAGTAGTTTGCCTTCAGGGCCCATCGATTTTATCCATCCTGTATACTAGCTAATTGGTATGATTTTAACAATATTTACTAAGCGTTAGCACACCACACATTTTCACGCGTACTGTAAAATAAACATAAGTCTGAATGTGTTTGTAAGACAGTCCGGTTTTATCACAGTATTTTTTATAAGTTTTTAATTTTGCCTTTTACAATGCTATTTTATGTGATAAATATTAAACAAGAAAATATACTAGAAAAAAAAATGTGTCTCATGCCACCCTGACGGGATTCGATCCAGCATCCTTGGGAATCCAGTCCAATGCAATAGGTAACCAATTATTCTACAGAGACCTATGAGGACACGTCGAATTTTTTCAGTATATTCACCTTTCTACGGTGTTGGACATCAATGAGGGAAATATCCTATATTATTAGTATTTTATTAATATTATTTTTTTGAATAAAATATTAATATGATGTTTAATTAATACTAATCAGCACAAATTACGTTCAGTTACATAACAGCATCGTACGCACCCGGTCGTACACATCGGTTTATTTCAGAATACAAATTGGTGCATCTTGATTTTGCTAAGATGCACTATAAATACGCGGCCAATGACAAAGGCATGAACAGACAGACAACGTAAAGTAATAAGTAAAGAGTGTATACGTTGGATTTGTATCGTCGATACACTGATACTAGTTTTTTTTTCATCCCGGTTTTAAGTGGCGTGGAGCCGCAAAGATTATAACCAGATCCATTTAAGACTAGAAAAAAATAAGGTATAGAGAACTTATGATAGATTTTAAATAGAAAATATTGGAAAAAAACAACTCGGCCACAAGTGATTTCTCAGATTCTCTCGAACCCAAGACATTTGGAAATCCGGTCCAATGCTTATTTCTATTTAAAAATTATCATAAGTATAAAAATAGCATTAAAAATGCAAAAATCTTAAAAACGGTGAAGAGTTTTATTAGTAGGGAATTTATCTTGGGAAAATAAAATTGTGAATGTAAGTTAAATTAATTGAAAACTAGGTTCCGCCGGCAACTTTCTTTTAATCCTAGCTATTTTTGGTGCCCTAGTCAACTTCTTATGTAAAGAGACTTTACATGATATTTTTTTATCAAGTAAGAGAAAAAAGCAACTTGTCTCATGTCGCCCTGACGGGACTCGAACCCGCATCCTTGGGAATCCGGCCCAATGCACTGACCAATTATGCTACAGAGACCTACGAGAACACGTTGAAATTCTCTAGTATATTCCCCTTTTTCTACGGTGTTGGCCACCGTCGTTTCATCAATGAGAGAAATATCCTCGCATTCGAAAGAAACATCTTTACAGATGTTTGACTATCGATTAAGATGAAACTGCCATCTACTTATAACTTTTTAATTTTGCATTTTACAATGCAATTTTTATGTGATATTTTTTAATCAAGTAAGTATACTAGAAAAAAGCAACTTGTCTCATGTCGCCCTGACGGGACTCGGACTTTACATTTTAAATTAACAAGTCAGATATTGTTTCAAGTCCAATAATGTTTAAGCCATGGCACGTAAGAAATGAAATGAAATTTAATTCTCTCTGTATAACTTTTTAATTTTTAATTTTACAATGCTATTTTTATGTGATAAATACTAAACAAGAAAAAATACTAGAAAAAAGCAACTTGTCTCATGTCGCCCTGACGGGATGACGACGTGAGACAAGTTGCTTTTTCCTAGTATATTTTCTTGTTTTGATTCTCTCTCTTCATTTCTTTTTTCACAATATTGTGTTACATAACATAGTGCCACACACATCCAAACTAATATTTTCTATTAGCATATTACTTCTATTTACAAGTCTAGTAAACATATTCGTGAACCAGGATTTATTAGAACTAATAACTAATACACTCGTTACTAATTAATAACGTATAAGCTAGGTAACTAATGATTTCGTGTAATAGGCCCCTGGCTTTACAAAACTACAAATTTTCCGTGGAATTGAAACCGTTGAATTCGGAATTGTCTGAAGTAATTTAGATATCGTTTAAAAGCCGCAGTTGCTGCTGAGTGTACCTACATAAGAATATCATTTTATTATTCTACTATAAGTTATAGAAAGAAAGGTTTCCAAAAACGACAACTTTTCTGCTTGTATATCGAAAAAATATTATACTTATGGTCGATCGCAGCGCCCGCGCAGCCCTCAGCGACGTAACATCGATTTATGTCGATACTCGATAATTAAAAACAATCCGCCATTTTGTTTTTTGTCCTTTTTTATCCCCGTTTTTGTGCGTCCTTCATTTGATTGTGTCGCTTTTGGCCTTTTTCTACATTAAGGCCTATCGATTCGTGAGATATAAGACATTTTAATTTATACTTTTATAAATATACAGGGTCAGTTTTATAATTCAATGATTTCGCTGTTTTGTTTAAAATGTAATATTTTTTAGATAGGTATTGATCGATTTTAGTTCATATATAAAGGTAGATTTGACGTTAATTTACTTTGAAATTATTTTATTGACAACCGTTTTGTTTTAAATGATCATATTTTTTACAGATATTGCGCGCTTTGTGTTTTTATAGCTGAAACTCCGTGGAAATTAATGACTTTACATTTTAAAAGTACTTAAACAATTTTTAAAATAAAGCTGAATAATAAATGTTTATTTTTTAAGTCATGTATCTTTTCCATTTCTTAATTAACACTTTCGCTGACAGTGATCGAGACACGATAGATGTTTTATTGCTATTTAAGTCTGTTTCTGACGACGATGTCGACAGCAAATTTCACGATATTTGTTACATAGATATTTTTTTTTTTTTATACAACAATGTCACACCTTTTGCAAAAATATGGTTTATTAGAAGGTATTTTTTTTTAAATAGACATTAAATTAAATGCGTCTGATAATAAATGTAATGTCATATTTCATGTCACAAGGTCAAAGAGTAATGGCCTCATTTGAACTGCTAGATAACGAACTCCTATTGTGCGCGAGTTTTATAGCAAACCAAAAATCAATATTGACCCCAAACAAAATGAAATTTTGCACTTTTTTAAATTTCAACACAAAAACTGTACGAACAAAAAATGTCCAGGTGCAGTGAAAGGGTTGAGCGATATTTCCGTCCCTTTCTGTTTTCGTGCAAACATAGTTGTTCTCTCTCTTTAACCCTTTGACGAATGGAGGATTTTTTTGGGTCAAATCTCTTATTTTCTCGTTGCGTTTTTTCTTTATAATGAGATATTGTATTTCGTCGCCTTTGTTGGGTTTTAAAGTTTAGAATTTGTGCCGGATTAAATGATGTCGTTTGATGGATGGCTGCGTGTGAGTTGCGAGGAAATAGTGCAGATGTGCTATAGTAATAATTGTCACGCGGACAAACTGACGGAAATATTAACTACTAGCGGCCGCACGCGGTTTCACCCGCGTGGTTCCCGTTCCCGTGGGAATATCGGGATAAAAATGATCCTATGTTCATAACCAGGCTATCTACTATTTGTGTACCAAATTTCATCCAAATCCGTTCAGTAGTTTTGAGTTTATTCGATGCAAACGAACCCTTTGTAATATTACTATACAGGATAATTTAAAAAACAGTATCCAAATTTTTTAGTACGTCTCAGAATCTGCAAATGAACTACTTTCTCCTAGAAACTTGGATCGAAACATGACAAAAAAATTTTGACTCTTCATACAAATCAGACTGATCGTGTGATCGATTTAGTATGGGAAGTCAAAATTTTTTCTCGTATTTTAACCCACGTTTCTAGGAGAAAGTTGTTCACTTACCGATTCTGAGTAGAATTTAATAATTTGGATAGTGTTTTTAAAATGACCCTGTAGTTATATAGATTTAATTTTAAACTGATAATAGAAAAATAGTTACTAGAAGAAGTCGACTCGGCTAATAAGTCATTCTAGGCGGGAATAACTTGTGAATCGAGTCGACTTTTTCTAATATTTTTTTAATAAAAAATTATGAAAATAAGATAGCTTTTGAAAATGCAAACTTAAAAAAATCATAAATTAAGTACAATCATTTCTATGTCACTACCTTCTAGACAAAAATTATAAAAAAACTGTATGCCTGAAACAAGTCCTGTCATAGGTAAACTAAAACAAAAGTGTTATTATGGCGGTAAGTAAAGCAACTTTCGTAATGGTCTGTCACGGGATGGTGACCAAAACTACATTATCTAGAGCTCCTCTTTACCTCAGAAGCCATGTTAAACCCGATCATTTCGGCTGTTTTTGCAGTAGTTAATAGAGGCCAAAATATTAAGGGTCCGCTTGGTGGGTCATGGCCCATTCTCCTTATTCTCCGATAAGGTAGTCCTGTGCGTGAGAGAATAATGGTTATGAAGAAGGTAATATCCTCATCAGCCATTTTTAATGTCTCCACTGCTGGGGCACTGGCCTTCCTTATGGATAGAAAAGGAGACTGGGCCACCCACCACACGGGCTCAATGCGGATTGGTGGGTTTAACGACTGCAAATGGAGCCGAGACCAACGGCTAAACGTGCCTGCCTCCGTGCTCCTCAGAGCTCGAGATAGTAAATGTTTGGTCACCCATCTCGTGATCGACAATTGCGAAAGTTGCTCAATAATCGCAGGCCAAGTATGCGAACCACTGCGCCACGGGCTTCTCAAAGAAGAAGATAATAATATATCAATACCTATTGAACTATTTTAAGATACTTAAATGAATAACCCCATAGTGTGCAATTAACAATGACTATAAGTTTATTATGACAATAATTAACCCGTGTTCAGGAAAGGTGCAGAAAACGTCGGGAAATCTAAAAAGGAAATTAAAATCAAAATGTTATTCTGTAATTTGTATAATTGTTTTATTTCATTAAAATTAAGTAGTCTGCGCAAAAAAAAATGTGCTTGTATATTTTATTCAGTGCAAAGATGCTATTGATGTTTTAGTTACCGAGGACCATGGCGCTGTAATTAATTTAATTGTAGGATATAGGGGCTATGCAGCTTCAGTTGGAACTGTAGTCACTGCGACCTATAAGATCTATCTCTAAGTAACTCGCCGCCTTGTTATAGTATCTCTTTTAGACTGGCGGCCTCCAGGAAATCTAAAATCTTCCTAGCTCTGAAAGATTTTAATTCCTCTAGCCGAATTATATGCCGGCCCAAGTGGATACTACGTTTGTGAATTAGGAGTCCACAGTCACATAGGAGGTGTTTGGGTGTTTCTCTCTCTAATCCGCAGTAACGGCAAACGTCTGCGTCATCTTCTTCTTCTTTCTTAATTAATGGCGTGCTCGCGTTAAATACGCGAATTTTGCCAATGTCAAGTAAATATATTTTGTAGTTTATAGAAATTGTACGGTAGATTGAGTTAAAAATGGAGCCTCACAGCACGAGTTATTATGAAAAGAACACGGGTGAAACTCCCTGCGTCATCAATTTCATGTGAGTGACACTGACGTTTGCCGTAACTGCGGATCGCGCTGAAAGTAACTAAGTAGTAATCACCACAAACCACCAGAAAGACAACCACAAGAATAAGCTTGCCGTTCCAAAATTTCGGCTTGAAAAATGTAGACGCTCGTTTTTGGGGAAAGGCATAGCCTTTTTTAATAAAGTTCCACAACAAGTTATTGAGCTGCCTTTGCATAAATTTAAAATATATGTTAAAAAAACGCTCTTAAGCAAAGGTTATTACAAGGTAGATGACTATTTAAAAGACCAAAATGCATGGATGTGATACCAACATTAAACATACTATTGTAAATAGTGTAAGAGGAAAATATTCTAATATGAGTATGAGAAAATTTTCTTCTTTTATTAAATATATTTCAAGATTGTAGATTTGTGTTTGGCAACAACATGTTCCATTGTAAATGTTGTTGTTTCTGCTTAGGCTGATAAGTTTCTTGCGGCCTTTCTTCTTATCAGTTAAAAGATGTCCTGAATGGCTGGTAGGGAAAAAAAATGTTGGACTATTCGAAAGTACTTATCTATAAGTCTATTTGAATAAAAATCTTTGACTTTGACTTTGAAAGAGCTTTTAGTAGTTTTAAACGCCTCTGTGGTTTAACGGTAACAACTACCGGAATGAGGCACAGGGGTCTCGGGTTCGATTGTCAGTGTACATATTGTAATCGGTTAGGTAGGTGGTAGGACTAGTTGTGAGTCCACCTGGCTAGCTACCACCATCTTATCTAAGTCTGCCGCTATATCAACAATATTTTCAGCATTGTTTTGTTCCGGCAGTTAGAGACAAGATAGCCAGTTCCTCAGTGGTTGGGGATTCCGGGAGGGGCTCGCTTCCATCTTCAGCCTTATCAATACTTAATATCAGGTATAATTAAAGCTAAGAGTCTCCTCGTGTTCCGCGCAGTGGCAAGAAAGTTCGGATTGAACCACATCATTTAAAAACAAATTGTATTTTTAACCGACTTCAAAAAAAGGAGGAGGTTCTCAAGTCGACGGGTTTTTTTTTGTGTATGTTTTACCGTAACTTCGCCAGTTGTTAACAGATTTTTATAATTCTTTTTTTGAATGGAAAAATGGTTTATGTGTGGTCCCATATAATTTTTACGAAGATCTGGCTAGTAGTTTTTTCATAATCCTGGGTCAGAGTGTCGTTTTTATTAATCACGTTTTGGCAAGTAGTCGTTTACCTAGATGACATTGTTGTGTATAGGCTGATTTTTTGTGTAAGTAACGGCACCTGATGTAACTAAAAAATCTGAAATAAAAACTTTATAAAATAAAAAAAATCAAACCGACTTCAAACGGTAAAAAATAAAACTTTTGGAGTCGGTGCTAGCTAGCTAAGGCCAAAAAATATATAGTTAATAGAAGTGCAATGTAGAATGCCTTGCCGACTCCAAAGTTTTATTTTTTACTTTTTGAAGTCGGTTTGAATTTTTTTTATAAAATGTTTGTATTAACTTGTTCAGAAGCTTTGGTTGTGAATATATGTAGAGCAAGTTAAGTTGTTGAACTGAAAGGTTTTCAGATTTTAGGTAGTAATAGGGTCGACGACCCGGTTGTTGCCACCCTTGGCCCTTGTTGTGGCCACTTTGTATATACTTTATTTAGGTTAATACTTTTTTAATTATAGCTCCCTAAAAAGACTCTACTGGTCAACCGGGAAGTTCCCCGATTGTACTTATTAGTGTTAAGTTTCAAAGTGGCTACAACCTTTTCAATGGAGTCAACCGGGGCTTCCACCTTTTATTTTTTTTTATGAACGACGGTGAGACTTCAACCTTCATCATACTTGATGTTAAGTATTGATAAGGCTGAAGGTGGAAGCGAGCCTCTCCCGGAATCCTCGGCCACTGAGGAACTGGCTATCTTATCTCAAACTGAACACAACAATGCTGAAAACATTGTTGTTATGGCGTCAGACTTAGATAAGATGGTGGTAGCTAGCCACCAACCAAAACGAATACAATATGTACCCCCGCTGGGAATCGAACAGGGGACCCCTGGATCTGATACCGGTGGTTGTACCACTAGACCATAGAAGCGGTTTGTGCGGGATTTCAAGGTTTTCAAGCTTTTCCTAAAATCTACACATCTAGTTTAAAAACCCTCCAAAATAATACGAAATAATACTGGCTATATTCGTCACCAGACATTATTATTATGTCAAGTACGTCTCATTTGTTTTTATGTTTATTCCAAGAAATAAAAATTAACAATTCAAATCTGTACGAATTGTGAAACTAACGGTTTCAAAAAAAAACATGACATGTAGAAAATGTACTGCGATTGTCTAACTAGAGCTGAGTAACTACGCCCACGCCTAACAAACGAATACAGAAAAAAATAATTAAATAGAATTGTAATTGTATAATATGCGTTTGCGCCGCCATCTTTCAAACATCTGTTATTGTCAACACACCTGAGAACGAAGGCGGTGTTGCTGTCTTTGTCACACGTGGGCTGAGCGGGAACGAGGAAAAGAGATGGGGGCACATAATCGGCTTCGGCGAGACGTGGAAGTGACAAAAAACTCATGCTTCCTGTGTCTTTGGTATCATTTGAAAAAGGAATAATGCTAGCGTAGTATATGCAGATTTTTAAGATATCTTGTTCCTATATGAAACGTAGGTAGTCGTTTTGAGTTTGAGCACTACTTTAATTACACTAGGATTTTTAATAATGACGACCTCCATGGTAGTACACCCAATTTCAAGGTGACGCCTATTCTGAGGTCCTAGGTTCGAATTCCGGTAAAAATATATACCAAAAATATACTTGTTCAAGTAATCTAAATGGGATTTATTAGGGGGAGCATAAATAATATTAGGAAAACAATGTTATTAAGGGATATAGGAAATAATAAATTTGTAACACTAATAATTCAATGTGTAATATAAGTCAAGAGGTTCTATAGATTTTTTCGTGATCGAAGTCACGGGCAAAAGCTAATACTGTATCTATTTATTTCGTTGTATCTATCTAAAAAGCAATTTTCATTAATATTCTTATTTTTACCCGCGACGGTACGGAGACGGTTTATGCGTTCGGGGTGAGAGGATGTTTGTTTGTTTGTGCAAACCAATTTTGCCATTTATCTCCAAAACTACTAGTCAGATTATGATGCGGTTTTCAGTGATGGGTTTGGGTTTGATTGGTACATATTCTTAGATAGATGTTACGGTGACAACTTACCAGGAGGCGCTGCAGTAAACGTTTGTTTATGCAAAACCAAATCTACCATTCCGGCGATTTTCAGTAATGGGTTTTATGTAGAACAATGAACATAATACCTATTGCATTCTAAAAAGTTTGAAATAAAAAGCAAAATTAAAATTTTTGAAAAAACTATTGAAAAAGGATAAAATAATTTAAACTCTTCTAATTTCAGAAAAATTGCCTTTAACTATAGTCGATGGAACAGGGTAAATAGTTCGTCTATGGCTTACCCAGAAAATTGGTTCATCTCACAACTTTACGTATACTATGTTCACTATGAAGTTTTGACGTATTCCATACAATGTGGACTTTTTAACAATTCGAAAATAGAATGTTTTTAACTTAACCCTTCCTTATTTGACAAAAAAGAGATTTTATATTTAGAACGCGCCGCGTTCTGAATGTGAATATAGTTCTTTTGAGTTTAAAAACAGTTGGAAATATTAAACCAACGTTACTTTTTTTAAATTTTGCTTCCATTTTAGGATTTGGTTCGAGATTTTTTGGCTATGAATAAAAGAAATGTATAGGTTTGTGAAGCGACTTAGCGGTTTTGGTATGTGTTCTTTTGTTCGTCATTTCGCTTTTTGTTTTGAATAACAATAATGAGTTTTCTGTCTTTTGAGGTAAGATCTCAGATAAGAATAACTGACAGTGTTAGTTAAACTAAATTCCTACAGGCTTGAGTTCCGCCAAGGATATTTATATGTAACTTAAACGTTTTATAAAAAGAATAAAAAGCGACTTCAAAAAGTAAAAATAAACCTTTTTGAGTCGGTGCCAGCCAAGGCAAGAAAACTAAACGTATAAAAGTGCAATGTAGAATGCCTTGGCTGGCACCGACTCAATTTCACAAAAAGTTATTTATAAAAAATAAAAAAAAATAGAATGAGTTCCGCGCTCACCTACACAAAAAAGTCGGAACTATGAACTTGTCATCTAAATAGTAGGTAAATAGTGACGAAAACAGCACTGTTTTCAAGATTTCCGGAACTTAACCCATTTAAAAATTAAAAAAAAAATCGGTCTAACTTAAGGACAAACCTGATGTAATAGCGTTTGAATCATTCCAGTCGATCCAGCCGTATTCGAATAATCGGTAAACATACATAAAAAATATACCTATAGATAACCTCCTTCTTATTTTGAAGTCGGTTAAAAAACGAATGTGACGTGGGAGTAAATAGCAGCAATAGGTTTTTTTTTTTGCATCGGATGTTTTGCGACTTGTCATTACCGTTATCTCGATCGAAAAAAAATAACGGATATCGAAACGCAACCCCTTCGTCTAAGGCCGAATGGGTTGAGGGTAAAAAAACTGCAACAGTAAAATATTTTGACAAAACTGCAGAGTCACGTTACGCGCCGGCTGCGTAGGTAAAAATCTCAGCGAATTTCTAAATTTTTTTAGTAAAGTAACTTTTGTTGGATTATGTTTTTTGGGTAGCCTTTGGAAATCTGATGAGTCAACGACATTCGGTCTTTGAACTTTTGAGATAATTCCGTAGGTCTGTGACAGGAACACTTTATAAAAAATACCCGACCCTTATAAAAATTGCAATTACAGGATTTTCTAAATTCCGAATAACCAGAACCATCTATCCATCTTACTTGACGAACAGTTTGGCGCATGGGTACTAACTACCATTGCGCCAGAGATCCCAGGAACTATCCCCCGGACAAGATAAATATTTGTGTGCATGATATATATTTGTCTATTTGTCTTGGTCTGGGGTATTTAATTATGTAGTTATATTATGTACCTATCTATTTAAAAAAAAGGATATAAGGATGTTTATCCGTTAACTAGTATCCATATCACAAAGTTCTTTAAGAAACCTAACTTAAAAGAGCGAATTGTATGGACTCCGTCTATGTTTTCCCAAAAGGGTCACTACACGTGACTGACAACATACTTTTACCACAGTCTTCTGTGCTATTACTTACCTCTATTGTTTTTTTTTAATAGTTATAAAACTTTATTAAACCTTAGTATAAAATTGACGTTTAGCAAAGTTCCCAAAGAAGCCAACGCACACTGTGTAATTTCACGAATCTAGCGGAGCAAAAATCAGTTTCTTTATAGTTGGAGTAATATTACTGAAATAATAATTTTAATATATATTTAATGTTTTTAGATGCTGTATAAAAGTGATACTAATAATTAATATTTATACTAGCTTCCGCCTGGGGTTTCACCCGCGTCGTTCCCGTTCCCGTGGGAATATCGGGATAAAATGTATCCTATTTTACTTTCCTACCTTTCAACTAACGCTATGCTAAAAATCAAATCCATTGGTTGTTTACTTATCATAACTTAAAAACCAAAAGTAAAAAAATCCTCGTTTCTTCACAATAAAAAAAAATGTATGAGTGGCGCAAATAGGCGCAACCAAATCGGAATAATTCTTATAGAAGGATGTATAAGGAAAAATATAAAAATCATTTCAAGTTATATACATGGGGATACATTTTTAAAACTCAATATGAACATTTTGAACAACAAGACCATTGAATAAGCTATACATGAACTGTCCATAAAAACTACTACTTTTACCTATAATATGTAAAACGAGTAAGTACTTAGCTTTGAGGCTTCTACAGAGACAAAACAATAGAACAAAACAAAAATCTATCACTCCTTAAACTCACGACCATTGAATAAACCGCAACAACTAAAATGCATATTGATTTTCGACAATATTTTTTCTTAATTAAGTTCCGCTAAATTCGTGAATATACACAGTGTGCAGTGCAACGTTCTTTGCAGTTTGCCTAGCTATTCTCAGTTATAATATTTATACCTTCTGGTACCAAAACACAAAATATTTCTAATTTAACTTGAACAGCGAACGTCAACAAAAAGCGGAATGCGAACCTCGTTAATTTTCAAATATTTAAACAAATCTGACATTTTTTACGTGAAAAGTATTTTGATTATACGCGAGCTACGAATTTTTGTATTTCGCTTTTTATCAGTTTACGTAAAGCTTTATTCGAACGCAATTAATTTTATAATATAAATATTTTCCTTGGAGATGTACTTAGTAGTAATAAATAATAATAAAACACTTTCTACAAGACACATTAGACAGAAAACTAAATATAAAGAGAAAAGCCAATGCATTAAAATTGCGCATTTATTGTTAAATAGCAATCTCTTACAAATGAGCTTGTATAGAAAAATAATTCTACAAGGAAAGTTACATTACCTAGTGTAGGAAATTAATCTTATCTTTCAGTGTAAAATTGCAACAAATTAAGACGCTATACGGAAAAAGTACAGTCGGGGACTTCCTGGTTGACCAGTAAAGTTTTTTTAGGCAGCTTTATTTAAAAATGTAGAAGATATATAGAAAATGTTTATATCACAAATAAAAAAAAATATCAGGTATTTCATTTGAATAATAAATATTTTTTTTTACCTTAGTACTTTCCGAGAAAACGTTTCCCAAAAAAATCTACTGGTCAATCGGGAAGTTCCCCGATTGTACGTACTTTTTGTTATAAAACTATAGGACGGTTAAAGACGTTATAAATGTGATAATAAGATATATATTTCTTCATACTATTATCTAGATTTTAATGTTTCAGAAACTCGACTTTATGATTTTGCCTCGATACTTTAACTTTTCGAAAATACCACTAAAAATACGAAAACTCAAGATTATTCTTAAATGGGGTTGCATATACTATTGGAAATTAGTTTAATTAGTGGACACTAATAATATTTAGCATCGTGTAGTTATTTTTTTTAAACGCTAATAGTTATTTACTACGAAGTGATTTCATTGTTTTGTCGAGTAATCTGCAAAATCGGTCCCAACGCGCGATATTTAAGTAATCTGACGTTTTCCGTCACATTACTTAAGTTACATAATAATTTGTTGTAGTTATGTCTTCTTAGCGTTACGTTAATCTACCATGGCCGATCAGGAAGTCTTTAAATAGGCTTCGGACTCGGACCGGCCGGAATAAAGAAAACATGGTCAGGTGGGGATTTTCGACTAGTTCAGCAGAATGCCTTTGCGGTGCAGTCCAAACGATGCATGGCCCACCTATTGGTATTGGTATTGGTGATGGGCTCTTTTCTCCGCATTTAGACTCCCATTTGGTCCTTTATGCGTGAACATAGCATCGGTATGGCTAGTCAAGCCATCCCAGCTCCTTCCAGAAGCGCAGAAGCCTCCTGGGGCGTTCACAGGCTTCTAGGAGCGACCTCACGTCTTTGAGGATTTCTGCCCGTTGTGCGGCCAAACCCACGCACTCCAGGATCACGTGGGCGGCTGTTTCCTCTGCGTGGCCCACCTAACATCGTGCCCTGCGTGTCCTGGCACCTGCACGCAGGAGGATCTCATGACAACATCCGACAAGGCTGTCAAAGTGGCTGAATTCTGGGCCTCAATACTTTAGTGTGCCATCGACACGATAATTATTAGAAGCGTTACGTTTAGCGTAAATGTCTGTAAATTTGTTGAGTTCACTTCTAAACAGTAACTACTCATAAAAAAACATCTGATCCTCATAAGTCCAGCTATTCAAAATATGTCCACTTCGTGGTTTTACATTGAGAATTACATTTATTACATTTTGAGAGATTCCTCTTGTCACTTCATTCGTTATACTATTTTCAAATCTCTTTTTGACGACCTGTTTGGCGCAGGGGTACTAAACCTGCTTTCTGCGCCAGAGGTCCCGCGTTCGATCCCCGGGCAAGCGAATATTTGTGTGCATAAACATGTTTATTTGTCTTAGTATGGGTGTTTAATATGTATATTATGTATGTATCTACAAAAAAAATATATAAGTATGTTTATTCGTTATTTAGTAGTAACCCCAACACAAGTTCTTCATGAAATTTAACGTGGGCTAGATAATTGGTGTGTGCATGCAATCATTTATGTATTTATTTATTTCCATCACTGCCGCAAGACGAAAGTTAGATAGGGTGAATTTCTCATACACAATCTCATTGCAATACATACTGAGAAATAAATTAAATTGATTTAACTTGAAAGTATATAATGGCCCTACTCCGAACGGTCATTCGTCGTCGTACATATTTCCGAAAACGCGTTCGTTTTTGTCCGATGTAATTTTAGGAAAATTCGAATGAGATCGCCTCCGCTTACCACGATAATTGCACCTATTTCGATCACCAGACTTTTTACGAACGATGACAACGTAATTGCGATTCGTTTGATGGAGATTAAGGTCTTAGGTTGAGGTGATAAGGGACATAATACTGTGTCAAGTTATTAACTTAGATATGTTTTGTAGAGGTGAGAAGAGTTTTTCTTAATTCGCTCGTTTTCGAATTTGAGTTTTGAGGAATACTTGTTAATAACGATTCCAGTGAAGCTGGTTGGTTTTTTTGGCAGTCATTTGGTATTGGTAATCGTTTCATTAACGTCTTTTAAAGGTTTCGATGCAAGCTGTGAAATTTTGAGTGACCAAAAGGTTTTATCGTTACTTAATACAAAACGGATACAAAGCGGTTAGAGCATTGGACCGGATTTCCAAAGGTCGCGGGTTCGATTCCCGTCTGAGAATTCACTTGTGGCCGAGTTAATTTTTTCCAATATTTTTCTATTTAAAATTTACCATAAGTACAAAACGGATGTTAAGTATATCATAAAGAATATTGCTATTATTGATAATAGGTGCAATTTTTACGTGGTTTATTTGTGTAACATTAGTGTTACGATGTTGTAAGTTTGGTGGTTATGAAGCAAGACTATTACAATACAATTCAAAAATATAGTAAACCTGGTTTTGATATTTCTTTGTCTTACTAACTGGGCTCTGAACGGACAATATATAGAAAATATTATTTTAGATAAAATTAAAAAAATGTGTATTTGTAAGTTACAATACAAATCAGTTGTTTATATCTCACAAGAAAAAAAATGCAAGAAAAGCATATCAAAGTAGTAAAAAATAACCAATTCAAAATTTTATCGCTATCACAGATAGCGACGATTTACGTCGCTATCTGTGATAGCGATAAAATTAATTTAACAATCTTAACCCAAAAATACCGTAGGGGTTCATCTGACCCACCTGCTTAATCTTAACACGGGCATAATAGCTCAGGGCAATCACAATAGAGAGCCCCATACTCGCTCGACGGCTGTTCAGAAATAAAAAACACACAACGCGCGCAAAAAACGCAAAAGATGGCAAAGGTGTCTCATTTTTTGACAAAAAAGTTCGCCAAGGTTAAGACCCATGGGAAAGAGTTAGATACGGTTTGAAACACTCCCTTTTCCCTGTCTTCCGCGTTTTTTAACTGAGGGTACCGTTTAGTATTATGTTCGGTTCAAAAATTGCCGAATTCACCCCTTTTAGGAAGCAACAGATGATGCGAGACTCGTGAGATAGTTTTTTTTTGTAAATTTTTCGCGACTTGATTTATAACTGTTTGCTGTAATTTGAGAATTTTATAAGAATTCTTCCCGTTGTAGGAGATTTTGGGACGGATTTAATAACGGTTTTTGATAAAGGAATTGTTACTTTTTTATTGATATGGGAAATGGTTTATGATATTTGATAGTGCCGTTACTTTTGTTAATGTGATAATATTTATTTGAAATAACGACTGATATACGTTAACTGTAAATTACCAGTAAACTTCTTTTAAGTACTTCTGAAATTTTCAGTAAGTATAAATAGTATGTTAGAAAATTTGCTTAATATGTATATAATATTTTTACAAAGAAAGAAGTATTTGTTCATACGAACAATATCTATACCAACCCAATAACCAAATTACCTATTGAGTTTTAAAACAAACATTCAAGTGTACACAAATCATATTATTACAGCTCCTCAATCACTGCAAAGCTGCCTTTGGCCATAATAAAAAAGTATCAATTTTCAGTTTTTGACAACAAAACTATCACATAATATTTGATCTTATTTTCTTCTTACATATATTTCTTTGTATTTTTTTATTGCGTCGCACGCAATCAGAAGCCATTGTCCACAAATTGTGGGCAAGATGCCCTTCTTTGACCAATAAAAAAGAAAAAGGTCGCCAGGGTCATAAGTTAACCTATACAGCGCGAGTCAAACATGGGGTCACTTCTTTGGTCTATTTCGACAATGAGGTCACGGAATTCATTGTGCTGTTGCGAATGTTGAATTCCAGAAATGTGTGTTTCTTGGTAACACGATATTTGTGTAACCCGGGGTCAATTCGGCCGGTGGCGGTTATAGAAAGGGTTAAGTTATTGTAGATCGATTGGGAATGTTTTATTGCTCGGACATTCGATGAAAAGATTGTAATTTTTAGCTTTGAATGGATTTATGAAAGGAATTGAATATTAAAAAAAATATATATCTAACCCTTTACAGTTAGCTTACCCATAAAGCGTATTTCTTTACTTTTTTAAATATTAATCAATTAATAGTTTACTTAGATACTGATTTACTTAGCATATAATATACCTAGATGTACGGAAACAATTTTAAAGTACTTTTAAAATAATCTGAAAAAGTAAAAGTATAAATTTATTTCGTATTCAGTTACAATTACATGTTTATTCATTAAGTAGTTACATTTCATAAAACTCCAAATTAATTTACATGCCATAAATCTCAGTGACAAAAGTAAAAAAAAGTACCAGGTCAGATTAACCTTGGTTAAGATTATTTATGAAATGTGCGCGTCTTAACCCTGAGGAATTAAGAATGTATGAACCAATGCTATTCCCACGATTCACCCCAATTTTGTCAATTTCGGGGTTATCTCTTTTAAAATAGTGGATCATTTAAAAGTGGTTCCTTTATCTTTTTGTGTATTTTTTTGCAAAAAAAAGTAAAAAATTGACCCTATTTCGTGATGAGGTCTCGAACCTGTGAACCGAGCTTTAACCCTGTAGGTTTTAGAAATTTGATACGGTTTTTTTTTGGTATTGATTTTTTGTGTTTATTATTGTAGTTGTCGACAGGACTTTTTCTGCTGGCATTTCTTAAGAGACGTTGAAACTTCTTGGGAAAGTAAATATTAGAACGCGTTTTATAATGAACACATGCATTTATCTTTCCTATAAAAAGAAAATAAGACTAACAGCTGCCTAAACTAAAACATAGTGTGATAAAAAAAATAAACTACGTATAAGTATTTTTTTATCACAAGCCGAAACAAACTCTTCAGCTTAATTACACAAGAAAGAAGATATGAGTAATTTTTATCCTAACATTGGATTAAACGACGCATAATTTTACGATACTTTTATAAAAAACTAAATAAACCAGCCACAACTTCAGAGGAAATTCCTAAAACAACAGAAAAAAAACAGAACAGGCAACATTGAAGCATTCTTTATTCCGTGCATCAAGAAAACTTATTGTACATTTAATATCACATATCGAAGAGTCGATACAAGCCGTTTCTCGGTAAAAAACATACGAATGCATATGCGCGCAGCTAAAAATAATTTCCAACGTTTAATACAAAAATCGCAATAATTAACTTCGTTACAGTCCAATAAATTACAATACGAGAAAGAAATGCATTCGCACGAGTGTGTGTATCGTCTGTATAAGGGCACACGATTGTCCATAGGGATAGGAAAAGAGGCGAGAGATCGACAACGTATCGATATAATTATGACTGCTACCAGTCTGCTGCTTTACCTCTATCTGCAGAATTTAAAATTATTAGATTAGATTAGATAACACTTTATTTGTACACACAGAACAGAAACATACATGGAAACAATCATACGATAAGTTGTACAAAGGGGCGGCCTTATCGCTTAGCAGAGATCTCTTCCAGACATCCTTTTTTGTTGACACTGGTCAATGAGTTAAATAGGGCAGTTTGTACTAAAAAAAAAGAAAAATTATGTTACTATTCGGGTTATGGATGTACATGTTGTTCTTATATAAGAGTGATCCTCGGATTTAGTTATACTGCTAGCTATGTGTGGTTGAATAGTAGAGTAAATAAGTGCAGTGAATAGTCAGGTATGTATCATTGATTTAATTATTACCTATATGCCTATTGATCGTAAAGTATCTGAAAGTATGTAGAATCATAAATAAAACTGTTCCCAGAAAGAAAAGCATAAAACCACAGAGAAATACTAGTTGCATTTTTAACAGAATATACCTACAACAACATCGTAGTTTTTTAAAAGTCTTGGAACGAAATCTCTGACCGCTTTAGAAAATAAGCTTCAGCAAAGTTTTGTTAACAAAGTTCTTTTAAATTGTATAACTTTCAGAAAAGGATGTATTAAAATGTTAGGTACAGATTAAGAAACTGGAGCATCTCATATTTTATCGATACTAATAATAAATCGTCTCAATCGATATCTTGCCCTCTCCCTACATAGCCCGATCACAAATACATTGGTATGATTTATTCCCAACACTGGCAACAAGTCATGTGTGGATAGTATCATACAATCACACACACGCACACTTACTCGTACACATACAAACGCGCTGTTATTATGCAGACAGTTGTATTCGTGATATTGGTGCACTACGTCGGCACACGGTTTTGTTCGTTATTGAAACTAGGATAGTATTAATAGAAAAACGCAGACACCAAGATTTTTTACCTGGGGATCTAAAGTTTTTGAAAAACTAGCTTTTAACGTTGTATTTGATATAAAAAAGATGAAGTACAAAAAAGAGGAAGCTTAGTAAATGGATCGATCGGAAAGTGCTTATGGAGATTTTTAGGCGAAAATTGAGCTTTAGCTTACATTAACCTAAAAACCATAATAAATTATATCGTAAATATTGAAAAGCTAAAGTCAAAGTCAATGATTTTTATTCAAATAGACTTTGCTTTCGAATAGTCACATTTTTTCCCCAACCAGCTATTCAGGACATCTTTAAGCTGATAAGAAGAACGGCCGCAAAAAACTTATCAGCTTTAACAGAAACAACAACATTTACAATGGAACTTGTTGTTGCCGTACACAAATCTACAATCTGCCTAACTAAGCTATCTGTTCTGATACAGCAATTTTTTTCATGATTTCAGGGTAGTTTTTATACAAAAAGATGTTCGTCATTACTGTTAGTAATCATAAAATAACGTTGTATAGTCCAGTTTAAAAACAAAATTTTCTTAAATAAGAATTGATAGTTTTAAAAACTTTTGTACATTAATTATTATTCGTTTATGTTTAATTGTTTTTAAAACGCACTAAAAGTTCAACAAATTCATGAGTGCAATTCGAACTTCCTGGCTCCATTGTATTGTCAACGTTGTATGTGTGGGGTTGCGTTAACTACTTGTAGTTAAGTTTATGTAGTTACATTTAACTTCATCAGCATCAATCGTGTCTGAACTCTTATCTATAGATAGAAACACCAGAAGAAGAACAGATAACATACTGCCTCCCGCGACTTTCTTCGCACGGAAATTCGGAAAACTTAATAGGGAATTTTAACCGCCTCTGTGGTCTAGTGGTAACAGCCACCACAAATAGTCCCGGGTTTGATTAGCAGTGGAGGGTACATATTGTATTCGGTTTGGTTGGTGGTGGGACTTGTTATGAGTCCGCCTGGCTAGCTACCACCATCTTTTATCTAAGTCTGACGGAATAACAACAATATTTTCAGCATTGTTGTGTTCCGGCAATTAGAGATAAGATAGCCAGTTACTCAGTGGTTGAGGATTCTGGGAGAGGCTCGCTTCCATCTTCAGCCTTATCAATATTTAACATCAGGTATGATGAAGGCTAAGAGTCTCCCCGTCGTCCATAAAAAATATACCCTCACGCTTTTTAAACCCCTTGCAGGGTTGTCAGGGCAAATACTAAAAGCTTTTAAAACAAGACATAATTTTAAAAATATGAATGAATGAATGAAATGAAATGAATGAATGAATGAATGAATGAATGAAATATTCTTTATTGTACACCCAAAAATACATTAAACATAGGTACATTAATTAAAATCAACAACACAATAACAAATGGCGGCCTTATCGCTAAAGAGCAATTTCTTCCAGGCAAAAATAATGTTTTTTAAATCCGGAAAACTTTTATCAGTTAAGAGTATGCGTTACTTAAAAAGGGTGATAGATAGAACTTTAATATGTATTTCATTTTAATAATACATTATTTCTTGAACCTTTTTAGTTTCTGCAAAAACGTTTCCCAAGAAAAATACTGGTCGGCCGGGAATTTCTCCGACTGAATATCATATTAGCAGAGGTATGAGAAAACTTGTAATATTCAATAGTAAAAGAGTTAAATACAATCCAAAAACGTATTTATCAATAAATTAGTAAGTATTAGCTTCCAGGCAGTGGTTTAATCCAATCTCGGAAGGACAGTCAGGCACAGTATTAATTATGCAAACTGCAGTGTGCAAGTGCTAATGTCGTCACGTCTGTCTGTCTGTCTGACAGCAGACAGTTTCTAGGATCCTATGCTTATACTCGTCTAGGTATTACTAGGTTGTGTACAGTTTGCATATTAATAAAGCTGCTGTTTAGTAAATTTTTATGTACTGGCAGCACATCAGACGGCACCAAACTACACTCCAATTAGTTTTGATCCCAAAGTGTAACATATTAAAGTATAATATTGACTGTATTAGGGCACTATGGTTATCTATCATTGAGTTACTAAGAATTATAATCGAATGATTCTGATTCCATAAGAATGAAAAAGTATTCAAATTATCATTTCTTTGATCATGTATGTCAAAAAATTATAAATTAATAAATAGTTAGTAGCTAAAGTTAATAATAGTACTTAAAATTTTTTTTGGAAACGGTAAAATATTGACGTTCTACAATTATTAACTTAATCAAAGATACAGCTACTTACGAGTACATGCTTTATTTTTTAATTCAGAATAAGAAAACTCTTTGAATCAAACAGTAGGTTAAAATCAGCGTTGGCCAGATTTTCATACTTATTATGAGGAAGTCAAAAATATAGAAAATAAGTACGAAAATATTATACTTATACATAAGCTCTTTCGACAAACTGAGAAGAAAACAATCAACTGATAGTAATAACTTCAAAAGCGCGAAACATACATCAAATTGTGAAGTAAGTGGCATTACGTCTATTTTCATTCGCCGCTAAAATGAAAAGTGTAGGCCCCGCCCACCAGCATTGGCCAACCGTGACAAACATCGGCTGGCCTCCGCCAACGCTATTATTCTACAATTTCGCTTAGAAGTAGTATTCTTCATTTCGTTTTTTCAGGGGAACATTTTTGCCATGTTTTAAAAGCCGTAGAATATATTTCGAGCGAGTATTTCTCCAAAATAGCGCCTTTATCAATTATAACTAGCAAATTTTCTTGAATTTTTAGATTTCGTCCGGTTTTTTTACTAGTAGTTTTAAAAACACACCTGTCATTAACCTTATCAAAAATTCAGTAATTCATTGCTAATGATTTATTGGAAAAATTAATAAATAAAATTAGGGGTTCGAGTGGAGGAACGAATAAAACAACTGGCTAAATTGCAATAGACGCTATCCTTTACCAATAATAAGTCAAATATCTGAAATAGATTAAATTTGAATTAAAAATGGCCGCCGAACAAAACAAAATAGCGGCGAAAACTCCCGCGCAAACGTTGACGCGAGACAAATGCACAAACAAATGAAGCACGGCTCTACAAAAATAAACGGTGACATTTCGCGCGCCGGGAATCGAACGGAGGACCGTCGGCACTAGCTTTGGGGAAATGAAATCGGATTTATAGCTGTCGGCATAGTTTGGCAGCAGACATTGTGGTTTGTGGACGCTGGAGTCGGGCGAACTTTGTTACTATTCGAATAGATAATTGTAGTTTGTTAAAAGCAGTATTTAAAAGATAGTAAATTAATAAGTTGTGAATAGAAAGGGGGCATTGTGAGATCAAAAGGATCGAAAGGAAATCGTGGTGTCAAATGAAGGAGGCATACAGAATAAAAATAAATAAAAGGTTTATTTGTAAAATGATTACATGCAAAACTGACGATAACGTAAAAACTCTTTGCTTCCCCTCAGAGCAATAAACACCTTCAATTTGTTTTTTTTTTCCTACACGACAGACACCTTTAATTTGTTTTTATACACGACGGGGAAACTGTTTACCAATTTAGGATTTTTGATGTTTTTTTTCATTTTTCAATGCTATTTTTATAGTTGTGGCCGAGTTGATTTATTCCAATATTTTTCAATTTTAAAATTTACCATAAATAGTTTACCAAACTCGTACATAAGGAGCCCACGACGCAGTGGTTCGCGCACTCGGCATGTGAGTGTTTAGGTGAAACAATTTTTGGAGTGGTAGTGCATGGGATGGGTGAGCAAAAATTTACTATGCTTCGGGAGGCACGTTAAGCGTTTGGTCTCGGCTGCATTTGCAGTCGTTAAAATCCACCAATCTGCATTGGGCCAGCGTACTGCATTGGGTCATGGCTCATTCTCCTTATCCATCCATAAGGAAGGCCAGTGCCCCAGCAGTGGGGACATTAAAAATGGCTGATGACGATGGCGACAGTAATGTCTCGTCTTGCGAAAGCCACGAACCGGTGCTCTTAAGAGTATGAAATACTTATTCCTAACGACGAGTTGAGGCTCAGACCATCGCAAAGACCTTCATCCTGCTAAGTTCTAGAAATTCAGCAGTCCGTTTTTGCGCATAGTCTTCTATAACAAACAAATATAAGCCTGCTATTGTGCGAAACTTAGGCTAGAGACTAAAACTCGACTAGTTTTTTTCACGTACCTACTCACAATTTATGACCATTAATGATGTTATAGGCACATGTGTGACATTCTTGATTCCTCGCAGTCGCAGGTGATATTAAAGGTGTCAAACAGTGAAGAATTATGAACGTAATGATCATTTATAGTTTAATTATGTTCAATAGTTGACACTTAGAGTAACTAAATATGCTACAATAAGAGCTTAATTAGAGGTGAACTTGTTTATAAGCTTTTTCTGCCAAATTATTAATGTATTAAGTTCTTAAATCGCATCCCATGAAAGGTAGTTTAACCGCCTCTGTGGTCTAGTAGTAACAAATACCGGTATCAGACACAGGGGTCCCGGGTTCGATAACCAGCGGGGGTAATATTGTATTCGGTTTGGTTGGTGGTAGGAGTTGTTGTAAGTCCGCCTGGCTAGCTACCACCATTTTATCTGTCTGACGCCATAATTATAATGTTTACAGCATCGTTGTGTTCCGGCAGTGAGAGATAAATAGCCAGTTTCTCAGTGGTGAGGATTTGAGGAGAGGCTCGCTTCCATCTTCAGCCTTATCAATACTTAACGTCAGGTATGATGAAGGCTAAGAACCTCCCCTAATATAAAAACTAGTATAGAAGAAGCCCCGGTCGTGGCTACCTTGAATTTAAACACTCTGTTAATAAGGATTAAACAAAAGTGTCCCTATATTTAAAAAAAAAACAAATAAAGTATCGTTTACAAAAAAATAAGACTTTTATTTAACAACCGCCGAGTGTTGTTACAGTCAAATTGCTACAATTATCTAATTACTTACTTTTGTGCTTAAAATATAAGTTACATTACATCTTATAATCAATAACGATTTATAATTATATAATATAAAAAATACTTAAAGATAAAGTATCAACTTAAAGACTAAAATTAGAGGAGAAAGAAAAAGAAAGTTCTCACTGTGACTAGAAAATACCCAAAATTTTTATGAGGCAATAACTAAGTAATGACATTACATAATATTCAAATTAAATGCATTTTTTCAGTTAATAATTATAAGGCATATTCCTGCTAAATTAGGTGATAGTTACATAGGTAAGCTTAGGGTTAGTCCGAATAAATCTATTTTGTATAACTTGCCTACGCATGACATAAGAGCTTTTCTAAAAAGCTTTTTACGTTTAGTTTACGAGACTGTAAAGCAACATAGAAGAACAAACAAGAACATCACAGATAAAAAAAGATATTCAAAAGAAGATATTGAATAAATCTCTATTACTTAAAAAGATTTGAAACAACGATCGAGCACAAACAGCTGACTTTATAACCGAAACTTGCAGCGTTCAAAGCCAAAGGTGAAGGTAAAATATGAATTCAATGCATTCAAAACGCTCTAAATAAAATAACTATACATCTCACTTTAAAGTTTAACCCCAAAAGACCCTTTCTTAAGTTTTTTGGCGGAAAAAAAGCGAGCGTCGATCTGTCGAGCGATCCTCTGTATTCGTGGCCGAGTGGCTGCGGCGAGCGGTCGCCCCACGGACAAACGTACGTTCCACGTTCGAACCACAGGCACAGGAGCGCGGGAAAACTCGATCCCCCAAACCCGAAATACGACCGGTTAAATTAAAAAAATAATAATAATTAAATCACTAACTTAATCGCCAATATCGTACGCGCCGATTTTCTTTTTATTTTCGATAACAACTGCAACCAGCCCGTGTTTATTATTATGATTCGTACAAATTAAACCGTGTATTGTTTTAAATATTTCGACATTGTCGGAATTCTATTGTGTGACTCTTTAATTGTTTAATGTTTTGCTTTATCTAGGGCTTTGTCGAGAAGACGCGTTTGGGTTTACATTTTTGTCGTGATATAAACAATTTAGAATTTCGCGGTGGAGTCGCACCGTTTTTATGAATGTTTTTGCGTATCGGCGCTTGGGTGGGGGTTGGGTGGGGCCTTGCTTGACTCGTCCCTCTCCTAGCCAGTATTTTGATTTAGTTTCCGAGTCTTACGCAGATGTAGCAATTTTTTTCAGTCGCGTGTGGATTGCGCGCGCGACTACCGCGTTTTCGTAAATCGGGCGCTTTTTTAGAAAAACTTTTCGAATTTTCCCGCGCGCTTTGACAATTGAGAACTTTTTTCTTTCAGGCTGTAAATAGGAGTTTAGTACAAAGAACATTTTTTGTTTTGAACTGTGTGATAGAACCTGAAGTGTTTAATGTTTGTGTGTGTGACATTTGGTGATAAACGCTGTGTGTGAGCTGCGTGATTAGTTTTCTGTCATATTTCTTTAGAATTTGGATGTTCTAGACTAAGGTAAGTGCTTGTATTTTGTTTTAATTCATAAAAAAAATTAAGCCGAGATGTTAGTTTATTCAATGTATCTATAATTATATGTTAATATTAATATTAATTTAATTATGAGACTTATTCGATTTAGTAGTCTACATAAATCTTTAGTACTTACATATAAATTTGAGTTTTCATAAAAAAATACATAAATTTTAATTAACATAAGTAGGTACACGAAGTTTTAACTATGTTAAGTATTTATTACTGTCCTGTTTTAAATAATTTTAATTGGGACAAATATGCAATCAATAAATTAAAAGAAACAAATATCATAACAATCAAGTAGACTAATAATCACATCTCATTATTTAAATTATTATCCATTCATAACTATAACAATTTCCAGAAATATTATTACTTACTTCTTACACAGCTTATAGAAATCACAATATTAGTGTTTATTTATTACTAATAACTAAGAATTAACTTTTTTAATACTGGCACTTAACCTTAGATATTTAAAACTGACTAAAACAATTTGTCCATCTGTTTGGCGCAGGGGTACTAAACCCGCCTTCTGCGCCAGAGGTCCCGGCTTCGATCCCCGCACAAGACAAATATTTGTGTGCATGAACATGTCTATTTGTCTTGGTCTGGGTGTTTAATATGTGTCTTATATATGTAATTACAAAAACAATTAGTATATAAGTATGTTTATCCGTAATATAGTATCCATAACACAAGTTCTTCATGAAACGTAACGTGGGCTAGATAATTGGTGTGATTGTATGCAAGTATTATTATTATTATTATCTAGAGATAGCCGATTAAATTAATTCCCTGCATTAATTGATTCAATAATGTTTTATAATTGGCCGATGACAATAAATGATTTTAAATATTCTAATAAGCAAAAGCTCTCTAAAAGCTCAGTCTACAGAAAGAAAGTAATGGTTATATTAAATAAAACATTATCAACTCAGTACATATAATTACAGTAGTCTTGTTATAAATAGATATTGTGTTTTTTATATTTATGCACTGACATACAGACATATAGACAAAATGATGATGAATTATGCTTCAAGCGTGGCTTTTTTTATTTTATTTTTATGAACAACGGGGAGACTCTTAGCATTCATCATACCTGATGTTAAGTAATGATAAGGCTGATGATAGTAGCGAGCCTCTCCCGGAATCCTCATCACTGAGGAACTGCCTATCTTATCTCTAACTGCCGGAACACAACAATGCTGAAAACATTGTTGTTATGGCGTCAGGCTTAGATAAGATGGTGGCAGCTAGCCAGGCGCACTTACAACTAGTCCGACCACCAACCAAACCAAATACAATATTACCCCCGCTGGGAATCGAACCCGGGACCCCTGGGTCTCATACCAGTGGTTGTTACCACTAGACCACATGACAGAGGTTGGAACCTCTTTCTTGTGTTCTGTACGAACTACGAACTTTTTAGTTGGCATTGTGAACCTAAGAATGGAAAACATTGAAAAGAGTTATTTTCGCTTAGCATCGCAGCTTAAAGCCGCCTCAGTGTTACGCGTCGCCACTCTGTTTTGCGAAACAGAAGCTGTCCATATATATTTTCCTTTCACGATAAAAATTCTTGACGTTATGTTTAGTTGACTATCACGCGCCCGCCGCCCCTTCTATGCGCGAAAAACAGAAGCAGTTCATAAATGTTCTTATGTGTAATTTTTTATTTCTCCACATTATATGTCTCCATGTAAATTGTATATGTGCTTAATATACTTTTCCATTTCCGACGTGTATTAGGTTATTTATAAAAATGTATTTATGATGTGTTTTAAAGGAATGTATCATAATTTACTTAAAATTAAAATATAAAAACTGAAAAAGTAACCGAATCGTTCGAGATAAATTAAAAGTGCAGTTATAAAAAAAAATATCAGTACCTAACATGAAAGATATGTATATTACGTATGTTATATGTATAGCAAGTATGTAATATGTATATTAAGTATGTTTTTTTTAAATGACTGAGAAAAGAGGCAGTTCCTCCCGTGATCATGACCATGGCAAAGTGTCGAAACGTCGGGAAACCTAAAAAAAACATACAAAGACATGCTATGCTATTCGAAAGTTACATATCAAAATTAAAATAAATAACGCATTTCAATACATTACAGTGCTTTCAGATGTTATTGTTAATGAGAGGTTTATTAAGAGAAATGGTTTGTTAACTAAATAACACTGCTGTAACGCTACAAATGAAAATATTATTCGTTAACTGAAATTTTAATCTTTTGAAAGCAATGGCCGTCTTTGTTATAAAGATTACAATTCTTAATAGAGAACATAATTGGCTAGTAAATTGACTCATTTCATGTGACTGAATCCACTGAAGCGTGACGTCACCGATTTCAAGCGATCAAATGACGATCTACTTCTTCTATTACTCAAACGTTTAAATTTACGTTATTCCAAATTCAAGTGAGGGTTTATTAAAAAAAAAGGCCTTTTTGTTTTGTTTAATATTTATTATAGATAACCTTTGTGATGACAACCTTTTTCTTTTGTTTATTTTTTTTTTAGATAATTTTGATTTAATTGTATTAGTAATCATTTTCTATATAGCAAACGTGAGATCAAAGATCTCACGATTGAAAATTAGGAGGCCTCTATACCCAGCAGTGGGTGTCATGTGGCTGAGACGACGATAGCAATCTTTCTAATTATCCAACCTAAGATTTGTTTCATTCAGCACTTTCGTTCTTCTACATAACGAATATATATTCTATTTTTGTGTTTACAAATATAGAAATATACATCCATATGTACCCACATGAGCTGCATAGAAAATGATTTTTTTTTCATAATAACTAAATAATAATTTACCCTATACCTAAATAATAATATTGGACAACTGGACAAGTACAATAAATATTATTTGGAATAACTAAATTAGGGAAAAAAGTGGTGATAAATATTAAACAAGAAAAATACTAGAAAAAAAATGCATTATAAAATGCAAAATAAAAAAGTTAAAAAGTGTTATAACTTTTTTAAAACACCTTAGAAAAACTATCCGGGAAGTCTGAATATTTCTGCCGAAATACTTAAGCTCAATTATGTAATTTAAAAGTAACTTTAAGCCAAATAAAATGTCATTTGTACGGATGGTGGGTAATAATTTTATTAAAAAAAGATATTTATTTTAATAATAATGCAAATGATACCTTAAACGGTAAATTTAAAAGTTTAGCTATTGAGTAGTGTTCTTTATAGGTAATCAAATTAATTGGTAAGCAACAGTAATGTTACAGAAATAAGCATTTTGTTCTAATATCATATATTAAAACGCGACATTTGTCACAGTCTGCTTCTGATCCGAAACGTCAAGCTGTACTACATAACAAATGTCGCGTTTTAGTCCCGTTGTTTCAATATATAATCGATAATTTAGTTCCTCATCCTCAACATGATCACAAAACCATAGTCCCTGAATATAACAAAAAATGGGGAGATCAAATGTCAAATAATTGAAAACAAAAAGTATGTAAATTCTAACTATTAAGAAAAATAACCTACTAATTCTGCCGCAAAGTGTTTTAAAAACTTATACTGTATCAAATTCTTTATCACCTTTTGACCTGTGACTTGCAAGAAATAAATTTCAACTTGTCTGATTTTATTACAAGTTACTTAGGTATTTTATTATCAATTTCATTTTTATTATCTTATTGAAACTATTGTAACGGGGTTAATTTTGTCTTGTAAAAGCTTGGAATGTCATCTAAATATAGTTAGATAGGTCTTACAACAAGCTATTTTTCTCTGTATGTTTTCAACATCAGACGAAGTATTAAGAAGGTATACAGAAAAAGCTCGTACTTTTTGATAGAAAACTATAGAACGGTTAGAGATGTTACAAATCTGGTAGTAAGATATTAGTATTTTTTCAAACCTTTGTCTAGGTTCGTAAAGTTTCAGAAACACGATTTTACAATTTTGGCTCGACACTTTTTCTTATTGAAATGATGATGAAGATTATTCTCAAATGGGTTTACATACCGCGTGGAGCCTACAACCGGGGATAATATAAAAAATGGAGGATCCTTAGGTCACTAGTAATTGAATCATTATGGTAGTAATTGAATATTATATACCCAACTAATAAAAACCAAATCTTTTTGTTTTGAATTTTTCTAACAAACTTAATCGTAAATTCAATGTAATGCAAACAACAGTCCGCTCAACTTTTTCAGAACTACTCGGAACGTCTTTTTGACAATTTATGTGTCGGCTGATAGAAAAATAATACTGTCTTACTATCGCACTTCATGAATCCATGTAAGTATTGTTTTTTCTGGAGTGTTTTTTTGCACTCAAAGCCATTATCACATTTAATTACAATTTGTGTAAATATTCAATTCAATTAATTTTAACTGAAACCAAAGAAATTCCCATGACAATATTCTGACTTTACTTATCAAAATTATTCTTTTAAATTTATACTCTTTTGACACTATGATCTTCTTTTTAAAAAGATCATAATGTAAAAAGCGTTGAATCCATGGAATTAATAGGTACTACGTACTAGTACTTAATAATTCTATGGCTGAATCTACTGTGTACAAAGAAAACTTGGTATTTGTTGACATGACATGTCATGCATGAAGGATAAAATTCTAAACAGATAACTGTCATTGCGATATTTAATAATAAACTATAGATTTTAAATTTGAAACAGAGATTTTATGCTGTGAGAAGTAGCGGGGGCTGTTGCTATTCAAGGAGTTAAAGGTAAATTTTCTAATGGATAGTGTGATACCATGATGTTTTGCGGTAAGTTTTTTTATTGTCCCCTGTACCACGATAAGTTCGTAACGTTAGCGATAATATCGTTTTGCAATAATATACTGATATAATTAATCGTAACTTTAAATTCTTATTGTCAGTAATGAAGGTTTTGATTAACTGGAATCTTTTCAGAATAAATACTAATACTCTAGAGAGTCTCTATTTTCAATATTTTTCCCCGGTACTAGGTCCCACACTGTATACTATTTTATACTAAGTATTGGAAATTGGTTTAATTAGTGGACCCCAATAATATTTAGAATCGTATAGTTTCATTTTTTTAATCGCTTTATATTTACTACGAAGTGATTTCGTGGTTTTTCACCTAATTTAGATTTTATATTAGATTGAGATTGTGACCCAGCTGATGCGTCTTCTAGTGACATTGTAGGTTGTGTTGTGTCTTACATTAAGACACTTTTATCTTTCTTTTTTTGCTGTTGCCATTTTTTTTTTTTTATATTTATACAGCTTAACATAAGTACCTGAAGTACGTCATGCTCACTCAAACGTTTCTTCGGCGGTGTCGTGTGAGGCGGGTCGTTACGTTCCCTAAAATATGGTTGAGCGAAGCGATGGCTGGTTCATGCGTCATGCTCGTGAACGGGTGCCGCCAGCGGAAATGGGTCTACCTCAGTCTGCTTATCTTAATGCTGTGATTAAGGCCTAAATATTTTTATCTAAAATAAATTGATACTGACCTGTATGTACCTCACAACTTGCAGTGTAGTAGTATTGTGGTGCGGGAAATGTTGTAATGTTTGATAGACAAGTCTTTCTTTGCCAGTTAAAAATTGTTTACGTTTACAATAACCATAAAATGTAATATTTTAATTAGTATTTTCCTTTTGTGATGGAAATTGACCTTACTGATATGTTAAGGTCACTTTTCAATTTGACGACTCTGTATGAAATAAAACAGGGAGAAAAAAACAGCCCTTGACGAGTTTCTTGCCGGTTCTTCTCGTTACAAGGTCTCCCGCCGTAGGGTTTGTGAACCGATGGCGTAGCTTCTTTGACGTTCATAAGTGCTTGTAACAGCCTAGACTGAATAAATGATATTGACTTTGACTTTGACTTTGAATCTGCAAAATATGCTCAATTAGCATCAAAAAAGCTTGGCGTTCTTGCAAAGGTAAGAAAGTACTTCAAAGTTCGATCGTGTGTGGAGTACTGTTCTCATTTTGGGATGGTTCCGCCCAATACCAGCTCCAGACGCTTGAGTCCATTGAGCAGAGGGCCAAGAAGCTCATCGGCAACAATGACCTCTTTCATAATAAGCTCAAAAGCCTTGAGCATAGATGAAAAATTGCAAGTTTATCGGTTTTCTATCGGATACATTCCGGTGAGTGTGCGTGTGAATTGCACAGCCTAATTCCACCACCTCCCTTTTTCCATCGGACAACCAGACATACAAATATGCGTCACCGCTTTATGGTTGATACCCCAAAGATTCGCACTAAACGTTTTGCGTCAAATTTTATCATCCTTACTGCCAGAGAGTTGAATGCTTTGGCTGAGTCTGTGTTTCCTGATACTTGGGTACAATTTGGGGGCCTTCAAGTCGCGTGTGAATAGGTATCTTCTAGGCAAGCGCGTTTCATCCTAGATCGTATCATCGCTTACCATCAGGCGAGATAGCAGTCAAGCGCTAACTTATACATAAAAAAAAGTCTCGCTGTCTCATTGTTATCTCACTACAGCCATATAGCGCCTTAATAAGTTTGGTAGGGAGGTTGGTACCTCTAAATCAAAATGAATCAAAACACTTACAATACTAACAATCAGAAGAACATTGTGGCTTGTCGCTTGTTTATTACAATTACGTTTTCGTATTGTCTGTTCAACCTTTGTATAATATTAAACATTCGCATGATGTATGCCCGACAATTTGCCCGCCAGTGTACAACCTCATGTAAAAAGATAACATAACAAAAAAAAAACAAATGACACACCCAAACTCGAATTACGTTGAAAGGTAAAAGATAAAGAGGTGTCAATGGTATAATTCTGAATTTATGTATCGCTTAATTTTTTATGGGTTTTGAAGTTGGAATTTGTAGTTCGATTCAAAATTTTGAAGGTATGTTGGGGAATCACATTTAAAGCTGGCCGATAGACTGGTCGATATCCTGTAAGCCTAGCACAAATACTTTTGAGTAAGTATCGAGGAAATAAAATAAAAAACAATTATAACATATTGAGCAGCTTTCCTGCCGGACGTGAACGGAACTGTATTTTCCTATAAGTAAATTTTTTGACATTATGTGCTCGATACTATTTCGATAGTTTTTCGTGCTAACTGGCCAAAAAGGACAGTAAACTTTTGCTAAACTATTAGTGTTTAGTGTTCGTATTAAAAATAAAACATAGCAATAATTTTTTTTTTTTTACATTTGCCTATTGTAACAAAAAAATAAAGGTGCATTATATTATTGCTTTTCTTGTAACATAAAGTCAAAATCAATATCATTTATTCAGTCTAGGCTGTTACAAGCACTTATGACCGTCAAAGAAGCTACGCCATCGGTTCACAAACCCAACGACGGGCTTTTTATGATTATATGCATTTTTCAATGCTATTTTAATACTTATGATAATTTTTAAATAGAAAAAATATTGGAAAAAATCGCCTCGGCCACAAGTGAATTGCCATCTGAGAATTCAATTGTGGACGAGTTAATTTACTCCAATATTGTTCAATTTAAAATTTATCATCGTCAAGGGCTGTTTTTTTCTCCCTGTTTTATTTCATACAGAGTCGTCAAATTGAAAAGTGACCTAAACATATCGGTAAGGTCAATTTCCATCACAAAAAGAAAATACTAATTATAATATTACATTTTATGGTTATTGTAACCGTAAACAATTTTCAACTGGCAAAGTAAGAACTTGTAATAAACAACTATTTAAATAAGATAAGACATAAAATATAGTACTTATTGTGACTAGCAATAGGTAGGTAGGTAATAAGTGATCTTATGTGATGGTTTTCCATTCAAAAGAGAATATAAAAAATAATTTAAACAGTTAATTTTAACCTTTACAGTAAACGTCGAAAATTTTGTTGTAAGTATTAATCGTGACGGATTACGTTAATACAAATCTATTCCATACATATGTTTATCTCTTTATGAGAACCTCCGTAGTAGAGTGATACGTTTACAGGTTTCAAGGCGTCGCCTACTCTGAGGTCCTGTGTTCGAATCCCGGTAGGAACAAATGTTTGTATGATGAATACGAGCATTTGTACCTGAGTCATGGACGTTTATATAAATGTCTACATATAAATACTTTTATATGTATTTATATCCGTTACCCTAGTATCCCATAACACAAGCCTTACAGTGCTTACTTTGGGGCTAGGTTAATTGGTGTGAGTGTAAGAAATATTTAAGTATTTATTTATTTATTATGAAAAGCTTGATATATTTGATCCTTAATTCTTATTTTTACCTTTATAACGTTTTAAACATCAGATTGGATTCTTTAGAGAATATTATAACAATTATAACTTTATAACATAATAAATTCAACAACGACGCCATAACATATTAGATTCTTATCAGAATAATTGGTAAATGTTTATAAAAACTGAATTTCAACTCATAATATCCATGACACTTTAAAATAAAATATAAAAACTTTTTTTATGTAAGACTGTTTTTAGAGTTATTAATATTAAAGTATTTTATTGTGTTGATAATAGTAAGTAAAGAATTTAACTCTTCCGAAAAATGAAATAAATTATAAGTAAGAAGAGAATTATGATTATGAGTAATAACTTGTCATGCCCCTGCAGTATGAACAAATTTTAAAAATAACTAAATAACGTAAAATATTAAAATCTAATGAAATTACTGATATGTAAGTACCTAATTAATTAATCGTCGGTAGATCCAATTATTAACAGATTCAACGTAAAAGAAAGAAACAAATCACGAGCGGTTCGAAATTCAAAACTCCTTAACCCCCAACCGCCGCGATCGGAACGTCACGACAGCAATCGGAAAAGTTCGTCCTCAACCAAAACACAGTCCGCGTTCAATCGGTCATCATTCGGTCAACCGTTCACTTGGATCCCGACCGGACACGGCCTTATCAGGCGCCGGACGTGACGTCACAATGCCAGCTACCGCGCACGTGACCGCCGTGTAAATAATAATTTTAATTTTTAATATTTTTTCTTCAAGAACGACCTCAATACGAAAACAGAGAAATGTTTATGTATCCAGTTTTCGATAATGGAAGGAAATGATTAATAATTGTTATGTTATTAAGACAACATTGTTAAGAATCTGAGATTGTTGTTTCAGACATTTTTACCCGATTTTACGTAAATTGATATCCCACACGGATGCAGCACGTTCATTATCATAAAAATGGGACTCAAGAAAGACTTAAAAAAGGAACAAAAAGTTAAAACTGGCAAAATCTAAATTTCCTCTATTCACATAATATTTCATTGTATAAATCAAACTTTAGGAAACCACATCCTCGGTATTGAGATCGTATTAAATTTCCTAATCTTGCAACAAAGTAGAAATCGCCTGGAAATAGATCGAAGGACCGAAATTTTATGAACAACAACTCTTTCTTATCCGTCCATCTTTACTATGAAACGTATTACGTGTTAAAAATAAACAGTGGCACTTCCTTAGGACATTCATTTTATGACAACGAAATATAATTGAATTTATAAAACGGTCGATTCATAAATTTTATCGATATTTAAATCTAACGACTATAAGTAACTGGAATCGTGTACAGTCACGGACAATGATATGTGTACACTATACAACCTTATCGAATTGACACACACGGAAACAGTTGTCTGTGTCCACAAATGTTATTCAATACTGTAATGTGACAAGGTTGCTTGGTGTTTCTATGTTATTGCGCGTGACTGTACGTGTATAACATGCACGGAGTCGGTATACACCCCATTTGTTATTCCAAATGCCTTACCAATAAAAAAGACATTTCCTAATTTACCCATACCGACGTAAGCAAAGCATTATTGTGTGTGAACAATGGAATTGACTCATATGAAGTGATTCATTTCAACGCTTAAACCATATCGATAGTGCGCATTCGATTTTCAAAATCGTTATACCGATTTCCAATGGAAAACACCAATCAAATGAATTGCATGCGACTACAAAATCCGGAGTATAAACTTTTCCTCGTGTTATTTTCAAAACAAATTAAAAAAAAAAACGCCATTCCATTTTCGAACGGAGCGTTTCATTTTTTAAATTGTTCATTGTTTTGGTTGGAATTTGAATATTCCATTTTTTGTGAGAAACCTCCTTTGTATGCTTTCGTTGTTCCATTTTCATTTTTATCACAAATTGTTTCCGTAATTGAGTTGTGTAGTTGCGTTTCTAATAAGTGTTGCCTGTGTTTACAATTCGCGCAGATGTGAACAACCTGCACCTATAAATATTAATGTTTATGCCGTTTTCTGTTTATTATGTTATTAGTAACATGTTAGAAAGGGGATTATTACGTACAAATTTAGTAAACATTACTTCCAAGCTGGACTTCAAAAGATTTGTAAGTTATTTAGTTGAAACATAGATTTCTACAAAAAAAAATAATCAAAGATTATCCGTATAATTTTATCCGTCGTCTCGATCGGCCGCCTGTCTGTCTGTCACATCTTCGTAGCAACATACCTTGTATGGCTTATATTAAGTCTTATTTAAAATTGTAAATAGGCAATTTATTTTATTGCGAATTTCATTCTTGGAATAATTATTTTTGACATTTTGCCATCGACTCTAATGAGACGTTCGACAACTCAATGTTATACGTAGAGCGTATTTTTCTATAATGTTTGTCTTTTCAAATTTGGTATAAGAACTACCAATAAGATAAATCTTATTTATAAGATTCACTATGTAATAGGTTTACGCAGAGTAAAATTTTAAATGGTTTTGTTTGGGAAGTAACGTGCGATACTTATAAGAAATAAAAACTTGGTAAGCAGGATTTTATTAATATCCTGCATAATAAAATTTAGTCTAAATTAGGTTTTTGTGAAACATCAAATGTATAAGAAGAAGATACAAATATTAAATCGATATGTTTCAATTTTGTCCTCACATAATTATCATAATAACATTGCAGGATCGTGCATTAAATCCATCTCTTTTCATCGTAATGCCGTCCTTTTCATACTCGCATTCAATCGCTGTAAACCAATTAGTATGCAATTTCCACTCTTCACTCAAAGAGATAAGATCCTTTTTAGGTTAAGCAAATAAAACTTTGAAAGTACAGCTGCGCTTGATTCATTCCAACTGTTTTGAGCTTTGATACCGTAGTTATTAAATACATATTTGCTTACAACTTAAGAATCAATGAACCTCTCTCGATGAAATGCGAAATGGATTATTTTTTCATAAATGGAATTAAGAAGAGACAATAACGTTCATTGTTTTTAAAGATGGCGGCCGGGACAGGCTCAAATATGAGATTATTACTTGTGTGTCTGGTTTATGATAATTTTATAGCTTTGTGTGCTACAAAAGTGCGTTTATATCCATGCAAAACTGTTGTTCTCGTGTCGGAAATACATCTTGATATTCCGGTTTTAATAACAAGAATATAATACGACATTATAACGAACGTACAAAAAAGCGGAAATGAGGTGTTAGACTTCTTTCTCCGGTTTACTAGAGAGTGTTAGAATTAATAAAGCAATTATATTTAAACAAACGGTATTCTTTTGTAAGATGAAACTTGTTCGAAAATATTTTACTCTTAATATTGTATAGTAGACGTTTCGTAACGGAACATCACAATTTTGTTTGAAATAGAATTCTTCCGCCTTTAGAAATGAATAAAAACTATTTTAAAAATATTTTTAGTATCAATCGAACCATGAAGTTCCTAGAGACACAAGCCACCTACTTACAAAAAAAAGAACAATGAAAAAGAAAAACGAATTTCACATTTCGAACAACCGTAAACTGTCCGTGTAATATTTGAATTTAGAACGTCTAATTCCTTAACAGAGTAGATTAAAATGACGTGTCACACGCTTCCAGAAAGCTGAATAGCTACAAGTCATTTAAATAGTACGATCCCTCAATTGGGGTTAATTCTTCGGTTTGAGGAATATGGAGCTTAATTATGAGGACGTGGATGCTCGTTGTTTCGTATCGATTTCAATGTTGACGCATATCGGAATGTTTAGATTTTTTTTGGATTAGAATTAGATTGCTGTTTCATATTAATCGAGAGCCAAACATTTGTATTTTTTTTATGAAATACGGGGAGACACTTAGCCTTCATCATACCTGGGGCCCAATTCTGCTTATGCTTAGTCACAATCGTATTCCAATGGTGTTTCAATGGTAGTCCTGTTTTAGACAGTTCTTGTTACAACAGTGTAAATAAACACTACCATTGAAACACCATTGAGAGACGATTTTGTAAATTTTTTGCAGGATTGACCCCCTGATGTTAAGTATTGATAAGGCTGAAGATGGAAGCGAGCCTCTCCCGGATTCATCAATCACCGAGGAACTGGCTATCTTATCACTAACTGCCGGAACACAACAATGCTGAAAACATTGTTGTTATGGCGTCAGATTTAGATAAGATGGTGGTAGCTAGCCAGGCGGACTTACAACAAGTCCTACCACCAACCAAAATGTTTCTTTCGAATACGAGGATATACTCAATTATCTCAACGATGAAACGACGCTGGCCCACAACTTGAACTTGAAGAGTGAAATATACTAGAAAGAAGATTTCGACGTGTCCTCATAATCATAAGTCTCGGTAGCTTAATTAGTTAAAACTTAGAGCATTGGGTCGGACTGTTGCTTTTTTTTCTAGTTTACAGAAGCGGTAAAAACTGTCTTTTGAGAAGAGGAAGAACAAGATCGTAGTAAAAGATGTTTTATCGTACAAACGACATCATTTCTTAACTGCAGGGTTGTCTGTTAGTAATATATTTGGAGTTAACCAAGTGTCATTAAAAAAAAAATGGAACAAAAATTATTTTAACAGATAAAAGTCTTAAGTAAAATAATGTAATTTACTTTCTGATTTACAACCTCGTGATTACAGATAATCAATGTTATTACGTGATCATTTTGGTTTTGTTTATGCAGCTTCACTGGTAAATCGTAACAAGTTCATAATCAATTTACCGATCGCCATGAACCTCCTCGTCTCGAAAACTTTCAAATCAATCCGGAAACTTCAAATTCTAATAACATAAAGAGCACGTTTGCTATCCACTTACATCACAAGACTCGTTTCGACTTTTTACCGAGTCGTGATCCGACTTTTTTTGAGGAGCACATATTCAGATGTGTAATGACCAATCTCCGGGCGTCGAACAAAAAAAAAAACATTCGAAGCATTAATGCATCAGTTACTAAACCGTCAGACGTATGCTCTTGCGCATCCTTAACGCATTCATAATAAGAACAAGACGTTCCATTTTCAAACGAATCACAAACACAGGGAGCATTCCATCTCCCTACCGTTACAGTTCATATTCAAATTTCTGTTTTGAAAATAGAACATGGATTTCGAATTAGAATCAATCTAGAGCTTTAGTATGTCCAGGAACCTGACTCACGAAACTTGTGACGGGTTACGTCATAGAATTTGACACTTGCAGGAAATTGGACGAATACCACGAAACCTCCATTCTCTCATAATTTAAAAACAATTTTGAAACGAGTAACGGAGATTTGAGCCGAATAATGGTAACTAGTTGGCCACTATTAAATCTGCTCGACAAACCCGGTGGGCGTTTCTTGACACGCAATAAATACTTTATACATTTTTAATTAAGTTCAAAACATCGGTCTAGTACATGCCCGGGGTCAACACACTTAGAAGATTACATGACCAAACTACATTGATCTACAAACTAACTTCTAAATCAATAACGGCGAAGCTCAAGATAATCTAAACTTATGAATCCATACACAGCGTGGTCACCCATCAATCAATGGGATCATATCGCCGCCGAAACGAAACTCACTCCGTTCGAGATTATGGTTTTATAAGTTTGAGTAATATTTTATTCAAATTTTTGGTTGATTGAATGTTTGGTTAGAGAAGAGAATTCAGCTTTGAGAAATACAAGCTGTGTGTATTATAAATTAGTTTGCTGTCGAAATTAATTTGCAATTTAAATAACGGATTATGGAGTAACTGATATTAAAAACGTGAAGTCTATCGTTGTGAGAGAAAGAAATAAAATGAAAACATGATTTGAAGCGTATCAAGATGTGTTCCAGCGCTCGCCCGACGCCCGTCATAATCCATCTCGGTTCGATATTTGAATACTCTCGAATTTGGAACGCGCCCGTAATATGAACTTGGTTCGCTTCGTTTTTCAATTGCTTCACTCATATTCATATTTTTGAATTTAGACCGACGGTTTTGAGATAAGAATTTCTGTGACGTTCGTATTTTAAAATGGAGCTCGCGTTTTTTTGTCTAGACGAGTTTTAGTGGGCAATAAATTCTCTAGCAATTGTATTGTGGTGGCAAATTCATGGCGTATGTATGAAAGGTGATAGAGAAATCGCGATTCGGAAATTCTGTGCGCGTATGGTGTTACGTAAATGTGTGTGTAGGTATGCGGAGGGCACGTGCGCGTGGCGTTCGCAATAACCGCCCGGGGTGGTCAGTATGGCCACTAGGTTGTCATCACATTCCTTAAAGCTATGATAAGTAAATAGAAACGATCATTGATGATGAGATGCTATATAGGTAACCTTATATAATACTATTTGGATTAGCAAGACTTATTTATGAATTAGTTAGCCAAAAAGTTTTCAATCAATTTATAATTCAAACATAAAAAGTAACATTCTTATCCCACTTGTTACTACCGTCGTTTTAAAACAACGCATACATGTGGTGGTGGAAAATGTAAGTATTTTAAATTTTATTAGCGTTGATTATAAATAACAATATGCGATATTTTAAGTCCCTAACATCAGGGTTACTTCGAAACTAGGACTCGTTCATGACAGAGAAATCAGGCGACAGACAGTATAAATTTAGTAGTAGTCACATCATTTGCGAGACGCGTCAAGGGTCACATGGATAATTATTAAAAATTCGTTAACCAAACAGATTTTAATCGATTGATAATTAAAATTAAAAAGCTTACATTCTAAAATGAAAAATCGAACTAGGAATCCTAACTTAGTCAGAGAACAGGCGGAAAACGGTATAGAATTAGTAGTAGCATCATTTGCGATATGCGTCAAGGGTCACATCTCTTTGACAATGCTCAATGAAGGCACGCGCTAGGGAGATGCAATTATTATAGTTCGTTCGTTAATCAAAGAGATTAAAAAGCTTACATTCTTAAATCGAAAATCAAAGTTTTTCAAACTAGGAGTCCTTACCTAACTTCATGTCATAGAAAGCAGGCGTAAGACGGTATAAAATAAGTAGTAGCATCGTTTGCGAGACGCGTCAAGGGTCGCATCTCCGAGACAATTCTCAAAGACGGCAAATTCACGCGATTGGGGGGAAAAAATTGTGTAAATATGATACAGAACCAAAAAGTATTTAAATCAGTCAAAAAATCAAATTAAAAAGGTAACATTCTCAATTCGAAAATCGAACTGGGAATCGTAATTTGACAGAGAAAGCAGGCGGAAGACGGTATAAAAAATTAGTAGTAACATCATTTGCAAAACGCGTCAAGGGTCACATCTCCGAGACAATGCTCAATGAAGGCACGCGCTGGGGGAGAGAATTATTATTAATTCGTTAACCAAAAAGTTTTTAATCAATTCAGAACTCGAATTAAAAAGCTTACATTCTTAATTCGAAAACCGAACCTTGCAAACTAGGAAGCCTAACCAAACTTCATGTCAGAGAAAGCAGACGGAAGACAGTATAAAATTAGTAGTAACATCATTTGCGAGACGCGTCAAGGGTCACATCTCCGAGACAATGCTCAATGAAGGCACGCGCTGGGGGGAGGGCCGGGGAGGGGGTACGCTGTAATTATTCGACGCTAGCTCGAGAACCACGCCCGCCATTGTCCCACTAAATATGGGCTTTAGTATCGTTGACATGAACTATCGGAATTCTAAGGATAAGTGAATTCATTTTCTCGCGGGCTGCGTGCATGATGTGTAAAGTTGAAATACTTTTGGATACATTTATGACAGTATAATGTACGAATAAAAATCGTAAGATTAAAGCGAAAAAGTTGAAGGTTGCTTCAACTTTTGTTCACAGTTCAAGAAGTGCATGTATGAAAAATGTAACTGTGAATTGCGAGCTTTTCCAAGATTACCAAAAGAAAACCACAAGTAAGCTTATGATAAATTTTAAATAGGTAAATAAGTATAGTAAAACATCAACTCGACCACAAGTGAATTCTCAGATGGGACTCGAACCCACGACCTTTGGAAATCCGGACCAATGCTCTAATCTCTGAGCTACCGAGACTTGCGGATTCTCCAATACTTTTATATTTTTAATACGCTGTAGGCCAGCGTTATCACATCAAAGCTAGTAATATCCTGGCATTGAAAAATGCAAAAATTACAAAATCTTAAGCAAATAAGCTGATGTAACCTGATTTACCAATAAAGTAGTTGAAAAGTGGTAAATTGTGGCATCTTGATTAATGGACAAATCAAAGACTTATCAAAGGGTCCACTTATATGCTGTTGACACGTCCGAGGCACTATGTCAAGTGACGATATTGCCAGTTGAAAATTGTTTTCGGTTACTATAACCATAAAATGAAATATTATAATTAGTATTTTCTTTTTGTGATGGAAATTGACCTTACTGATATGTTAAGGTCACTTTTCAATTTGACGACTCTGTATGAAATAAAACAGTGAGAAAAAAACAGCCCTTGACGAGTTTCTTGCCGGTTCTTCTCGTTCTTCTCGGTAGGGTTTGTGAACCGATGGCGTAGCTTCTTTGACGTTCATAAGTGCTTGTTTAAATATTGATAGGTACTGAAAATTAACACTACATAACATGGGTCACGGAATAAGGTACCGATACTTTGTTCTGGTTTTTTTGACCAGTATTTGATCTAATTGACTAAGAAGACTTAAGAAGTTTAGTTTTTCCAACGCAAAAATAATAAGGTTTTTTATGGTATTGCAGAAACTGCTGTCTAAGCGACTGGCTGGACACTAGGTGAGATTAGTTGAAATAGATGCGATTTTTGAAACGGAAAATGGTGGAAAAAATTAAAGTGATCACTAAGCGCTATAAAAAATAAGGGAACATTCGCAATAGTAATGAAATCTGAAGAAAATTAATCACCGACGACTTAGCTGAATAGATACAGATTAAATTCAATTTGTATTTAATCTGTGACCGCTCACCATTCGCCAAGCTTTTTACGATTAAAAACAAAACTGAATCCATCAAAAAGTTCAAACATCTCGTGATCTGCCAATAAAAAATCTTAAAAAAAGAAACTCAACTTTTCGGCTACTTTTCGACGCTCGAAAAAAGTCAAAGCAAAAACTTTATAAAACATAATCACTGGCCAGATTTCTCCGTATAATTAATCACAGGCTCCTACTACAGTTGTCTAATGGAATGTGAACGAATAGACGTATATAGCGCGCGCACAACGCTCTGTCAATGTCAAATTCAATTGGAATTATTAAATGTGAAACTTCGATTTGTTTTTTTTTCTTTATAAACGAATGTATTACAAACTTTTTGGTGGTAGGATTGAACATTCAGCTACAATTATTTCTTTTTACTATTGATACTTTATTTGAACTACATGCGGATGCCAGCAGACATAATAAGCATTGAACTTCATGTAATGCTCGATTTGCAATACATTGTTTGCTACGAATGGACTATAGCAGAAAAGACTGCAATATTAACATCGGTGTAATCAAAATCGTCAACTTCTTGTATTAATGTACGAGAATCTGTATCATCTCTATCTCTCCCTTGGCTGATTAACCCTACAGTGGTCGCGTGGATTACATACGCATCCACACCGACTAAATTGGCTAATTCTCAAAAACTACAAATATAAATTACGAGCGCTTCGAGATACTCTATATTGAATAGTTTAAAAATGAGCTCCAATAATGCAAAACCGCTGGTCAAGTATGGTAATGTCACAGGAGTTCCGCGAAATTCGTGGACTACGAGTGTATGCCACGCGACCAATTACGTGAATATTTTGATAACTTATTTTTATTCATGTCTTTTTGAAGTCAATTCTAATCTGACTTACTTATAATAAATAGCCATAGGCTTGTAGTATACGAATAAAATAACCAAGCTCTTGTATACATTTTTGTTTTGGAATAAAATCATAAGATCGGTGGACCGCTTTCATTAACGCATGGCTGATCTCTATCACACCAAGCCAATATATTTTTAGTGTCATTTTGAAGTATTTTTTGTTTTAAGTTGATATTCATAAATAAAGGGGTAATTATGTTTTTGTTGATTATATTCATTAAATAATACTTTGATTAAACACGAATAAAATTAAAATAAAGTTCAGATTTTTTGTATTTTCATTTTTCATTGGCTTACATCTGTACTCCACGCGACTAATAACGTAACTTTTTACTGTGCGACCACTCCAGGGTTAAAGCGGATTTTTTTATAAGAAAGTTATATAGAGAAATACGAGAGTAAGCAGCTTGCTAATAAAAACAGTGTATTCTAAAGTGCTCATGCACTAACTTTCAGTCCGTGGCGCAGTGGTTCGTGCGCTCGGCCTGCGATTGTTGAGGTTAAGCAACTTTCGCAATGATCGGTCACGGGATGGGTGACCAAAAATTTACTATCTCGAGCTCCTCCGTGCTTCGGAAGGCACGTTAAGCCGTTGGTCCCGGCGGCGTTTGCAGTCGTTAAAACCCACCAATCCGTATTGGGCCCGCGTGGTGGGTCATGGCCCGTTCTCCTTATCCATCCATAAGGAAGGCCAGTGCCCCAGCAGTGGGGACATTAAAAATGGCTGATGACGAATTAACAAATAACCTCTTAAATAAAACGTTGCGTTGTAGCAAATAAACGTAAACAGATATTGTTATTTGATTGTTTACGTTTCCGTTTCCAATTACGGGTCTGTTTATGTTCCAATTAAATGGGTTTGTCAATCGATTAAGAATTTTAAGTGGGATGTTATATCGATTAATTTCGAATAAGCTTTGTAAATCTAGACTGCTAGCAGATCAGAGTATGACGATTCATTGGTTCTGAAATTGATATATTAATAGGTTTTAGGGTCAGAATACGCGAAAAATATTGACAGTAGTAAATCTCAAATTTTTGCCACGTGTCGTCGACTTTTAGCGCGAAACACAGAAGCAGACTTTACATTTCCCTTTGCACTTGTACTTCTTCGCGTTGTCACGACAAAAAGGAACTGCATTGGAAGCTAATACGAGAACTTAATGATAAATTTTAAATAGAAAAATATTGAAAAAAATACCAACTCGGCCACAAGTGTATTCTCGGATGGGATTCAAACCCACGACCTTTGGAAATCCGGTCCAATGTTCTTTTCTTTTTGAATATTTTTCTAAAAATGCAAAAATTTAAAAATCATAAATGATATGAAAAAAAAACTTTTTTATTTTCTTGTTTTCATCATCATTACATCAGCCACTTCTTTTCTTATTTTATTGTGATTATGTTAAATCATTATTATTAAAAATCATAAGATGTAACACATGAACCAAAACCCTTATCTTTAACTGAAAAACTTACAGAGCACTGTTCAAAACGATATCTTGACGTGTTTCATCTCACACTCAAGCACTCCCCACTAAAAATAGTCAGGATTAGTTCGTAATTACAGAATATAAAGTACCTACCCTAAAAATTATAAGCCATTCCTCTGTTTAAAAACGGACCATCCATCTAACTTATCTTGGGAGCACTCAAAAAGTCTATTTTTAAGCCAAAACTGAAGCGGTTAAACTGTAGCGAGGGCAAATGTAAAAATTTCATATCTACTAAAGTCGTTACGTACAAAATGATTGATTTTATTGCTTCGCGTTCCCGGATTGATGTTTTAAAATACTTGCGCTCTGGCTTTCTGTCAGTCATATTATTTCCCACAAAAAAGGCGAGTTCGATTTTCGAAATTCGGTTTTTAAATTTTATGTTTCGTATTTGTGTGAAAACTGCGTGGTGTGGTGTGACGTGTGCGTTTAATTCGAATCTTATAAATCTTTTGTCTATTGTTCCTTTTTAATGCAGAACGTACTTTTTAACTACCTACTGTCTGATTTCTCTAAGCGCAACTTTCGTGAAATATTGCGTTCTTTTTCTCATTGTTCTATTTTCGAATTTCAGACACGAACCACAATCGATACTATTATATTTCTTCCATAGATACCTTCATTAAGTACCAAAGAATTTAAGTAAACAAAAAAATCAGAAACAAGTAAAGTTAGATCGTAAAGTAACTAAGCCTAAACTGTTTTCAAATCAATCACCTAATAAACAGTTAAGAGTCATGGAATCCCAACAACTTTCCAATTACAGCTTCAATTAAGATCTGCGTCCATTGACAGCGTTCGCTCATAAAAGCTAAGAAAATAAACAGTGTTCTTAAAAGATTACTCACGGTTGTAAGGCTGCGGTCACGCGACTAGCGGCGTTGGCGATTGCGGTGTTCAGGCGAGGAGGATCGAGGATAGTGCCTTTAATACCTCTTCTTCTTTCTTCTTGGAGGTTGGCCGGCAGGTCCGCAAATATGTTTTATTATTACGTGAATTCACTGTAGTAACTGTGAAAGAAGAAATAAGTTTTATGAAGCACTGTGATTTGGTATTGTAAGATCCCATTGATCTTGTTGTATGGTTCTTTTGGTACTGTGGAAGAACAATAAGTTTAATGAAGAGCTGTGATTTGGATGAGAAGTTTCTTCTCATGTGTCTTTTAGCTTGTGACCAGCATGATTTGGTTTAATTTACATATATCAAATTATACAAGAATAATTAAGATTGACATTAAAAGAAATTAGGTATGAGTATAGTATTAAGCCCAAATATAAATTGGCGATACAAATTGTCTCGTCTGATTTTGATAATGATTAGATTCCTTAAATGAGTCCATATAGTTTTTAGCCACATCTTTTATGTTTTAGCTTCTACGTACTGCATCAATTAGTGACTGTTTTTCTTTTCTTTTATAGGTTGTAAGGAAAATCTTGTTTAAATACCGAGCGCGCCGCTCGTTTCCGGACCACGTCTTTACATGCCTGTTTATCATCAACTATTTGGGAGTCTGGAAGATTTTCATGTTCCCAATAAGATACCTATTAAGTTTATTAAAATAATCAATTAACTTACTTATAACGATCATTCCTAAGAAACTTTTTTCTGAGTATATTTTAGGAATAGTTTATCGAATTTAAGACTAAGTGTAGGTAATATATATTTTTCGATCTCTATGTTTTTAACTCAATATTCAAAGTATATCTTTTTATTTTATTTTAATAACAATGCTCTATATTATTGTCTTTGGCGTTTAATTTATGACGACGATAAATTTAAGTACAAAAAAACATAACCGCGTAAGAATATTATAGCCCGAGGAGATGGAAATCCACATTTAATTAAAAAAAGAAACAAGCACTGCATCTTATTTATTAGTATAGGTATTTCAGGTACGTTCATTAATCATAGCTAATCTAAAGTATAAGACAAGTCAATGAATTAACACATTTCTTAAGAAAGTTAAAAGAAAGAAACATCGCTGAATGGAAAAAATTACTAACAAGTTCAATATTTAACAAGCAAGAGACCGCGAACGCCGAAACCTTACAAGAATCTATTTTCGATAAAAATGAATATTCGTTCTTCACCGAACAATCACCGAGACTTATGAATCTGGAATTTGCCCGTTTTTAGCTCCATTCCGCGGCGCTAAATTAAAAATGTAAGAATTCACGCTCGCGAAAGGAATTTATATTTTTATTTCATTTCATTAAATCCGCCATCTTTTGTTTCCGCGGCCGTTCCGATCGGAATTCATATTTTTCTGTGTTTTGTTTCGGTTTGCGAGCGGCGTATTGTTTTATTGCCGCGTCCGTTCTAAATGTTTCGCCTCTCATTCCGCTGCGAGTATTAATTATTTTCTTATTTTTGACGAATGCCAACGACGAATTTCGAGGCTTTAACAGCCGGAGATTGCGACTAAGAAACTTAATCACGATTTTCATTTAACAATAACTCGAAAAAAGAACCATACGATGTGATACACCGTTGCCAGTCAAGATTAGACCGACAAATACTTACTGTGCTTAAACTATTAAACGCAACGTCGGTTTCGAATAGACAGAGATACGTATCGTTTACCGAAAATAATACCGGACCGTAATCTGACATTCTCATACGAGGTTACGCAAGTGACTTTCCGCCTTCCAACAACGGAGGATTATTTGTTACTCATCAATCTTAAATAGACACGGCCACTCCATTGTTCCCGTGACATTTAGAAGAACGTACAAATACGCCGCCGAACAAATTCTATCACCTATTTATAAATTAAATTAATGCACACCTATGCTTAATACTTATTGTGATTTCGAAATTGGAACGGATCGAATATCAAACAGATACGTCGTCTGTCACAGAGTAGCATTTATTCTAAGTTCAAATTGCTGTATTCGTGTTTGAATTTGGAATAGAACACATTCCTAATTGTTTGTGTCGCGCGCTGGCATTTTGGCATACGCTCTAGCGCGATTGGCTTACCTTTTCGTATTTCGAACGGCTCTTTGTATTCGAATTTAGAAAAGCTGATTATTTGCTTTCTTTTGTGCGGCTATATTGTGTGCAAATGTAATTGTTGCGCGTCTGGTTATTGTTGTAAATATGAGAGGATGGATAGTTCGCGACGTGCCTGACTGCCTGGCCTGTCGCGATCGGGACCCCATAAAGATTGCGGCGCTGAATGCGGCTTCGCGATGACGTACGTCGTTTGTGTCAAGTTTATTAGGCTTCGCCGTTGATATTTTTACACTTTATGTAAGCTAAACGTAAACGAGCTTTTTACACTTCGATTGCTATTGGCTCCTTATCTAATAGAATGCTTGGAATTATTTACTTTTAAAATTTTATATTATTACAACTGCAAATCTGCAATTTTAAACATAGCAAACGCAACGTTTAAAAAGATCAAAAGTGTATGTTTAATTTGATCTAAACAACAGTAGTACAATTTCACTGTATCGTATCAGAACAATATTTTTCATAGGTATAAGTACAGCAAATTTTTACAGTATTGACGTAACATTAACATGAGATCCATAAGAATGCAAGTAAACAAAAATTGCATTTTGTATAATGCATTGTAACATTGCCAAGTAGACTATACTGCCAAATTTCTCGTCGCCCCAGAGATTTATACTCAATCTATGTTTAATGTAAATGTGACGATTATTTTGTTTGTTTAGTGCGTTTTGATGGACCTATTACGTGCTCGATCGGCCGTAACGACATGATTCGGACGATATTTCGCTAGTATATACCGGTCTTATATTAAGATAAACCATATAATTTATTACGACCATATTTCAAATGTTTATGAGTTAGTGACAATATGATTTATTAACAATTTCACTTTTCACGCTGTTAGATTGGTATATGCTTACTGATATTTTACATTCTTACCTGATACTAACAAAAATAGATAAGTAGCTATACTTTATATGAGGTTTTCTTGGTTAAGTCTAGAATTTAAGTTTGCAGAAGAATCTTTAAAATACATAAAATCAATTGACAATTGACAATAAAATTTTATAAATACACTGAAGTAGGTACTCAAGTTAACACAATTGATAAACGCAGTTACAAACCTTGGTGACGCATTACAATACAACATAAAGTTAGACAGAAAATAAGTACCTACTCAACTTATTTTATTTATGCCTCCGACTTCAGTCACAGGATACTAAATAGTCCACATAGTATTTTCTGTGCCAGATTTAAAAAAAAAAACGTATGTCAGAGGACAAAGATTGATGAGTTACCGATTGATTCCATTACAATTAAGTATTTGTTTTACTGCCAATACTGGCGAGAAGTAACTATAACACAAATTTATAAACAGTATCACAATAATAATACTGTAAATTATCCGACGAGTTAACGCGAAGTGTGCAGACGGTCAATAATCATCTCTGTTTAAATAAACATTAGGTTCCTAGTAATATTCTAACGAGCGATAGCCTTTCTTGGCATTGGGAGTCAGCACACCGCCTTAAGTGGATTTACTAAATACTTTGTACACATGCAAAGATTAATCTTAGTAGGTAACTATTTCAAGTTCCATTATCATTCAATTTCGCAAAAGAGTAGTCGCTTATTTATACGAAAAAGTCATTATAGGAATAAGTCCTTATTAATAAGTCATTTCCGTTCTTTTAGTACCGTGTGTGTGACCATTTCCGAAATAATGCATTTTCGAACTAAACGCGTAATTCCAACCCAAAAACAAAAGACAATCGAAACTGGAAAAGAAAATGAGGTGAAATAACTTAATTTATAAATGGAACACAAACCTATAACAAACAATCGATTGACAAATACGTGTATTAATTTCAAAATGAGAAGCACGCAGTCACGTTTCCGATTTCCCCCTTTCCCGCCAATAATAGACGTGCATAACAGCTTTGAATAATAATGTTCTAGAATCAAATCTATCTAAACTGTAGTGCGTCGACTCGAAATAGGGCGTATGCAGCAATTATTTTAGCTCTGTCTTTCTGAAAATTGGCAGCCGTGTGAGATCTTTTGCGAACGGTATTCAGTTGGGAAACCGTTGTAACGGCGACCGGCTTAACAAGACCCGCGTTGCACCTTCAAAATGTTCTAGCTATAAGGAGGTAAAGCAAACGGGATGTGCCAAGTAAAACTGGACGGGTTTTATAAATAAAGTGCCCTGATATGCGAATAATAGGTAAGTCTGTCCGTCAGTGCGTCGTTGTGCGTGCACTCTTTGCTATTTTATTTTCGTCTAACTTGCATTGGCACATTCTCTTTGTTTGCTAGATTGGATTATTTGATTGGGCTTATCAGTAATAAATTATGACCCTTTAGTGTTATTACCGCAGTATTTATTTTCTATTTCAAGGTATCAGATATAGGTGGAATTTAAATTGCATTTTTGCTTGGTTCAAAATTAAACTAATCAGTAAATAAATAAATAATTTCATACAATCACACCCATCTAGCCCATGGTAAGTTTCATGAAGAACTTGTGTTATGGATACTAGATAACGGATAAACATACTTACTTATATACTTTTATGTAAATACTTACCTACATACATAATATACATATACTAAACCTTTCGCTGGCAATGAACAAGACGCAATACAATTATTATTGTTATAAGTTATAAAAGTTATAATATGTCTGCTTGCCAGTACAGGGGTAAAACACGCAGATCAAGACAAATAGACAAGTTGATACGCACAAATATTTGTCTTGTCCGGGTACGAACCCGGGACCTCTGGCGCAGAAGGGGAGCATTCACACCACCGCACCAAACAGATCGTCAATTTAGTATTGTTATGACTCACTAGCTACCGCTCGCGGTTTCACCCGCGTGGCTCCCGTTCCCGTGGGAATATCAGGATCAAATGTAGCCTATATTACTCTTCGTTCTTCCGACTAACTCTATGCCAAAAATCAAGTAGATTAGTAGCTTAGTTAAAGCGTGAAGGCATCCCGAGGTGGGCTTGCTTCGGCAAGCAACCCAGTTTAGGCTCATCTATATACTTAATTCAGGTTCGCAAAATTTGTGACGACTCGATAGGGACTTTGGCGCGTAGTACGCGGCCGAGTAAGGTATCAAATTAAAGGTACTCGAGTCTATTTGTTCCGAAAACTATAAAATATACAAAATGTTAAACGTGATGATCACAAACTGCAATTAAAGATTTTCGCATAATTTGGAATTTTTCGTCGATCGACGAACCCGAGTATCGGGTTGTAACCGCCCTAGTGGATAATGCTACTGCGATAGCCATTGCCGGGACACTATGGGAAGAAGGACATGGCGAGTGGTTTTTAGTGCGTAGGCCCATCGGCGGGAGAGTCCCACATAACCTTTTGTTTGCTCTTCCAGGCGATATAGGTATGCGTAACGCATTTTCCACTCGTTAAAAAAAAATGGGACTGAAGGAAAAAAAAAACAACTAGTCTCATGCCCTGACGGAATCCCGTCAGGGCGACATGAGACTAGTTGTTTTTTTCTAGTATATTTTCTTGTTTAATATTTATCAAACACACTTGGAATTTGAATACTAGCTAGGGTAAGGATTGCTAAGCCTCATTAATAAGAAACCACAGGAGAAGTAAAAGACGACCAGCCCCCTACTTGTCTAAATTTCAAAATCTATCCAATCCCTTTCAAATGTATTGTGATTGTGATCGTGAATGGCATTGTGTAATATACAGTCGCAATCCCTTTCGGAACGAATCATGTTTTAAATGAAACTTCATTTGACAGTTATCCATACATTTGAAAGATATTTTCGTCTGTCACTTTCAGCAAACGCTTAGGCAATTCAATTTCATTTATTTAATATCTTTCAAAACGCGTCCCGATCACAATCCCTATCAAATGTCAAATGTGACGGCCTAAAGTATGTGAATATCTTTCAAATGGCGAATTGAAAGGGATTGTGGTAGATTTTAAAATTAGACAATTAGCCCCCTGGAGGGGTAATACTAAGCATGCTTACTGCGCCTGAGGTCCCGGGTTCGATCCCCTGACAAGACGAATATTGGTGTGCATGAACATGAATTTTTCTCTTGGTCTGAGTGTTTATATGTATATATGTATGTATTTCCAACAAAAGAAAAAGGTTTATGTATGTTTATCCGTTAACTAGTATCCATAACACAAGTTCTTCATGAAACTTAACGTGGGCTAGATAATTGGTGTGTTTGTATGCAATTATTTCATACAAAAAAAAGCGATGAAGGTTTTGTTACAAATTCTGCAACAATTTAATACTAAAGTGACACATCTAATAGAAAAAAGCCTGAATGCTTACATTTGTAAGTACTTGGGAGTCTGACAGATTTTCATGTTCCCAATAAACATTTTTTAACCGCCTCTGTGGTCTAGTGGTACAACCACCAGTATCAGACCCAGGGGTCCCGGGTTCGATTCCCAGCGGGGATACATATTGTATTCGGTTTGGTTGGTGGTAGGACTCGTTGTAATTCTGCCTGGCAAGCTACTACCATCTTATCTAAGACGCCATAACAATAATGTTTTCAACATTGTTGTGTTCCAGCAGTTAGAGATAAGATAGCCAGTTCCTCAGCGATTGAGGATTCCGGGAGAGGCTCGCTTCCATCTTCAGCCTTATCAATACTTAACATCAGGTATAATGAAGGCTAAGAGTCTCCCAGTCGTTCATTAAAAAAAACCTATTAACTTTCTATTGACATAAATCTATTTACTTATTATAAAACTTTTGTTCTGTAAGTAGGTATTATATTTAAGAAATAGCATTTGTCGAATCTAAGAATAAGTCAATACCAGTAATTATATGTTTTTCAATGTTTATAACTTTATAACACATACAAACAAATTCTGCAACAATTTAATACCATAGTGAGAAATAGAATAAAAAAAACCGACCAACGCCGTCTCGCGCTGAAAATTTACATTTGTAATAAGAGCCATTAACGTCCACAATAAACTGCATTGACATGCGTCTGAGAAGGACGACGCTATACGGAGTGAGAGAGACTTAGAATATTTGCGGAGTCGCGCCAGACACAATAGCGGCGCGTGCACCGATAGAGTGGGACAAACGTATTCGGGCAGAGCGAGACAGCTTCTGTTTTCTCTGCAGTATCACGATTCAATAATAGGTGCGTTCGGATTTTATGCGTTTGAGAAAATTGTGTTAGTAGTATTATTAGAGTTTTGCGTTTTCATTGGAAAACTATATTTACGCCCAATTGTTGTAGTCACATGTTTTGTCGAATTGTTTTCGTTTGATATTTGACCGATAATTTATTTGATTGATTTTTTTTTATGAACAAAAGGGACACTTATCTTAGCCTTCATCATACCTGTTGTTAAGTATTGATAAGGCCGAAGATGGAAGCGAGCCTCTACCGGAATCCTCATCACTGAGGAGCTGCCTATATTATCTCGAACTGCCGGAACGCAACAATGCTGAAAACATTGTTGTTATGGCGTCAGACTTACTTGCCACCAATGGTAAACTTGTTTTAATTCCAAATTCAAAAGTGGCACAAATTCATAACCGCGCACATCTCATGAGAATGACGTCAAGAAAACTTTTAGGTTTCAAAGACGACGTTACTGGCCAGTTTTAGTAAACTATCATTCCAATTCCAAATTCAAAAAAGGCGAATAACCGTGTTCATAACCGCGGCGCATCTGACGAGAAAACGTTACGAAAACTTTTTAGTTTCAAATTCAACATAGGTAACTGGCTATTTTAAAAAGTAAGCTATAAGAATTTCAAATTCAATAGTGGCACAAATTCATAACCGCGCGCATCTCATGACAATAACGTCCGAAGCGATTCGCACACGAACCGCGTAACTGAGTGCGGGACAGGTGCGTCGCATTCCCGCGCGTTGTGCGAATACGAGAAACGATCAAAATGAAATACGCGTCGCTGCAGGTTAATTAATAATATACTTACACTATCCCAACCGCCTTGACGAAATATTGTTGTTATTTATGCGTCTGCTTCACTTAGATTTTACGTTTTGTCGTAAATGTAGGATTTGATTTAGTTGAATGTGTGCATTTTATCCGTTGCTCTCATTTGTCAAAGATTTTACTACGCTATTTGTATTTTCTGCATTCGCATTCAGATAAATGCGGTTGTTTCAGCGCAGTTTGATAGAAATTGGCTCAATTATGATATACTAGCTCCCGCCCGCGGTTTCACCCGCGTGGATCCCGTTCCCGTGGGAATATCGGGATAAAAGTAGCTGTTAATATAATAATTTTTAATTAGAAAAATATTGGAAAAAATACAACTCGGCCACAAGTGAATTCTCAGATGGAACTCGAACCCACGTCCTTTGGAAATCCGGTCCAATGCTCTTACCACTGAAGTCACTAAACTCTCGGTAGCTCAGTGGTTAGAGCATTGGACCGGATTTCCAAAATTTATCATAATTATAAAAAATGCAAAAATTAAAAATCATAAAAAAATCAAGTCGATTTGTTGCTTTATTAGGGCGTCAAGAAAGGACAAATAAACAAACATTCGCATATAAAATATTAGTTAGGATTACGATTTACATAACCATTAACTGTCTCTAGGAGAAAAAAGTACCTATTGATTTATGTTCCATGTTATTATTTAGATGTTCAATTAATACCACACTTCAAAGCATTGTTGAATAATAGCTTCTAAAAGTTATAAAATAAAAATGTCAACTCCAAAGAACAGACACAATGTTTTACTGAAGAGACAAAAAGACATTAGCAGGCGCTATTTTGGCATAACTCACTGGCAACCCAGTTTAAATCTTATGTGACTGATAATAAAGTTCATTGTAATGGAAGCGTGTAGTTTCACGCGTCGCATCATTAACTGTGTGACCGGCTACACGTAATACGTTCGCGAATTGTGATACAGATAAGTTTGGAACAACAAAACGCAACTCCGCAAATAGCCAGACGTCTACTGCATTTCTGATGCAAAAACTCTAAGCTAGCGCCGATTATTAGAAAGCACATTTCGAATTGAGAACATTTTTTTAATGAAACGAAACGTATAATCAATTTAATTTTTCAAAAATGGAACCTTGACGTAACAAAATGATTTGGAATTTGAGCATTATTTTTTGTACTTGTGATGTAATTCGAAATATGACAGTATTTTTCTAGATTTCCATTAAAAAGTAATCCTAAATACTTACCCAATTAAAAATCAATGTGAATTGCAGTTTTGTATGAAAAAAACTTATTGGCATAATTTTTTATTGAGTAGATGTTTTGGATATTTTTTTTTTAATAGAAACCTAGATAAATACTGTCTTTATTAAAATAACGTCACAAGTACAGTCCATCATGCTCAAATTTAAAATTATTTTGGTATTACGTTTGTATTGGAGACTGACGTGTCGCGGGCCTCTGAACCTTAAAAATGTTAGGTACCTAACCATGGAATGGATCGAAGTAAACAAAACATTCCAATTAAGTTATTCAATCAAAAAAAGTTCAAACTCGTAAAAAGAACTCAAAATTATTTCGAATTACGAACACCTTCTTACTTAAGCTATTTGATCGACACGAAATTAAAATTCTAAATTTCGAACTTTAAATAGAAAATTTATATTGTACATCAACGATTGTTTTTTGTTTCGGATTCAATTGTATTATATTGTATTGTCTTTATTGTAGCTACCAAATAGTAGCATGTAGTGAAATAAAGTTAACAAAGTGTGAATGCGCGCATTTATGTTGTTTAGCGGCCGTTATGGCACGCTAACTCAGCTTTTATAACGCAACAACTCATAAACTAGTGCGTTAAGCGTAAAACATGCTTGTGGGATTGACGACTTGTTTCAGAGTTGTCTTTGAGAGTAGCTAGTAGGTAAGTATTTTGAAAAAAAAAATATACAGGTACTGTTTGGCATTCGCTAAAGCATTCATCACTTTTGCACTTAAATAAAATGAATAAATTTATTATATTTATAACTTTTTAATTTTACATTTTACAATGCTGATTTTATGTGATAAATATGAAACAAGAAAATATACTAAAAAAAAACAACTTGTCTCATGACGCCCTGACGGGATATATTATATTATATATTATAACTAGCTATTTAATACGATTTATTACTGGAAAAAATATTGTCTAGTATTGACTGAGACTACATATATATTTTATTTTTTTTCTAATTTCTAGAAAAATATGATGATTACTTAAAACAAAAATATACAAAAAAAAGTAGATAATAAAGATCCTTCTTGCGTTAATAACATTTCATAATCTTTTATTTTCTCTACAACAACGTAAGACGTAAGTAAAGGCCTAAGTATAAGTACCCAAGGCTAAGTATAAGTATAAGGCCTAAGTAAACTTTTGAACATTATTTTGGGAGAAAAAAAAGAAACTTGTCAATAGTAATGGTATTTTATGGGTAAGAATTAATTTATTTTAAAGGGAAGAATGGAAAAACAAAACGAGCTTTGGCTGTAAAAGCATTTTCTTTTCTTTAATAGTCAAACCAACTTACTACTAAAACTAGGTACCTACGTTACTGGTGTATTTTCTTAGCAAACTAAAAAGTATGGTAATGGAAATATTAATTAAACATCAACATCTGTTTAAAAAAAAAACAAACTTTCCGAAGAAACAAATAATACGTAATTATTATGAGAAACGCGAAGAACATACTTCCTGTCTCACATTATTTCTTAAATCATTATACATCTCTTGGTCGCTACAAGATTATATGCCCGGTTTTCGAACAATGCCGTCGTTGTACAACAAACATGAAGATGCAGTCGCTATCCTCACCGCCACATGTTTCTTCCCCGCTACAAGGACATTCACCCGGTTTTTTTAAACGACTTTATCCTTTTTTCGTTTCAACTTTTTATACGTTTTTAATTGTATAAGGTTACTTTCGCGGTCCCGACAAGTCATTATATTTAATTGTGTTAGACGAGGAAATACTTACGTCAGTTCGAATTTGTTTGAAAGCTTTTGTGGATGCATTCCTGTTTTTAAGATTTTTGTTCTTATTACTTAAATGAGATTGCCCCAGAATGCGCATATCATTTCCTGTATTTGGTCATTAATGTCTTTATTCCTTTTTATTTTAATATTTTTCATCCATATTAGTATTGCAACTGCAAACTCTGTAAAGAAACAATCTAATGTCAAAAAATATTTTAGTGATGAAATAAACAAAAACTTGAGCAAGTTTAGAATCAATTTATTTTTTTCGACCTAACATACAACCTAACTATAGGTTCATTAGAATATTAAAAAATACTTACGATAAAACTATCCAGATCCTTAAACAAAACAGCGTGGAGTAGAGTTAGGTACGTCAGACAGAATATATTTTATGTCCGCTTGTCTGTTACAAATGATAATTACTATGTCTAATAACAGTCCAAGTTGGCGATGACTGCAGTCTCGCCGCGGTTGACCTGTGGACTGCTCAGCCTTAATCGTCCAGACCTCCGAAGAGTTGTAGGCACACTTACAGGTCACCTAACTTTAAACCGACAACTATTCATCATGAATGCGACAGACAGCCCCCTATGTAGGGGATGCCTGGACGCAGAGGAAACAGCCGCCCACGTGATCCTGGAGTGCGTGGGTTTGGCCGCACAACGGGCAGAAATCCTCAAAGACGTGAGGTCGCTCCTAGAAGCCTGTGAACGCCCCAGGAGGCTTCTGTGCTTCTGGAAGGAGCTGGGATGGCTTGACTAGCCATACCGATGCTATGTTCACGCATAACGGACCAAATGTGAGTCTAAATGCGGAGTAAAGAGCCCATCACCAATACCAATATGTCTAATAATTTTTCAAACTGTACATCGCAAATTTCTATCTAGATTTTTTAATAAAATATCGACGTCGTCGTCTCAGCCACATGACACCCACTGCTGGTATAAGCATCCCCCAAAGATCTCCACAACTATCGGTCCTGCGCAGCCCGCATCCAGCGGCTTCCCGCGACCTTCACCAGATCGTCGGTCCATGTAGGGGGCCTACCCACGGAGCGTCGTCCTGTGCGCGGTCGCCATTCCAGAATCTTTCGCCATCGGTTCTTCTCGCTATGTGTCCCGCCCACTGCCACTTCAGCTGAGCAATCCTTCGAGCGATGTCACTTACTTTAGTTCTCCTACGGATCTCCTCATTTCTGATTCGATCACGTAGGGAAATGCCGCGCATAGCCAATGGAGAGCCATTGCACGCTGGGTGACCTTGAGCTTTCTTATCAGACCCATAGTTAGTGACCATTGAATAAAATATATTCATTTGAAATTCTAATCACAAACAATATAGTAGATGAACAAAAAATTATACTAGATTACAATCAAAAGATAATTTCAAATAACAGCTTTAAACGCCACATCTAAAGAAAAGACCTTTCAATTGGATCAATTCAAAAAAAATATACAACCGCCCGCATACATACTTCTAACGAACAAGAATAACCCTTTGTATTGGAAAAAAAACACCCACACAGCCCTTCCCCTAAGCCAAAATAGTTCCAGAAATATTAAAATAGTCAAAAGAGTTAAATTTAAAATGGAGGGATGTAAAAAATTGTAATCCCAAAACTAACACAGCTGAGCGTCTCTCACAATAACTAGTTTTGGGGGATTCGAACCGTACAGAGATTAAAAAAAAAATTGTAGAAAACTTTTATAACCTCATCTTCCTAAAATAAGTTTGTCTTAGAAATTAAGCTAAAGCTCTGGTAGGTATGTAAATGTTACATAGACAATTTGTCCACGTGAATCTACATCTTATTCAGAGAAAATAAACTATACATTGCAAAAAGTATCAAAACTATTCTTTATAAACATCAATGAAGATCTTTATCGCTTTTGAAAAAAAAAGTTCTGAATAGAACATTGAAAATCTAAATTCAAATTTATAGTTTTAAATAACAATGATTTTAAACACGTTCTCTTGTTCAACGGACTCAAATAGTGGCAAAGGGAGCGCCATGACGAAAGCAATTTAAAAATGGAAGGGTTTCGCTTTTCGGTCCAATTTTAAAAAATGAACCCGCGACGAGTGATTTGACGATTCGGACGGATTGTAAAGTGGAATATGTCATGCGTGAGTGAACTATTCATTTAATAAAATATATTTTTTCTGGAAAAGTTTTTGAATTCAAGTTCTATTGACAAATTACATTCAGTGTTACTCAAAATTCAAATATTTTTACTAAGAAGAAAATTTGTTTTTGTAACTTGAGGATTGAAACATTTAAGTTCATTTGAGTTGTATTTACGACAAGCAAAGACTCATGCATAAAATAAGCTCGAAAGAGTTTAGTGTACTGTTCCCAACCACTTGAAAGTGTATTACAACTTTTTAAGTAATTTCACTTGTGTACATAAGCCCCTCGCTCGCACCCGCTCACTTCGAATAATGCCCACACACACATCGCCACAGACGCAGATGTTGATTCCATAAAATAATATTTCATGTAAAGCACTAACCGCCCGACCGAGGGCGGAAGGATTGCGTTCTATTTTTAAAATTTTATTTTTCGAAGCAATTTAACCGCGGTACAACCAGTCTCTTTGTTATTTATATTTCATTTTACTTCTTTTAAAAAATTAAATCTCGAAGCGAAGTTATTGTAAAATGCAATTCTATACTAACTTTTCTCAAATATGAAAGCAAAACTTCAATGATAAAGTGTCAATTTTAAGTTTGACCCCTAAAATTATTATTTGTGCAGTTCGTTCGTGACCATTCATCAATTAAAAAGGATGCGAGGACTCGTTATTAAAGGAAATAAAAAAGGAATAAATCTTGAAGCGAGTTAAAAAGCTTCGTTTCGGAGTAAAGAATGTTGTGTACAATCTCGGTTCGGACAAAAAAGTGACAACAAATAAAAAACAAAACACAACACGGCCAAAGAACAGATTATCAGCGCTAAAAGGGTTGCTCCCGCGTTCTCCTCCTTTTGTTCCTTCCAAATTCAAACTTCAGATCCGTACAAGGAGGAGCGTTCGAATGCGAATTCTATTTTTGAATATTCTACCGAGAATTTTTAATTAATGCCGCTCGGCCATGCTCGTATTTTTAAAATTCGTATTCTGTTTTAAATCGAGTTCGATATTCAATTTTTGCGTTCGATTCCAGTGTTTTTTATTTATGTTGTGCGATAATGACGTTTCGCTTTAAGTGCTTTATTTCGATTGCCGATTTTATTCCGATGTTCTCCTTGAAGGTCGGTAGTTTTAGTGATTAATGGTTCAGATATGTGGAATGCTTTTTAAACGAAATATTGAATTTAATGATGTTTTGTGGAACTCTCCACGATCTGTTTTTGATTCGAGGTACGTGGGCGTCATATCTATAGACGGATTCAATGACACCATATTTCTACATCTAAGATTAAGCATGCATTATTTACCGATACTTTGCAACTGATCGATCTATAATATATATTTCTACTATTATTACCCAAGTAGGTAGACATCGACCTCAATAAGATACAATTACAATGGGAAACTTTTTAACATTCTCTTATTTTATCATCAACAATCTCACATTGCTTTAGGCGTCGCAGTGTGCCCTCATATGTGAATCCAATAAGACATCTCGAGCACAGTTTAAGTAGCAGTCTTACTAAATAACAACTGAATATAGCGTCAATAATGCCTTCATTGAGCAGTTTAGTTAGGCTGTGTCAGTCCATGCACTTTAAATGAGTAACCAATAAGTCGCATTAAGAGGTCACTTGACGCATAGCATCACACGCAGCCAGCATACGCAAGTCGTTGACCTCAATACGCAAACTGGGACTTCTTACCATGATACTTATAATTGATATTTATCGTGAAATGATGCACCGAAAAGAATAAATAATAGCTCAGTTTTCCTAATTATGTAATAGGAATGAGGAACTAAATATAGTTTTTAATAACACGTCTCGACTAGTAATCGTTCGGCCGTATAATGGCTTCACTTAATATTCCATTTTCGAAAATATTCGAACCGTCATGCTCGTTCTATTCCTTTGTATCGATCGATATACCAATACGGCTGCTGAGTCGCTATCAGATTTTAAATTTGGAAGTGACCGATTCGAGATTCTTATAGGGTTCGAAATTTAAATTTGATGTTTAATTTGTGGTAGCACGTTTGTGTTGATTTAAATCATGTGGCGTGTACTGAAGAATTATCTATCTTTGAGTAGATGTGGCTTTAATATTTTTTTTTAATTTATTTCAGGTACAAGGAGGTTACATGTACTTGGAATAGTGAAGTATGATAAAAATATAGTTTCTCTACAAGTAAACCGGATAAAAAAGTAAAAAATAAACAAAGGAGTACCTAAACAAAAAAGTTCCAGCATCGCTATACGGTTCGTGTATATGAGATTTATCCCGTCCCCATACGTAATTTTATTAGGAGCCCCTGCCTATAAAGCATAAGTTTATTTTAAAAATGGAAAGCGGAGTGTTCACAAAAATAATTGATGGAACTGGACGCACCCTTTCGTAATCTCGTTGCCCTGGCGGGGATCAGGCGACGCACACAAAGTTAAAAAAAAATGAATATCTATAGGTACGATATTGCATATCACGTTTTAGATTCCCCATATTTCTAAGTGATTGATTTTCTTTTTTTTTGTTGAACCTTTGAACCGACAAATGAAACTAAATATTTTAGAAAACTTTCTTTTTTGCCTATGAAAGTAATGAATGTAAAAAGTAATTAGCTAACTGTTAATTTACATGAAAGTTGAAAGAAATACTGGTCTCAGTAAAGCCGAGAACAGGATACCAATCTAATGCCAATAGGCATTTTAATTGAACCATTACATTGACGCCTTAATTAGAACTATGAACTCACAATATGTATAATTACAATCGAGAATCGATTCCAAAGGCATCGATTTAAAAAAAATCGTGTTTTTGTCAGTTGAACGTTGAAACAAAGCGGTCGTAATTCGTATGAAATGACTTGCGTTTTGGCCTCTTTGTCCGTTCGTCTTTATTCAGAAAACGATGTAATATTTTTTTTCTATTCTGTTTCCTAAGATAATTGTCGTTAATGATTGTGCTTGGTGAGATTGGATGTCGATTGTGCCAGCAACAATGCATTAAAGAGTTTTAATTTAAAAATATTTTACGATTCTTTTTTTTCCCGCCTTCGACCAATGAGTTCGGTAAGTTTCAGCAATTTGATGCTGGCGACTAATGACCGCCTTAAAAGGTAACTGTTGAAAAATTAAAAAGTGGCAACGCCTCTTGACAGTTTCGAACGAAAAGAGTATTATATCAAGACTGCACCAGTGACTAAGTCCCAAAGTGAACTCGTATGAATAATTTATGAACATCTTTATACTTCCCGGGCCATTTCGCCACAAAAGCGGTCGTTTTTGGGAATAAATTCATCGAAAAACGCCTTTTATATAGTATTAACATTATTTATGGCGGACCCGACAGTCCAGTCGATGCGCATTGCTAAATATGATTCGTTGTTGTTGGATTTGGTTGGTTTTCTAATTTTTTTTTCGGAAAAAGAATATCCTCAATAAAAGTAGAACAACTCTAAATTCTTAATACAAAGTTATATATTATAACTTCTCCAAATGTAAAGGTTAAACAGCAAAAATTCACTCGATTGTAAATTATAAAATAAAAAGTGAAACAAAGACATCGTTTATAAACCGGTCGGTTGATCTTATAAATTTCTCATTTGTCTCAAAATATGTAAGGCGATGACAATAAAAGAATAATAAAGAATAAAAAGAAAATTCAAAATTCGAATCCATATTCAAAAACGAATCTTCCAGTCGTTCCACGTTCCAATCTCAACGGATGTTTTACGAAAAAGCGCGCGATTTTATGAATACCATATTTAGTTTTGGAAAAAGAAAGATTGAAAGAGTTCGATGATTGTACCGTGAGATACTTTGTAACAATGCGAATATGCAATTTAAAAAGAAAAATAGACATTCGTTCATCTTTGTTCATAAGTGCAACATATTTAAAAGAAGTATGGATTCCATGATGTTAGGAATGCTTAGAAGAAATAAATAAAATAAATGACCTATAAAAAATTAACCGCGTCTGTGGTCTAGTGTTTACAACCACCGGTATCAGATCCACGTGTACCGGGTTCGATTCCCAGTGGTACATATTATATTCGGTTTGGTTGGTGGTAGGACTTGTTGTTAGTCCGCCTGGCTAGCTACCACCATCTTATCTAAGTCTGTCGCCATAACAACAACAACATTAGTTGTTTTCAGCATTGTTGTGTTGCGGCAGTTAAGATAGCCAGCTCCTCAGTGGTTGAGGATTCCGGGTGAGGCTTGCTTCCATCTTCAGCATTATCAATACTTAACATGAAGGTTAGTCTCCCCGTTGCTTAAAAAAATGATTACTAAACTAAGAATATCAGTATTGATGACATTAAACGCTCAAATAACAGGCACAAAATAAACTTCTAAACCACGTGACAGTTGTTATTGTTTTGTAGTGTAGAAACTAAAAAAGTACATTTGACACATGTCCAAGGTGTCCTAAACTCATTCCCGTTGACCGTTTGTCTCTATCTCTGATGGTTTCTGAGATCTCGATGCGTACATACATACGTACGTACGTACGGACGGACAGAGTGGGATTATAAGACTTTTCTAAACTTTAGAGTTTAGAAGTCTAAAATGGTACATTATCTAGGACGGATGTAATTGAGCATAAAGTTATGGCATGCAACTAGCGATTCCTTTAAAGCGGCAACCGTTAAATACTTCATAGCCCACTAAACGGATATCGTAATAGACCCCATTCGAAATTTGAAAAGAACAATCGGGAAACGCCAACACGTATAAGCGATAACGCAACGGATTCGAAATTTTAAATAGTTCCATATTCAAATATACGTTTTCAAATATGGCGCACCGATTGTTTCCCGTTTTCGCTCGTAGTTAGTTTAGTTCGAGCAATGGTTTTTAATATGCGGGTTACGCGTGCGTTATTGGAGTTTCACAATGGAATCAAGTGGCAATATGGCCGCTATAGTGGTAGCCCATAATGTTAGTAGTTTCTATTTTATGGATTATCAGACGTATTTAGACAACGGTACCTTCTGTCATCACTATAACTGTAGTCTTAGTTAATCCATAAAATTTTACCTACAGAACAGAACAGAACACAACTATGTTTGAGATTGACATCAGAAACTAAGATTGAATAGATCAAGTTTAATAGAAACCAAAGAAAATCAAACGTATTGTAAAACTCGCTAAGTATATATTATTATCACAGATACCCAACTTCTTCTTATATAGAGATGAAATGTTTTTTTTTTTAATATTAACGGAAGACGGTAGGATTTGTGAAACGATGGCGTAGCTTCTTTGACGTTCATAAGTGCTTGTAACAGCCTAGACTGAATATATGAAATTGAATTGAATTGATTTGTGAAAAAACAGTTGTGTCCATAGTGATTAAAAGTATTAAAAAAGCTATTAAAATAGTTTTACTTCTGCTTATCATTACAATTCCTTTTGTAACAGCAATAATACGGTGGCACGGAAGACATGCAAATATTCCTCACATAAAAACCATACGATTCCCAGGAAATATACCGCAGAATGCTTCAATACGCGGAAAAGTAGCAATAACCAATCAGTATGCAAGTCCAGGGTTCGCTTCCTTCACGTACTTACAGTGAAAAGTGCGTCTCAAATATGATATCAAAAACTTTCTAACCGTTAAAATGTTACATGCAATTAAGAATATTTTGAGGTTATGTAGCGGCCATTTTTGGCGCCAATTTAGGTTTAATGACAAACGGACCGGTATTGAATGCAAAACAAATGATTATTGTGTTTTAGTAGCCTATAAAATGGAGGCACGTTTGTCTTCGCGGACTTATTGCGACAGGCATGGCTAAATGGCTTGGCTATATGTATACTTATACGATTTTACTCTTAATAATCATAGTATTAATAAATAACTAGGTAGTAAAAAATAATAAATTAAAGGGATCTACTCTAAATCATAGTCGTGAAAATTGGGTGAATTAAAAAAAATACATATTTGAACCTTGAAATCAAACGATTCAGGACATGATAGGACTTTTGCATCTGACCGTACACAGTGTTTCAGAGGAATCGTTATCATTACCTAGAAGGGTACCTAATAAAATAATAGGTTTATAGAGGGCTGTCTCAGTAAGAGTGCACTTTTTCATAAAAAAAACCTATTTTATTAAAGAGTTGCGTTTTTTTTTATTGGATTATAAAGAAGGCATGTTCCAATTAAGTATGGAATAAAATATCTGTCAAATAGCCCCCACCGCTCTGATGACAGGCCATTACTCTTTTCATGAAATTTTCCATGACTTTTTTTTTTTTTTACATTTAATAGGCTTACTCTTGGCTTAATTCTGAATCGTTAGATTAAGAAGAGGCCTAAGATGGAGCGAGCTTGCCTAGAAAAAGCCTATTCACTCGAGCTTTAAATATACCAGGGTTGTAGACACCCGGGAATACAGACGCAGGCAGGGAATTCCACTCTCTGGCTGTGCGCATAATAAAAGATGAGGAAAAGCGCTTTTTCACAGAGTGGCTGTATCTCACCGATGACGCGTTGGATCTCGGATTTGAGCTTAGGAATTGTTTCTGGTTTATTCGCATGAACTCGAGATTTCACAAAACCCCAAAGAAAAAATCGCACGGCGTTAATCACATGTTCTTGGTGGCCAGTTGACATCAGAATTTCTTGCAGCAACGATTTCCAGAACGAATTATCGTCCTGGAAATCGTTGCTGCAATAAATCGATTGTTTCATGCCCGGTGTGTCAGGTGGCGCCATCTTGCTGAAACCACATGTTGTCCAGATTTATGCCGTCCAGTTGAGGCCACAAGAACTCCGTTATCATGTTCCTGTAACGAATACCGTTTACAACCACTGCAATTTCCGCTTCATCTCCAAAAGTAAAGGCCTAATCACGCTGCCCGACCAAAATCTGCACCAGACAGTTGCTCGTTGTAGGTGCAATTGTTTCTCATAGATTGCATGAGGATTTTCTGAGCCCCAAATTCGTCAACTTTGTGTATTCACGAAGTCATTCAGATGGAAATGCGCTTCATCAGAGATGATGACTTTTTTCGGAAAATGACTTCACTTTGCTCCATTACCCATTAAACGAATTGCTGGCGCTTTTCATGGTCTGCTGGTTTGAGCTCTTGGTTAAGCTAAATTTTGTACGCATGAAGGTGGAGTCTTTTGTCAAAATTCGCTGCGTAGTGCTTCGTGAAATTTGAAGGTGTTGAGAACGATGCCGAATTGATGTTTTCGGGTTTTCGGTGACGCTCTCGCTTACAGCAACGATGTTTTCAAGATACCGGTACGTCGACGCACAGGAGTCTTAATGTCCATAAACGACCCAGTTTCTTCAAATGTTTTGACCACTCTTAGTATGGTTGACACATTAGGTGCACTTTCTCGACTGAAAATTCCGCGAAGTTTGCGAGCGGTCTCAGCATTACTTTCCAAATGTTTGTAAAAAGTTTTTACAATTATATCGTATTGTTCTTTCATAAAACGCTCTATTTTTTCATAATCGGAATAAACTTAGATGGCAGCTGTCAAATTTCAGAGTGCACTCTTACTGAGACACCCTTTATAAGATTGACTTACTCATTATCGCTCGACTCAATAGATGGATTGCTGTTAGTTTCATGAGGCTTCCTTGGAGAAGGTAAGGTAGGTACTCGCTTAGATAGAGTTTTACAAAGCTCAATAGTTACATAAAGGAGATGCAACGAGAAAGTGTTTGTATATTATGATCAAGCAAAATCTATGCGTGTGGCTACAAATAGTAATTTTTTTATTTATTATAAAAATAATTTAAATCAAGTACTTAGCTACGTGTATGTTTTCCTACTTAGTAATTTTCCACATTTAAAATTTAAAAGAACAGTCATACTTTTCGTTGCAACAGATCATAAACAAGATTTTCCGAAAATGGACAACAACTTGCAGTAGCTACTTTATTGTTAGTATAAATAATAATATCTAAAAGTTTTCCATTGCTTATGAAACACATACAATAAACAAATCTCTATACCAAACCACTATAATTGATTTCACAACCGAGCGGCAAAACCACACGCAAATCAAACTTTACCACAAGACCATAAGGTTTATTATCGTGTAAAGTTAGTAACAGTTAGTAACAGCGCCAAGTGGCTACTTCCTCGAGGATTTTTATTTTTATTGATAAAAGCAACGACAACGATTCGTAAAGTTTAGAATGGAATTGGCCGAATTAAGCGAGCGACTGCGCTCACGAGAGCTCAGGAGACGTATTTTTGAATCATTCGAACTTCTCATTCAAATTGAAATTCACCGACTTTCATTTTGTTGCATTTTTGAATCACTCGAATACGGTGTTGCTAAAGCGCTTTCAGACTACGCTTTAATATAATAGCATATAGGTTACTAGACTTACCCAGGTAGCACAAACGCTGTGTAATTTTTTTGTTAAATAGCATAGAATCATTTAAAGGGTGTGTAGCCGCGATTTATACAAAATATAGTCGGATAGAGGCATACTATATGGTTAATATCTTTTTTTTAATATAAGCTTTATAAAATAGCGGTGTAAACGTTTAAACAGCGTTTTTAAGTTGCTGTCATTTAACAGAGATTGAAATAAGCTATGTAAACGTTTTCATGTCAATTTTGAAAAGCAATCGTAAAAGAGCTTCCTACGCAGGCATTAAGTTGTTATTTTCTGTATAAATGTGGAGAGATTTACTGTTATAGTGCTTTAAGTACATATACTAGTGTTAAAAATCACGAATACTCAACTTCATACTATTATTATGAAAAAGCACTGTAAGTTACATTTAAATAGCTTTTCGCCACAAGGAATCGATAAAATGCTGATTAAAAGTTGTCATTATTCTCACTAATTTGCCAGTCGCTATTTTTGTGATAAATTTGTTACTTATATAGCAATAAAACACTGTTAAAATGCTTTACCTAGATAAATTTATAAAGCTTCAAGTGCTTATTTGTTTCACCAATAAAATTCAGTACTACCGACGCGACGCACTCGCTCAGATAAAAATGCACGATTTTCATTTTGCTGTTTTTTGCTTATATCATAGCTCATAGCAATTTAATAGCTTCTTTACTGGCTAACGGCAACATAAATGCTAATATCGTAGCAAAGAGCAACGTAAGTGCTCAAATTTAGCACCCTTCATTACAATAAACAGTATTAAATACTTTTTTGTAATATAAACAGCAACGCCATTTTTTTGTAGTTTCTTTTCGCAGATTGAATCCTTTAACAAATATAAAATTTATATTCCTTGGTAATTACAACTAAAAAAGTTATGTTTTGTTAATCAAAAGCTTTGTTTAGCTATTATAAAACGTTTCTTTATACCATTAATGAAAATTTTTATAATTACTGCTTTTAGCATTTTTTTTTATGTATTTATTTCTTTAAATGGAAAAATATAGAGGGCGCATCAAAAATTTACATAATAACATGAGTATAAATTATCAGTAAAATTTAATTTGCATAAGAAATAACGCTTCTTTACGTGTCACCACCATAAAAATTCCGTAATTTTAATAAGTTCGCCATTAAAGTAGACAAGACAAATTCTGTAAATTGTTAAGAAGTCATAAAAAATTTAATTCGCTTTGTTCGGCATTATATTGCTTCAAGTTGCAAAAACTTACATCTATATAATTTGGACCTAAATAAAAGTTGCTTATCAAGCAATTATTTGACATTTAAAAAGCATCGTAAATAGCTATTTCACAGCTTGTATGCAGCAGACAAATGCTATATAAAGTGCGCCCAAACCAGCTGTGTAGAAGCTGTATAGACATTTACATACACATCTATCTGATAACCACTGCAGGCAAAGGCTGTAACAATTACGTTTTCATGGCTTTTATATCAACTATTTGTGCTATCTGGGTAAGCGCGTGCTACGCACGTGTACTCACTGGGGTCACTTGAGAAAAAAAGTTTTTCTGACCTTTGACCTTGATAAGATCAATTAAAAAATATATTATATTTTTCTGGCCGTCTACATTTTATTGTGATTTTTGAAGCTATTAGTGAAGGCTGTAGGTGTTATACTCATGGCGCTGGAGGGAACATTAGAATGGATAACACGCCTTATATATAGAGATAGCTCATAGCACAACGATATCGCTCATCATACATACTTAAAACACGTTCACACTTAGCCTTAATATATCGTATATCGATATCGTTATGCTATGAGCTATAACCTATATGCTATTATATTATGGCGTAGTCTGAAAAGCGCTTAAACGTCAAACTTTCTATCGCTCGAACTAAAAAAAGTGCCCGGGTTCACTCGTTGCAGATTCAAATGTGTATTGAAATAAAAAAAAAACCGCATGCGAATCTTGCGATTCCGTATGCGAATAGTAATTCAAATGATTCAAAAATAACGTTTCTAATCTAATAGGGCCACTAAAGCAATTTGTTTTTTTTTTATTCTGCTACATGGCAATCTGTTCCAGGAACAATAAGCCACTTTCTTGGTCGATTCATTAATCTGTTTAAATGTTATCTACGAGAGCCATGAACTGTTGAAAAATTTTCTTTTCAACAAACTCTCTCTATGTGTCTAAGCTGATCTTTTCGTGAGATTAGGGATGTCATGTATCTTTAATCGGATATCATATCAATATTGCTAAAGCAATATTGGTAAGGAATTTCCTGACAATTACTTATTTCCTCTTTCATTTGCTTTTAGTAAACTTTCTAGCATTAAAAAAATAAATAAAAAATCTGCTACACTGACACAGTTCTAAACTCCAAAAAAATAAAAACAATTAAATTAATTGTTAGTGCGAACACTTAGTAATATTTCGTAAGCCTTCCCTTTTAGACCCTCTGACTCTAACGATTGACTGTGTTTCTGTTATGGAACAAGAAAGTTGTATTTATTTTGAGAAACTTAAAAAATAAAATAAAAGACCCACGACGGTTAAAACGTAATTGAAAAAGGATAAAATAATTTAAAAACCCCGACTTAATTATCCGTCGGGGGCTGCCATTAAATGAACTATAGTTTTGCAGTTTTAGAGTAACGTGAATAGTTGGATTTATTTAGATTCATGCTGAAATTTATAATAGTGATGGCAGCCCCCGACGAATAAATAAGTCGGGGATTTAAATAATTTTATCCTAATCTCGGTGGCTCTGTGGTTAGAGCATTGGACCGGATTTCCAAAGGTCGTGGGTTCGAGTCCCATCTGAGAATAATAAGTTCGGTGTAAAATGCCAATATTTCTAACAATTATTATTTGGAAAAACGGAATTTTTACCATTTTTGTAAATACAAACATGGTTTCGAGTCCCCATATTTCGGCAAAAAATACCGTTTTTCCTAATAATGATAGATTATTTAGTGCTTTAATATTTCGAAAAGTATAGCAACAGATAAGCGCATATCTTTCCTCACTTTGTAACTAAAGTTGATTCTCTCCGAGATTTCTAACGATATCTGGGGGGGCGATTCTCGCGCTGAAATATGACGAATCCGACATTTTTACATCGTTAATTTCTTTACAAAAAATGTAAGTAAAATCTCTAATGCTGTCAAAATCCTTTAGTTTCAATTATCTTCGATAATCTTATAATGTCGAAGATTGCTTTCAGTTTTTTTTTATTTATTTCACATAATAAAGCTTTTACATTCTTGACAAGCGCACCAAAAATCGCTAGGATTTGTCCGGTGTGCTGTGAGTACGTAATATAATTCACATATATCTATAAGTACTTATAAAAAGATTATAAGGAAGAAGATTAATGTTGGACTACTTAACTTACCGATTACTAATTAAACATCTACACATTGAGTTTCTATAAGTGACAGAATGTTTCATAAACACAAAAAATAACAGTGTAATTATTAACATTAAAAATACTGACTTTAAACACTATCAAATTATCTTAGGTTAAGTTCATTGAAAAAAAAATACAGTATCTACTACAATACCACATTCCACACATCTGTTTGTTTTCCCACAATAGTCATTCGTTCGTCTTAGTCAGCTTAGTCGTTAGTTAGCTTTTAATACAGATTTTTGACTATAAAAAATGTCAAATTCGAGATGTCGAAGGCGCGAGAATCGGGCCCCTGGTCGATACAGAGCGGCGAGCTGCAAAAATTTCACCCCATTTTACAAAAGTACACTATAGTGTCAAATTTTCCATCGTCCCCGCGTCCACTTACGCAACCCTTCCAAAAAAACTAAAAATAAAAAATCGGAGGGGACTTTTAAAATCGTTATTATAATCTCGGACGCCATTTTGGCTAGTCCCTCGCCCTCCAATTTTAAATCTTTTTTAACAAAAACCCCTTTGATGTTTATGCATTTCGGCAATATCTCCCGCCTCGCTAGGTCCCAGCATTTGTCCATTTCGAGGATTTCGACGATGCATAATTTAGATACAAACTTTTTTTTTAATGAACAACGAGGAGGCTCTTAGCCTTCATCATACCTGATGTTAAGTATTGATAAGACTGAAGGTGGAAGCGAGCCTCTCCCGGAATCCTCAATCACTGAGGAACTGGCTATCTTATCTCTAACTGCCGGAATACAACAATGCTGAACTGAAAACATTGTTGTTATGGCGTCAGACTTAGATAAGATGGTGACTTACAACAAGTCCTACTACCAACCAACCGAATACAATATATACTCCCGCTGGGAATCGAAACCGGGACTCCTGGGTCTTATACCGGTGGTTTTTACCACTAAACCACAGAGGCGATTAACTTTAATGTCATCACTGACAGTTGCAAATTCCTACGATGACAATATCGCCAATGATATTACATTCGTTTACCTTCTTAAAGCTGCGTCATAGAGCTGACATTGTGAAGACTCCAAAAGACCCTAAGTAATTGGAGTCTTCCAATCAGTCTGCGTCGAGAAAACATAAAAAAATTGGAATATGTGCACTCATTCAAATTAGCTACCTATCTCTTTCATTTCCATGCCTTTTCGTGTCTTTTGTTTGTCCTACTTATCAGTAAAACATGTCAAATTGTCAACATTTATAATCTTGGTCGCAGATTTCAACGTAAATTAAAACGAACGTAACACATCTATTGTATAAAATATCATTGCATATTGCATTTTAAAAGGCACACTCTATCATATCTCGGTAATTATACGAAGGGTATATCCATATCTTCAGACGGGCAACACCGCTCGGCGATGTCTGTGCCTCAGTACACGGCCATAAAGTGCAACAATCAACGCAACATCCTATTAATCAACTCATTTCAAAGACAAACAACTTAAAAAAAGACGTGTGGGAAAACCTACACGTATCCGACCGACGCATTCCAAATTCGAATGAATCTGAAAGGCGAGCGAGATTTGAAAAGAGAATGAGATTTGAAAATAGAACACGCCATTAGGAACGAACACAATAGTCTCATTGGTCGATTTCAAAAAGGAACAATTTGTTAAACGTCAAATATAAACTTTTTTATTTCCGTTGTAATGAAATGCCTCTCAGTATGATGTCTAGTACACATCTTTGAGGTTTTTTGTCGGATCGTGCGAGTCGTTTTTCATTTGTTTTGTACATCCTACTCCGCCATACTTATTAATGTCAAAATTAAAATAAGAATCGTAGCAATTGTCAGAAACGCCTTTAGCGACAAGATTATTACGTTCTTAAGAGTCGTTCAACTGCACGCCGACCTAATTAATAGTCAATGACGCGAAATATATCATCTCTAATTACATTTAAGCTCTTAAAATCTGGCAAACATGAAAACAAAAAACGGCCCGACACGTCATATGAGTAAGTATCAGAAATGAGACAGTCAACTGCTTACGTTTTTTGCGTATTCTGCCTACATAACGTTTGTTCTCTCGTGCATTCAATTCAATTCCCTGTCAAACTTTCTATCTCCGAAAGGTTTATCGGGTGATCATAGACACGAGCAATGACATGAACTATCAATATTTCTAATAACGTTTAAAAACAAAGTATATTAGTTTCTTATACGGACGAGGCGGCCGGTCATATTAATCATTGGAACGAATTTCCGTGCGCCATGTCATACGGAGTTCGTTTATTAAAAATGTGACGTATCAAGATCAACATCTCATAGAGCGAACGGGACGGGGAATTATAGAAGCGTGAAGAGTGAATGAGATAGATATGTGCTGACATTTCAACGGGTCATCAACCCTACGGGCGTCCTGCTCTAACGAGAATTCGAAGATTTGATTTGAATTGTTCTTAATTTGAAATATTGACTCGTTCGATCCGGGCTCGATATATATATATTTTTTTTATTATATTTTTTTCAATTCACTCGGTTCATTAAAAATTTATGTGTAATATTTGAGCTGTTACTGAGCTTCCGTTTGATGCTGTTTAATAGCTCGAGTAATCCATAAAAGAAAACTAAATGGAAGTGAAACATCGTTAGTAGATTTTATGTCTTTACAAAGATTGATAATGGCAATCGTGGGATGTTTAAGATACCGATTCCCTTACAAAAAGTGTACTTTTCTACATTGATGCAGTTTATTGATCTTGGTAAGGATATCTCCTTTATTATATCGGAGTAGAAGTGGACTGTTGTCATTAACAATGTATTACGCGACTGGACTGCTACTGTTTTAAAACGAATGATGTAAACCAGTGTTTCCCAATGAGTGGTACGCGTACCCCTTGGGGTACGTGAGGTAGCTTAGAGGGGTACGCGAGCAATCTCTTAACTAAGATATTAAATCAGTAAAAAATAATTACCAATGGAATATCTATACTAATTTATAAAGAGTTTGTTTGTTTGAACGCGCTAATCTCAGGAACTACTGGACCGATTTAGAAAATTCTTAGATCATTAGAAAGCTACATTTCTCCCGAGTGACATAGGCTATATTTTATCCCGATGGTCCCACGGGAACGGGCACCACGCGGGTAAAACCGCGAGGATCCGCTAGTAATGTAATAAAGGGGTACGTGAGTTTGAAGTATTTTTTGGAGTGGTAGTATAAATTAATTAGGAACCACTGATGTAAACGAATATTTTGGTTGAATCTTTCCTAGTAATATTATAAATGTGAATGTATGTCAGTTTCTTTGTTTGTTTGTCACTTGTTCACGTTACAACTACTGAATTAATTTTAAATGAAATTTGGTACAGTGATTGTAGATAGCCTGGATTAAATATATGGTACTATTTATCTTGATATTCCCACGTAAAAAGGAACCACGCGGGTAATACCACGGGTGGAAACTAGTTTCAAATAAAATCAACAACTCAACAAGCCAGTCTAATTGAAGTGTTTGCCGATCTAAAAACTGTTGAATCCTTCATGATTATGAGAGCGTAAAATTAGTCATTCCATCATAAACATCAGGCCATATTCGTAGTTTCTTAATTAGATTCGACGCAAAAACAATAACGCTAGATTATTAAAATCTAAAGGAATGATAAATTGCCCCAACACGTGTTTGCACCAATGATACCCGATCCCTTGAATTTCAATACGAAATTAAAATAAATGACTCACGACTCGTAATCCCGAATTAAAATGCACGAACACAGTTCTATTCGAAACAAAAGTTATAAAAATGTGAAGCAGCACTATAAAGGAATCATAAGCGGTCATAACTGGTTATTGAGACCCATTTATGGCGAAGCTATCCTATTGTAAGGGCCGCTCCTCAGCCCCCAGTGTTTGTAAACGCGCATTTTTAAATGTGTTCAATCGTTAATTTCGCCAGTAATTGAAGGAGTCGCGAACAGTTTGCTGGACAAAAACAACGATGTTTCTCCGAATCCGGCCGAAGTACTAAAGTGTACCGAACCGATGACGGCGCGGACATCTCGAATTTATACGTTCATAAAATTCTTTTGTCAAATTTACTTTGGAGTTCCGTATAAAGTGGACGTGAACACCGGCGGATTCTTTACCGAAATCATCGTCTACTCAGGTTTTTCTGCCAGTTATTACGTTGGTAAGAGAGGTTAAAAATATTTCGCGCTTTCCAATAACAAGGTAATAACCAGATGGCCTAAAATTCTCACGGCTCGGCCGAAACAATAAAATCAAATCCGTCGTCAGAAGTACGAAGTCGTTCGGTTAATTAAAACGAAAAGAAAAAATATGGAGCCGAAAACGCATTCATCATTTATCTGGCAACGATATCGGCTACCTGGCCAGTCCAGTTTTCTATTATTCATTAGTTCATTGTTGCGTCGCGGACGACTGTGCTGCAACGACCTGAAATTCGGTAACCGCCTTAACATTAATAATTACTTCTCAAAATAATGCTAACTTAGATGCACGACCGAGATAAGGCCCAGTACGGTCGGCATAGCTACCAGTATACGAATTAGCCCGAGCTTTTGTCACAGACCAGTCAAAACCAGTAGGCGAACCGAAAGAAGTACCGAAACGAGTTAATTAAAGATCTGATCGGACATACCTTACTGTCAAGAGATGCTGATCCTATGCCGGTTTTAAGAGGCGTTGCATATTGGTAGTTTTGGCAACGGAACTAACTAGCATCACTGATTTTCGTCGTCTTTTCAGTCCTGAAACAGTTTTAACGTAAGTATTATAACTTAACTGATACAGAATTTTTTAAAAGGCGTGGCAGCTTTACTGGGCTTTAATAAAATGCAAGGTTTCTGTAGAAAAAAACTCAAGAAAGAGGTAAAAAGTGGTTAGTTGGTTGTCTGTCACGAGTCTCCACCTTTTTGCGCGAGACACAGAAGCAGTCTCCTTTATAAGGTTTCGTCATCATGTGAGCATGATGACGAAATCTTACAAAGGGTATGGAAATGATTTCGAGTTAACCTTCTTTCAGTAGGCACTAAATGCATAAGATGCTCCTTATAACCTCTTTCTTGAGTTTTGTGGTTTCTTTCACGTCTTGGCTGGGCCCATATTCAGTTTGACCACTTACCGATTTCTTGTTCGAACCACGCCAACGACGTATTTGGTTTCGAAATTTTCAAAATTCGTTTTCTCTATGAAACTTACTTTAAAGTTATTGTTTAATAACTTTACAATTTGTGACTGTCATGTACTTGTACAATAACTCTATAATTTGTGAGTATCACGGAGAAAACCGAATTTTGAAAATGTCAAAAACGAAACGTCCAAAACAAATGAAAAAACGAAAGTACGACATTGGCGTGGTTTGAGCAAGGAAAAGCCAAGGTCACGTTTAATAATAAACCATGAATAATAGATAAAACAAACATATACAATATTATGGTAGATAATAAGTGTTGTTACTAGCAAATTAAAAGCATTTGCGAAAAAGTACATAACTATTATAGATTGACACAATTATCCAACAATTTAGTTTCAGTTTAAGTCACTCTTATCTCAAAATAAGCTTTCAAGCTTATTTGAATTGTTTCCTAGATTTACAATTGCAATGTTTATTGAAATAAAAAGATTGACAAATTTTAAAACAAGCTGTAGGTTTTCTTTCTAAACCCTTTGCATTCATTTTCAAGAGTTTCAGAGGCCGTGATCACGAAGGTGAGTGCTCTGTTATTGAAAAATACTATGTAGTTATTTTAGTAGGAGCTTTACATGCGAAAATCTCGTTTCCACACAGTGAAGCGACAAGCCAGTACGAAAATCGCTAGCTAGACTTTCCTTAACTTTTTTTTTAAAACCCTTACCTAATCTTTGTGTAAGCTCCTTTACCAATCATTGCATCACTTAATTAATTTTATACTGTACCGGATCGATCACATGGGATTTGGCGGCTGTAGATCAAACGATCTTTCGATCTTTGTTTGTTGACTTGACATATACATCTGTACCAAAGACTAGTGACGTAACAACCGCTGACAACTGTGACATAACTCGAAATGTGGGTATTATGATTAATGATATCAATTTTGTCGGGTCTCAAAATACGTGTTTAAGTGTTTGCAACACTACACATACTGTTAGGTATAATCTCGAGTTGATCATCACGACTTTTCGGTGTACTAATCATATGTATTATTTTATTAATAAATAATATATTGATTTGATTAAGTTTTATTAATGATTGTGACTTCGCGATTGGTTAAGCGATAGTAGCTACGTTTGAAAGTAGGATGGGTGGCCATAAAATATTATTTCGAGCTTCTCCGTGCTTTGTTAGGTACTTCATTGCCTTTTATCTTTGAAAATGACCCAAGCAATGAAGGCCTAAAAATAGGTTATGAACTGTAATCATTTCAGATACCTACTTAGATAATTTTCAAAATCTAGAAAAACCAATTAAGTATACTTGGTTTCTGAATTCTAATTTCAAATTATTTTGCTGACCATACAGCTCCACGTGTTAACCCTAACAGCCATTAGGCGCAAATACTAAGATTTTTGTCAACAACGATCGATACAGAATCAATCGATAAATTAATGCAACTGACACGGAAATATATTTACATAATCAAATCAAAATTATTATTGGTAGGTTAACTGAGGTTAATATTGCGTTTTGAATAGATTTCTTACATTAAGGGTTTCATATCAACACCTTATGTTTTTGCATAGTATTATATTTTGTTTTTTAATAATAATTTTAGTTTTTTTTTTAGTTTTCTAGCGGCCACCCATGGTTTCACCCGCGTTCCCGTTCCCGTCGGAAAATCGGGATAAAAAACAAAAAGTAATATTTAAATATTATTTCTTTACATAAAAGAATGGAAAGTAAATCATTTAGTAGTCCAACGATTATACCTTACATAAGTATAAAAATGAACTATCGGATTGGATGTTAAATTATCAGAGTAATAAAAACTTTATGAATTTACAACTAGCTCATAATATGGCTACCTTTTAGATTCTTTACAATTATGAAGTTATTTCAAAACTGTACGATATACTTATTTGAATGTTGTTAATTTAAGTATCATTTATTTCTTCAATAGATTGAATATGCCACAAAGTCTGATTGGAAATTTAATTACATATTCAATCCTTCCTATTTAGTCCTTAATTTAATCAACAGGCAATTTAAGTTCAGTTTTTGCCGCCTCTGTGGTCTAGTGGTACAACCACCGGTATTAGACCCAGGCGTCCGGGGTTCGATTCCCAGCGGGGGTACATATTGTATTCAGTTTGGTTGGTGGTAGGACTTGTTCTAAGTCCGTCTGGCTAGCTGCCACCATGTTATCTAAGTCTGACGCCATAACAACAATGTTTTCAGCATTGTTGTGTTCCGGCAGTTATAGATAAGATAGCCAGTTCCTCAGTGATTGAGGATTCTGGGAGGGGCTCGCTTCCATCATCAGCCTTATCAATACTTAACATCAGGTATGGTGAAGGCTAAGAGTCTCCCCGGTCGTTCATAAAAAAAACGTATTAAACGTATTAAATTTTGATATTTAAGTATATTATTGTTAAATACCCTTAGGGCCTTAAAATAATAAATAACGACAACTAACAAGCAAACACCCAAAAAAATTTACACATAAGTGCACTAATTTAATAGCACAGTTTAACAGTTACAGCCTCTCAGAAGCACTTATTACCTAAATCTGTTTCACCTTTCGCTTCTTAATAATAATCATTGGCGAAATTATGTGCTTGTATCACATAATTTAGTCGGGCGCCCGGGGGGTTAACGGAATACTTGGCATATTTCTATTAGAAAATCCGATTTCACGGAAACAGTTACTACCATACATAATTGCAGATGGAGCCTGCAACTAGTAGATATTAGAGATTTTAACCTGCGCTTACGGTGGCTAAGCAATTTTCACTGTGTTTGGTAGCGGGATGGGTGACCAACAATTTACTTAGTAAGTATCTGATGAAGGTATTCTGTGCTTTGGAATGTCTTTTAAGCGGTACCGTTTTCATTTCAAAATTAATATCACTTATGAACGTCAAAGAAGCTAACACAAACCCTACGGCGGGAGACCTAGTAACGAGAATAACCGGCAAGAAACTCGTCAAGGGCTATTTTTTCTCTCTGTTTTATTTCATACAGAGTCGTCAAATTGAAAGTGACCACATGGGTAAGACCAATTTTCATCACAAAAAAAAAATATAACTGTTAAAAACTCGCAATACGAATTTAAGCACGTTTGGTGTGTTACCGCTTTCATTCTTCCTACTAATCCTATCCTACTATCCTTTCTATCCTACTAATTTTATAAATGAGAAAGTTTGTGAGGGTGTTTGAAAAGTTTGCCCGGATTAAAACAAGCTACTTTTTATCCTGATATTTCCACGGGAACGGGAACCACGTGAGTAAAACCGCGGACGGCCACTAGTTCCCAATATATCCTTATAGAAAGTCTGTGAATCAGCAGTGGGGGACATTGGTCATAGTTAAGATTGTAGAAAATAGTTAAGTTGTAGAAAATAGTTAATATTACATGACGTTACAGTACTGTACAGACGTAAGTCACATCAATTATAACTCCACGTAAATCATAAAACTCAAATCCTAATGTCAATACTCGAAAATATGGAATGTACATTTTTCACGTCTCAAGACTCTCAAGTGTTTGTCTATTGTTGCCGCACTCGAAATCGGAAATAACTATTCGAAATTTGAATTAAAGAATAACACCATAGAGTATACTCGAAAGAGTAACTATTTGTTTTTCCCAATATCTATGGTTCGTTGACGACTTAACTCCGAGCTACTGGTATGTTACTTGGTCATGTCGTATTTACATTAATTTTATGTTCTTTACCTAAAGCAAATAGTTCAATCGTAAAAATATCTCGCTTTGTCATTTATAGTAACTTTTGAAATATGAAGTTAATATTTTATTTTGAGTTTTGTGAGTGTTCGATAAGGAGTTTTCATTTTGGATATCAACTGTCTTCAAATTGACGTTGAGTAGAAAAATAATATGTACAGTCGTAGATACAAGTACATCCGGGAATACCCTCACAAAATGTAGAGTTTGTTATAAGTATGCTTGGGTACTTATTTGATTTTTATTACAAATATTTGTCAAAAACTCCCGTCTAAAATTTGGGCAATGAAACCACAAACTGTACGATTCCTCAAAGGCATGTCATTGAATATACTTCACATATACGTAAGACATAAAATACGAAGTATGTTTCAAATTCTATTTAAGGCAACGAATAGACACCTAACCTTTATTGAATAACAAAGCACCGCCAATAAGGAGTTTCGAACGAAAAGCCATTTTAAAAATATAATTGCTTATTGTATCATAGTCTATGGAAATGTTACTGGCAGCACGCGTCGCATAGCAGGAAAAAAACTCGTTCCACATTTAAATTTCGAATTTGAATATGTACGCGATTGTCATAGGCTGACAATCAATCATTACAATTTTCGAATTTCGAACGGCTCGTGAAGTTTGATTTCAATCAGTGGAGTCTGGAATCCGTGTGCGACAAACTTTTTTCGATCGTCAACTAGTTTTTATTTTTTTACTATTTTTATAAGTTCAATGATTTTTGTATTTTAAAATGTATTTCTGGTTACACTCAGAAAGTTTTTATGTTCAAATATCCATTACAAACTTGATTTGAGAAATGTATTGGTATTGATGGGACTTGATTCGTAAATTGTTATTCATTGCTTGTTTTTCTTCTTATATCAAGTAATCGCATAGTTACTTATTGTATTTTTAGGAATATTTAAAAGCTGCAGTGACAAGGATTTCATTATCATTACATTGAGCTCATTTGATTGCAAACTTTCAACTCAAATTCCTGCAATTTACGACACAAAATTAAAAAGTTAATCCTGAAATACATATTTCAGGATTAACTTTTAGGTACATACCTATGTTATTACTTCAATAAAATAAAAAACTTTTAAATACTTTTTAATATTCCTGCTTACCAGAACATCTTGCATTAGAACAAAACTTTTTCTTGGTTGCTCTGAGGGTTTAAAGACAAGTAACCCAATATTTAAGTACCTACATCGCCCCAAACAACTGTTCAAAAAGCCATATGTTTATCTTTTAATTACTCGGTTCTGCTTGTGTGGGTGCTGTTATTAATGTATGGAAATAGTAATATACGTTTTGAAGTGTTTTCTCTATAAAGTCGAGTGGCTGGGAACACTCTGGGGGCAATGACCTTTTGAAGTTTGGGGTTCCATTTGATGGGTTTTTCTAAGTATAATATTAACTTCATATCATCAGCTTGGAATGAAAAAAGTATGTTTTGAGTTACTCGTAATATCGACGTAAATAAACAAAATGTTGTCCAAGATTGGTGTGGTGTTAATAAGAAGGTACTTTTTGAGGGTTTGTCACCTTAGTCCCCATGGCACCAAATCGACGAAAACTTAAATATCAGACAGTATCAGACATATGACAGTTTGTTTGCATCATCTTAACAACTCTGTGTAGTTTTTGGTTAGGAAAAAGAAATAATTTAACATTAAGTAACTTATTTTAGTGTTCTAAGTAATTACAAGTATTTACGCATATTTCCGGTAAACCCCGTACTAATAAGAGTAACAATGTAATTAAAATCCAACATACTGAACCCGTGTTAGTAAGACAAGTCACGCTTGATAATGATCTTTATTTCTTTCCCGTGTTATTATAACAGCTCTGTTTACCAAGACGCGTCTGTTATTGATATTCCTTTTTGTAAAATTCTAGAAAATCGTCTCTATGAACTTACAGCCGGAAGCTTGTCTATTTGATCGCCTTCTCGGAACCGTGAATTGTTTCTTTTTTAAATTTGTCTATGGTCTTTGATTTTTTCAGACAAAGGAATTATTGTTGTACAGCCTACATATTTCTTTATCATGTTTCCACTTTAACTTGCGGTCATATTTCTTAAAGTATTTTGAACTCTATTATAGAAACGCAAACAAAAAGTAACAACCTAAACAGATTTCCATAATAACTCTGTAAGCTTATCTTAAGACTGTTCATTTTTCATTCGCTTGTTCTTTAACATGTTCTTAAAAAGTAAAAGACAAATTGTTTATTACCGAAACGTTTTAAAACGGCGATTTGTGTGAATTGCGTTATTTAACCGGTACAGTTAGTAAACTCGTTAATCTTGCGCTCATGCGCTGATCCGAAACTGTCCACATTGAAAAATGGAATAGAACGTGTTGACGTCACGAGAGCCTCGGCATTATCTTCTTGGTAATATGCAATTGCAAAAACGAAACTTTTTAAAATGGAATGCGCTTTGAAACTTAATTAGGATATGGTAACATTATTGAGGTTGGGCACTTTTTTTTATCGGTAACTACTATAAATAGTATACGAGTACGAAAGTAGTATGTAACTGATCCACTTCAACATTACAATTAAAACAAAGAGGTCACAAACGAAGAATTACAAACTTCTCCTTGTTTGATTTTTTTGATGTCTAAGATGCTACGTTACATACTTTTTTTTATTTTATTTTGTAGATCTCCAAAAAGTTTTTAATCCTTTATTTTATAAATCCATAGACAATTTAACTGTAATGCCGCCGGCACGCGCGCTGTCACGTCACTATCAGATTATTGGTCGTCATGTCCGTTCTATAAACCGCTTTTTCCAAATTCCAGTGCAACTATTCAAGATTTTTTTAATTATTTCTCTAATAATTCATGTAGTTTAATTTCTATACATTATTATAACTTTTTAATTTTGCATTTTACAATGCTATTTTTATGTAATAAATATTAAACAAGAAAATATACTAGAAAAAAGCAACTAGAATTAATATTCGAATCTCGTTAGGGCGACATGAGACTAGTTGCTTTTTTCTTGTATATTTTCTTGTTTAATATTTATTCTATACATGACTTTATTTACTATGTTGCCCGCTTTTTCACTCGCGTGGCTCCCGTTCCCGAGGGAATATCGGGATAAAAAGTAGCCTATGTTTTAATCCAGGCTATCTTCTATCTGTCTGCCAAATTTAATCCAAATCGGTTTAGTATTTTTTTCATGAAAGAGTAACAAACATCCCAACATCCTCACAAACTTTCGCATTTATAATATTTGTACTTAGTAGGATAGGATACTTAAGTCCTGTCTCCAAAACACTAGTATCTCTGTTACCATTTCAAAGTCAAAGTCAAAGATTTTTATTCAAATAGACTTATAGATAAGTACTTTCGAATAGTCCATCATTTTTTTCCCTACCAGCGTTCAGGACATCTTTTAACTGATAAGAAGAACAGCCGCAAGAAACTTATCAGCTTTAACAGAAACAACAACATTTATAATGGAACATGTTGTTGCCAAACACAAATCTACAATCTTGAAATATATTTAATATAAGAGGAAAATTTTCTCAATTTCATGCCTAAACCAGTTAGGTACCATTTTTTTATGAATTTTGGAATAGGGATAGTTCAGACTCTAATTTAGACCTTATCAAAAAATATTTTATGGAGTTGAGTGAAGGTAATTTATAAGCTGATGTTTTAAAAAGAAAACTAAGACTATTCACAGTATCTATACGCTTTTCACATAGAAACCATACGATGTTTTTTTTTATATAGCGAATGTATTACTTGTTAAGAAGTATAGTCACATAGAAATTCCTGTCGGCCTACCATTATCTATTAGGATAGAAACCATCATGTCATAGGAACTTTTTGTTAGCGTTTTGTTTTTATTGAAGTTGCCACATTTTGACACACTTCACACTTTGAAGGCAATGATTGAGCGAAGACGTCGCTAAACATCCGTCAATAAACAAGCATAATTTAAGAGATTCGTAGTACGAAATAGCATGGTAAGATTGAAACAATACTGCGCTAAAAGATGCCGGTAAGCTCCCTGCTTATAGAGTACACTATACTCAAGAATGAACGTATGTGTAGCGTATGACTGAATGTGTGTCCGTTCGTAAGTGTGCGTGCAATCGGTCAAACGTGACCGTAGTGACAAACAAGTCACTTGCACCGGAAATTTATGAATCTAAATGAGAAAGTGTTAGGAATTTAATGACTGACTTCTGCGTAAAGCCATCCATGTCTTCCTGGTGATTTGTTGCATAAATATTCAGTAGTCTATGGATAACGGGTGCATAGACAATATTGAACGTTTTTATTTTATTTATTACACTTGTTTCAATGTTAAAGTTTAGTTTAATGAATATCATTCGCGGTAAAATTTTCACAAAAACTACAACAACCAAAAGCAATTGCTTCATACTTAATTAGGGTACACATGACAGCTACAAGGCGTGGCCTATAATATAAGTTGTATGACACACGGACGCACAGCGAGACGGTAATACTCCTTTGTATGCTAATAGCGAATTATCTAGCCGGTCCAAATTGTAATCTCAAAACTGGCTTGGAATTTCTTCATCTGTTGTTTGGTAAACTTTTAACTCGATCTATGATCGGATACAACCGGCCTTTTTGGAGATTACATTCGCCACAAGAAAAAAAAAGTTCTTAAAAAGCGAGTCCAATGACTTCTAATTTTAAAAATTAACGGAACCGGACATGCGACAGTTGTTTCTAGTAAAATAATTATTTTTTACGACGCAAATACTGCCTTTAAAACACGGCTTTTAATTAAATTACTTTATATTATAATATACTACTCTTGCTGCATACTATGACCGTTTTCTAGGTCATAATTGAGTAACCGTTACTGATATATTTACGTAATTTGAGTCGACACGGCAAACAGTATTTATCTAAAAAGATCTCTATTCAATATTTTGCAAAAGCAAACTATCATTCGTTCCTAAAAACTTCCAAAATTTATAGACGTATGTTAGTATTAGTAGTCCATAACATGAAGGTCCAACGTAAATTGGTCGTGTTGTACAAGTAACAATGTATACGTAACGTATTTACAATGAATTCCATTTGCTACACAATAGAGCACACACGATTCCAAATTCAAATTTCAATTTTAAAAAAAGAACACAACGCGTAGGCTCGCCGCCGCCGCGCGAATTTCAAATATGGAACGCATTATATTCTGATTTCGTATTCTTAATTCGAATTCAATTATTATTTTCAATTACCGTGGGTTGGCGAGGCGAACGCTGCTATTGTCCTAGTTTTTAAGTATTTTAGTTTATGTTAATGATAGCGTCCACGCAATACGAATGAAGTTACCACTTCAGAAATAAAAAGGAAACTAAAATATTTAAATCACTAAGCAATAATCACTTGATGATTAAGTACTTAAGGACAAGTCTACTAGTTGAAATACAATCACCCGTCTTACAAACTGATTAACACTTACTATACGTTATTAGAATTAATTAACTTTAATGTTAAATAATAAGGTGTATATATCAATATATCAGTTATTTCATTAGATATTCCGCACGTAATATTCAATAGACAAACGCATTTAATCGTGTCCGCCTGTCCTTCGTCGACAGGAAAATGATTGAGGAAAATTTCAATTGTTTAACAATAGTTTCATTTTAATCAAAACACAAAATATGCTGATATACACAGTCGAGGATTTTCCCATTCTACCCGTACAGCATTTTTGGGAAATAATTTATTGAAATGTTAATTAATAATACATTTATTATTGATATGACATGTGTGTACTTGAAGCAGGTACTTATAACATCATACGAGGTCGCATTCTGAAAATTGGGAAGACCCCATATGAGGTCCGATTCATATTTGCTAGGTATAACTTTATATTCGTGCTTTTTCGTGTTTTTTGTCCTATTTGTCAGTAAAACATGGCAAATTGTCAAATTATGTAAGTATGTGTGTGTGCAGTCTTGGTCACAGAATTCAACGCAACTTACTTTAAACGTAACATATCTATCGTATAAAATAGCATTGAAATTCACTCATTCCGTTAATGTTCTATTAAGTACCTAAGTATCCTTTTTAAAATAATGCTCCCAAAAATTTTTTATTGGACTACTGAGAAAATCCTTAATTGTCCTGTTTGTCCTTAATACCTATCATTATTTAAATAATAAGTAAGTAATAACAAACGCTCGCTCTAAAATTAAGTAAATCAATAGATACAGATTTAAAACTAAAAGACTTATTTTCGAATTACAGCATTATTTATTGCCAGGATTAAATTCAATTCAGAAAAGTCAACCTCAACGTTCAAAGCTTTCAGATGAAGCATAAAAAATAACTTGGCAACACGCATTCGCGAACTTACAAATTACAACTGACAAAAAAATTGATCATTACAATTTGAACCTTACGCTCATGTAATTAAAAGTAACGATCATATTTAAGCAGCAGTAACATTCTTGCAACGCACCCGTTCCAATTTCAAATGTTTCCATTTATTCAAATGTTTATTATGACATTGTGAGTTAAGGCTCCGGAATTGATCGTTTGTACTCTATTACTCAAAAATTAAGGTTGAATTCAGATAGTTATGGTTGCATGTTTAAGTTGGTGACTTATGTTTTGATATGGGGAATGATTCTGAGAAGAAACTGAGGTCCTCTAAGCGTCGTGTATGTGTTGTTTAATAACTTTTGTGTTCTTAAAGTGTTGGGTTGCTATAGTGATTCGCGGATTTGTGCGTTACGCGTTATCGAGAATGCGGCTGGTGGGCTGGTATGGTGGTCTTTAGTACAATGGGAATTTATTTAAACAGGAGTCAAATACTAATAGCTTATTTTTATGACTTGCTAGAAAATAATAAGTACAACAGCACTACGTATAATTTAGTTATCACGAGGATCTATAGAAAGATACTATGTCATTGGAAATTATTCAAAGAAAGAAGACAAATAATAAAAGCTTATTTTTATGACGTTGTTACTTTTTTTTTATGAACGACGGGGAGACTCTTAGCCTTCATCATACCTGATGTTAAGTATTGATAAGCCTGAAGATGGAAGCGAGCCTTTCCCGGAATCCTCAATCACTGAGGAACTGGCTATCTTATCTCTAACTGCCGGAACAGAACAATGCTGAAAACATTATTGTTATGGCGTCAGACTTAGATAAGATGGTGGTAGCTAGCCAGGCGGACTTACAACGAGTCCTACCACCAACCAAACCGAATACAATATGTATCCCTGCTGGGAATCGAACCCGGAACCCCTGGGTCTGATACCCGTGGTTGTACCACTAAAACATGCCTGGATTAAATGTGGCCTACATTTATCCCGATATTCCCAAGGGAACGGGAACTACGCGGGCAAACACGCCTAAGAAGACCTACTGATATTTATTTATTGCAATACCCTTCTTTACCGTTGAGTAATTTTAAATACTTAATGATAAATTAAAACGTGGGCGAGTTCAGATCCAGACGCTGATTCTGCATATACGTGCGTCTAGAAATGCAGAGCGTTGTCTTACAATAACAAACTCCGCGAATTCTTACACAAATTCCATAAGCATTAACCAACGAATATCAAATATCATAAACAAAAGAAACGATCTCTCGTACTTTATAATGTCAAAGACAATTCTAACTAATCTTATAAATACGAAAGTGTGTTTGTTTGTCCTTCCTTCACGCCGTAACTAAGCAACCAATCGAGTTAATTTTTGGCATAGAGTTAGTTGAAAGGATGGACAGTAACATAGGCTACTTTATATCCCGAAATTCCCACGGGAGCGGGAACCACGCGGGTGAGACGAACCACGAGGCTAGCAACAAAATATAGACTTGAAAAATAATACCTACGAACGGGATTCCACAAAAGCTTTTAATGACTCCGGGAAAAAACGGTTGCCGAACAAAAATTTACATCTAATAAATCTTGAGTAAAACAAAAATCCTGACCGAAAATGATTAAACAAAATGAGTGACGCCGGTAGTCAAAACTAAAAAAGAAATTAAAATTCAAATAAAAGAACGGATTCCTTAAGATAATGCTTATTCATTCCACATTTAAAATCAAATTTTCAAATAAAGAACTCGAGGCGGCCGATTGGGCGCGTATGTCCGAGTGAGACAAGCATACTATTGTACATGTAAATCAGACAAAGATAGATAGCTTATTATGATTGACAGCTGAGAACGGTTAGCCTTGAAATATTTGAAACATTATATTATTATAAAGTACACTATCTTCGTTGTACTAGTGAGTGAAGCGGACATTAAAAAGAAATAGATTTTTCCAAAATTAAGACTCGACATTATAGTTTCTTGAAGCTGCGTTTTGACTGTTATAGTTGACTCGTAAGAGAGGACTATGATGTTTTCCTCTGACGTTACTATGATCGTTTGAACCGGGTATCCGAGTGTACTCTGAGGATATTTTGCCATCATAGTTGACAGGACCGTGCTCAACGTTTCAGATTGGACTCTTGATAAGGGTGACATAATATCTTACGATTTCCAGAGTAAATTATCGTGGTATTTATTATTATTTCATAGTGTTGTGATAAAAAATTAAAATTAAATTAATAATTTCACTTAATACTTAATGTAATATTTATTTGATATTTCTAATTGAATAATAATTACTATTTGAAACTTCTGTCAAAGTATACTCTGATTGAGACTACTCTGCCAGAGTCCACTGTTACGAGTCAACTGTGATCGTGAAAACTCGTCTTTAAGCTTTTATCTGGTTTCAATAAGTTTAATTTACTGCGAGTAATATGTTTATAAATATTCTTAACTGCATAAGCAAAATTCAAAGTTATTGAAAATAAAATTAAAGATTATTTTTATTAAATTTCAATACGCTTTTAATACAACAAAAGCTTTTTACAAATCAAACAAACATTTGAGTTGTACCAAAGACAAGATAAAACGTTAGAGCAACGTCCGCTCCGCTCCTGTGTCAGACCCTCATTACCCGTATATGTATATTATAATGACGCGCGGTCGCTAGATGAAGCTACGTTTTTAGAAACGTCCAGTTTCTCCGGAACACGTTTTAAATCATAATTCGAACGCCCGTTTTGAATTTGGAACGTCAACTTTTTTTTTCTATCTTTAAAGAAAGAAGTTTTTTACTCGATAACAAATACAGGCAACTACTGGTTTCCGAATTTCAACCTTCTTGGTTTGAACACAATTTTATAGGTGCGGTAAAATAATGAAATATACTCCGTTCTCAATAGTACTTTGTTTATTTGGTACTAGATTCCGGCCGCGGTTACACCCGCATGGTACCCGTTCCCGTGGGAATATCGGGATAAAAGTACTCTCCGTTCTTTCAACTTACTTTATGCCAAAAACCAAGTAGATTTATTGCTTAGTTAGGCCGTGAACGAAGGACAAACAAAGGCTCTTTCGCATTTATTATATAAGTTAGGATAGACAGTGGCTCGCAACTTTCTGCACATGTAATTTTGTTAAACTTTTTTAAGATTAATTTCTCTTCATACAGTTAGCCAATTAGATGTAGATGAAATATTCTAATGACCGTTATTACATTCGAACGTTAATTGCGGGCATTAAGATGTTTTTAATAGTTTGTATAAGTTGGGTTAAATTTGTTGACCTTAAGGAAATTAAGAAAGAATGTTCAGTTTAATGTTTAATCGTTGCCTAATATAAAATTTATCGTTTTTATACATTTATTGCTGTTAAAATGTTTTAATGAGTTAACGTGAAATTGTTTGATATACGTAATTGTATGCTATTTAAATGTCAGTTGTGTGTATGCAATTTAGATAGCACTAGTCTCCAAATATGTTAACTACATTACTTAAAGTAAACTAGTGCTATTACAGTATATATAAAAAAAAAAACAAAAAAATTGTATTTACGGCCAGTTTTACCACCGACTGGTAAGTTATGGAAAACCTAACTGAAATGAAAAATATGATAAAAGATATGCTATATTAGCTATCCAGAACTTACTACGTGGTGAAACCGGCCCTTAGAATAAAAATCTATTTCTTATTTTTTTTATTTAATGCACACAGCAGCCAAATAGTAGAATCCCTACCAGGGTCTATATTCCCGCCAGCTTACAGCCCTGGTATATTTAAAACCCGAGTGAATAGAATTCTTCTATGCAAGCTCGCTCCATCTTAAATTATCTTTGATCCAGAATGAGGCCAAGATTAGGCCTTTTTTTTTTTTTTTTTTTACAAATCACACCAATTATCTAGCCCACGTTAAGTATCATCAAGAACTTGTGTTATGGATACTAGACAACGGATAAACATACTTATATACTTTTTTTTTGTAAATACATACATAATATACATATTAAACACCCAGACCAAGACAAATAGACATGTTCATGCACACAAATATTTGTCTTGTCCGGGGATCGAACCCGGGACCTCTAGCGCAGAAGGTGGGGTTAGTACCCCTGCGCCAAACAGGTCGTCTATATATAAAAAGTATTTTATATATAAAAAGGCGTAAATCCTTTTTTTTATATGTACGGTAATAGTGCTATTACCTTATAAAAAAAAACAAACAAAGGATTTAAAATAAAAAAGACTTAACGGTGACTAATTAATAAGCGAGAAAGCTTGCGCGCGCAGTTCCGCTTTGTCACAGAGCTACGAATCTCGTAGACGTGCTACGACTATATGTAGTCGGTTAATGTAACAAAAACGTGTTTCCGTAGTATTTACTACTAATTAATTGCTCGTCGGCTAATTAATTAGCAATTAATGATGTTTGACATCAGTGACGGGAAGGAAGTTGTAAAGTTATGTATTTTATAGTTTATTCGATTTAATTTTTAATCATTGATCTATACCAATAAAATAATACTTATTGACAGACAACGCACAGCCGAAACCGCTGAACCGATTATGCTGAAATTTGCATACAGGATCCATTAACGATGTAGGCGAGCACTAAGAAAGGATTTTTTTTGATATTCTAACGGGATCGGGTACTACGCGGGTGAAACCGCGGGCCGCTGCTAGTACTTACAAGATATGAGATAAAAAGATTTTTTATAATTCACTACGGGAAGACGCTTAATTCAACCTGATGTTAAGTATTGACAAGGCTGAAGGTGGAAGCGAGACTCTCCCGGAATCCTCAATCACTGAGGAACTACCTATCTTATTTCTAACTATGCTAAAACATTGTTATGGCGTCAGATTAAACACGATGGTAGTAGCTATTAGCTAGCCAGGCGGACTTAAAACAAGTCCTACCACCAACCAAATGTTTTATTTAATAGAAGATCAAAGTCTTTAATAAAACAAAAAACGAGACGTCTGCTCTACAAGACCTCTTAATCCAAACTAACGACCGACTCCATTCCCTTCACATTTTGGAAGCGTTCGATGTTTGAATATTTAAATATGGCGCTAATCGTTTTTATTGGTGACTTTACGGCCTATAATGTCCGATTCGAATACGTTAACGGTGAGTTATCTTTTTGACTTCCGAATTTGTCGATTGAATCCTTTTTTGGATGTAATCTAGTGTAAGAAAAGAGGTTCTGTTGTAGTAAATACGGATTAAAATTTCTTGTTTTAACACTAGAAAGACGGCTAGGGTCACTTGACCCTTTTTGAAATTTCAACGTTCGATAAATTTGCATTTTTTATTATAATGCCAAATCCTCTCGTGACTTTTAACAAAATAGTTCTCTTTAACTATCACGGCAGTTAAAATTGTAACATTTTCATTATAATGAATAATAATAATAATAGAAAATATTTCTTACACTCGCACCAATTAACCTAGACTGTTATTGTTGGTTTCACCACTGATAAGTTCATAATAGCTTTGAATCGTTCTTGATTTGACAATCTGTTTGGCACTGGGGTACTAACCCCGCCTTCTGTGCCAGAGGTCCCGGGTTTGATGACAAATATTTGTGTGCATGAACATGTCTCTTTATCTTGGTCTGGGTGTTTAAAATGCATATTATGTATGTATTTACAAAAAAAATATATAAGTATGTTTATACATTATCTAGTACTTATCCATAACACAAGTTCTTCATGAAACTTGACGTGGGCGAGATAATTGGTATAATTGTATGAAATTTATTTATTTATTATTTTTAATAAAACAGATCTCAGGAAATTTCCTGGTTGATCTGTAGAGTTTTTTTAGAAAGCTTTATTTCCAAAAGTAATTCATTAAAAGAAAATGTTTATATCATAATTAATAGATCAATAATAGGTATTTTTATTTAAATAATAAATAATTACTATTACGTACATTTTATGTTTTGGCGCGCACTGTTCATTGAAATAAAACAACTTTTACGGATATCAAACGCGCTATATTTCACGAACTAAGTTGTAATTGTTGTAAGTGAAAGCGCGTTTGATATCCGTAAAAGTTGTTTTATTTCAGTTCTATAATTCTACACCAAAAAGTTAATTGTTAAAAAAACAAAAGTCACGTCAATAACCAAAAAGCGACCGATTGAGATAATCGTATGATTAATTAAAAAATCACTTCCGTCGTCCTTCGGCAGCCATCTTGGTCGGCCATGTCCCGATCAATATTAATAATGCGCCGGCGCGTGTAATTGTGTTCGCTTTTATTGTTATTACATATTATTGGATATTGTTCCGTCGACGGTCGGCACTTTTAAGGCAAGTGTTTTGTTTATGGATCGCGTTGGATGTTTAGGGCGTTGCGACAAATGGTATCCTAAGTTATGCGTGGTGTTTATGATTAAGTTTAAATAACTAGCTAACCGATTCAGGTTATGTTAGTAAAGAAAAGCCCTTCCTCTTGATGCTGTTGGTATTCATCCTCCAAATACTAAGAAAACGTTGCATAAAACAGCTCATTTTTGGTTGTCAAATGACAGCTTTGACAACCAAGAATAGGTCAAAATGGTTAGTTATGCGAGAAAGTTTCCGCAGCAGCCTCTAAAAATTAGGTGTCGCACTCCAACCAAAACCACACTGACATCACTAGCCATCAATATAGCAATAGCTTTCTAATTACGACTAATCATATTTCGTATATCTTAATTCTTAACTAACTTAATGTCAACAAAAGTTGGCTACCAATAGTCCTATAATTGGAACTTCGCTAAATAAATATTTTTATTGAAATAAAACAACTTTTACGGATATCAAACGCGCTATATTTCCACGAACTAAGTTGTAATTGTCGGTATTTTTAGGTTTTTAGGGGTTTTTTGATTTTCCCGACGTTTCGGCACCTTTACAGCTGCCGTGGTCACGGAATGACTGAAATATAGCGCGTTTGATATCCGTAAAAGTTGTTTTATTTCAATGAACAGTGCGCGCCAAGTATTTTTATTTTCAGTTAAATACAAATAGTTATAAAGAAACCAGTCAAATATAAGTCATAAATGTGGACTAATCATCGGATAGTCAGATACGTTCTTACTGTAAGTTCGCAACTTTTTTAACATTAAACAACGAACTACACACCTACATTTAGAAATCTAATATTTTCACATAATTCATAAAATTATTACACAAAATCGTTACGTATGTACATTCAACTTTTTACGACAACAACTTTTTGTTCCATCCTACACGAAAGCCAGTTATTAAAATGTCGAGTTTAAACAAAAAAATAGCCCGAGGCACATAATAAATTTAAGAAAACTCGGTTTTAAGATTACCACGAAGTAAATGATATTGATAACTTCACCTACGCAAATTACTCGGTCTAATTTGATTATGTTATCGGAAATCTTTGTGGAAACTGGTTTTTTTTTCTAATGTTTAAGTGTTGTTTTTGTAGTGACACACAATTAGGCGGCATTATCAGAGAAAACGGTAGAATTATAGCGTTGTATTTAATTTTGTGCCGTGTGGTGACGGCCTAAGAATACAAGTGTCACCACTCCCTTACATGCCTGGGATGTCGTAAGAGTCGACTAAGAGGCTCGACGCATTGAACACTTGCGCGAGAGAAGGAAAACTTGAAATAAACCCTGTACCTACCCGTCTGGCCAGCGTGGTAGCAGTAGGCTAATAGCCTCCTATGATCGTCACAATAGGTAGGAGAGGTCTATATCCACCAGTGAACGTCCATAGGCTGACGATGGATTTAATTTTGTGACATGGGCAAGTCTATTGCAAAATATTGCTATGCCTTAATTTTATAGATGGGTGACTTTACTTCCATCATCAGCTATTTTGATGTTGCCACTAGTGGGCACATGCCTTCGTTATAGATGGATAAGTCCATTGATGCAAATGCAAGTAAAAACAACGGTTTACAGCGTGCCTTTCGATACACGGAGGTTCCGAATTGTACTAAAATCAAAGTTGTACCATAAAATGATTATAAGATTTTATTTTTTTAGTATTCTACTCCACAACTTAGTTTGCCTTATTATAGAATGTCAGTTAGTTACTCTTTCACGCTAAAACTACTGAATGGATTTCGATGAAATTTGACACACATAAAGTAGATAGCCTGAATTAAAACATAAGCTACTTTTTATCTCGATATTCCCACGGGAACGGGAACCACGCGGGTGTGACTGTGGGCGGCCGCTAGTATATTATAAACTAGAGGCCGGGCGCGGTTTCACCCGCGGGGTTCCCGTTCCCGTGGGAATTTTGGGATCATTTATAGCCTATGCTACTACTTGGGGTCTAAGTATTCTCTATACCAAATTTCGTCAAAATCGGTCCAGTAGTTTTTGAGTTTATTCGTTACATACAAAAATACAAATCTTTCCTCTTTATAATATTAGTATAGAAGTATAGATGTGAAAGTTTGGATGTTACGTTTTGATCGGGTAAACGAATTTGGATGAGACACACAAATATATTATAGTCTGGATTAAGATATAGGATTCATTTTAACCCAGATATTCCCACGGAAACGGGGTTACTACCAGTATTTAATAAGCCGAACATTCTTACGAGCTTAGTAAATATTGGCATTGATCTAAACTAAAATTACGTAAGAAGTAATGGCGATAAACAAAATGATGCAAGACTGGCATTACAAATATCATTTTAATTAGACAAATAAGACAAATCGTCGCGCACTATCTATCGTCAACCTACACCGAAATAATGTATCCGCAAAATCAAGTTTATGCGTAACCCACTATAATATCAGTTGTGCAACAAAAAAACCAGATCAATTGTCTTCGAAGCTTAGCTTTAATAATCTAAACGTTTATTTTATAATTACATCTAAGTCAGCCATTTTAGGCCGCTCATATCTTAAGCTTTCAATATCTCGAGATAAATTTTATCTCAAATTGGATCTAAAAATGTTACACAAGCGTGGATTCTAATACTTAATTACCAACTCTGACCTTTAACATCGTGAAAATGAAATTTGAAACTCCAATTATGTGTCTAATAATGAAACAATAAGTGTTTTTATTTGTGTCTAAATAACAATGGGCTGTTTTCATTGAACTAAATTCTTTAGATTTGTTCAAGGTTGTATGATACGAGTAGAATTCGGTGCTCACTCATGGTATCGCGTGATTGGTCAATAATTAGTGGACCGTGTCAAAATAGGTTTAAATGCACCGTTATTCAAATTTCGAATTCTAGTAATTTTAATATTATCAATGCGAAAGTATGTCTGTTTGTTTGTTTGTTTGTTACTCTGTCTCTTTAAAACTACCGAACTTATTTGGATGAAATTTGGTATGTAGGTAGGTACTGCAAGTAGTGGACTGACACATAGGTTACTTTTTATCCCAATATTCCCACGGGAACGGGAACCACGCGAGTAAAACCACGGGCGGCCACTAGTCTTACATAAAACGATAAGAAATAATTCGTTAAAATTCGAAAATGGAATAACATTTACGACTTCGCTTAACATCACACTAATTAAAACGTTAGTTGTTTACTCCACTTTTTGAATTGGGAACAGGTTTAAAAAAGTAATATTTGAATATTATACTCTTTGTTGACATAGATGAAGCCGTTTTGTCATGTCAAACCCCGTTCTTATTTTATGTCTGACTCGTAATATAACGAGAGGAACAGATGAAACTCCCAGTTAAGATGTAAGCAGTAAATAAACTATTTTAAACTATAATACAAATGATTTATTACACTTTGAAAACCTAAGGTTTATCTTTATATTATTATACGTGTTTGAAATTTTAGAAATCGGTTTTTTGGATATGATATCTCATGTATAGAAAATAGGTTTTTTTACAAATAACTTCTGCATAAAAAAAACATAACGAGCAAACTAATTTGAGCAATAAAAGACAAACAAATGAGTTTGGTTAATTAAAAGGAATATTATATGAACCTTAATCCATCGGAGTTTTAGAAATGGTTACCTTTACTCAGTAGTCAAGGCTTCAAGGGAGAGCCACGCTTCCACCTTCAGCCGGGACTCCCGTACGAGGAAGGGTACCTAAAACCCCTTCCGAAATAAATGTTTTAAATAATCAAATTGATATCTGGCAACACTCAACTATGCTTGAAGCTGTTTTTGTCGAGTTTACTCCATTGCGGACGCAGATCATGCTCTTATTACTTATTAGATCACCCACCGGAGCCGGATGGCGAACGAACAAAATTATTCGCCAAATTAAGGTCTACTACTTTTGTACGATTTTTTAAAACACTTTCTAATCTCTTCTTTTTTTTGTAATTTAATCACTTGGCCATTTAGTTACTGGAGGTGAAAAAAGTTTGGATTATGAATATCTAAACCAAAAACAAAAAGTGTAATAGTTAGCCACTTCCTTTTTCAAATTACCGAATATATTGTTCCCAATGCCATATTACAATCTCACTATCTCACTATTTCTTAAAACCTCATTCATTGTCTTTTAAATAGAATCTTTTTGAATGCACATTTTCGTTTATCGTGACAAAACTTTTAAAAATAGAATAAAAACTTGTTCGAATTTCAAAACTTATGTAGGGTAAACGGCCAATTTTGAGACGTTCCAATTGCCGAGATCGATACTCTTTGTGACCCGCGCGCGAAGGCCGTATCTTTGTATTAGCTTTAATAAGTAATTGTATACCAAACCACGTTACCAATTTCGACATGAATACATGTTATTTTTTTTCTCTCTCGCCTCGCTCCGAGCAATCTCGTTTTCTCGAAAATAGATCTAATATGTTGAATATAATTAATTTTATACCGACTCACTTGATCGATGCGTGTTACTTGACGTTGAGTTTTTGTATAATTATTTTTAAATTATAGTGTATTACGTCAATTCGGCTAGAAAACGGAACGTGGTTTTTGCTTCAAATTATTTTACGCGAAAATCGCATGTTCGGTTCATTTTCGATGTTTGATGTCTCGCTGCGGCTAGTTTTTATAGATTACTTTTTAGTAATTTTGGCATAATCACCTGGTTCGAATAGAACAAATTACTAACTTCGAAAGATTACATCGCTGATTTCCGATTATTTCATAAAATAATAACGTTTTTCAAGATTCATTAAATTTAATATCCTTTTTTTCTTGTTACAGATGATCAACAGTAAATGGCTGACCTCGAAGACTGATTATAATATTTATATAACCAAATAGGAAATGATCGACCCATGAAGTTTCTACCTCGGTAAGACCCGATGCACAAATTAATAACAAAACAATTTAAATATTTCCAAACAATGAAGAGAAAATTTAAATTCAAAACATTCCACAGTATTCAGCTAATCTTACTGTCAACAAAAGACTATTGTCTCCCGTCAATACATTGTGTTACGTTTAAATCGAAAATGAATCACTGTTGTTATGAATCGAGACTAAATTGTATTGAAAAAAATTCGATTGCTTAAAACTGTTATTGTTTTGGCAGGTCGGGCTCGTTTCAGGCGCTCGTCGGAAGAGTCCAAACAGTGCAATGACTTCCGCAATGGCTGCACATCAGGAATCGATCCACGAGCGACTCCAGCCACCCGCGGAGGAGCCCCTCTTCCTGCGTCACGGGGCGTGGCCAGAGCACCAGGACCAGGAGGACCACAGCGCAGACATGTCCTACTATAACATGCCCAAGAGGAACAAGAGAAAGAACTTCAAGCCGCGCTGCGCTCCTAACGCGACCACCTTCTCCGATGAGTCCAACGGAGGCAACGGCGAAGCAAGTCCCCTCAACGGGGACGACAGAACGACCCCAGAGAACGCAGAAGAAGACAAAGACGAAACCGGCTACGCCAAAATAGGGGTCAAAAACTTCAGCCTTCTCAAAGGCGCCGTCGACCTGAGCAGGAGACTCAGCACGGACTCAAATGAAAACATAGAATCAAATTACCAAAATAGGTTAACTGAAGACAAAAAAATCGACACGTACCAACGCTCCTACATCCGTAGTTTACAAATTAACCAAGAGGCTGAAAGGGATAGGACCGTTTTGAACTTTAGTAGTTTACAAAATAAAACTTTCTGTGCCAAAAATCCTTTTGCGATATCGCAGTTGATTAAGACTAATTCTCCTCCGAGAAGAAGGGAGTCGGAGTCTGATGAAGAGAGTAAGGGGCAGGATATTAATGCTAATGACAGGTTAGGAGAGACTCAGGAGCCTATGGAGACTGTTGAGGTGCAACCTAATGGCGATGCTTCCAACACTACGAATAGGATCTTGAGGGATTATGCCATGAACACGATGAAGGAGCTGCTGGGCATATATGGATTATCTTCGAATGAAGTCGCTGATGCTATCAGTGGGCAAATCAGAGCTTTGGAAGCGCTTCAAGGTTGGTTTTTATAGTTTTTATTTCTAGCATCTGCTTAGTGAACTGATGAATAGTCAACAAAACATAGATCAGTTTGAAAACAATGGTCTTAAAAAAAGGCCAACTCTGACTATTTCACATTAGAATCTTTATTGCTTAAAAAAATTTGGTTGATATTATAAACAGAATATTTCAACTTTTACCTTTTAGTCATTCTGTTTTAAAGCTGCTTTGACTTGGAAAAATTATTGCCAGGTCACGGTAAAAACTTTTAAAACCGTTAAAATTTAAAACAACAATTAACCATTATATTAAAAATTACCTACTGATGATGATGATGATTCTAAATTCATTAATAGAGACGGAGATTGCTTTTCTACGTATCCAGATCTAATTCCCATTATATGGATGATATGTAACCTTAACTTTTTTTTAGGTAAGCCATTCACCCAGCTACCTCTAAGCTTGAAAAGACGACATGACTCGGGAATGGAAGACGGTACAGACAGGAGTCTTCGAAGGTCCTCATCAGCGACTGAGGATGAAGGCTCTACCAATATTACTCCGCCTAAAACACCTGACAACGACTTAGAAGCTCAAAGGTGAGGACTAGTTGTTTATACTCTAAATTTTATAAACACTATCACACTGCCCTCTAGCACCCCTATATCACGCGATATGATGAAGCGCATGATGTTGTCTTGCTAACCCTGTTAACGCCTCTGTGGTCTAGTGGTATCAGACCCAGGGGTCCCGGGTTCGATTCCCAGCGGGGGTACATATTGTATTCGATTTGGTTGGTGGTAGGACTTATTTTAAGTCCGTCTGGCTAGCTACCACCATCTTATCTCAGTCTGACGCCATAACAACAATGTTTTCAGCATTTTTGTGTTCCGGCAGTTAGAGATAAGATAGCCAGTTCCTCAGTGATTGAGGATTCCGGGAGAGGCTCGCTTCCATTTTCAGCCTTATTAATACTTAACATCAGGTATGAAAAAGGCTTAGAGTCTCCCCGTCGTCGTTCATAAAAAAACCGAGCTACGAGTGTTGATAAAAGACGCTAATTGTAGGGCTACAGAGGCCTAAAATTTACCTGTATGAACAAAGTATCTTGAAACTAGAAAGATTTTAAACTTTTGGAATCTTCCATGCTAAAAGAGATACTCAAACTAGGAAGCGAGTTACAATAATAGATCATTAAGATTGATAATAAATTTATTTATTTATTACATAAAATGCTAATGCATAATGCTCAGAATCCTCAACCACTGAAAAACTGACTCAGTTCACATTAATATAATTATATTTCATTACATACCTGCATGTGTTTCATGGGTTTTGTATGAATTTGTATGAATATCAGCGCAACAAAGTCTCTTTAAATTTTTTTTAACTTCTCTTAATCTTTTTAGGCAAAGGGCATTGCAAATAATCAACCAACAATCTATGAGGTTGTTCGGCAGATCTCAGGGTCAGGAGGAAGAAGGGAGTGGTTCGGAAGATGGCGATCAGACTTTGGACTTGAGCGTCTCCAGGGATACTGATGGCCAGGTAAGCAGCATTACATTTAAAGATACTGTTACAAATATTTGTAAAAGTGGAATTTGATTTTGGAAAACTGAGTCAGAATACCGGTGATTTTATAAATAACTCAATATTCTCGTTTTTCGAATCTTTCTTCCTTAAGCAAAAGATTCGTTTATGTATGCTCTTAGATACCGTATAAATTGTACCTAATTTATTGTTCTTTAGTTATATTTTCAACTAAAAACCTTCATACGTTCTTGAAAACAGAATTTTGATATTTACATTAACTTTGATAATATCACGTGAATTGTTTTTCTTTTTTCACAGGAGCAATCCACAACCTCAAGTGCTGGTAACAGCGTGTCAGAATTTGAACAACAAAATCTACTAATGCGAAAAAATTTAGAAGACTTAGCTAATTTACAAATGCAGGTATGAATTCATATGAAATATTTCAGACAGTAACCTCTACATTTTATTGAATTGAAAATAATGCATACGTATGTTTTTTTTTATGATTTTGTAATTTTTGCATTTTTCAATGCTATTTTTATACTTATGGTAAATTTTTAAATAGAAAAATATTGGAAAAAATTAACTCGGCCACAAGTGAATTCTCAGACTGGAATCGAACCAGCGACCTTTGGAAATCCGGTCCAATGCTCTAACCGCTGAGCTACCGAGACTTGCGAACCACCGTCGAAATTCTCCAATACTTTTATATTTTTTAATACGCTGTAGGCCAGCGTTGTTACATCACTTGTGGCCGAGTTAATTTTTTCCAATATTTTTCTATTTAAAAATTTACCATAAGCATACGTATGTATTCTAACAATTTCGAATATGTTACTTAATTTTTTCTCTTCATTACAGGGTTTCTTTCAAAAACAATCTTCAATGGACGCGGATGATTCTCAAGAAAGAAAATTACAAGCAAGTGGTAAGTACCTATCTCAAAATAAGTACCTAATTTAGTTAAATACATTACTTACATGCATCATATTCTAAAAGCTAAAATAATTTGTTTTGAAAAAAAAAACCGAGTAATTAAAACTACCTACAAAATATCAAATTTAAACTAACTCCGCTATGACCATATTTCCAAAATAATAAGACGGCTTCTATCACATAATTGTATACCTTGTTTTAATATCACAATCACAACTATACTATGATACTATACCTACTGATAAATCAGTAGCGAAGTCACTTCAGAATACGGAATCGTACAAGTTTTTATCATCAATACCATTTACAAAGGCCCCCATTCCATTTTAGACGTAAGAACTGTATGTCATATTATGCCCATAACTGGATAACTCAAAAAGTCATCTTTCCCACATTGAAAACATTCGACGCATCGTTATTTTCAATTAACATTGATTTGAACTGGTTAAGAATACCTTTTTTTTTTAATAAACGCCGTGTTTTCTGATATTGGAAGGAATTCGACCATTGAAATTGTTCGACAATTGGAATCGATTTCGAAACACATTTCACCTTATAATTAAGCGATAAGAAAATTTTACTTAAAACTGCAATTATTACATGCTAAAAGTATTTCAACTGAATTTTAGTTTGTTTACTGTATAGTCTGATAGTATTTTAAATAAAACGTCGGGTTTTGCAGTAATAAAAGTAATAAGTCGTTTATTAGAAAATCACAAGCGGCACTTGAACAATGTCCACGAGCACAGAGCGAGAGAAAAAAAAACACAGAGTAACGTTTTGCATACATTATGAAAATACAGATTAGTTAGGCACGAATTTATAACTAACACATGTAGCATGTACCTTCCTGATCGTACATAGTCATAGGACATACAAAAAATTTAGTGGTTGTATTCCTTCTTACGGTGAACATAGCATACAGTAGCAACTATCCTTTGCCGCCAAACAAATGAAAACTAGCTAGATTTTCTGGCCTTGGATTTTTTTATTTCTTAACATAATAGAGGGTCTTCATTTACAATACATACACCAAAGTTTCACGGTAAAAATCAGAAAAAAAATTCTCAAATAGTCAGAAGTTTCATATATCAGGAGGTCTAGCACGATAACTTTCGAGTAAGTATCAAGGAAGTAAAGTAAAAAATGTATGACGTATTGAGCAGCGTTCCTACCGGACGTAAACGGAACTGCATTTTCCTATACATTTGTTGACATTACGTGCTCGATACTTACTCGATACTATTTCGATAGTTGTTGGTGCTTGCCCTACAGTGAATTGATATCAGTAGAGGTACTATAGGGCTATAATGTCTTGAAACGTCATTGCGAGTTTGCGAGGTTTTGATGTCAATAATGTCCAATAAAAGACGTACTAAAAACAAAACTAGTAATAATCTAAAGTTATACTCAAACTTAGTGTTGTGTAAACAAAACTGGGACATATGATGTGTATTTAGCAAGATTTCCATCTGCTAAACGGGACGGTTCTCGGTACAACACTAATTGACGCTGTTAGTGTCTTTCAGATGATAAGAGTGACACACACGACGCCGAATCACGAGAAAACCTTGTATTGTGTTTACTTGCAAACTTTCAGTTAATATCAAACATGAGTTTTATCTGCACTGTTTTATCACAAATATCTCAAATCTTTAACTACGTCCTTAGGTCGCTGGGCTTCCACTCCAAATAATAATATTAATAGGTAGTTACATTTAATGTTGGACAAACAAGTCTTTTTAAAATGGCTCAGTCGAAATTTGAACGTTTTGACGCTTTTTTCTATAATCCTCGAAAAATAACATTTTGAATTCAAATATATAAAACGTATAGCGCATTAACCATACTAATATTATAAATGCAAAACTCTGTCTATCTATCTATCTGGCTGTCTGTTACTTTTAACACATTTAACACTGAATTACTTTTGGTGAAATTTTGATCAGAGATTAAAAATTCAAATGATTCCTAAAGATCGATTTTTTACCAAATTCTACGTGGACGAAGTCAAAGGCGGAACTAATGACTATAAAATTGTTATTTTTTTATACACGGCAATTTTTAAACGGTATCTAAAATTTTTAAATTCGACTCAAAATCAGAACAACTTGCTCATAGAAATATGGGTCGAAATACGACTGGATTATTTTGACTTTCCATACTTAATCGATGGGGCATCAGTCTGATTTGTATGAAGAATAGAAAAGCCGAGTTTCTAGGAGAAAGCTGTTTACTTACCGATTAAAATTTTAGATACTGTTTAAAAATAACCCTGTATATATCTTTAAAAAATATTTATTGATGTCTTGAAAGACACACAATGCTGAATAAATAAATACTAGATTTTAACACACCAATTTAAACTTTTAGCAAAAACCAGTTACACCGGCAATGCTCAGATCAAACGCCACGATAAAAACAACTAAAAGGTCACAATTTTTAACCTACATACAAATTTCATAAAAATCGGTACACGATTCGGATACTTGCGAGTGTTGGTGTAATTTTACCGTCGTCGTATCGACCCAGAGGTCCCGGGTTCGATTTCCACTAGTGGGAGACAAATTGTATTCGGATTGGTTAGTGGTAGGACTTGTTGTAAATCCGCCTGGCTAGCTGCCACCATCTTATCTAAGTTTGACGGTATAGCAACAATGTTTTCAGTATTCTTGTGTTCCGGCAGTTATAGATAAGATAGCCAGTTCCTCGGTTGAGGATTCCGGAAAAGGCGCTCTTCCACCTTCAGCCTTATCATTACTTAACAACAGGTATGATGAAGGCTTAGCGAATCCCCGACGTTGATAAAAAAAACAATGTTCGTCTTATTTCACCATTCGTGTCGATGTCGCAGCCATCTGGTTAAATCAGCCATTTGATTGCAAGGCTAGCCTGTTAATTAAGTGCCTGCATTCAGTTGAATGCCTAGGCCGATCGTTGATTAAACTAGCATCACTTAACGTTCAATTAGTTGGCTTATTGTAATTTAGCCCTTTGAAGATAGCTAATGTTAATTCAGCCAGGTGATTCAAATTTAGTTTTAACTTTTTGCTACTGGGGCGCTGGTAGTCTTAAAACAAATATGGCGTCGGGTAGCTGGAATCAGCTGGCAATTTAATGTGCTTTTCTTTCGTTTAACATAACTTATAGTGTTTCAATAATATAAATACTGAAAATGTGTGATAATAAAAATGTGTGAAAACTTGTAACCGGCGGTGTCCGGTTACAAGTTTTCACAAATAGTTTGAGTCTATAATGACATCTCATTTAATGAGACGGCTTAATAAGACGTTCAGCCAAATCGATAAACGTTTCATTTAACGACTTGGCTAGTTGTCCCTAAGCCATTTCATTGAATGCCGGCTGGCGTTTAATTAACGGGCTAGCCCTCCCATTGAACGGCTGATTTAACCAGTTGGCTGCGACATCGATACCGAAAATTTTCATCTAACCATTTTTGATTTATAACAGCCATTAAACTCCGTTATGTGTTGATGTCCAAATTGTTTCGAATAACCGGTGGTGTCGTAATTCGTAAACGCGGTGTCGTGTGCGGTCGCTCTTATTTTCGGGTAACGGTGTGTAATGCGTTTATGTGTCAAAATGGACTGTTATTTGCTGGTTATTGTCAATCAATGGTAAAAATTTGGATAAATTAAATAAATAATCTTTATTTTGTGCTATATCACATAATTATTTATTTACAAAAAAACATCTATTTTTACAGGGAAAAACCCTATTCATGATTTTTTAATTTTTGCATTTTTCAGTCCTATTTTTAAACCTATGAGTTTATAAAACTTTACTATTTTGTATTTTCTTTCGAGGCTCCGATATGTACTCCGTAACGGGGACTCTAAAGAAAATACATATATAGTAAAATCCAGTTTTTCTAATAATGATAAACCATTAAAGAATTACATTATATTAACTATATTTTTATAAGGATTAAAAGATTTAACATCGCCGACAGGAAAATTACTGTTAAACTTTTTCATAACAAAACTAGTTATTATTCAACACAGCTTAAGACAGAAGCTGACAAGAACACAGATAAATACAAAAATAAAAGATCTTTGAAAACCGCCACATACATCTGTCAACAAAAAAATATGTAACTGTATAGCATTAATGATATGCGCTCAGCACAAACATAATTTGAATAACACTAACTACAGAGCAGGACATTTCTCCACAAAACAGTGGATTCTTAACGAGTGCGCGAGAAAACTGACACAGTACTAATTTATTCTGTGATCGGTTATTTTAATTATCAATTCTACACAAATATTAGTTTGCTGTACGTTGAACTTGGGAAAAAGTCGAGTGAGAAATTTGACGTGGCCCATACTTCGTTAAACGAATTGTGTAGTGTCGATACGCGTCACGAGTCCTAGATGCGATTGCCTACTTTATAACCGACTTGGAGGTTCTCAATTCGACTGTTTTTTTTTTATGTATGTTCTACCATAACTTCGCCAGTTGTTAACAGATTTTGATAATTATTACTGAAAGAAAATGGTTTATGTGTGGTCCCATATAATTTTTACGAAGATCTGGCTAGTAGTTTTTTCATAATCTTGAAAAATATCAATCACCTTTTGGCAAGTTGTCGTTTACCTGGATGACATTGTTGTGTATGGGGTGATTTTTAGTGTAACGGCACATGATGTAACTAAAAATAAAAAAATTAAAAAAAAACTTTCAAACCGACTTCAAAAAGTAAAAAATAAAACTTTTGGAGTCGGTGCTAGCTAGCTAAGGCCAAAAAAATATATAGTTAATAGAAGTGCAATGTAGAATGCCCTGGCTGGCACCGACTCCAAAAGTTTTATATTTTACTTTTTGAAGTCGGTTTGAATTTTTTTTATAAAATGTTTTTTCTTCTGAAATATTGTTTTGGGCGATATCGTTTCCAACCCCCTAGAAATGAGGCAATTTTGGTGTCATACGATTCAGTACACCTTAATCTAGGGCAGTAAGCGGCGTACCTTTAGTAATTCGGTTTAGGTTAACTTAAATAAATTAAAACGCTCGAAGTGATTTTTTAGTAAAAATATATAGATATAGAGATGCTAATAACGTATTAACGCAGACACAATATAACACTGAAAAAATCTGAAGCCTGCAGTCTTGCTAGAGCTACCTCTTTCAACAGAACCAACGTGGAGAAGTATTTTGATAATCTCGAAAACTTATTGGGTCGTAATCCTCATTTTTCGGATGGCACGAGGATTTTTAATTTGGACGAAACTTCCACTACTACTGTCCAAAAACCGCAAAGAGTTCTGGCGCCGACGGGACGAAAGACTATAGGAAAAGTTACAAGCGGAGAGAGAGAACAACATGTTGCATAATAAGCGCCAGTGGAAATTTCTTAACCCCTGTTATGATCTTCCCAAGAAAAAACTTCAAAGATCACAATGACATGATCAAAAATACTCCACCTGGAACGCTTGGTTTGGCTACCCCGACGGTATGGATATAAATACTTTTTCATCCATCAACAAAATGTAAAAAATATCAAAATTGGATTATGTTATCGCTTTTTGTATGAAAATTTATAGCTACACAATCCTCTTAAAACATTTGAGATTTCCGCAATGATATTTTGTCACTGAAGCGCTTTTCAGACTATGCTTTAATATAATACGCATATAGCTTATAGCTCATAGCACAACGATATCGCTCGCCATACATTTACTTACATAGCGTATAGTAAGCCAATAATATATATTATAGCTAAGCGTGAACGTGTTCTAAGGAAATGTATGGTGAGCGATATCTTTGTGCTATAAGCTATATGCTTCATATTATAGCGTAGTCTGAAAAGCGCTTTACCGATATAGAAAAAGTTACCGCCTTTTCCCCGTTAGAATTTAAAATGCATTAGAAGGTTATTCAAATATGCGACGTTTATTGAACTTGACGTTTTGAATGAAATTTGGATTTTGATTTGATTTACGTTGCCAAATGATCCTGCTTTATTAATACGAAAAGAAAGGAGTTTTTTAGCTTTTATGTGTGTTATGTTATACTGACATAAGTAGCGTTTTGATTTATTTGAAATAATAAAAAGAAGAGAAACGAAATACGTCAAAAACGAAAAGAATGAAGACGCCCTAAGTCATACATATATTATTTATGCAGCCTTTAAAAGGTTTCCGCGCCCTCAGCACAGTCACGTAAAGAGAATATTTTCAATTCATGGAACGGTAAATATAGTGGACAAGAAAGATACCTACAGCTTTTCATTCTGACAAGCATGTGCGCAAATAAAGGCAGGTGGCCAGGAAAACAGTCCCGTTGCTCTGATAACGTGAACAAATTCAAAACAATACAAAGTCAAAAGTATTGTTTCGCGCGTAACTACTAATTCAAACATAGGTATCTCTCGTGAAATAAAACAACTTTTGCGGAGTATTTAGTGCAATCTGTATTGCAAATATATATATTGTTACTATAATTTCAACCAATTTTAACCAGTCAACGCGTGACCTCGGAAAACCATAAAACCGCAAATAAACCGAAAAATTAAAGTACCAAATATATCATCCATCATCAGCCTGTGGACGTCCACTGCTGGACATAGGCCTCTCCTATTATAGATCACGTCTATTGTGGTGTTCATAGGAGGCTATTAGACTACTGCTACCACGCTGGCCAGACGGGTTGGTAGAGGGTTTGTTTCAAGTTTTTCTTCTCTCGCACAGGAGTACGTCGAGCCTCTTAGTCGACTCTTACGACATCCCAGGCATGTAAGGGAGTGGTGACACTGTATTTTTAGGCCGTCATCACACGGCACTATAACCACCAAATATATATTTCGGGTAAATACATCGCACTTAAAAACTCCGCAAAAGTTGTTTTATTTCAATCATGAGTGCGCGAAGAAACTTCAGATGTGCTTAGATTTCTCGTGTTTGTGATTAGATCGTTTGATAAATTTTCCACGTACCATTTGAACAGTTCGCGGTAGTTTTAGGTAACATCTCGTTCCCTGTTTCCTGGCGGCCCCTGCCGGTAATTGTAGAAACCTCGGCTACTCTAATCTGGCTCAATAGGGGCAAATTTACTCAATTGAGCGACGGGCGCTCGCGATGGGAGCAACGCTACCGCTGTTCCAACGCGGGAATAGTGCAAGCAAACCAGTAGTATGACTTAAGATTCGAATTTATTTCGAACAGCCACGGTAAAGTTAGAAGTGCTCTTCGAAAATCAGGAACTTGCCCTTGTACAATAATTCTTTCTAATTGTTTTCCTGTAATGTTGTGTGTGTACAAAATAAATAAATTATAAATAAACTTTTTTACAAATGCGAACCATTTTTATTGTTTTCTAAATGCGGAGACCCATTAGCCATAGCATTTTGTTCAAAATTCGATTGATTAATTGTAAAACATTTTAGTAGCCGATTAAGTTTTTTTTAATTGTGACGTATTGGGTATGTTTATTACCAATTTATTAATTGAAATTCGATCTTCTTTTACTTAATTTAGCGACACCGGGCGCTGGAAACTACGCTATCGCGCTCCAACGCTATTTCAATCATTGCTAGTGCAATCAAAACAATAGCAAAGTTCGAATCAACACATCTTAAGACTTTCAAAAAGCGCCTATTGTTTTGTGTGTGTTCGAAATTCGAATGTTTTTTTTTTTAAATCATGACATTAATGTTCCTGCCACAAAACAGTGTTTATCGCATGTCTAAGTTAGACAGTGTTTAATTGTGATGCTATCACTTTTTTGACAATATTGTTTGATAGAGACAGTACATCATTAAAACACTGTCTAAATTAAACAGTGCTTAAAAATCTTTTGTGGTAAGGACGTAACTTTCTTTGCTAGCAGCTACCACCGGCCACTTCAAAGCGGAAAGTGTGTGAAAAGAATAGTTGTTGCTATTTGAAATACGATTTCAATACAACTAAATACAAGGGTAAATTTTGCTAACGTTCGTACTTCAATCGTTTTTCAATTGTTGTGAATTTTACATAGTACGTAACAAAAACTGTGTTAAAGAGTACTACGATTGAAATACGATTATGAACAAACATTACTTATTAGAAATTCGAACTATTTGGTTCAGAATTTTGCCATTTACGTACTCCGTTTTTTTTAAAATATATCGTTTTAGTTTCCTTAGTTAAAATTTCTGAATCCTGCCTAAATACGGTATTTTAAAATGATTGAACGAAAACCTCACTTGATTAAACGATAACGACGTTGATCTACTGCTAACACTTACATTGTGTAACTATTTTATAGCAGTAACAATGTAAAGAATGTGGGATTATACTCAACATTAATTTGCTTGTTTGTCATTTCGTTTTTTATTGGGTCATTTTAGCTCGATCGTTCTCTTTATACATAGTTAAAATTAAGTGTTCTTAAAAGGACTGAATTGGACAAAAAATGGAAATGTAATGCTGTCGCATTAAGTAATTATTTTTTTTGTAGTTGTATTATAACTTTAGGCTTATTAATCTAAATGCATAACCTTTATAAATAACTAGCTGACACGGCGAACTTCGTACCGCCCAGCAGCTCAGCAATGAGCAAGATTTCAGTGAAATCGGCCCAGCCATTTAGGAGGAGTTCGGTGACAAACACACGTACAGAAGAATTATATATGTTAGGATATCAGACAATACCTCATACGTTGATCTGATTCCAAAATATAATTAACTTGTTTTTCAAATATCATAAGTACATAATATTATGTTTGTATAAAGATAATAACTCAAAAGACGGTAAATGCTCACTAAATTTCTACCTAACGTGTAACATTTAATTGCGCATTTTGCTGTATTATCAACGCAAATGCAACGCACAAAAGCAAACATGTGTGTGCAATAAATAAAATAACGAAATCAAATGATTGAATGATAAATCATGTGATATATATATCACAGGTCCGTATCCGAAATCACAGTTACCGCGCACCGGATACCGCGTCTGTCGCAACCACTGTCGCACGACAATAACGCACAAATAGTCCACCGGATGACTAGGACTACACTATTATGTAGTAAACGGTCCATATTCGATTCCCCTCTCCGTGAGGGAATATAGGATTCGATATACTTACTTCTTTTAATGGTGATAGTTCTAGTCATATATTTATTACTGGTCTTCGCGTTGCTAAATTCAAATTCAATATCATTTATTCAGTCTAGGCTGTTACAAGCACTTATGAACATCAAAGAAGCTACGCCATCGGTTCACAAACCCTACGGCTGGAGACCTTGTAACGAGAAGAACCGGCAAGAAACTAGTCAAGGGCTGTTTATTCCTCCCTGTTTTATTTCTTACAGAGTCATTAAATTGAAAAGTGACCTTAACATATCAGCAAGGTCAATTTCCATCACAAAAAGAAAATACTAATTATAATATTACATTTTATGGTTATTGTAACCGTAAACAATTTTCAAGAAGCTAGAAGCTAGAAAGATTTTCCGAGTTCGATAAAGGACGTCATTCGGGCTTCATACATGTTTGGTCCAAATGTGAAAGTGCTGGCCAAAAAAAGAAACGCTTGATTCTAATAAATCTTGTGCCCCTTAACTTTTATTATTATGTATGAAATTTTTATTTGTATAAAAATTTTTTTTGGATGAAAAATCTTCTTTTCAAACTTTTCAAACCCTAACAGTCACAAGATCTATCAGAATCAAGCCTTTATTTTTTTGCCCAGCACTTTTTAAAGGACCTTTGAAAAATTGTTGTCCGGGCCGAGTTTCTTTTCGTTTTGTCTTGTCGTAGAACCTTCACACACAAAACGGTCAAGCGCGAGTTGGCCTTTGCTTTTGTCCTTACAAAGGGCAAAAGTAGTTAAATTGTTTATCGCAAGATATATGTTTTTTCACACATAGAACCTTCTGACACAAACCGGTCAAACGCAAATCAGATACTGTTTTTGTCCTTACAAAGGGCTGAAGCTTTTTTGTTTTTGCATTTTTTTTAATATACGCATATAACCTTACCTTCATTCACAAACCGGTCAAGCGTGAGCCGGCCATTGTTTTTGTCCTTACGAAGGGCCGAAGTAATATAATTTGCATTAAACCATCGTCAATGATAGTCACCGGGTGTTTATGCCTAAGCACAACTTTGTCCGTTGTCTGTCATAATGGCGGTCTTTATAGCGTTTTATCTTTAGAAAATGTAATAAGTTAAATTTACATATACGCAATAAATGGAAGGGTTTTTGTACCTATTTAGTATTTAGAATTAAATAAATAAATAATTGCAAACAAACACACCAACTATCTATCTAGTTTTATAAAGAACTTGTGTTATGCTCCCTTACTCTGGACAGAATCGAGTTCACATTAGGCTCGAATCAACGTTATTATTATAACTTTTTAATTTTGCATTTTACAATGCTATTTTTATGTGATAAATATTAAACAAGAAAATATACTAGAAAAAAGCCAACACCGTAGAACGGTGAATATACTAGAAAAATTTGACATGTCCTCATAGGTCTCTGTAGCATAATTGGTTGGTGCGTTGGGCCGGACTCCCAAGGATGCGGGTTCGAATCCCGTCAGGGCGACATGAGACTAGTTGCTTTTTTCTAGTATATTTTCTTGTTTAATATTTATCAACGTTATTAATCTGTTATTTTGGTATTTTGAAAACGGGTGCTATGGTTTCCATAGTACCGTATTGACATTAATTCGATCCTGATGTGAACTCAATTCCGACCAGAATAACCCCTATGGTTACTAGATAACGGATAAACATATTTATATACATATTTTTTTGTAAATATATACATAGTATACATAGTAAACACCCATACAAAGACCCATTGTCCGGGGATCGAAGCCGGGACCTCTGGCGCAGAAGGCAGGCTAAGCACCCCTGCGCCAAACAGGTCTTCGAATTAGCTAGTTTGGTCCTTTCCTAATTCTGGAGAAGCACATACCATGTTTAACCTTATCAATAGGTACTTAAAATCGTAAGGTCTTATGAAACAAAGACAATAAAATAATAGTCTCTAAAGAAAATGAACAAAGGGTAAGAATCAGCACAACATATCTTAATATATATAAATCTCCTGTCACGATGTTTGTCCGCGATGGACTCCTAAACTACTTAACCGATTTTAAATTAAATTGGCACACCGTGAGCAGTCTGGTCCAACTTAAGAGATAGGATAGCTTTGATCCCAAAATTCCCACGGGAACGGGAACCACGCGGGTGAAACCGCGCCCGGCCTCTAGTTATCTTATAAAATAACAGAAAAAGAAACATGTGAGTACAGTACAGTGTGTCTACTCTCTAAGCACAAAACCTGTAGATTCGGCCTAAGTTACGGACGTTTCCTACTCCGTATCACCTACGGACACCTTATTAGTTCGGAGACCCGAACTAAAAATGAATGAGAATACGTTTTGACATTATCCCTACTCCCAATGTGTTTGATCCGTTTGTCCAAAACTAGTACATCCGAAATCAATAAAGAGTTGGCTCCATCCGTAGTTTCGGAAAACTTACGGACGGGGGCCCGTATCTTAGTTGACGGGCTTAGAGAGTGGGCCTCCAGTCAGTAATCGGGATTATTGAGCCAGTTGCTTATCATTTTTACATTAACTTGGTTGTATTACACGAATGCCGCCGTTTTTCGTTATTCAAACGTGACCAAAGTAATCATCAAAACAAAACATGGCCAAAATACGAACAGTGCCAAGTAGCTCAATAATCCCGGTTTGTGACTGTACATGAATTTAATATAGTTAAGGAGTTTTTTTTTAGTGCATTTACGCATACCAAACGGTTATGTTGGGCTCACCTAGAATACCGGACTCGCGAGTTCAGCACCCTATCCCTCGCCGCCCCCCGACACCCCGCCAAGCCTAGTAGGCTCGGCGGGGGTTCGGGGTAGGATCGAAACAGCTCCCATCCCCCCACCGAGCTCGATAGCTCGGTGGGAGGACGGGAGAAGAGAGGGACCACCGCCTCCCGGTCGCCCATTGAGCCTCGAAAGACTGAATGGGGAGCCCGGAGGAAGACTAAGGAGCCTGCCTCAGCGATGTTCCTTTACCGTTCAAAGAACTGCACAGCACCCTGTTATATCTGACAAGGGCTCAATAAAGCCTTATGAAACCTTAGCTACAACGGGGAGACTCTTAGCCTTCATCATACCTGATGTTAGGTATTGATAAAGCTGAAGATGGAAGCCTCTCCCGGAATCCTCAATCACTGAGGAGTTAATGTGAAAGCAGTTGATGTCACACACAACTGGAATAACTTAATTTAGATAAATCTAATGCTGATTCGAAAAGAAGAATAAAAAATGAATGGAATCGAATGAAATGGAAAATGAATAATTCAAACTTTTTTAAATTATAATTTCACAAATTCGCAAATGGCTGTGATTATGAAGCACTGCTGTGGTCTTCTGAAATACATGTTTATGAACTAAACGATTAGCTATAAAATAGTGGTAGACTGCGACTTCATCAGCATTACATTCTTACCAATTTAAATCTATAGTACCTACTTCATTACTTTCAATTTAAAAAAAACATAATTTGGAGATCATTTCCTCTAAAAAAGGCTTTCTATAACTTTTACTATTTGTGTGAATTTTTCTCACAAAATCCCAAGATATTAGTTAAAACGGAACTTAAAAGTTGATCTAATGTAGTGTGAGAATGTATGTATCCTGTCCAATTTAATTTTGACGATGGTGAAAAAAAAGATTTAAAGGAAACTAATCTCCGACTAGACTAATATGGATACGGCTTATCTTTGACCTGTCAAAACTTCATTTAAGCGTAAATTTTGAGGTTAATGTGAGATGAATTTGGATATCTTTTTACCTTGATATTGCATTAAACATCTTATAAAATTATGTTCCTTTTATTTGCTGTTTTTTAACTGTGAGAAAAGCAACAAGAAGGACAACGAAAATAATCTTGACTTGTAATTTAAAAAAGAAAGAACAATTCAATAAACTTTATATTTATATACATAAATACATATAAATAGATACTTACCTCAGTAACACTACCTTGATATTTACTTTTTTAAATTTATTATTTAATGGAACATACAAAATTGTTTTTATCGCATAAAAACAAACCAAAGGCAGCTCATTCTAAAAATGCTCTCGCTCCTTAGGTCGACTTTATATTACTTTTAGAGGTAAATGGCAATTTGGCATTTTTCTTTACTTAATTTTCATCATATGAGTAAAGGAAAATGCCAAATTCTACATGTATAATCAAGAAGACTACGCAGACAAGTAAAAATACGCTAGTAATAAAATATTTTTTAGTTTGATAATTACAATAATCACAATGAGTTGTGGTTCAATTACTAAATACAAAAAAATAAAAAAGGCGTTATGTCCACTCTATTCCAACGCAACATATAAATTAATACCAAGTGACACAACGATTGTTAGATAAAAATCATCGATTATCTTATTCTATATCTTCTATCCCACTCTTTCCAATGTAAAAGTGTGGTTCCGATTCTTTCTAATATTTTTTATTATGTCGCTCGCCCGCGGCAATAGAGACGTAATTTATTCAAAAATCTCTTAATTATAGCAATTAAAAATCAGCTCCTTCGATGTTTTCGTTGTTTATGGCGTGTTTTGTGAATATTTATCAATAATATCCGATTACGTATACGTGATGTTATTTTTGGGATCAATTGTGATTTCTTCTCCCTTTTTACGGTTTAAAAAGCAAACTTTTATAGTAGAAAAAGAGGATAACTATCATAACATTAAGTTCTTACTTAGTTGCTTAAATGGACCAATGGAATACTTTATGGAAATAAATGTTTGTAACACATAATGATTAAAGTAATTAGCCGATCGACTAAAAACATTTAAGTCAAAAACATTTAAGTCGCCTTACCTATTTTCTCCGCAACCCAACCTATATTTTCAGACGCTCAATTTAGTATTTTTTTGTTTTTCGGTTTATTATATTCCTTTAATAAACTGTACAAGTTTGCATCATCAATTTAAAATGTAAAATTTATGTTCCACATAAAATCAATACTTTTTATGAAATATTGTTTGCATTGTCAATGCTGTTTCTTAGATAGGTTACATTTTACCCAAAAAGAAAAATCCTGACTGGGCAATTTGGAGATAAGTCCAGGGGGCCTACCGCCACCTCTTAGCGCAGTATTGTTTCAATCTTACCATGCTATTTCGTGCTACGAATCGCTTAAAGTAAACTGGCTTTTTGACGGCAGTTTTGTGACGTCTTCGCTCAATCAACACCTCCCAAGTGTGAAGTGTGTCAAAATGTGACAAATTTTATGAAATCTAAAGGCAAACAAAACGTTCTTATGACATGATGGTTTCTAATAGATGATGGTAGGCCCGCAGGTGTTTTTTTAATAATAATTCCTAAAAAAGATTATAGGAATAATTCCTATGCTTTTGAGTACTATCAGAGCACATATTTTTTACAAAATTATCGGCTTTTCAATACGTTTATTCGTATCACAAGATAACTTAACCACCCAAATCATACCGTCGCGTTAAAACCAACGCGACGTACAGAACCGGTAAAAAAATGCTGTTCATGCTTGACCATACCCAAATTCTCCAGTCGTAGTGAATGTTATAATTTGGTAGACGTTCAGTTCGAGTAATCGATTAACAATCTATCCAATCGATTCAAATCTAATTAGATTTCGTTAAGACAGATCTTTATGTGTTTACCACTCAATTTGGGGCATGTATCAGATGTAATAAAGTAATTTATAAAAAAAAATATATTTAGATATTAATCAATACTTATAAGTTATATTAGCAATTTTAAACAAATTGGTATAATTTACAACAGCTGTACTGAACTGATTTTATTTTTGCGATACTTAGAAAGATATGAAATAAATCAATCTAATATAATTTAATCTAAAAAAGCACACATTATTTAGACCCAAGTAAGTTTTATTAGGAGCTTACGTTATGGATGGATACTTAATAACGGATAAACATATTTTTCATATATACATATAAATTAACCATATTTGTCTTGTATTTCTCTTATCACGGATTAGCGGTGTCAATACTGAGATATGGCTTTTTTTGTGGGGAAACTCTGATAATGATACTGTGTTCAAAATGCAAAAACGTTGCGTGAGAGCCATGTTTGGACTGAAAACGACCGAACTAACCGTATTTCTCAAAACATAAAATTATGACACTACCGTCAGTGTATATTATGGAAGTTGTGTTATTTATTAAAGCGAATCAGCAATATTTTGTAAAAAATGGCAGATGTTGTTCAGCGTAATCACGCGACAACAGTGAGCTCTGTATGCCTCGATCTAAAACAGCTCTTAAGTAACAGTGTTTTATGTATAGCACCAAAAATATACAATTAATTGCCTTTAACTATAAAGCAGCTTGATTAGTTACAATGATTTTAAGTAAAAATAATACTCATAGAAAAATGTTACTATACTCTTTACTAGAATTTTTTAATGATAAATTGTAAAAAGCTCATCTGCTTTTAATTTTTGAATGCTTTGTTGATATTTATAATTGAATTAATGTTATGACAAAATAAAGTCAAAATATATTTATTTAAATAAACATAAAGAATTAAATGCTTTCGAATAGTCATTATTTTTTCTACCAGCCATTCAGGACACTTTAGTAGGATATAGTAAACTGCTTAAAGCATTAAGTCTCCCTTCACTCACACATCCTCTTACTATCAATATCGGCATTTGACAAACAAATTTAATAACCTTTTTAATTTCATCGGAACATCCGGCGCAATCTAAACACTGTATCGGACGGGAATCGAACCGACGAACGAAGTCTTTTGTTAATTAACCTGGGGCTTCGTTCGCGCATCCTCTGCTGGACAGCGACTTCCGTGGAGTCGAGTTTGAGTTGAATTTATCGATATTGATGTATTTTGTCATTTAGTCAAATGAAGGTAAGTTCCTATACTTTCAATCAGTGAAATCAAGAAATGAGAACCACTTTAATTTATCTTTGCAAAATCTTGTTTTTAAAAATAAAACTGTTGTCATAATATCGTAAATCGTATTGTTACCGTAGATTATCGTTGAAGAAAACACAAAAAAGTTTATATTGTCCATTCATAAAAGGTGTTGAAAAACAAAAGCCGTAATAATCATAATGCTCCAACATATATGAATTGCCCAATTAACAAGAAATACAATAAAAATTAAGACAAGCAAAATCCATTGGTCTTGCTATTTAAAATACAGATCACAACTATACAGACTAAAAAATAGAAGAAAAAAAATCACACCTCCACGGATTTAATGCGCGTATAATTTCTTTGTGGTACCGCGCAGAATGCGCAGACGTCATAAAATATGCATTTCTTCGGATGTTTGTGCGAAACGCACACTGAGACGCGGCAAGTCGTAGCCTACGCGAATGCAGTACCACCACTACTTGCTATAGGTAACTAGTCACCGCCCGTGACTTTCGTTTACACTTTGCTTACAATTTTAAAACGTTGATGTTTCCTTTTTATATTTAATAGTATTTAAGCGTTGAATTTCCAAAAAACAGATAGATCATGTAGTGGTAGTAGTAGTCAATAGTGATATCAGCTGGTCATTTATAGATAGCCAGTGGCCTTTTTCTTTATAATTTCACAGCTTTAAAATCGATTTATCCACAAAAGTCATTGTCCTGTTCATTTCCCTTGTTCATCTATGTACTTCCATCCAATTCATCAATTCATATTTACTAAAAAAACATCAAAATTTGATTTAGGATTAGTGCACGCAGGAAAGATAAACCACAGAGTAACAACATAACAACTACAGCTAAGGGTATGGAGTAATGGATAAAACTGAGAATCTAAAAACAAAAGAAGCGCGTTTCATTTATATTATACTAGCTTCCGTTCGCGGTTTCACTCGCGTGGTATCCGTTCCCGTGAGAAAATGGGAATAAAAAATAACCTATGTTACTCACAGTCTTTTCAACTAACTCAATACAAAAAATCAAGTCGATTAGTTGCTTATTTAGAGCGTAAACGAAGGACAAACAAACACACTTTCGCATTTATAATATAAGTTAGGATTCGCAATATTTTGTATACTACCTTTCTTAACGAAAAGAAGTGATTGTACTTGATAAAGCTTAAAGCTAGCTCGATATCCTTAGTCTGTGCGCACGAGTCGCGGACCTACACACACGCGTGCGCTTACAATAACTCAATCCTTACACGCACCTTTGCATATTCATTTGACTGTAGCAGTTCGTATCTTTGTATAAAATTATAATGCATTATGTGACCCCGTCCGTTTTTGCTTTATAAAACGTAAAAGTAATAAGAAGATCGCTTTTTTTGCTTTTCTTTCGGCTCGCCATCCTTTGTGATCGGTTGTTAACTAATTAATGTTAATAGCCGTAATGGTTGAATAAGAGGGGTCGGAGAGGGAATTCGGTATCACAAGAACATTGTCATCTCTGTTCTGATAAGAATAGGACTGGGCAGCGAGCTTAGATGATTTATTTATTTTTATTTTTATTTTATTTATTTGGCACAATAACAGACAACAGACAAAAGGATAAACAAAAAATAACTTACAATAATAACAAATGCGTGTCTACGTCCTATTACAATTGCGCACAGCATTTTATCTATAGCATTAACTAGATGACACAAAAATTATACGAAATTTCATATAAAAACATAAAAAAAAACTAGTTAAGTAAATGAACAATATAAAAAAAATGATGGTAGTCATCTATACCTCTATCTATATCTATATAGAAACCATAATGTCTAAAGAACGTTTTGTTTTTATTGGTTCGTCACATTTTGACACACTTCACACTTTGGAGGCGATGTTTGACATGGCAATGGTCTCAAGCGGACTGACTTTGACAGTGGATCAAACTTTTTACACGCAAGGTAGGTACGCTTTTACCGTCTATCTCGATATAGGTCTGTGTTCAGGACTGCTTCAAAAGTGTCGTTTTAGATCGTTTCGAACTGCTTTTGGTATAACAAAGATATTAGTAATAATGAAAAAATAATATTAAGTGACTGGAGCAACTCACTTAGGTACTTGCAAGTATAATAATAATAATAATAATAATAATGATGTTTATGTACAGTTTAAGCTTTGGCGCGCACTGTTCATTGCGCTATATTTCACGAACTAGGTTGTCATTGTCCGTATTTTTCGGCACCTTTTCAACTGCCAGTCATCCCGTGACCACGGCAGCTGAAAAAGAGAAACGTCAGGAAAATAAAAAAAACCTAAATACGGACAATTACAACCTAGTTCGTGAAATATAGCGCGTTTGATATCCGTAAAAGTTGTTTTATTATAATGGTGTTTTTTAGGGTTCCGTACCTCAAAAGGAAAAAACGGAACCCTTATAGGATCACTTCGTTGTCCGTCCGTCCGTCCGTCCGTCTGTCAAGACCGTTTTTCTCAGGAACGCATGGAGGTATCAAACTGAAATTTATATCTAATACTCAGGTCTACTGTCCCTTGGAGCTGTGAAAAAATCAAACTTCTAAGCCAAAGCAATCAAAAGATACAGCCGTTTATGCCGCAAATTCCCGCAAATTTTCGAAACTCGCACGGGATCAAAACCTACATTGTACTTCCCGTGAACTTAGAATCTTGAAATTTGGTACGAAGTAACGTCTTATAGCACAGATAGAGGAAAAATTGCGAAAACCGTAATTTTTTAGTTACATCATATAATAAAAAATATTTTACGGAACCCTCGGTGCGCGAGTCCGACTCGCACTTGGCCGTTTTTTTTGTATGGTATGAGTCAGAGGCAGAGGTTTATTAGTAACTAGCGGCCGCCCGCGGTGCCACCCGCGTGTTTCCCGTTGCCGTAGGAATATCTAGATAAATAGTAGCCTATTTGTTAGTCTACTAATTGAAGCTTTTACACACCAAATTTCATCCAAGACCGTTCAGTAGTTTTTTAGCAAACTGGCATACTTTCACATTTCAAATATTAATAGTATAGCCGGCAATCGTTTACAAAATAAATCTTCTTTTCTTTAGCTAAATCGTCTCAGCCACATAACACCAGCTGCTGGGTCCTATACCCAGCCTTTAGCTAAATAATAATTGCATAAGAGTAATGTTAAATATGAAAGTGTGTTAAATTATTAAAATGTCAAATATCAAATTCTCAATGATAAAAAGGCTGAAACGGAAATAACGTCAACTACCATATCCGTGACTGTTCATTAAAAACTTATAATCGTGCACCAAACTTGAGACCTCGAGCAAGCTAATACTGTCACTCCTTCAGTTGAGGCTATTAAAAATATCATATAATTTTTAAACCAAGTTTAAAATTAGACCAGTTTTAGAATTACCATTATTGAAATAATTACGCATTTTGACCTTTCAATTCAAGTTTAGTACGACAGTCACTTACTTTTTTTTTACCTTCAACAAACGTCTTTTAAAATATAAGTATAAAAAAGTTTTATCATAATAACCAATGAATGTAATACACTTTAGTTTATGCCAATATCAATAGTCGATTTTAATTGATTTTAAAATGTATTAGGGCAATGAATTAACTAAAGTAATGGAAAGTATTCAGATCACCTGCTTGCAAAGAGTAAAAAAGTTCTTGAGACGAACAAAAGTATCGATTATCGCCACATTAATCGATATAATCGATACACAGTCGATGCCGAGTAGCCGCAGGCTTATCAATCATTATGCTTTTTCCTTTTATATCTTCAATTCGTGGGTTAGTTTTAACTGAAACAATATTTCAGATAAATTAAAAAACACATGTCTTCTAACTACGTGATCTTTTGAACATGTTAGAATATTTCGCAATCCAAAACGAGGATAATAAATCAAATAAAAAATCCTACACATAAGCTCATAATCATACGACCTCTAAAAAACGAGTAATCAATCTGCACATTCTTAACTTTAAATATTATGCAAAGGAATTAAACCGTGCAGCCATAACCGTCACAATTTAAATTCTTTTTGTCATTCGTCTGAATCCCTAATTGACTACCGACCGTACCAAGTGTACCAACAAAAGAGAACAAAATGCGTCTATCAAGTGAGACAGAGTAAACAGAGCAAAAACTAAACAAGATCATGCGGAATCATTTACTCCAATCGGCGCAAGCGCAGGGGAGGGGACAACCGGAGATGTCCGAACAAAGACGAAGATTTACAGGCACCGCTCCTATTATACGTCGAACATAATTGCTATGGCTTTTGTATCGTCTTAGATTTAATGGGGACTAATGTCTTTAAATTGCATGTACTAAATTCCATTGAACTTAGATTACAAGATATTTTTTACATTGACATTCGAAAATAACACCTTTTTGTCTTTTTAGTAAAAGAAATATAGAGATTTGAGACACGCTTGATGATAAGTAATAAATCATATTAGGCTGTCAACGGAGTTAATGAATTTGACAACGAAATATTAATCGCATTCGTAAATAAAGCCGGCACAGCTTCATTGTAAATAATGAACCCAATAGGGACAACATGCAGTTGCTATCACACGTAACTAACGAACGATCGGCAACATATCTAGATCCCTTATCGATCGATGGATCCCGATTTGATCTACGCATGCGTACGTTCATAATTATCTGCGCTCTTTCATCCGCCGACTGAGGTACGGCCGCCCGTGCGCCGTGTAAACGTCTCAAATCATATTGGCGATTAATTAATGCACATACAGCATTGTACACATTGTATAATTACACCGCAAACATATCCAAAGGCAATTCGGATATCGCGTTACAGAATATTTTACCGTTACCGATACAGTAATTTATTATTCTAGTTGAAGAATAACATCGGCCCCAGCTTGCAACCTTACAGAAGTCCAAATTTGTGTTTTTAAATAAAAATACCGCTTATGATAATTTTAGACGTTCTATGAAAAGCCACACAAAAGTCGAGGAAAAATTCGAACAAAACGTATCTGATGCTAAAATCAACACAACAATAAGATCTCACGCCAAGCATGGAAATAACAATATCTAATACATTGCTATCTATACAGGAAAACGTTAAAACATATTCCCAATCTCATAGCAACAATGCCTAATCGATCGATGGAAAAATAAAACTAGACACGTAGCTCCTTATCGGTATATCTTAAAACGAAATATTGTAATAAAAAGTACGTACAGAGCAACAACCAAAAGTTGTCTGATCTATAATAATTTTCGTTTCATTCGGAGTCTTAACGCGTCGCCATAGAGACTTTGAGGAACTAAAAATATGATTTTCAACAGTAAAATTATATTGGACATCACATACATTGACGCAATGAATATGGAATGGGAGAAATATGATTCATCTCGTTCGGTGTCCGTACAAATGAGGAATGAGATTCAATTTTAACTCAATTAGATATGCAGGAACTTCCATATCTGTAATGGTATTCAGTGAAGTTTTTTGTAAGAACAACACATGTTGTACATTTGTACACATTTGGTTGGTTTTCGATGATGACGAATCATTATTTCGATAACAAAACAACTCTTCAACGAGTTTACAGTTTGTTAATAAGCTTAAGAATTCTAAGTAGATACTTATAACTTGTATGTCAATAGCTAGATCTTTGTCCGTACATACACCCATCGCCCCGCCTCATTACCTCCTCAATACGAAACACAGCCTCCTATAGACCGAGCCAGCGAGATCAGAGCCCTCATTTCAATAAAAATCATTAATAAAGCAATCAGCATTACATATCAAGTTACGTTGGGCATACATGTTAACTGGCCACTGATGTCTGCTGACGTAAAAATACCTTATTTCCTTATCCCATTCATGTAAGAGTTACAATTGCTTGACGACTGAGACCCGACGGCAAATCAAAGGCTTGTACGTGAATTGGTGTGTGTAGTAACCGCATTTACATTTTAGAGATACTTGCATTGAGTAAATGTCAATTTAGATGGAAGACGAGTGTTGAAGCCCGGGATTGATGCAGTTATTGAACTCTTAGATGCCTGTTGCTCTGATTTTGATGGATAGTAAACTAGATATGGTAACCCATTTCTGACTTTATACTCTACTACTTAGATCACGTTTTAGCTTAAAAGAAATCAGTAAACGATAAGTTCTCCTAAAGTAACATAATTTTCTACGATTAACTGTAAACAGTAGTACATCTTAAACCAATTTAATCAGTTTATCTAAATCTGGAGTGACATTTAAGTTCAATTAGATACGGAACTGTTAAGAGTACGAACCAAAAAAAGTAATACAATCTTACTGACATTTTACACCGAAGTAAATGCCAGACAAGGATTATAATGTTCTCAAGAAATTTAATGGTCATTGCGGAGTCCCCAATTTGGCCGTGTGAATTTTATAGAGTCACTTGTCGTATTCCAGTTCAAGTAATATGGACAATTATTTACAAACCCACCTTTTTACTGGCGGAACGTAATTATCTTTAAATATAACGATTAATTACAACCGTCAAAACAATTTTAGAGCGTTTGCTTGATTAGTTGAAACTATCAATAAAATAGAGGAAATTGATTTTAAAAGCAAGAAAGTAACTTTTTATACGGATGTTGTTAACTCATTCATTACTCTTTGAGGCGGGTTTGAATTGAAATAAAATAGTTGTTTTATCAAAACCAGTATCAATAAATTTACCCATTGCTCAACATTTCGTAAGTACCGTATTGTTTACTAAACATCAGAGAGAGGAAGTCACACACCCTGCTTCTCTGAATCATAAATCCCATACGTAAGGAACTTTCGTCGATCACAAGGTTCCATTGAACGAGTTCAAAACCCCATTATGAGGACCCCATTGTCTCGGCTGAATGAACCGGCACAATATCTTACGAAATTTCCTAAAAAACCACCATCGCATTATAAATGCATATTATGTTGAACATTATCTGATTCGGTCCGAACCTCACATCCATTGTCTTTTTCTTTTTCAACTCCAATGAATTCCGTATCTCCTTTTAGGACGTTCTAATTCTAAATAATAAGTTTAATGCGAAAGTTGCTCAAGCGTTTTTTTGGGACGTGAAATTTTAAATTATTACTAATATAATATCCATATTAGAAACAAAGAAAAACAATAATTCGGCGTTCAACAACGATACTAAAATAAGTAGCTAACCAGCATTGGCTGTAAATAAAACTTCGTGAGAATAGACCCGTACGAACAAACTGGTTTCACGTTTCGTCAAGTGCTCTCGTTCTATATCTTCGATCTCCATAAATTAAAGGTAATAAACTCGATCATACAGATTTATCGATGTCTAACAATACTAATTTTCAGTATCGATTTCGCACAATCGCTTAAAAAATCGTGAGCCATTAACGCGTTTTGAACATGCGAGTGAAACAAGTGATCTCTCTAGTTCATTAATAATAACTCTCTAAACCTCTCCTATTATTACAATCACGAGTATTCATGCACGACTTATGTAATACCAAATTATCAAGACGTATGTTAACATCTATTGTGCCGTGAACGCTAATCTACATAAGTATAGGTATTAATTCGTCTTTCAAAAGCGATTTTGTAAAAAACGCAGAGGTGGTGTTTCGAAATACTGTCTGACAAATACAGTTTATTCTGAGGACTGTACGTACCTATGGATAATCTAAATTTTCAATACAATAAGATGTAGCGTGTTTTGTATGTCTGTTTTTATCTACAAGTAATGGCGTGTGCACAAGTCTTTTTGATTGTAATATTTTTCTAGAGCTTTTTTTAACTTCGTTGCTTACAGTAACAAATAATTGTAAAACGAGGTTTAATGGATATTAAATAAAGTTTACATAATAATCTAAAAGTAAACAATATACACTGAAATATCAAATAAAAAGTTAACATGTTTAATTTATTTGTCATTAACTTACAAAGGCTCAAATTAAAACAAAAAGGATTCAAACCACAAAAGCACTTTCGTGACTCCATGTACCAGATGCAGAGTCAACGATCACTCACAATGGAGCGCCGCAGTGACTAGGAGAAAACATTGATTAATTACCATAATAATTTATTTGATACTCCAAAACTTGATACGGGGAGGGGCCGGTTACTCAACCCACGAGACGTTAAAGTTCTTTACGAAGCAGAAACACTTGAAGATAGAGTTGGTAACGTAAACGCAACCTCTATTGTTGATACAGACTCGCGGGTTTCAACCATTTTCGACGCGATGAAAACAGTATATTGTTCGAAGAATATGATGCATGGAAGTGATTTGGCTGTTCCAAACAAAAGAATAACTTTGACGGAAAAGGAATGGCTGAATGTATCGTTAGCTGTGATTGTTTCGGCTATTAGCATAATACTGTTTTTTGTATTAACTTATTTCTGTTTTTTGTAGGTCTACTGTCTGCGCTGAATCATTTAGATCAAGCTCGGAAGAATTCTCTCCAGACCACTGTTGATTACTCTAGATATGTCAAAAGGTAAATGGTACAGCTTGAGGCTTTTTTCAATAAAGCTAAAGCACATTTTTATCTTAAAAGATCTCTAGCGTGTTGGCAAATGTAGTTATAATGTATTTCTTATTCAAACTATTTTAATAATTGCGAGCAAAAAATATATGAGCAAGACAATTTTTCATTGTAATATTTTAACATCATCCGGTTCAATTCTTTTGCAATTTTAACGATGGTGATCGAACGTTTAGTGTATTGAGTAGGTTAACTTGAGTTTTTTTTTTTTAAGTTTCGCAGTATTGGCATTGGTGATTGGATCACCATTAAGAAGTGTTTAATTAGAGTACGAATACCTATAATTCCGTTTGCTAATAAAGGGTAGGACATGACAAAAAGAGGGTTTAATTGAACTCTTCAATTTATGGATTAAGAGACCTATTTTCTCGTCTGACATTGTAATAATGAACGATAATTGTCTCACTTACTTCTTTGTGAAAAACTGAATGATTGGAAGGACATTAAACACGGCCATTTGGTATGTGAATTGTCGTGCTGGAAATTCGTTTTGCGACACCTGAGGATATTTGTTGGCTAACTTGAGACCGCCCGCGTCTTCGTCTGCGTGGACATTTATTTTCATCCCCTGTAAATAGTAAAGTAATAGAAGGTACTTTTTTGGAAGGTACTCTTAACGAAGGGAATGAATGAATATACTGATTGATTTCAGTGAATTGTCCTATATCAAAGACCCAGATATTTGTATACCAAACTTATACCAAGATTAAAATGTACGAAGCAAGAAATATAACTTACCGTTTTAACTTTAGGTACAGCTCAACGTTGGAATGCGGTTCTTCATATTGCAAGGATCTCGGTTATCGGGAGCATTTTCACTGCATGGATTGCACTGCGAGAGTTTTCTGCAAAAAGGAGGAAATGATCAGGCATTTCAAGGTCAGTGTCTTAGTTCATACAGATGCCAATGAGGTTTACATAAAATCAGCAAATACTCAACATGGAATACATTCACTCGATTGAATGTATTCCATTTACTGAGGATAGGTTATTCGGGACAAATAACCTATCCTCAGTAAGAGATTGACATAATCAAGCTTACTTGTCCAGATAGTTTTGTTATTAGTCCGAAATAACAACAGCGCTAAGTAATAAAGTCAATATAGCCCTTCAAGAGAAATGCTTTCTACGACTACTACTACGTGGTAGGAACCACGCTACGATACTACCCTAGTAAGAACTAGGGACAGTTTATTGCAATTGGCCGTTGAATCGGATATATATTTAAGCACTACACCAAGATACGGAAAAAATACAAAAGCATTTCATTTGATTGTTTGTCAGGGTGGTGTTCAAACTCTACTGAGCGTGTTGGCGAGATCACTACCACTAAATCATCTCTTCAAGTTCTGGTGTTTAACTACATGTTTTTTCTTTCACAGTGGCACAAGAAAAGGGATGAGTCATTAGCGCATGGTTTCATGAGATATTCGCCGTTGGACGACTGCTCAGAAAGGTTTAGCGATTGTCCACATAATCGGAGCCAAACTCACTACCACTGCATTCAAGATGGCTGCGATAAGGTAATTACTATACTTAAAGTAAACTTTACCACTTATCCTAAATAGGCGGACTTTAATTGCAGCAGATGTATGGCGCCGATGATATACTGTTAATCGTTAAGGCAGAACCGTTTCAAATGCCTCATACGTGACATAAAGTTGATTATTAAATGTTACGTATTCAAGGGCATACACGTTATTACTACGTATTGTAAAACATTGCGATATTATAATGATTCAACCATTGTTGGTTCTTTTAAGGAATCACCAAATGTCAAGTTACCTCACCTTAGATGATTCGCTAGAATATAACGATGAATCACAATTAAAATTTATGAGCTCTTAATTTTTTTTTTGTCAGCACTTTAATAATTCTTCTTTTGTTTTTCAGGTCTATATTTCTACGTCAGATGTGCAAATGCACGCAAACTATCACAGGAAAGACAGTGCCATACTCCAAGAAGGTTTTCAAAGGTTCAGGGCTACTGAAAGCTGTGCGGCCCCCCACTGCATCTTTGCTGGGCAGAGGACCACCCATTTCCACTGCAGAAGGGCTGGGTGCACTTACACATTTAAAAATAAAGCTGACATGGGTAAGAATTAAGATATTGTAATCAGATTTATTGGAAACGGGTTTTTATTCAAAGTCTGAGGTAAATGTCAGTGATTTTCTGAGAAATGTTTTTAAGTATTTTTTTCCGTTCGACTATGATATTGTTAATTCTAAGAAAAATAAAAGTATGACGGCATAATTAGTTACGACCTACACAAAAACCAAAGTTTGTGTCACATCTTTATAACCTATATTAGAAAAACACTAATCATTTGTTTTACATAATGTTATATGTTTCTTGGTATCATCATTTATTTACAACACTTTGAAATTTGCCTTCATCCCAGAGAAACACAAGACTTACCATATCAAAGATGAGGCTCTCTCTAAGGACGGCTTCAAGAAGTACATGAAGAACGAAGCCTGCCCCTACCGAGACTGCCGGTTCAGCAAGACCTGCAACCACATCCACTGCATCAGACCTCACTGCAACTACGTGCTGCACTCCAGCAGCCAGATTTTCACTCATAAGAGGAAGCATGAGCGGAAGGAACAGGAAATGAGTTTTGGGTAAGGGTACTAAGTATACTTTTTGCTAGTTGGAAGATCTTTCAAATATATTTAAAATACCAGGTTTACATACTTCTTTCTTATACCCAAGGTAGATGTAATGCAATACATTGTACTACTGTAGGTACCGTATAATAAAATACAATTATACAAATAACAACTCTTTTTTTAACCTTTGTCTATCTAAAATTCATTAGTTGTATTGGTTGACCTTTATAAGGATAAAAACGTAGATAACAGATTTGCCCCCAGGGTTAATTTTGGGCGAAATAATTATGATATAAGTAAATAACAGTAATAAACCTGAGGTCCATAAAGACAGGAAATAATGCATCCGCTTGATGCGATCACTCTGCTCACAAGTACGATAAAATGACCATTTACATTCCTAAAATTGAAATGCCTAAACTTTTAGTAGATGTTGAGGGAACATTTGATTAATAAAACTATATCCGAACTACTGAAAGGTGGCAATCATTGCTTGTTAACTTTCGATACTTTTTCTTAACAACCAATTACTTTTCCAGACTCCCAACGTCAGTGATTCAGAGCGCCCTGATGCAGCAAGGCGCGGACCTTAGCATGTACTCACCGGGCGGCAACCTCCACGTCGATGACGACATGTCCAACTCCATGCTGGACCCTGACTACTCACATCCATTCGTAAGTCATCAAATCTAAAGAGCAAAGATCACTAACCGATTTGATAATCATGGTAGGAAACATCGTTCTTGTTCTTGCATGAGTTACGGAAAGTATCGGATGACAGAATTTGTCTCTAGTACGTAGTTAGTAGTTGATAAATATACTTAGTTGTCTATAAATACTTCAGATAATTTTTTTACGGATTCCAATCAGACGCAGTGTGAAATCACACTAAGAAAGTATACCGGGTGTTAAAAGACCCATACCGAAGCCGTGATATATGCGTAGTGTACATCAAACTAAATAAGATTATGGGAAAATATTTGCTGGGAAACGACTATTATTTTAAGTAAAAAAAATGGTTTTATTTCTTACATGCAATGGAACGCGTGCAACAACGTTTGCGTGTAACTATAGAGTACGAGTAGGTGACTAGGGACTCGTATCATTGAGTGGTTTTTATATTCATTGCGGTTTTGTTACTGTAAACGATACTTTTTGGAAAAAAAATATGACTTTAATGCTTAATAACTACTTAACTATCAGTTTCCCAGGTTTGACTCCATACAAGAAAATGATAGTAACGATAGGAACAATACGTGGTTTTTGTTTTCGTTATGGGTCTTTTAACACCCTGTACTTATTAGTAATTTGAATTTGCAAAATTGAACTTTTGATCGGAAATAAACTTGTAGATAGGAAAAATGTTACTTACATAACTATCTCAACTTAAAAACTTGCCATTGGAAAGACATAAGATTTTTTTCTTTAAGATATTTAACATAGAAATCTGCATCACTTAAATATTGTAAGACGATTGTAAGTTTACTTTTATTGATATAAATAACAAGAGTATTTTATTTTACTTTTCAGAACCCAGCATTGGTCGAGGAAGTCACTCGGAAATACATTGAAACCTACAGCGGTGGAAATAATGCTGAAGATAAATGTGGCAAATGCAGTGCTTTGAACAAACATTACCATTGCTTGGCTGAGTTATGCAAAATGGCTCATAGGTAAAAAAGAAGATGACGATATAACATTAAAGTTTAATAGCACATCAACTTGAAGCGTATTTTAATCCCTTTCATTTCTCTTTCAGTTGCCACACTACAATGGTGAAACATGTTATGGAACATGAACAACAAAACCAGGTGACAGAAGCCTATTTTATGACTTACACACGGAACAATCCTTGTGGAAACTCCGCATGTCAGCATATTAGGGATATCACTCATTACCATTGTACTTGGGTAAGAAAAATCGCTTTAGATTCCAAACCTTATTAAAAGAATCATAAAAAAATCTATAATGGATTGTGACTTTGCAGGAAAACTGTGGAGCTGTTATCCTCTCTTCAGAAGAACACCCTTTCAGAAGACTGGAACATCACAGGCAGCATGCCATTCTCAGCCCTATGTCACCAAACCTAGCGGCGAGATTCGCTCCCAACTTCACACCCCAACTATCTGCTCAACTCCACCCTAATATGGCAGCTCAGCTCGGTCAAGTGCCAAGTTTGGCTAACCTCCCACCGAATTTGGCGCAACTAGCCCAAATGGCGCCAAGTCTCAGTTCGCAATTGACACCCAATCTTCAAGCACAATTGAATTTGGGTCCAAATCCAGGAGTTGTACCTCAACAAGTCAACCCTTCGAGTTCTTTGGATGAAATGTTCAGCAGGAAACGCGGTAGACCACCAAAGAACAGGGTTGTTGAAGTTTGGACTGATAACGTAAGGAAACTTGATTTTTTACTTACTTTTTTTCTTACCTATGAAATGAACTTTTATAACTTATAGATTGGTATGACTTATTTTAGGTAACACCTCAAGCTATTTTCACGTCTTTCAAATTACCTAAGAGCAACCAGCTGCCACCGATTTCGCAGTCTTCTGTCATTACTACTGTTGAAGAGTTTCCGGTAAGTAGAATGAAACTAGCAGTTTGATTTTACAGGTAATTTCTATTCTGATGATGGCGTCGTTATTATCTAACTTATTTTATTAAATTTTCAGCGCATCAAGTTCCAACACTTCGAAGTGTTCACGAGCCCTGACACCTGTAGTCAGTCATACAGCAACTGTCAGTTTAGAATGACGCGTCTCCACCTTCATTGCTTCAACTGCAGTTTTGCTGGGGAATCCCACATCATCATGGAAACTCATATGAGAGAATCTCACTCAGTCAGTCCGTTACTGGAAGGATTCGATTACTTCGCGACGTTCGAGCATTGTGGTGGTAAAAGCTGTTTTAAGAACCAACTCAGGTCCCACTTTCATTGCGCTCAAGGTAACAACTGCCCTGCTATATTGACCCAATATTCGGCACTAGCAACTCACAAACATGGAAGAGGTACACCAGTGATTAAAAGTGAGGAACAAGAGAAATCATTTGAAGAAGCCAAAGACTATTCTCTGAAGGAACGTGGTTCTGTCGATAGTGTAGGCTCTATGAAAGAACCAACGGAATCATACACGCCTACGAACTTCTCGATTAAAAGCGAGTTTGATCGCGAGCAAGATAACGTTTCGGGTGGGTATTCTTTTGAGTAGACATTTTTATTTTTTGTTTATAAAATGCTGCTGTTATTCTTGTAATAGCATTAAAGTGATTTGCGATTGACTTATGTCAATTTATTTTCTTTCCAGTAGTAAAAGCTGCCGGTACATTTTATCCGTCATCTCATCTAAGGAGCAACACCTCATCTCCATCTCCAAGAAGCATTTACGACGCATCCCCATCAAAAGAAATGAAGCTTCGTATGGAGTACGACCAGAAAAAGCAATATGAAGCTTCAAAGATGACTGGACCGACTATACCGCCTTCGTGTCACGACCAAGCTTGTCCTTTGAATAAAAACGCTGGAGGCATGAATCTCCATTACCACTGCCCTCACTGCAGTCAAGCTTACGTCGATTTGAAGTTGCTGTTCAGCCACATGGTGAAGAAGCACAGCAATACCATGGACCCTGGACCAGTTGGGTTGGCTGCGACGAAAGAAACCCTTGAGAGAGAGTATCCTGAAATTTCTATTCTGCCGTCAACGGCTTCCTCAACGTCTACAAGCCAAGCGCCTTCACCAGGCCTACGGCCTCCTAACCCTGCAGAGCAAGTCAGTTTCACACACAACCCCTTTTAATAATTCATTTGTTTTGTAGTTACCTCAATCATTACGGGTATTTTTACATTTCTCTCTTTCCAGGTGCAAGCAGTTCAAAGTCTGCTTCTTCAACAATACCTTGCCGGTGGTCGCAAAGGTACCCTTCAAGATCAACTAAAGATGCAGCAACAATATACGGCATCATTGGCTGGACTACCTAGTCTTGCGCAAGTTGCGTTGTTTTCACAGGGGTAAGGATTCCCATATTCTTCTTTATTCTTTTTACCCACGACAGTACGGAGACGATATATGCGTTTGGGGTGAGAGGATGTTTGTTTGTGCAAACCAATGTTACCAATTATCTCCAAAACTACTAGTTAAATTTTGATGCGGTTTTAAGTCATGACTTCGGGTTTGATTGGTGCATGTTTTTAGATAGGTCTTACGGTGACAACTCACCAGGGGGCGCTGCAGTAAACATTTATTTGAGCAATACCGAAACTACTAGTCCGATTTTGATGCGGTTTTCAGTCATGGGTTTTATGTAGTACAATGTCTATGCTCTCTAAAGTTTGAAATAAAAAGCAAAATTATATTTTTTTTGAAAAGAAACCCACGACGGTTAAAACTTAGTTAAAAGGGATAACATTATTTAAAAACCCGTCAAATTACCATTAATTATCCGTCGGCGGCTGCCATCACTATTATAAATTTCAGCATGAATATAAGTAAATCCAATCATTCACGTTATTTTAAAACTGCAAAACTATAGTTTATATTATAATGGCAGCCCCCGACGGATAATCAAATCGGGGGGTCTCTAAATCATTTTATCCTTTTTCAATTACGTTTTAACTGTCGTGGGTTTTTTTCAAAATTTGTAATTTTGCTTTTTGTAAATCTATTTAAAAAACCTCTAATAAATGCTAGTATTATTTATATTTTGAAATGCGTAATGTAGCATTAAAATAATCTTTTTTTCTGTATATTTCAGTGGCTCACCATTCCCATTATACCCAACAATGCTGTACCCACCAGAGCTGCTTCTAGAACAAAGTCTTCTGCAAGGTCACGGGCTACCACCAGGCATGGATAAGGAAGCTGAAATGATAGCTAAATCGTGAGTTTGTTTTTATTCCTTTTCACATTTTAATTTGTCATTTGCTAGCAGAACACCGGTGTCCAGAGAATAATGGAATATCAATTGTGTCTCATAACCGGTGGCGTGAGAGGTTAAAAAGTACCTACTGGAATACAAATTACAAGTTTAAAAAATATTCAGTTCCATTAAATTCCAGATGAAATCTAACTGTTTAATATCTTTTGTTAGCAGGCGCACCCATACTACTCGAGGTCCTCATATGCGGGTCTTGAAAGATGAACCAATACCTGAAGGTTATTTGAGGTTCAGATTTAATGAAGACTGCGCTTATCAACACTGTGGATATAGGTAAAGAATTTTCTCAGTTTCATTATTCATTAAGTTATTTGCTTAATTCAAGCATCTTACCATGATAAAATGTTTAAGTCTTACATGATTCATACGACTTCATATTTGTTTTCTATTTACAGGGAACACCAAACCCATTTCCATTGTACAAGAAAAGACTGTGGTTACTCATTCTGTGACAAGACAAGATTTGTTCAACATACTGCTCGACATGAAAGGTGACAATGTTGTCTTTTCCTATGCAGATGAATATTAGTGATATATTAACTATTTTTATTCTAATTTGTCTGCATTTTTTATAGGTTGGACACTTTGATGGGAGGAGATTTCCAGCAGTATCGTGCTAATGTCTATTGCCAAAGACCTGAATGTCCTCATGCTTCTACGTTTGGTGAGTAATCACTTTTTATTAATCTACAACTGCTGAGAAAGCTCACAATTTATTTTTTACTAAGTCATTTTGAGTATTTTCTCAGTTCTTCTTAATCGTTATCACTGGCCGCTTTTACGATTTGTCTCCATCGGTCTCGATCTCTGTCTCGATCCATATTAGCTCTCACCGGTTAATGGAACGTTGTGATTTATCTTTAAACAGTTTTAAACTTTAAGGTTTTATGAACTTTTAGGATATTGTTAGGGGCGTTTATCGTTTATTTTATATTCATCTGGTATGCCCAGGTACAGGCCAGAACAAGGCTTCACATTTCCACTGCCTGAAGTGCGACTTCGTGTGCACGGACACTAACAAGGTGGTCGCGCATCGACGCCAACACCAAAAACTTGACTCCATTCAAGCTGCTGGCTTCGAAAAGTTCCCACCAAGCAAAGGTAATGATTTTGATGTTTTACCACCTCATATTCAACAGAGCATAACTATAATTTTGTGTTGCTGTTCTAGATTCTGTTCTTCGTGTCAGTTTAAAAAGGTCTTGAATGTACTTCACCTTTTTGAAGTCGACTTTGAAGTTATTACAGAATACGATAGACTAAACTTTGTATTGTTCACTAGTGTTCTTTCAGCGTGTAATATTTTTGTTACCTTATCAATAACGTTTTGTTTACAGGTTGTGGCTATGAACCTCAATGCATTCACAGCAAGAAACAAACCCACTACCACTGCTTACAGTGTGGATTTGCTGTTTTAGGTTTATCGCAAATGACCTCACATAAGTACAAACACCAGGAAGCCAATCATGGCCCCTCAACCAGTGCCACTAACTGACGAGAAAAAATGTATATAATATTTATGAAGTTCGGAGTACATGACTGTGTGCATTAGACAATAATGTGTATTGAGTGGTAAAACACTAGGCATTGATGAAGGGTTTCATCAAATTCCAGTGTCATGATATACGCATCAAACTTAAAATAAACACTTGAAGAGCGATTTCAAACTCATTTGGATTGGTGCAGAATGGTCATAAACTTCTACCAAAAGTGTAAAAGGAAATGTTTAAAACAATTTTTTGTAAAACGTATCTTAATTCTGATAATATAGATATAGACGATTGTCTCGTTCTATGCAAAATTGTTGCTTGATGGTTCAATCGCTCAAAAATACCATGACAATTTGTAATGTGTGTCCCTCAAGTGTGCCTTATGCTTGTTTAATGATCAAGAACGGTTTATATAGAAACCAGTGATTAAAATATAAAAAAATATTATAATGCTGTTCCTACATCTGATGAGAAAGTTTTGTCCAAATATCTATTTAAGTGGTATGAGCAAAGTTTAGATGCATTGTTAAAATGTAATCGTATTGAATAGACTAATAGGAAGCAACTGTAGAAAACAATATTTTGGTGAGACTTGCTTATCCGAGCTCTTATTTCTTAAATACTTTGAACCTTAATGACTGAGTGGCAAATATAAGTGAGTGCCAAATTATTGTTGAATTTATAAACAAATGTTTGTTTAAAAAATGTGTAGAAAGAGATTTTAAAAAGTATGTAGTTATTTTCAGATCAAAGTGAATTTAAAATTGCGGTATACCTTTAATATATGAAAGTGCATGTTAACTATATTAAAAGTGTTTGTATTTCCTAAATCCCGACCAATATTAGATGTTAGTTAAGAAATATTTCTATTTATTACTTCCCCGTGAGAAAAGACATTTTTACGAATAGTATTATTAATTTAGATTTCATGGAAATTTAAAACAAGGCAATAATGTTTGGGATTCGTATACCACTTTGTGCCTGAGGATAAATCTTGTGACAATATTTTACATTGATATTAAGTATAGCGTTTTCTGATAAGATAAGGCTAAATATCAGAAACTAGTGCAAACATTCATTAGGGTTACAAATTCATATATATTTAATTAAAAAACTTATTTAATAAAATGTCAATTCTATAAACAAAAATACAATGTAAATAAGATTAGAATATTATATATAAAACAGTATGTTAGTAAAATTATAATTGTTAAACTAATATTGGTAAAGTATAATGTATAAAAAATACGATTGGATTATAATTGTACAGAAAATTGAGTGCTAACGTTTGTGATTCATGAGGTAGCCATAAATATGCCATAAACATGTGTAAGTGTAATTTGTTTAATTGCTGAATTCCTCCTTAGCTGAGCAGTATTAGTCACGATATCAAGTCCTTCTAAAAGAACCTTTTGCATTCCTGTTATATTCCTGGCAACCGCTTAAAGCCATTTAGTTTTAGATAAAGGTTGTTCATCAATCGTTTGTGTTTCATGACCAAAACCATTTTATATCCTATTCCTAATCAATATCAGTATTTTTGTAGTATAAGCAACTGTCCCGTTGTTCCTATTGTCAATCTACCGACTATTTCATTTCATTTAAAGTTAATTTGATTACATTTAAGATTAATGTCTCCTTTTCTATTTTTAATAAAACTATACTTGACACACTTGCATTCAAATATGTTTTCCTTATTCATTTATAAAAGCTTATAAAAATAGTCCGTGCCATAAAAGTAGTCACAAATCTTTTTTTTACTTCTGTACTTTCAAGTCCCTTGATTTCTTTATCGATAAGTTTATCAGTTTAAGCAACATCAAAATTGGCTAATTCTCTATTTAATTCGTCTGCAATAAAAGAAATCTTACATTATTGGTTGTTATTCATCTTGTTTTGTTATCTAATTTTACGTACAACGTTTTTTTTTTATTTTCTATCTTTTTACGTTTTCTCATTTCACAAACTTATTGATTATTATGAATAATTTAATCGCGTATTTATATGTATTTTAGTGTACGTACCTAGCTTTAAATTTAGTATTCATTATTGAAAAATATTTCTCCTTGAGTAATACAGTATTGTCCACGTGATTATCACATAAAATGGGAGTGTTTTGAACAATTATATTAATTCCAATTGGAAAATTATGTGTGTTTTTAAGAAGTGTATCGCCTTCGTAAGTAGCTTGGTTGCAGATAAATTTTTGTTTAGAAATTTGTTTGTGATTGTGAATCGATTGGTAAATATGGAAAAAGTAATTTAGCATTGTTTACCTCATGACTTCTAGGAATAAACAACAATATCCGATAATATTTAGAATTTTTATTTAAAACTCCTGAATTTCCAAAGAAATCAAAATTAATAGACAGATACAATATTTATTCAGATACCACTACACCAAAATACATTTTGAAGCATTACAAAAAAGAGAAAAAACAAAACTTAAAACTAAGACGTTGAGCTTAAAAGTAACGTACCGGAATGTGCAGCAGCGGCAGTCTGAAAAGGAACCCAGTTCAGTGTTGTTGCTGGTTCCAAAGGACCAAATACTGATTTTCAGCTGTGTCCCAATAAGCGAAGTCTATTTCAAGCTCAAAAGTAACGTACCGGAGTGTGCAGCAGCGGCAGTCTGAAAAGGAACTCGGTTCAGTGTTGTTGATGGTTCCAAAGAACCTAATACTGATTTTCAGCTGTGTCCCAATAAACAAAGTCTATTTAAAAAAACCATAAATGTATGAACATGACAACAACAACTTTTATACCATAGTAACTATTGCTCCAAACGACTAGTTCTAACCACACCATACCGTACCATTTTTTTTTTGTTGCCCAAAAATGTACATGAATCCTGAATCCTGTGGAGTCTTCGTTAGGTGTGGCTAAAGTGATGTATGATTGATGCTCTACCAAAGGTTCTACTCCTACTCAATGATATTTTTTAATAGATATTAAGTTACCTTCATACTAATTTGCTTTGAAATCTGTGACTTCGTCACACATGGAAAATTGACAAGTAGGTAGGACAAAAGACACGCAATTGAACGAACGAACCCCATAGGGTCTTCCACAGCCTTCTCTATTGGCTTGTAAAACAATAGAGAAGGCTGTGGGTCTTCACAATACTTCTTCAAGTGCACACTCATAATATCATTAGGTGTGGCTATGAGATTGTGATACACTTTTGATGCTCTACCAAACCCCCAAAGGTTATACTATTATGGCGTAGAATAGTATGTAGGTATGTATTCTTAAAAAAATCAATCGTCATACAATATTGCATGAAAATGCGTTTCTTTGCCGTTAAGAGGATTGTGTAGTCGAGACCCATCTGAGAATTGACTTGTGGCCGAGTTGATTTTTTCCAATATTTTTCTATTTATATGAGGGGAGAAGCGATAACATTTCTCCACCCTTAAACATAATCCAATTTTGATATTTTTTTACATGTTGTTGATATATTGGATATGTAAGATCGTACTTATATTAAATAAATATTGTCTAAAACAAAAATTATTAGCATCTCAAAATCCATATTTTTACTACAAAACTACCTCGAGCGTTTCAATATATCTAAGTTAATCTAAACCGAATTACTAAAAAAGAAAACCGTACAGCCCTAGATTAAGGTGTACTGAATCGAACGACACAAAAATTGCCTCATTTTGTAAGACGGAAACAATATTTCCTGTATCAACCTTAGGTACCATTCTATTTCGTACTACGAATCTCAGGCTGCTAATATATTATCACATTTTTCATCATTTAATTAAAAAAACAAGACTATGATCCTATAGATCATAGTCTTGTTTTTACTCTTTCATACTTATCAAATGATGAAAAGTATGTAATGTAATAGCAGCCTTAAAGTAGGTAAGCTTGTTTATTGACGGAAGTTTTGTGACGACTTCGTTCATTTATCGCCTCCAAAGTGTGAAGTGTGTCAAAATGTGACAACTTCAATAAAAAAACAAAACAGAAATAAAACGTTCTTATAACATGATGGTTTCTAATAGATGATGGTAGGCCAGCAGAATTCATTATTCTAAGGAAAGTGCCAAAACTCTCTGATTAGCTTATAGTAAATACGTTTATTTATACGAGACGGTAATCACCATACAGTCATTTCTTTTCATTATTTTTAACAGCCTTTTTGATCTAGGGCAAACAACCACCGGTATCAATCCCCAGAGGTCCCGGGTTCGATTCGCAGTACTTGTATTCTGTTTGGTTGGCGGTAGGACTTGTTGTAAGTCCGCCTAGCTAGCTACCACCATCATATCTAAGTCTGACGCCATAACAACAATGTTTTCAGCATTATTGTGTTCCGTTCCGTTCAGTTAGAGATAAGATATCCAGTTTCTCAGAGGTTGAGGAGCCCGGGAGAGGCGCGCTTCCATCTTCAGCCTTACCAATACCTAACATCAGGTATAATGAAGGCGAAGTCTCCCCGTTGCTTATAAAAAATCTAAATCTTGTTTTAAGAACTAGAAATCTTTTGCAATGTTACCCCATAAGTGTATAAGTATAACAGTTCTTTGTATCACATATGAGACCATACTTTGAGTGCCTGCACATTGCACATTGCAATCATAATACAGTCATGTCACTTTACTGATACTATTCTCAAAGAGCACCATTGTTTACATCGCGATTTAGATTGTATGGGGACGAATACAGATTATATGGTACGAGTTGTATGATAGAAGGACGAAAAACTGAAGAAAAAATCATATACATATTTGGATAATTTAAGTTATCACCACGTCCCAAACTAAGTACTTTTTATTGAAAATTATAAAAAGCGAAGAATGAATCTTTGATAATCTTTATTGCAAAGGAATAGGAAAATAAATAATACAATCCTTTTCAGATGTTGCGGGTTCAATCCCCGTTTGAACATGTTTTTCACTAAGTGGACAGGTGTTTTCCATGCATACATGTTGTTATTTAAAATACTATTTCGTATCTAAATCCAATATCAGTTTTGAAAAATTGTAAAAGAAAAATGTATTAATACTTCCAAGGCACTATTGTTTAGATCTACAACTACCTAATTTTTTTTATGAACGACGGGTAGTCTCTTAGCCATAGTCATACCTGATGTTAAGTTTTGATAAGGCTGAATATGGAAGCGAGCCTCTCCCGGAATCCTCATGACCGAGGAACTGGCTATCTTATCTCTAACTGCCGGAACACAACAATGCTATCACATCGAAATAGTTATCACACATTATAGCTTAGTACGTTATTAGTAGTTCAGAGAAAACAAAACGCGCAATTTAAGTTTTGCTATCGGCACGGACATTTTGCCAAAGTTTACGATGTTCCCAAGTTTGATTGGTTCGAAAACTGTTTCCAATGCTCGACGATGACGGATATAACGATAACGGATTTAACTTTAATCTCAGGACTCATAATGAGGCCAAGAGTAAGCCTATTTAATGTAAAAAAGGGAAAATATGGACTTACTAAAAATAATTTCTTGCCGGTTCTTCTCGTTACAACGTCTCCCGGCGAAGTTTTATCGACATTTTCGTTGCTACAGCACCTACCAATAAATAAAATTGAATTTTAATTCACTAGCGATCTAATGCACGGACCTATATCGAGATGACGGTAAAAGTGTACCTACCTTGCGTGTCAAAAGTTTGATCCACGGTCAAAGTTTTACGACTTCAGTCTGCTTGAGACCATTGCCATGAAAACACGCGTCACTCTCAAACGGAAATGGTTAATTGTGCAGTGCTTTCTTGCAAGAGCTCGTCAATAACAATTTCAGTACACATCAATAAATCTCGCTCGTGACGTCATCGTAGATACGAAAATTCGACACGCTAGGTTCTCATACAGTTTGAAGCGCTCTTTTCGTCTATCTCGTTATAGGAATGTGATCTTATATATCTTGATTAATCTTTATAAAAATAGCATTCACGATTGTTATCTTAAGGTATAATAGCTCCCCGCGGCAGCAACAACCTAATTCCCAAGATACGCGGTCCAAGTCTCCCGACCATCAAAAATGAAACAAAAAGCTAAGATGGCGCCGTTCTCTTGATTTAGCAAAGTTTGTGTGCGCACGCGTGCCCTTTAACACAATTTAATTTTATTTAAAATGTGCATCTAACTTAACCCTTTCCCGGACACTGAACGGCTATAGCAGTCATAACAATAAAAATTCTATTGTGTCTCGTTCACTGTCCGCGAAAGTGTTAACAAAAGTAATAAGTGAAATTCTTAACATGGTGACCCCGACGTGATCAAAACAAGACAAGGATGCAACTGTTACCTTGAAAGTGGGTTGTTCAGTACGCGAACAGTTCTGGCCTATTGGAGGCAGAGCCCTTAGTTCATCAACAGTACTTATTTAAATGTGTCAAATTTAAGGGCCAAACGTTTCAAACCTTTATGGGAAATTTCCCTCATCCTCGTGTTAATCCAGCTCCACCTTTCGAGCCTTGCGGAACCGACTTTGCCTAGTTCAAAGTCAAAGTCAAAGTCAAAGTCAAAAGTATTTATTGTGAAACACAGGTAGGTACATTAGGTGGTTGTAAAAAAATATATAAAATGGTTCAGCTGGTTTCTGCCGATGTGACATACAATAAAATTTAAATTCAAATACAATGTCAAAGTTTTAAAAAGCCCATTATTTATAGATGAAACATTACTCATTAAAAATATCAATTAAATTAATTTTATACTAAACGTCATTATCATTAAATTAAATTAAATTTACTACATAACAATAGCCTAAAATATAAATCAATTAATTAAAATCATATTTATTTATTTATTTATTTATTTAAGTCAAAAATTCATTAAGGGAGTAATAACATTTGTCAATCAGAAATGCCTTCAGCGTATGCTTAAATAAATTAATGTCATTATTACAATTTCGTATTGATACCGGTATTTTGTTATATAAACGCGATGCATTACAGAACACGCTATCACTCAGCAATTTTGATTTATTTGGAATCATGCGAAGTTTATCTTTATGTCGCGCCCCGGAGAAGAATTCAAACATTTCTATATTTGCTTTAGTAAAGACTGCACATTCAAATATGTATAGACATGGAAAAGTCAGAAATTCGTTTTTTTTAAAATAAGGCATACAAGAGTCCCTTTGTTTCAAATGGTACATTGCTCTAATGCAGCGTTTTTGTGATTTGAATACCCTTTCTTTGTTTGTTGCATTTCCCCAAAACATAATAGCATATCTAAGTGTAGAGGAAACATAACCATGATACGCAGTCAGTAGAGCGTTCTCATTGACAATTTTACGCAAATGATAAAGAGCATAGGAGTACTGGCTTAACTTATTACAAACGTGATCTATGTGCGAATTCCATTTCAGATCATTATCAATAAGTAAACCTAAAAATTTGGTTGTTTTTGTGTCAGTTACTATTTTATCTGAGTATGTTATATTTAACTGCGTTTCATTCGTACTGACATTACGTTGTTTAAAAATCATTATTTTAGTTTTTTTCCAAGTTAGCTTTAAGGTTATTAGACTCGAGCCACTTCATGATAGAAAGTAAAGTAGCATTAACATTTTTTTCTAGTGATTGAATTGTGCCACCGCTACACAAAACCGTGCTATCGTCTGCAAAGAGAGTAACATGATTGTCAGTAACTGCTGGCAGATCATTAATATAAACTAAGAAAAGTAGAGGTCCCAATATACTACCTTGAGGCACTCCAAACTTCACCATTCTCATTTTGGAGCGGTAAGCTACATCAGTTTTTGTTAATCTGTCTATTTTCTCTATAACTGTCATTTGTGACCTATTTGTTAAATAAGATTGGATCAGGTTATAAACATTCCCTCTGATGCCATAGTTGTATAACTTTTGCAATAGAATATTAAAATCTACATAATCGAACGCCTTTGTCATATCCATATAAAGCGCAACAGTTGGAATTCTTTTATCAACATTTTTTGATACTTGTAGCAAAAAGTTATAAACTGCCATGTTTATGGACTTATTATTCCTAAACCCATATTGCTCCGGTACAAATACTTTATTACTTTCAAGAAAAGAATAGATATATTTATAGAAAACCTTTTCCAATATTTTTGATAGTACTGATAGTAGTGCTACAGGCCTATACGAATTTACATTGGTGTGATCTCCTTTTTTAGTTTTTTTCTTTTTTTTTAGTTAGCTTTGTTTTTTCGTTAGTCTACGCACCAAGGCAGTTCATTTGGATTTTGTCAGCGACCTCAGTACTAACGCTTTTATCTTATGCCTACGAAGGTTTATTGCCAGGTCAGTGCGATGCGCGCTTGGAAACGGACGCGCACTATTGCATAGTGAGAATTGTTATTTTAATTTACTATGTACTATTTACTATGGGTATTATTACACGTAATATTTACTATGGGTTCTAAACAACTCATCGAAAACGAAGTGGTGGCGTTTATACAGAACGCAATCGACACCATGGACGAGGTTAGTATAGTGCAGATATGTAAATGAAACTTCAACGAAGATGAGATTTGCAAGGGCAAGACGTTGCTGTACCAGAGTCGGTACTCTGATGGTCGATGTTATGCCATCTCGCTGGAGAAATGGTAGTGCGAAGTTTCTAAGATATTATCAACTAGTTGAGGGGGACCGACCTGCCGACATTCGTGGCAAGGGAACTGCATAAGCTGCCCCCCGTCACTTTTGACCACGTCGACGTTACCAGTTGTTGGGGGGGATTATCAAGCTCTATCCTGGTGAAGGTGGTGTCACAAGAGTCGTCGACATCACTACAAGGAAATGATTTTAAAAAAGAGCAATATCTAAATTGTGTCCCATAATCCTCTTGAAAGTTGTCCTTTCAAGGGGCATTTTCACTAATCGTATAATAGCTCCCCGCGGCAGCAACAAAAACCAGCTCTCGACCATCAACTCAAGACCATCAAAAAAACCCATTGCATTGCATTGCACAAAAAAGCATTGGACCGGATTTCAAAAGGTCGTGGGTTCGAGTCCCATCTGAGAATTCACCTGTGGCCGAGTAAATTTTTTCCAATGTTTTTCTAATAAAAATTTATTATAAGTTAAGAAAATTACATTACTTACAGCTTGCGGCTAACGCTTGACCGATTTGGTTAGAGAGTCGCCTTTTTTGTATGAAACGGTATACAATGGCGTCACGCAAAGAGCGCGCGAATCTTGTAGTTTGAAAACTTGTAAATCCGTAACAGCTCATCGCATTTGAATAAAACAAATAAGTACAGTTCAGTTTTGATACGTTAAAGTTATATTATAAAAAAGTTTCAAGCGATTTAATGAACCTGTTGATAAACCCCATTGTTCTCTGGACACCGGTGTCTTGCCACCAAATGACAAATTAAAACGACGGTTCACATTTGCAACGATAAAATAAGAAAAGAAGAACAGAAAATAAGGTGCTGCGGACACATGGCCGAAGTTATTAAGAACATTAATTGAAGCCGATTTTGATAACGGACTTCATCGCTTTTCTCATTTGAGCACTTTTTTATTTTAAACATTTATTCAAAGTCCACAAATGATAATAATAAAGTTTGCCCGTACATGTAATTTCACTTCACTACATAATATAAAGCAAAGTCGCTTCCCGCTGTCTGTCCCTATGTATGCTTAGATCTTTAAAACTACGCAACGGATTTTGATGCGGTTTTTTTTAATAGATAAATTGATTCAAGAGGAAGGTTTATATGCATAATAACCTTCCATATAGAGTAGAGAAATACTGTAATTTTGGAGGTTTCTAATGTGATGTCGTAAACTATTTCACATCCTAATTGTAAAAACATATTATTGTATAAATGACTATTTAAACGATACAATCATTGACATTTAAAAAATTAGAAGGAACTTTAATATAATATTTGTAGTTATGATTGACAAATATAATATCTGACATTTTTACTTTAATCACATTGACATCCACAATTTAATTATTGACTTATTGTTAACTGTACCTATTTATATTAATTGTATCTGGATTATCAGCATTCGTAATAACTTGTAATTCGTAATAACAAAATATTTGCACGTCGAACCACTCGACAGAATATGTTGGAAACCTAATTATAACAACTTTGTATTACCATATTTTATGCAAATAAATCTTATGGATAACCCACAATTGCATAAGTCGTGTAGTATATAAAAGTTTTATTTATTCCGTAGCGCATGTTTGTTGTCAGCGTCCATATTGTATTAGTTGAAGATTTTTCAATACCTATCATCAAAAAAAAACATATGCTATATATCCATACCCCATACTGATATCCTAATCCTAACTATAAAAATATTATAAATGCGAAAGTGTGTTTGTTTGTCTTTTCTTCACGCCCTAACTAAGCAACCAAGCTTGATTTTAAACATAGGGCTGAAATAATTTTTATGATAAGAGAAAGATACAACTTATCTTTTATTCTGATAGATGGCCTCACCACGTCATCGGCCATTTTTAATGTCCCCACTGCTGGGACACTGGCCGTCATTAAGGAGAGTGGGATGACCCACCAGGCGGGCCTAACGCGTGGGTTTTAACGACTGCAAATGCAGCCGGGATCAACGGCATAACGTGCCTTCCGAAACACGGTCCTCCGTGAGATCACATTTTTTGGTCACCCATCCCGTAACTGACCGTTGCCAAAGTTTCAAAACCTCAACAATCGCAGGGCGAGCGCGTGAACCACTGCGCTACGGGTTCCTTACCACGCGATAGTCTGATTCCACTAGGAAGAATTTTCTCTTTCGGCAGTACGACTCTGGAACGCTTTGCCTCTTAGCATACGTAGTGCCTCCAGTAAGTTCGCTTGGCCCGAGAACATTACTTTATTTCTGTACTTTAGCTTCGTCATCTCTGATTAGTAATAAGTTATGTTGTGATATAATATTGTATTTATACTATAATATAATTTTATAGGTATTGTATTTATATATGTACGAAAATGTATCTATGTGTTATATAAACGTAGCTTTAAGTTTAGTAGGTACATATGTGTAAAGTGTTCAATATTGTTTATTTTAAAATCAGTTAAGTACTTTTTTATTGCCGCCTAGATATCTCTTACATCCTTTCCGGTTGACTGGTAGAGAATGCCTAAGGGCATTAAGTCCGCCATTTGCTGTATATGTGCAATAAAGTTTAAAAAAATAAAAATAAAGAAGTCGCGAGCGGAAGGCTAGATCATAAATGGTACTTAAGGAGAATGCCACATGCTCACCGAGTAGATTGGTGGGTTACCAACAGAAAAACTGGGACCAACAGTATATATAACGTGTCTTCCAAAGCATGGAGGAGCTCGATTTCCGAAAAAAAAACATCTACGAGTATATCCCTTGAACTTCATAAGCGTAGACCATGTAGGTAAGAGAAAAACATTTACAAGTTTTGCATTTAATTAAGATTGTATTTAAATAAATAACAAATGAATAAATATTTCCATACAATCACACCAATTATCTAGCCCACATTAAGTATCGTGAAGAACTTGTGTTATGGATACTAGATAACGAAAAACATACTTGTATACTTATTTTTTTGTAAATACATACATAATATACATATTAAACACCCAGACCAAGACAAATAGACATGTTCATGCACACAAATATTTGTCTTGTCCGGGGATCGAACCCGGGACCCCTGGCGCAGAAGGCGGCGTTAGTACCTCTGCGCCAAACAGGTCGTCACATGAAAATTTCATGTTTTTAATTTCTTTAGCTACAATGTACGTGCAATGGTTATTAATTTACACAATTGTTTAAATACCATTAACATTTTACTTACCAATAATTATGTCTTGCACGTGTGGAAATAAACATTTCTTGTAACGACTAACGATTAATTAACGAATGTTTATTTTATGATTTTACTCAACCTTCGCGACATGAATAAAAAACTCAACTACTATTTAACGATACAGCTAACTTATGAAAACTACCCGCTTCCATAAATTAAATAAAAATAAACTACTTTTAGTTCTTTTTTTGTTCGTTTCATAGAACAACAGGCTAAGGTCGGAGACCATACTGCCTAGCGACTTGTACTAACTTGGCCCTAGCCCTTCAGATAATTACTTTCTTTAGAACTACAACATGTACAGATATAGGTCTGTGGTACAGGTATTTCGTTAGTTTGCCTAAAATTGTAATACAACTGACAAGTAATCGTTTGACAATTTTTAACCGCAAAAAAGTAAATTTCCTCTATATTCCATATACTTTTTTTTATTTCTATTTGTAATAAGTATACACTCCTTTTTTGGACAGTCGTGTAAAAATACCAGTCAACGCACCACGAGTGCTCGATGCGTGCACGCAGTATTGTTTCTAGCGTGTTCGCAAATGTACGGAAAATGCTGTACTTATGTACATACTTGCTGCGTGTTTTATTCTATGTTGTGTTGCTATCTGTACGTCGCTGAATGAAGTACAGTCAACCGCAGCTAGCTTTACATTTGCACTACGAAAATCGCCGCTATTACGAGCGACGTAAGGGCGCTTTCAAGGTCAAAGTGTACAGCCGTAGCTGCTGTCGACTGTACTGATGTTACAATAAATCCTACTAATATTATAAACACGCAAGTATGTCAGTTCGTTTGTTCCCTCTTTCAAGCAAAAACTACTAAACTGAGTTGGATGAAATTTCGTATGTAGGTACTTCAAGTAGTGATATAGGTCTGTGGGAATAACACGTTGGCTACTTTTTACCCCGATTTTCCTATTTGAACGGAAACCACGCGTGTGAAACCACGGGCGGCCGCTAGTAAACAATAATTAATTAGATCTGTTAAAAAGCTAAAGGGTAGGTCAATGTTGGCATGTTACCAACAAATAATAGATCATTCTGCTCAGGAGTAGGTAACTATCTTTATTTCCCAAAAAAAAAAACACCAATTAATATACATTTTAAAACATTAATTATTATGGATAGGTAATTGTATACCTAAAAGTACCGACGCGGTTTGATCCTTCGAACCTTATGGTTCTTAGGTTAAGATCGAATTTACATCGTACTTTTATTGTCTTATTATTGTCAATGGCTAGATCGCACCGCGTACATCGAATACAGAATTTCTTAACAATGTATCATTTCTTTTTTTTCTCTAACTCTATCGAATGTTTTTTTTCAAATACTAATGGCTAGGAGGTAACGTATTTTGGCCAATTCAAAACATTACAGTGTTGTTAGTCGAAAATATTACTTTACTAGTAGTAGTTTTATTTATGTTCGCTTCATTCGATATTATCAATAGTTCCAATAACACATAATGTTTTACGTAATACTGATATGATAGATACGTTTATTTGTCCAATCACAAAGATATGTTACGGCAAATCTACAATTAATGAAATTTTTCGTACAATTTCATCAAACACCTATATTTAGTTGCAATACGCTTCCAATAATCACTACTCAATGTTTTATCCACTAACTACCTAACTATTAATGATCTTTAAAAGACAATAAAATAATTTGTAAAACTCTACCGAATATTGTTAGAAAATTATATATAAATAAAAATATGTATAGATATCTCGCTAATCGTAACATGTAGGATGGGACATTAAGTTGTCCTTCACAATAAATAGAAGTTTAATGAGTTCATTGACTTGCTTAAAGCCAAAATACATGTGTAATATAATTTTAAAGCCAAATTTTATAGTCTGTAAGGTTATGTCGACTTACTTTGTCGATACTTATTAAGTCGATAGTTGATTAGATATAATAATAAATATAGTACACAAATAGTAACAACTTTCTTAGAATTACAGCCCTCGTGTTTCAGCGCCTCACATTATTTGATGGAGATTATCGAATGGTACCAAAAAGTTTTTTTTTGTTTGTATAATTTGGTAGTTTACGTTTTCGAAATAGCTGTTTTCAATTTTATTTATATTTTTGGTAGTTACATTTTTCGGAATGTGGCAACACTGCATTTCCCTCCAATCGGGCTGCGTCCTACACCTATAATCCAATAGATGAATATAGAAGCGCGGCGCGCCATTAAATTACATAATTATTCTATTACAATAAACATGAAACATTTAAACATAGTTAAAGCATTTTTCTGTCGGATTCCGGTTGCGCAACCATTTTGCACCCTAACATGATAGCAATACGTTTCATAATCCCTCACCAGCAGCACAGCCGGAACCGACCTAGCCGTCTTGTAGGCTTTTGGGGTATATTACAGTCAATAACGATACACTTAGCTCTAATCACAACAATATTATGTATATTTTTGTGAAATACTACTATTTATTGTAGGCAAGGATTTATTTATTGTCTTTCTATTTCACAATATTATTAAATTATTATATTTCATTTATCGCAAAGCATAAACTAAGTTGGCGGAAATGGCAAAGAAAGTTCACATACACATATGAAAATACTTCTCACACAAAACTTATAATAATACTTAAAATTAATTACTTACTTAAATATCTACATGGAAAACATTGACTAGAAAGTTAAAAATTTGAGATAACTTTTTGGAGAAAGTGTTATTTTTATTTCGAATTTGGGTTTAAAAAAGAGGCTGCCGGGCTCAGGCATTTCCTCTAGAATTGTAAAATAAATTTTAATTTTATTTGTAGGAACTTAGAATGTTTTAATTTATATTTAATGTGAAACAACGAAAAGTTTTCGGTTGATAATAATTCTTCAGAACATAATTTTGTCTCAGGACAGACTAAAAATATGTGTAGTATTTCTTTAACTTTAGAAAACAGTTATAATTGTAAATGGAGTACAATATAATTTTACATTCCCTTATTTATTCTAAACACCGAGTATATTTAAACATCAATAAGGATTTATTGTCCAATTAATTTCAATTATTTGTCGAAAAATTTCTTCTCAAGTCATTAATCTCAATACTTTTCATCATCATTATTATTGTCAAATTCGTTAATTATTTTTGAATTGACGGCAATGTCATTATTAATTGCTCGAATTGTATACATTTCAAATATACATATAATAATAATAATAATAATTTTATTGTCCTCATACGGAAGATATTTCGAAGCCACCCAAATGGGTAAGAGATCTACTCTTAAAATCTATAGAAAAACTTGCGATTATTTAATATAGGGATATAAGAGATCAAATATCTACATCGAAAAAGTCTGCCTTTTTGTATAATATAAAAATATTGCGGTTAGTACTGCGAAGCTCACGAAGGAACAGATGCGTCCTAGCTTGAAGCGATATGGTGTCGATATGCTTATTAGTGATATTGTTAAAGCCCAGGTAGGTAGTTCCTTGGTCCGTCCCTGGCGCTGGCGATTCAGTAGGCGTAGGGGACGTACTCAGGGGCTACGTAGTCATAGTAGGGGTGGTAGAACGTGCGGCGGACTGGTGGCAGCATCACGTCGGAGTAGCGGGAGAACTGGGACACTTGTCGGCTACCGGATGGTGGTTTTCTGGGAAAGAGAGATGATAAAACCGTTATTCGCGGTTCACATTGTGCAGGTACAGTTGTAGCGACACATACGTCGCTTCTTACGTGAATACGTCGACTATCGAAGAAATGTAAGATCAGCGAAAAGTACAATTGTAAACACACGACGCGCAAGCCTGACGTCACACCTACGTCAAGACTTAAACGAGAATTTGAAGGAAACATGGAGCGCGCTTACGAAATTTCTCAGCCCGCTGCAAATTTAAACAAGTTCACCGAACAGTTGGGCCGCGGTCCCCGAGCACAGACACCTAGCTCGGAGGAACAACTTCCCTTTCCGCTGAAGATATGGCGTAATAACCGGCCTCAATAAGAATCCATCAGATCTAACCAGTCCGTAATGGACTGGTTTACATTCAAGAGGTTATTCCAGTCACTGAATTGCATTTGCTTACTGTAATTCCAGAGTTCATTCCAGTGTCTGTAATGGTTGTATTGCTCACTGTATGGGTTCACATTATCCCAGTAGCATTCCAGCGCTGAATTCGATAGCTGGAGTGAAATCGCTACTAAAATAATGTGAATCGAGCATTAGAGACTCGGTTTTTGTTTTAAAGCAGGCATCACACGTTGGTTCCACCATTGGCAAATGCATCGTACACTTCTAAAAGAACCTCTTAGACACATTTGTTACAAGCTGGTTAGAAGGCATTGGCGAAGAATAGAATAGTGTGGGGTCGGTGACATATTGCTTGTGGCCATTTTGAACCTTAACGCCATAAAATAAAGGATTGAGCAAGTCCAACGTCAAAGTGGCCACAGTCCTGTCGTGAACCCTATATTGGAATAAGATATTTTTTATTTATTTTTATTGACAGCATGACAAACATTTGACCACCATCTTGCTTGGTGCATGATGTGGTCTAAGGTGTTACATGTATGCTTGCCCAGAAATGCCTATTCACAGACGAACACATGAGCAGGCAGCGCAATCTATTATTTAGCAGTTCGCGTAAGGAATATGTTAGCAAATCAAAAACGTGCATGCAATTTCAAAGATCAAGCAACTTGCATGCCGGTTATGAGTACAATAGTAAGCAAATTGCGACCTCTAAAATGTATCCGGATCAGCAACACAATAGAACTTCTATCCTTCGATTCTTTCATGGAACTTACTTGTTGTGCCTAGCAGAAGGCTCATCAGCTGGGTACTCCACCTGAAGTGGCTGCAGACCACGAGGCTCCTGCTCCCCGAAGTTTCCGTACACGTAGTCTTCACTGCAACGAGATAGGGTCGAGTTTAGAATAACCGGTACAAAGACGACCTGTTTGGCGCGGACGTGTGAATGCTCGCCTTCTGCGCCAGAGGTCCCGGGTTCGATCCCCGGACAAGACAGATATTTGTGTGCACAAACATGTCTATTGTCTTGGTCTGGGTGTAATGTATAATGCATTTACAAAAAAGTACTTATATATAAGTATGTTTATCTGTTATCTAGTGTCCAAACCACAAGTTCTTCATGAAACTTACCCTGGGCTAGACAATTGTTGTGATTGTATGCAATTGTTTATTAAAAGAAAGGACAGAGATTAAACGAAACAATGGTTATTCAATTTATTTCCCATGCTGGATTTGGACCGAAATAAAACCATATAATACGCCAGTTGCTTGCTTTTCGTAAAGGGCTACCAACTGACAGCGGGACTACCATCATCTATTAGTAACCATCATGTCATAAGAACGTTTTGTACGCGTTTTGATATTTTTTTTATTTTATAGTTTTGGCTTCTTCCCTTTTCCACAGAAATTCCGCCAACGTCCCGTAGTGAAAGAGACACGGTTTATAGAGAATTTGCCCGGTGAAAAAAGCACGTTTTCAAGTTTATACCTTGATTTTCTTTGTGGTACCTACGCGTTTTGATTTTGTTGAAGCTGTTGTCACATTTTGACACACTTCACACTCAGTGGGTCGACACTCCCATAGAAAAGAATTTCAAGAATAGTGTTTTAAACGACAAACAACTCTATGGTTTAGGTCTTAAGGTTCAGATTTCAATGAAGAGATATTTCGAGATTCGTATACGTAGCGCTGCCAACCCTCAGATTCTGAAATTTACGCTACGTTAATGGTACTACTGGGTAAAAATGGCTGACTGACTTTGATCTGTCACTCTGTCTTACGTTTGAATTCGAATCACGATTCTTCGGTTTTTGTTCAAACATTCATATTTACTCGAAATTTCATCTGCAATCAAGTGAAAAAGTGATATTTTCGCTTATTACATAGTGATTTTGCGATTCCGTGTTATTTTGTAGTACTTTGCATGTGAGAAGAAACCACATTTTCTACCGTACTACTTGTGTAAGTTTACAAGTAAGTTTCACTGTAAAAACTTGCTAAAAATCGCTAGTAACATGGAGAATAGTCGCTACATGAAGTGTACTATTTGTGGCATACGAAAGTTGCCCAAGTCAGGAATACTTCTTGCAAGTTTTCCTTTAAACCCAGATTGGTAAGTACCTGCTTCTTATTTTGTGCCTACTGCCTATCTACCTACTTATCCTTAGATTTGGTCAGCCGAGTTTCGTCAATTATAAAATCTGTATCATCAGACGCCAATATAGTAACTAATTTTATCCTTTCAAAGATAGGAAAAATGAAATAGTTTACATTATAAAAAAAACTAGCGGCCGCCCGCGATTTATAAAAAGTAGCCTGTGTTACTCCGCACAAGGATTTCTGTTGGCCTAAATTATTACTTACGTGTATTGTAATATTTAAGCAGTGCATCAACGCGGTCGGTTTATCATTTTCACAGCATTTCCCTTCCACAAATTAGCAGCATCTTTATCAATTTATCATTAGCATTTAGCATAGTAATTAATGAGTGTAGCATAACACCGCACATAATCAAACAAACAAACTGACATATTTTCACATTTATAATATTAGTATGATATAATTTTCTAGGTGCCGATTATGGGTGAAAGCATCGGGTATCGAAGATCTGGTACATGTACCAATTGAGAAGTTGCATCAGTTGAAATATGTTTGCGGTTCTCATTTTGCCCCAGAATGCTTTAATGCGAAAGGAAACCTATTGCTGAGTACTGCTGTGCCAACTTTGAGACTCAATAGGCCATTACTGTCTGATGACCATTTCACCGAGTTTCCTTTGCATGTTAAATCATACTATGAAAAGATTGAAAAAAAGTCAGGTGAGTTTAGTGATTTTATTTAGTGAAGTTTTTATTAATATTAAATATATTGCTAGTCTTCAAAAGGCAATTGTCTTGTAAAATTGTAAAGATTAGTGACATGACAATAGTTCCCAACAATAGATATTGATACTTAGGATTTTTACTTTATTTATACTTTGGATAATGAAGCATTTTAATAGTGAAATAACATTAGAAATCGGTCCAGTATTTTTTTGTCTATTGGTTACAAACAAACAAATCATATGGCATAATTATATTGACTATAATTTTTCAGGTAAATCTTTTAATCCTGGTCAGACAGATTTAGCTGTGTCAGTTGAAACAATCACGAAGAAAAATGAAGAACAGGCACTGAATTTAAGAGGTATTAACAAATTGTTTTAATTCAGTAAATTAGAAGTTTCATTCAGTAAATTAGTTCAGTTCTATTCAGTTCAGTAAATTAGAAAATTAGATAAGTTTGTATGTGCATAAGTTTGTTTTTCTGTATTTTTTTAAATAGCTGACTTCATAATCGCATTTGCCACTGACCTGTATGTATTTTCTCATAATATTAGTGTTGAAGTAAATTAACATAAATAGTGAGTTTTAAGTAAGTACCTTTAAAATTTTATGATTAAAATGTTTTCTACATATTCAATATTAAATAAAATATTTAAACACTTTAAATAATAGAGAGAAATATATGAGGTCAGAGCCAACAAATAACAGAGATAAAACCTAGTATTTAACTAAGTTACTTAGGCTGCATTAATTTGAGGTCTACTTTATTTAAAGGGTTGTTAATGTTCCCTTTGATGCCCACACCATTTATACTTACAGAGGTGTCTCTAAAAGGGGTGTAAAAGTGTACCTACATAATATTGTAACATAGTGTAATTTAATTTAATTCATGATATTTATATGAACTTTCAGATAAACAAGTGATTGCACCCATTAATGAGTCATCAAGTATTGAAGATTTTGTACTAATACCATCAACATCGAAAGCTCCTTTGCATCTAACTTTTGAAAAAAAGGAGGTATTTTGCAGCTTAGTGCTCGCTGCGATATGCAATGGTTTAAATGTAATGCTCATTTTAAACCTCTTGCTGAATATTTATTTAACTTTCTTAGTAAATTGTTTATTAGGAAGTCATGTAAAATTATAAATAGTGACTTTGCTAAGACTGAAATTGATATTGTAGATAAAATCAAAAAAGCCCAACAGCAAAATAAAGATGTGTAAATTATTTATGTTTTTATTATTATAAATGTTATGTGGAATTATTATCATTCATGGCTTATGTTCCTATATATAATTACTTTATATTACGTTATTAAATTAAATGTAACTAAAGCCATGCATGATTTATAATTCTTTGTAACATAATTCCTGGAACTGGAAAATAATTAAAATTGCAAGGTCCCATTGCGCTTATCGATAGTGAAGCACATCACTATTTCATCGATATTTGCATTACAAAGTCGATGTACATGACAGCACTAGTCCTGTCAAAATTAGGTTGGCAGCACTGCCAGACAGAGTTCATATTTCTTAGGTTGGTAATCGAGCTCCGGCATTTCATGTACAGTGTTTGTATGTTAGAGAGTGCCGTCTCTTAAAACGTAGTGATTACATACTCTATGTTCACACTTAGGAGGCGATGATTGAGCGAAGACGACACAAAATTTCCGGCAAAAAACAAGCTTACTTTATAAGATTCGTAGTTCGAAATAGCACGGTAAGATTGTAATAATACTGCGCTAAGTAATTGTAATTGTAATAATAATGCTGCCGGGCATCATTCGAAAACTTGGCTGGCAACCAATCACTACTGTTAATAACATCTTACATCCAACAAATACCAAACGGGGCGTTGTTGAGGATCCTACGTGGAAGGCCTCTGCCAACACTGCAAGGGATATTTATCGCGTACGCTTAATTTGGATCACAGACGGATAGACGGTTAGAGTGTACCTTGCGTGTCAACAGTTTAATCTACAGTTTAAGTTTTTCGACCTAAGTCAGTCCGCTTGAGAGCATTGCCATGAAAACACGTGTCACTCAGGAACGAGAATTGTTATTTGTGCAGTGCTTTCTTGCAAAAGCTCGTCAATAACATTCACACATCAATAAATCTCGCTCGTGACGTCATCGTAGGTAAGAACACACTAGGCTCTCATACAGTTTGAAGCACTATATCGAGAAAGACGAAAAGAGCGCTTCTAACTGTGTGAGAACCTAGCCTAACACAATGAACCATTTTTGTTTCTGAGTGACGCGTGTTTTCATGGCAATGGTCTCAAGCGCACAGGCTTAGATCGTAAAACTTTGACCGAGGATCAAACATTTGTCACGCAAGGTACACTTTTACCGTCTATCTCGATATAGCTCTGTGGGCTCAGTTACCCCGCCCCACGCACGCGCATACACTTGCACACGTGTATCGTGACGGTGTCTTGCCGGCGCGGGCTAGTTCTTCAGGCGGTTTGAACGCCGTCATTGTCCTCAACATATAAAGTAACATGCATAAGTGGGAAAATAATAAAGGTTCTGCTGCTAAACGCTACTCGTCTGGGACCTATATTCGTAACTGGACACGAGGACAGAATTTTATTACTCTAAAAATATATAAATATGTTGAGGACAATGACGGCGTTCAAACCGCCCGAAGAACTAGCCCGCGGCGAATGGAAAGTATACGGGCCATATATTTTCTATACATTTAGCGTCCCCGACAGTGCCGTACCGTTTAGTCGGGCCGGTGCCTGCCGTTGTCGGTATCGTGTCGGCTAATAGAAAAATTCCCATTGAACTTAAAAAATATTTACCCGCGTCCAGCTGCTATGTCCTTCAGCTCCTGTTTCTGTTCTGTCTCGTACTTCCTCTGGAGCTCACGCACGTGCTCCTGTCTGATCAACTTCTTTAGGGCTTCGAACCTGGGACGTAAAGCACCAAGAAAGGTTAAACCTATTTATAAATAAAGGTAACTTATGATTAATCTTTCAAATGAGCACTAACTACTCAACGCTAGTTAAAGGTGTTAAGTTACTCTTAGTATATACAACTTTTGCGGAGTATTTAGTGCGATTTATTTTCCCGAAATATATATTTGGTTCTATAGTTTTTTGGTTTATTTGCGGTTTTTCTGTTGCCGTGGTCACGGGCTGACTGTCATTCTTAAAGAAACTTAAACAACCGAAGAAACTTATGATGTGCTAATTCTTATCGTGTTTAAATCATATTTAGAAAATTCAATCCCTTTGCGCCAGTAGCGTAAGCTATCAATTGATTTCGGTCTGACTTCGAGAAAGAAAGATTTTTATGTACAATGGGAAATGCTTAGTCTTCATTGAGATGCAATTGCGCTTCTCCTGGGGGGTTATTTTCTAATCAAAAATCCTTGATATCGTAAGTCCCGAAAGGGCCGGTTGAAACATCGGTGATCGCCCCATTTTCGGTACAATATTTTTATATTTCATTTATTTTTCAAGAATGTAACAATGTTTTACAAAAAATAAATCTGCCAAACTGCTCAGCAGTTTGTCGACAGTAGTTCTCGTCTAGTTTAAACTTACACCCTAATTTTATTATTAACTATAAACTATTCACAAAATTATAGCAACAACAATAGCCAGGCAGTTATACACTTCTATCAGTATCATAAAGCATTTTTTTTTCTATGTATACGTATAAAATTATGTAAATTATGTTTCCTTGTTTGTCTTTAATATTTAAATAATTTAGTAGTCTATGTACTATCAACGGCAAACACGGTCCCCAAAAAATTTCTAATCTGTACAGACAAATCCAGTTTCAACGGCTTCCGTCTTAAAATTCTAAGTAACACGACAATTCCGCGAAGCGGCACCCGCCGTTAACCGTACTCTAAAATGTATAACATTAAAGTAAAATAAAATCCATTCTTATGAAAGAAAATAAATGTAAGTTATTACAGGTGTACGAGTATGCTTACTAACTATCTTTTCATATTTATTTAGTATTTAATTTTTTATTTTTTATTACTATTACTTATACCTATTGTTATTTTACCATAAACTATTAACTAGCGGCCGCAGTAGCCTATGTGTCCACTATTTGAACATACCAAATTTGATCCAAATCGATCCAGTAGTCCAAACTAACATACTTTTCGCATTTAGGTATATTAGTAAGATATTTATTAATTTTATATTAAGGGCACAATGATAGGTAATGTTTTTTCAACACAATTTTTAGATGTTTCTTTGAGTTAATAACTTTAAATAGATCCGGAGGTAGCTCATTATGTAGTGTTGGTATAATCCATCGTCTCATACGTGTGCCAAAGTAGTTTTTGATTCTTGGTACTACAATTTTTTTTTTTTTGGATTGACGGGTTGGGTAGTTATATTGTCTTTTCTTTTTATGTTAGTTTTTATGGAATTGTTCTATAATTAACTTAATTTTAACCTATTTATCAACTGGTACAATTTTACAGATTTTGACAGCTAATATGATATGACATCAGTCCTAACAACAGCGTAGATATGTTCAATAGCATAGCTGGAATCCTCAACCGATGATGATCTGGCTTTGATCACCGCCTTTAACCGCCTCTGTGGTCTAGTGGTACAACCACCGGTATCAGACCCAGGGGTCCCGGGTTCGATTCCCAGAGGGGGTACACATTGTATTCGGTTTAGTTAGTGGTACGACTTGTAAGTCCGCCTGGCTAGCTACCACCATCTTATCTAAGTTGGTCGCCATAACAACAATGTTTTCAGCATTGTTGTGTTCTGGCAGTTTGAGATAAGATAGCCAGTTCCTCGGTGGCTGAGGATTCCGGGAGAGGCTCGCTTCCATCTTCAGCCTTATGAATACTTAACATCAGTAATAATGAAGGCTCACCGTCTCAAAGAAGTCTCACCGTGGTTCATAAAAAAAAGACAATGCTGAAAACTTATATATGTATACGGTAGTAGTAGCCAGCCAATCGGACTTAAATCAGCTGGTGGTGGTACCAAAACACTACAGACTCTGGGTGTGCTGTTCTTTGGCTTTAACGGCACGGCCAACGGCTAACCAACCGGGACCAGCAGCTGAACCTGCCTTCCGAAGAACGGTGGACCTCCAGATAATAGGTGATACAACGTTTCGTTTTCTTATGTAGTATTCGTAGCGATCTTACCTATCCCTCTGAGGTGGTACCATGAAGGTGGGTCCCCCCCGTGGCCTAGAGGGTCCGGGGTACCGGAGGATCTTGCCAGACGTGTGAGGAACGTTCAGCATGCCGAACATCTGGAAAGAAAGAAAAGTTTTTTGTTTAGTTTTGCTCTAGACGTTTGACTAAATATGTTCCTATCTTCCACTTTTTAGGGTTTCGTAGCCTAAAGGCAAAAAACGAAACGAAAATAGATTCGGCCAAACCGATGTATGTCACACCCTTTTTATTCCAAAACTATGAGGATTACACAGTTGAAACTTGGTAGGTAGATGTATTCTGTAAACCGCTTTACGGTTTTTACACAAAAATAAAAAAATATATGAATTAAGGGGGGCTCCCCATACATGGAACTGACACTGAAAAATTTTTTTTCAATAAATATATAATGTCGGTTATCTATAGATAGGTCTTTAAAATTTTTTCTCAAAGTCAACCGTTTGAAAGATGTACACTTCCAAAGTGGTAAAATGTGTCCCCCCCCCTCTAACTTTTGAAATAAGAGAGTGAAAAAAAAATATATGCTGTAGATCTTAAATTGATTTGAACGAAATATGGTTGTCAGTTTTAGAAATACTTATAGCATTTTTCCCGAAAGGGATATGAAAAAAATTTTTTTTTTCATCAAAACTATACTTGAGGCGTATCTATAGATAGGTCTTTAAAAATTACATTGAAGTTTGTTTCTCGAAAATCAACCGTTTGAAAGAAATACACTTCCAGAATGTTAACTGTCACAGCCACTTTATTCCAAAACTATGAGGATTACACAGTTGTAACTTGGTCGGTAGATGTATTCTGTAAACTGCTTTACGGTTTTTACAAAAAAAAAAAAAAAAATTAAATCCCCATACATGGAACTGTTACTGACAATTTTTTTTTTCATCAAACCTATACGTGTGGGTTATAATTAGATAGATCTTTAAAAATTACATTAAGGCTTCTAAAACAGTTTTTTCTCAAAGTCAAAAATGTGTGTCCCCCCCCCCCCCCCTTCTAACTTTTAAAATAAGAAAGTGAAAAATCAAAAAAAAATATATGACGTAGATTTTAATTAAAACTTTCAACGAAAATTGGTTTCAACAAAATATATTTAGTAGTTTTAGAGCTATAGCACATTTTCCAAATATAACTTTGTCATTCATACAAACACTATGAAAAACATACTTATTTTTGCAGACGAAAAATTATAATGGCATTTTGGCAATAATAATAATAGAAACTTTATTGCACACGATACAAAAACAAACACATACAGAGAAAATGTTAAAAAAGAGGAACACACAATAGGCGGCCTAATAGCTACGTAGCAGTCTCTTCCAGGCAACCTTGGGTGAGAGACGAAACCCTTCATGTGCGAGTTCGACTCGCACTTGGCAGATTTTTTTCAAATATTATAAAAAGGAAAGATTGTAACTTTGTTTACAACAGATTTGCAATAAATTAAGCATACAAGGGCCCGTAGACAAAGTAACATCATTATGTAGCGAAACGATAATTCGATTCGTTATTGTTGTCTATCGCCAATTAACTTGCGGTAAGACCAACGTGATTAGGCGCGGCCTATGCCAATCCGGCAATCCACCAATACCATACATTTCATTCTTTACGAACTTCGTTATCGTTTTTAAATTGTTACTTTGGCTAGGGGCCAAGGACCGTTACCTTAAAAAGGATAACTTTTTCCCGCAGGCTAAAGCTAGTTTTTGCTAGTTGGGTGCAATGATTGTTTATTCTACTCGTATAGTTTTCCATAAATAGCCAGAATAATATACTTATAGCCAGGTAGATCGAAAGGCACACAAAAGTATTGCATATGTTATGTATTGAATGCATCAGTAGTTGTCACATAATTATGTTGTCACACTTCTTTGAATGCTCTTGGAATTCGTCGATTTATAGGTTAACTCTAACCTCAAGAGCATGTGCCCCTCTGGCCCACCAATTTTGATGAAACATTGCACTTCGATACTTTTATTTTTCTTGCTGGTACCGACTGCAAAAATTTGATTTTTATTTTTAGAAGTCAGTATTATTTATACTTATATTATTATTTATAATTTTAAATAGAAAAAGAATTTCAGTATTTTTTTACCTTTTTTAAAGTTTTAGTAAGTTTTAACCGGTCTAGTTGTACAACCACCGGTATCAGACCCAGGGGTCCCAGTTTCGATTCCCAGTGGGGGTACATATTGTATTCGGCTTGGTTGGTGGTAGGACTTGTAAGGTAGTGTTGTAAGCCCGCCTGACTAGTGGCTGAGGATTAGGGGAGAGGCTCGCTTCCATCTTCAGCCTTATCAATACTTAACATCAGGTACGATGAAGGCTAAGAGTCTCCCCGTTATTCATAAAAAAAACCGTGTTTTCCTACTCTTATAATAGGTCCATTAACAATGATGTCATCTGTGTAACCGTAATGTAAAACAAAGAATATTTTCAAGATTTCCTGAAACTGCCAAACCGATAACTTGAATTGATTTTTTTATTGTTATAATGTATATAATAATCAGAAAAACTTGTAAATTACGAATTAATATTTATAAAAGCTTGCATACTTGTATACTTGTAATTAATGCCAACTTTTTAAAACAAGGCCTTTTTATTAAATTAGTATTCAGAAAATGATCAAAAAGGAAATACAACTAAATATTCAAGTTATTTTGGAAAGCGGTAAAACGTCAAAAGATTATTTTTATTGTAAAGTATTTATTTTCATTTCAGAACTCTAGAATAACAAAAATATATTTATAATAATTATGATTTCAAATTGTTTAAAACTTAATCTTTATACAAAACTGTGAATACAAAGACGACTAACCAATAATATAAAACTTAAAAAAAAACAATAATATACAATACATACTAATAATATAATAAAAAAAAGCAAAAAGATATAAAAAATATATTTACAAAAAGCAAAAAAAAACAAAAAGAGATATCGCGACCCTGCCAGGATTCGAACCTGGAATCTTCTGATCCGTAGTCAGACGCGTTATCCGTTGCGCCACAGGGCCGGTTGTGAAGCTGACGAAAATATCGAACAATTTGCCCGACACTAGGCTGCTTACGTCACACACAACGTTATTAAAAACGCGGTTAGCCTTGAAAGATCTTTTGTGATGGATATGTTTTGCTTTACACAAATCTAAAGATTTATTTTTAGCCAAATAGGCTAGTAAGTAGGTACGTAGCTTTATACAATTTATGTCTTTAAAGTTTTTTGCATTTTCAATGCTATTTTTATACTTACTTATGATTATTTTTTTATAGAAAAATATTAGGAAAAACCGGCCAAGTGCGAGTCGGACTCGAGCACGAAGGGTTCCGTAGGTACCATTATCTATAAAAACGGCAAAAAAACATGTCTGTTGTATAGGAGTCCCCTTAAATATATTTACTTTATTCTGTTTTTTGTATTTTTTGTTATAACGGCAACAGAAATACATCATCTGTGAAAAAAAAACTGTCTAACTATCACGGGTCATGAGATGCAGCCTGGTGACAAACGGATTGACGGATACGATGGCCGAATAGAATATTAACCGACTTCAAAAAAGAGAGATTATCAATTCGTCGCGTATATATTTTTTTATGTATGTTCACCGATTACTCGAGAACGCCTGACCGATCGTAATGATTCAAACGTTATAACAACGGCTTTGTTTCCTATTTTTTTTATCTTTATTTTTAAAGGGGTTTTATCATTTTCGACATGCCAACCCCATCATACCTTATACAAAAATCTTATCATTACACTAAAGTAGGTACTCTATAACTATGCTTAAGTATATTAACTTAAATTAGTAACCAGGCTACATAACCGTTATGCTTTTTCTGATTTAGGATCTGACAGAGCACTTTGGATCACTCCTACATCAAGGCGGTTTATGGTGAAGGTTTTAATGTTTTAAAGTATAAGGTTCTCTCTTATCCTTGTTTCTTACACAATCCATAAACAAATGTTGTACATCTTCCACTTTATTACAAGAACGGCATTTATCTGAGTCAGCCTTTTTCATTAAAAATGCGAACTTAGCCGAAGGATAGTGACCAGATCGTAGTCTTAAAATTTACTTAATGTAATTTCTGCTGAAGTTACAATTATTAAACCATGTCTTATCGGTGCATTGAGAAGACTGGTTCGTTTATGTGAACAATATGCAGATGCTCACGGGCTCAGATACAACTTCCTCAAAAGTGAGTTCATGGTGTTTCAGACTGGGGCAACAGGGAGCCAAAGGAATGTACCCTCTCAGTACCTGAATTCTCAGACGGGAATCGAACCCGCGACCTTTGGAAATCCGGTCCAATGGGTTCGATTCCCGTCTGAGAATTCACTTGTGGCCGAGTTAATTTTTTCCGATATTTTTCTATTTAAAATTTACCATAAGTATAAAAATAGCATTGAAAAATGCAAAAATTACAAAATCATAAAAAAAAAAACATATACCTTTTTATTGAGATTTAGCGTCATAATTATGTTTCCAAACATCGTAACATTTAATTTTGAATTTTGGTACGAATTCGAAATAATCTAGTTTGATGTCAAAGCTGTTGCCATGATATACTGCTAGCTTAGAGATTCTGTCAGCCTCCTCATTTCCTTTCAAACCAATATGTGCAGGAAACCATTGCAATCTGAAGTTAATGTTCTTTTCATCTAAAGTTTTGATATAATTAGTATAATTTTGTAGGCTATCGATGTACCTCTGTAGCCAGAGATGCATCAAAGCACTTTTGCTGTCGCTGTCTGTGAGAATTACGAAACGAGTTAAGTTTAAGTCTATTGCATATTTTAATGCTTCAGATATTGCTATGAGTTCCAAGCACATAATTGTGACATTAGAAGTTCCTTTATAGCCCGTATTTTGCCCTGTTCTTGAATCATAGAAACCTGCCCCAGAACCATCATCGCTTTTTGAACCGTCAGTATAAATTTTATGCCAGCCATCATATCTTACATTTAATTCTTTTATGACATCATTTAGTAAAGTGTTAACTTCATAATATTTTTTAGCAGTTGTCAGTGTTTCTAGATTAGTTAAAATGTAACGATTATGGTCAATACAGGATACCCAAAAGTCTAAGCTGAATATTATATTAATGCCTAAGGAAGAGCAGCTAATCTGTTTAACATCTGAATAACATTTTACAAGTAGAGGTACCTTCTTTTTCTTCCAGTATTTATAATTGCATGGCTTAGATAAATCCGATATTTATTCAACAGTTTCATTGTTAGTGCAGGAAATAGCTTTCAAACTAAACTTATACGCAAGATATTGCTTTCATAAAAATAATGGCGGAATATTCAAATCACTTTCCATCACGTGGATGGGTGGTTTTTATGTATCCCCCTATGATCCTTAAAGCCTGATTTTGTACCTTATCAAATTTAGATACCTATGTTTTAGCGCTACAATCATATATAAAGGAACCATAATCGATACGACTTCTTATTAGAGCAACGTACAGTCTTCGTAGGTGCTTTGTATGCATACCCCAGGAACTACCAGCATCATTTTAAAGGATTCATTAATTTTAAGCATTTTTGCACAGTTTCATTTATCTGCTTTCCCCAAAGAAAGCTTCTATCCAACCACATGCCAAGATATTTAATATTTTCAGATAGATTCAATATTTGGTTATTTATTTGTAAAGTAGGTTAAGTTCTTCGCCTGCCTCTGCTAAAAACACAATAACTTGATTTAGCTGCCGGCCGATAAGGTCAACCCTAATCTATCCAAAGCTCTATTACATCTAAGGCATTCTGAATCAAGAGCTCACTTTGGTGGATATTTTTATTATTGACATAAATAAGAAAATCGTCCCCGTATTGAGAGATTTTTATGTTTTGAAGCTGATAACATATATCACTAGTAATTAGATTAAAAAGTAAAGGAGAAATCGGGTCTCCTCGGGCTAGGCCTTTGTTAGTCCATCGAATCAGTGTTGTGTTATTATTGTCCAGCATCATTTTGTGTCTTTCATTTAAAAAGGAAAATAGATAAGTACAGTACTTGGATCCAATTGACATATTATATATATTCATTGCTGCATCTATTGAAACGTTGTTATATGCGTTTTCAATGTAATAAAACAGGCTACTTGCAAGATTTTGCGAAAGTCCTTTTTGAATGTAAGTTACCAGCCGGGTTAATGAGTCTTAACAGGATAATGATTTTCTAAATCCGACTGTATATGATGAAAGCAATTTGTTCTTTTCAGCGAACCACTTTAAACGATTCCGCAACATTAAACAGAAAGTTTTCAAAAAACATGACAACAAGGATATTGTTCTTAATTTTGGACTTTTGTTTGGTTATTATTAGCTTTTGGAATGGGAATTTCCTAGTTGGTCCCATTGTTTGGAAATTTTAAAATCAGTCCAGTATAACCTTTTAATTTTGCATTTTACAATGCTATTTTTATGTGATAAATATTTTCATGTTAAATATTTATCATCAGTCCAGTAATTTGAAAGAAATCTAAAATAAAAATTCGTTTTTCGGTCAAGCGGTTTGCCACAAACCGTTTGACTCAAACTAGTAGTTGCCACTACTCGTTTGAGTCAAATCGAAGTGCGAGACTTATTACAACTTAAAAAATGTGAAATAAAATACACAAACCAAGGCAAGAAGTAGAAGTGCAATGTAGAATTTAAAGAATGCACCATCATCGTTGCATCACTCCAAAAGACTTTCTTTTACTTTTTAAGAGTTTATTATTTTTTATAAAAAGTTTTTACGATATTTTTCTATAAAAAAAATCATAACTTTATATATTTGAATAATACACGACGACGGTATATTTGTACATATATTGGCCATTTCATAAGATTTTACATTGAAATTAATTATTTACGCGATCTCGTGTGATTCTCATTTCTAGATTACAAATTTAATCTCTCTATTTTTTTTTAGAAGAAGAATTTAAATAAGACGAATTTCCTGAGAATCAAGGAAAAAAAAAAGGAACTAAATTAATTTAAGAACGCTGTGGAAGGAATTCGTTGCCTGCAAATTATGACACAGCCTCGAAGTAGGTACAGCTAGCAAAAAACAAGGTTAATACGAACCAACTTGTTACTACCGCCACCGCCGTCCTTTTAAAAGGACGCATAGGTACAATACATAATTTTTTTAAATATTGAAGAAAATACCTACAATATTTAAATTTTAGTAGCGTTTTGCCTGAAAATTATTTCTACTAGGAAAATATTTTTTCATATATTTTTTCCCAGGTCATTTAATATTTATTAAGGCGCATACAAAAATCGTTAAGTTCAAATGCAATATTATAAACTAGCGGCCGCCCGCGGTTTCACCCGCTTGGTTCCCGTTCCCGTGGGAATATCGGGATAAAAAGTAGCCTATGTGTTAGTCCACTACTTGATGTTTCTAAATACCAAATTTCTTCCAAATCCGTTTAGTATTTTTTGCGTGAACGAGCAACAAACAAACAAACAAACTGACACTTTCATATTTATATTATTAGTAGGATAAATAAATCTTTATTTGCAAAAATATGGTAACAATATTCGGTAACGTCTGGGTTAATAGAAAAATAGACTCGACTCATGAGTTTCCGTCTGGTCTTCGAGTCGTGTCGCTTTTTTAGGGTTCCGTAGCCAAAAACGGAACCCTTATAGATTCGTCATGTCCGATGTATGTCACAGCCACTTTATTCCAAAACTATGAGGATTACACAGTCGAAACATGGTAGGTAGATGTTTTATGTAAAACGCTTCACGGTTTTTAAACAATAATAAAAAATATATATATTAAGGGGGGGCTGAAACTGAAACAGATTTTTTTTGTAAGTGAAAAATAAAAAAAAAATATGCTGTAGAACTTTATAAAATTTTCAACGAAATTCGTTTGAAAGAAATATGTTTAGCAGCTTAAGAGCTACAGCACACATTCCGAAGCCGCAAATATAACTTTGTCATTCATACAGAGACTATGAAAAACAAAGTTATTTTTGCAGACGAAAAATTATAGTGGCATTTTGGGTAGGTGTATTTAATATTATAATAATAATAATAATAGAAACTTTATTGCACACGATACAAAAACAAACACATACAGAGAAAATGACAAAAAAAGAGGAACACACAATAGGCGGCCTTATTGCTACATAGCTATCACTAGACGGAACCCTTCATGTGCGAGTTCGACTCGCACTTGGCCGATTTTTTTAATTTTCTATTAAAAATCATTAAGGCTATCTTAATGATTGAAAATTCAAACTTATAAAATCATAAGATAAATTCGAGTATACAGTTCTGTTTCATACATCGTCTGCCTGTGGACGTCCACTGCAGGACAAAGGCCTCTCCTAGCTCACGCCTATTGTGGCGTACGTAGGAGGCTATTAGCCTACTGCTACCACGCTGGCCAGACGGGTTGGTAGAGGGTTTGTTTCAAGTTTTCCTTCTCTCACACAGGTGCTCAATGCGTCGAGCCTCTTAGTCGACTCTTACGACATCCCAGGCATGTAAGGGAGTGGTGACACTTGTATTCTTAGGCCGTCACCACACAGTAGTTCTGTTTATGTTTGTGTAATTATGTAGTGTCTTTTATATTGCGCACACCAAAGGAGTGGAACTCCCTCCCTGCGTCTGTATTTCCGAGTACTAATAACCCGTCCATCTCCAAAGCAAGGGTGAATAGGCACCTTCTGGGTCTAGTTCGCTCCATCGTGGATCCTGTCTTAGCCCCTGGGCTTGATTAGGATCAAGAGCAAACTCATTAACAGTAAAAAAAAAATCTGCAATTTTTTTTTGCCGCTTTAAAATCATTATTCACATTTTATTTAACTATTTAGTAGTTTTTTGAGAACCGTAGACCTCGCATTTCGCAGAAAGCTAACGTTACCTGGCAGAAAAAAGACCGAAAATATTTTAGAACAAGAATTTGGTAAAACGTAGGTATAAATATAAAAAACAACGTTTGTTTAAAAAGATTTAACAAAACCCAATACAATAATCAAAAATGCATGTGACTAAAATAGAAATACAGAAGTAACCATAGAGCCGTTAATATTGTAGGTATTTGTAATTGTAACGTACATTAGTTACTGACATCTACAACACAAGGATTAATTGATTATGCCGACAGTACCACAAACTATCAAACTACGCACAAGTTCCCAAACATATATTTCGCATTGGCGAACGTTCGGAAACCACGCAATAAGTTAAGAAAACTTTTTAAGCCGTAGCTATTAATAGACGAAGTTAATTCGCAGACGCTACAGAGCTCTATTTTTGAATCACTCGTATGACATTAAGTCGCGCTCGTTTTCCAAGTCACTCGCTTTATTCGCTCCACTGCAACGAGTAGGGGGCACTCGTCGGTCGATGAAAATCAGTAGAATCTAAGCTACTGATTTTCGTTCGACACTTGAGTTTCCATATTTTTGAAGCGCTCGAAAGCAACGAGTGCCCCCATGGTCACAGTCTAAAGTTTAGACTGTGACGGTGACGGTTTAGACTCTTTAGTCCGCGAGGTCTAAGCTGAGCTTTGCATTTGTGTGAGTGCACATAGATGTACTAGTAGAAACACCTGTTGCTTTTTTGTTTTTCTATACGATACCTACAAACTATCTATGTGCACTCACACAAATGCAAAGGTCAGCTTAGACCTCGCGGGCTGTAACAGTCCTTGCACTACATACAATACGGCCGAAATGACACACGCACTCAGATACGTGCCTCCACAGGGCGTATGCGTTGCCGCCAAAGAGTATATTATCACTAGAAAATAGAAAATAGAAATTATTTATTTGCTCAATACAGTGTGATTCATTGAGATGGATGACAATGTGTGTTTACTGTGGTCTACTGTATTCTACCTTAAATATTGTAGGCATGCAAAAATTATATATTAATTTAAATTGTACAATGTCAGATTATTAAATATTAATTAAATTCCAACTCGTGATAGTCTCAGTGTATGAAAAAAAAGAAATTAAAACAATATAATTACATTATAGTTACATTTTTATGGTCATATTCCTGAGTCAATGTCCTCAAAATTTATTGTTAACTTGTTTGTAGTCTAAGTATTCACTTACAGAGTAAAAGTTGTTTTCAATAAGCCAGCGTAACAAACAATGCTTAAACTTATTTTTGGCTAGCGGTACTTGTACGAGATCAGATGGCAGTTTATTATATAATTTGATTGCCATGAAATATACATTTTTCTTAAATAATGTTAATTTACAATGCGGTATTAATAATTTATTTTTTCTGGAGTCTCGTACAATTTTCTTTAACATCATCAATTTTTGTAAAATACTCTGGATGTTTTTTTACTAACATACACATCTCGGCTATGTAAATGCAGGGAAGAGTCAGTATTTTATTTTGCTTAAAACAGAGTTTACACGTATCCCTGCTACTTCTAAGACCACATAGTGCACGAATGCATCGTTTTTGGGCTTTGAAAGCTCTTTCGAAGTCGACACTGTTTCCCCAAATTATGATGCCGTATCGTAATATGGATGATACGTATCCATAATAAGCTTGCAAAGCAACTTGAAAGGAAGCTATTTTTTTTAATCTTTTTAGTGCGTATACAAACTTATTAACTTTTTTACAAAGATTGTCAACGTGGTTTTTCCAATTACAATGCTCATCAATAGTTATTCCTAAAAACTGTGTGCTATTTATAAGTTCTTTTTTTTCATTATTATATTGTATATTTAGATTTAATTTATGTGATTTATAAGTATGAAAATTTTTTTTTTTTTTTTTTTATTTATTTATTTATCTAATTACAACGGCAAATATTGCCACTTACAGTAACTAGTACACAACAGAAAGATAATACGGAAATGAAAATATTAACACAAAATGAATAGCTGTGAGCGACGTATGACGCCTAAATCATTGTTTGAGCGCCGCGCTAACATACCGGCAAAAAAGTTATAAAAAGAGTCGCGCTGCAATAAATAAGGACGAAGATTGCGAGAAATTTCTCCCGCGGAAGCGAGTGAGCGAGACAGAAATAGAGTCTCGCTCTCTCGGCCGCTCGTGGATTGTCGGGAACGTTCGAGACGCACACGTCGCGAATATTCCATGCGATTCTCGACTTTCCGCGGGCGGTATAAAAGCGGCACGCAGCGCAGCGTATAGCATATAGTGATCTAAAAAGTGTATTTAGTAAGAGTAATAAGAAGTGTTCAAACAAGTGCAGCGAATTAGAAGTGTCAAGCGTGAACTGTTTTTAAGGAATAATAGATTTTAAATTATTCAAAGTGCAGATAATTTAGTGGTCGCGGATTTAGCCGATTTATAATCTGTATTGAAGTGACTTTGATTCAGTGCATTTATTTAATAATAAAATATACTGTGTTAAATAATTGTTTATTTGTACTGATCAACGGTTCTTCAGCGTATCATTGGACGTAGTGGCATTTTCCAGCCAGCATTTACTAAGTGTCAGTTGTGTGACTAAGCGCTCGTCCACGACAATAGCTTTTGTCTTATTAATATTAACATTTAAATTATTTTTGTCCATCTAATTAATAACGTCAGATAGTGTATTATTTATGTCAATTTCAAGTTCGTCAATATTTTTATTATTATTTTCAAATAGCAATGTGCAGTCGTCAGCAAACAGAATACATTCATTGTTAATTATGTCAGGTAGGTCATTTATATATAAAATAAACAGTAAAGGTCCCAAGATGCTACCTTGTGGTACACCCACAGGTACACCGCATTCAATTTGACGATATTTAGATCTTGATGTCACTTTGGTTTCATTTTCTACTCTAGTAATTTCTGTACATTGCTTTCGATTATTCAGATAACTTGTTAGCCAGCTGTGAGCTGTGCCTCTAATGCCATAGTCAAAAAGCTTTTTTAGTAAGATTGTATGATTTACACAATCAAATGCCTTTGACATGTCTAGGAAAACAGCTATGGCCAAAGCTTTGTTGTTGATAGCTTCTGTAACTTTTTTTATTAAAGTAAAACAAGCCAATGATGTAGATTTGCCTTCTTGAAAGCCGAACTGATTGTTATTGATTATTTTGTTCTTGCTAATAAAATCTATTAATCTGACAGCCATAACTTTTTCAAAGACTTTTGAAAAGACCGGTGATAGAGTGATAGGCCTATAATTTCCTATATCTTTAGCGTCTCCTTTTTTGAATAGCGGTTTTACTACCGAAAATTTTAGCCCATCAGGAAAATCACCATTTTCTAATGAGAGATTAATTATGTAGGAAAGCGGAACAGAAATCTCTTTGGAACACATTTTAATTATTTCTGTACTTATGTATCGTGTATTTTTTTTATCCTTGCCACTGTTTTCCAATTGGTTATTTAAATAAAACTATTTATCAGAATGAGAATATTTTATACTATTAATTTGAATACCATAGCATTCCGTAACTTATCAAAAATGATAAAAACGGTAGTAAACAATGTAATGTAAACATTATATATAATAAACAATCAATCTAATATTTGAATATCCTTGAACCAGAATAAATCACTATTCATTAAATAAAGAACTTTTAATTTATCATACATTTTGAGTCACAACACAACCCTACCTCTCTAGACATCTTTGCAACAGCAACGTGACAGCAGAAATTGCGCGATAATTGCCTGACGTCACGTATCAACAGTGTGGCCTCTACCCAACAAACGATGAACTACAATACGCATTCATTTAGTTCCTGTTATTGCTACCAAATTGTTTTGGCGCTAGCGTCATAGCAACACGCGGCGTCTCACTCTCGCACCTAGATAGGAGCTCGAGAGAGTGAGACGCCGCTGTACGAACCATCAGCGAGCGATTAGCCAGCATATACGTACGTAATATCATTTTTATTTTGACGTTCACCAGCGATCGCGCGATAATTGCTAATGTTGAAGTAAAAGCCCCGTGGAACTGGCTGAGTGCAACTACTGCTTGACTTGAAATATATAGGTATACTGTGCACTCGTTGAAGTCGAGCGAAACAAGCGATCGGCGCGTGACTTAGGTCGCATGCGTAACCAACAGTATGTCATTCGAGCGATTCAAAATAGAGCACCATTTTTTGGACGCTTTGAGCAGCCATTGTTACCAATTTGCTTTGAACAAAGTTTTTGAACGGACAAATTTTATGTGTTTTTTTTATTAACCGACTTCAAAAAAAAGGAAACATTTTTTTATATAAGTATGCTACTCGATTACTCGAAGACGGCTGGCCCGATTTGCGTAATTCTGTTATTGTTCGAAAGGGTATACTTTCCGTGTGGTCCCATTGTCATCATGTCAGAATCTGATGATGGGATCCTGAAAAAATCCAGGGAACTCTTCAAATATTATAGGCACTCATATAGCGATTTCTGTGTTTTCTATAGTAACTTATGCATATGCTTCCGGAAAGCACCATTTGGTGAAGTGGTACTGATGATGAAGACCACAAATGGTCATCGGAACTGTTAAATACTTAGCATTTTAGTTCATAAGCAATTTATGCTCGACTCAATGCATGTGATGAAGTGGAGCTGATGATGAAGTACCCGGAGAACTCCTGAATAAGTAACGTCCCTGCACCGGGAAAAGCAGCATTTTGTAAAAGGTGATAAGGAGTTGACATAAGGTTATTAGCATAGGCACGGGACCTTTCCTACCTTTAAAAATTGTGAAATAAAAAACTTTTTTTTATTATTTGTTTTGTAAACAAGCAGTCAGTGGTGATCTGTTGTTTTTTGTAACGTTTTTTTATTGTAAAAACGACGGCGAAAACTTAAAGAAAAGAAAAATTATGATCGGTCTGTTCCCAGTTAAAAATGTTTCAATTTTAACTCTAAGTATTGTCATCTGTCATACAATTAAATGCACAATCACAAAGTTGTTCAGTAACCAACAATAAGTGGTGCTTCCAAAATCTTGTTCGATAGAATTATTTTCAGTACTTTTTCCACTAGTAACTTAGTAACGTTGGATTCAAAGAAATAGATGGCGTTAAATCTAGATAACAGGTTCTTCTAAATAACACCTACAAATTGTAAATCTTAGCATGCGATATTAATAGAATCGCGGTTTGTAATCCATTTTTTTCAATGAAAACTAGGCAACTAGTCCACAGTATAGAGGAAAATTTACTTACATACGGTCCAGTAGTACTGTTTTTTAGGGTTCCGTACCTCAAAAGGAAAAAACGGAACCCTTATAGGATCACTTCGTTGTCCGTCCGTCCGTCCGTCTGTCAAGACCGTTTTTCTCAGGAACGCGTAGAGGTATCAAACTGAAATTTATATCTAATAATCAGGTCTACTGTCCCTTGGAGCTGTGAAAAAAATCAAACTTCTAAGCCAAAGCAATCAAAAGATACAGCCGTTTATGCCGCAAATTTTCGAAACTCGCGCGGGAATCAAAACCTACAGGGTACTTTCCGTGAACTTAGAATCTTGAAATTTGGTACGAAGTAACGTCTTATAGTACAGATAAAGGAACAATTGCAAAAACCATAAATTTTTATTTACATCATATAATAATAAATATTTTTGAAAATTTTAAACGGAACCCTCGATGCGCGAGTCCGACTCGCACTAGGCCGTTTTTTTATATGTTATCTATTTTTAAAGAAAGAATGAAAACTCGCAAGTAAAATACAGACAATAAGAATAGAGGGAGAAAAAAAGTATAGAAACAAAAAAAAAATACAAAATAACTAAGTAACATAATTGTGTGGGGGTCAATAAACCGTGTCTCAGCTTTTTTGCCTCTGTGTCATTCACAGGTGGGCCGAATGAACACAAAGGCGCTGTTATTCTGACAGGGTTAATAGGTAGGAAAAATGACGAGAAAATAGTAAATACGACAGATACAGAAGACGAAAGTACTCAAAATACACAATAATACTTATACTGATACATTTTATATGAACAAAGAATAAATAAAATATTTATATTAGGCAGGATGCTCTCCACACTTTACCTTGCCAAATATAATGTGCACATGACATGACAAAAATGAGTTTGACAGTGACGGATGTTGGACACGTCAGAATTGTTGTTGTTGTATCAGCCACATAACCGCCACGCTTGGCAGGCGGGTTGGCGATCGCAGTATGGCCAAGTTTGTAGGAGACGCTGCTGCCCGTCTCCTGAAGACCGAGTCCCTTAGTCACGACACCCACGGGATGAGAGGGGGTAGTGCTAGTCTAAGCCGATACTACACAGCTGGCCTGGACGTCAGAATTGCCACGAGTTAAAAAAGCGCCACATGACGTGAAACAAACATCTAGGTACCGTCTGGGACCTGGAACCGGGGAAAGTATTGAAAATAGAGACTCTAGAGTATTAGTATTTATTCTGAAAAGATTCCAGTTACTCACAATAAGAATTTAAAGTTACAATTCATGATCAGTGTATAATTGCAAAACGATATTATCTTTAAACGCGAACTTATCGTGGTACGGACAATAAAAACTTACCGCAAAACATCGTAATATCACTATCCATTAGAAAATTTACCTTTAACTCCTTGAATAGCAACAGCCCCCGCTACTTCCCACAGTTTAAAATCTCTGTTTCAAATTATTTTTAGTAGTTTATTATTAAATATCCCAATTCTGCTAAAGCTTAGTCAAAGTCAAAGTCAAAGTCAAAGATTTTTATTCAAATAGACTTATAGATAAGTACTTTCGAATAGTCCAACATTTTTTTTCCCTACCAGCCATTCAGGACATCTTTTCGTCACAATCGTATTCCAATGGTGTTTCAATGGTAGTCCTGTTTTACACAGTTCTTGTTACAACAGTGTAAATAAACACTACTATTATTGAAACACCACTGAGAGACGATTTTGACAAAAAAATTGCAGAATTGACCCCCAGTTATCTGTTTACAATTTTATCCATCATGCATGACATGTCATTTCAATCAATACCAAGTATACTCTTTGTACCGAGTAGATTCAGCCATGGAATTATTAAGTACTATTTATTACGTAGTACCTATTAATTCCAAGGATTCAACGCTTTTTACATTATTATCTTTTTAAAAATAAGATCATTGTGTAAAGAGGGTATAAATATAAAAGAATAATTTTGATCAGTAAAGTCAGAATATTGTCATGGTAATAATAACTTTGGTTTCTGTTTAAATTAATTGAATTGGATTTATTTACACAATTTGTAATTAAATGTGAAAATGACTTTGAGTGCATGTGCTCCAGACAAAAACAATACCTACGTGGATTCATGAAGTGCGATAGTAAGACAGTATTGTTTTTGTATCAGCCGACACATAAATTGTCAAAAAGTCGTTCCGAGTAGCTCCGAAAAAGTTGAGCGGTACTGTTGTTTGCATTACATTGAATTTAGAATTAAATTTGTTAGAAAAATTCAAAAAGTTAAGATTTGGTTTTAATTTGTTGGGACCATAATGATTCAATTACTAGTGACCTAGTGAGCCTCCGTTTTTAATATTATCCTTGGTTGTAGGCCCCACGCGGTATATTTTGACTGAACTAAACTCAAAATAATTCCCAAAATAACTTTTCATACTTTTATATCAAACGGCCTATATTTATTCCCATAAAAGTTTATATCCGTACAAATTGGCAAATCCGTCTTACGTGACGTTAATTGGGACACCGTAATAAGATCCTTCACGTAACAAAGGGATAGATATTCCGGATGGACATCTACGCGAATATTTTACGTCGAACCTTTTTAAAATATTATACGCCCACGGAAGCCCACGAGAGACCCATGACACAAAGTACAAAAGGCGGAAGCAGAGATACCATTCGTAGCAGTGCCATTTCAATAGCATACATTGAGGTTATGACAGACATTCTCCCCAAATACTATAAAAACTAGATAATGCTGCTGCTGCTCTGCTAGATGTTGGTGTTTATTGGCGAAAATTTCAACGATGAGCTTATTACTAATATTAAAAAGAGGAAAAATTTGATTGTTTGTTTGCATTGAATAGGCTCCGAAACTGCTGAATGGATTTGGATGAAATTTGATACACAGATAGTAGATAGCCTGGTTATGAACATAGGATACTTTTTATCCCAATATTCCCACAAGAACGGGAACTACGCGGGTGAAACCGCGAGCGGCCGCTAGTGACTATATATTAACATTTGCGTGAAAACGAAAAGACATACATATAAACATTGAGGGTATCGTTAGGCTAGTGTAGCTAGTTTTATATATTCTGTGCTTCAATTCTCTAATATTCGTGAAAGTTCAATACTAGATCATAGACAGGTCTACGATCTGCGGAGGTTTTCTTTAATAAGCAAATGAACTGTCTGGTATATTGGATTCCGCGTGGGGAGATAAAAGCGTACTAGAAACCTTATTGTAAAATACGTTACAAGTGTTCTTAAATGTTGTTTCAACCTGTTGAGTTAAATAAGCTTTGAAACTTATGCTATTCACATGTGGCGATAATATATAGGTAGCATCATATTACCTATTGGTCTGATTCCAGAGATCAACAGAATAACTATTGTGTCACACAATCCGGGGCCTGAGAGGTAAATCTATTTCCCATCACTAAATCTCGATCGTGACGTCATCGTCGCTCTTTTCGTCTATCTTGATATAGGTCTGTGCATCATACATAATGATAAAATTAAGGTGGAATCACATTTCTCTGGCAAACCTCAACCACTGAGAAACTGACTATCGTATCTCTCTCACTTTCCGGAACACAACAATGCTGAAAACATTGTTGTATAGTGACAATCTCAAATAAGATAGTGGTAGCTAGACAAGTCATTCCAAAGAACAAGATTTAGTATTATCCATTAGGTATTAAGACTCGTCGCCTCATCTTGACCGAGAACAAGTCCTTCTACCAGGTAAAATGATATTTTCTTCTTAGCGTGTCGGCTTTGGCTATATTTGTTAGGACCAAAATTTTGCAACCGAAACGGCATTTTAAGGTCCCTGCGTGCAGGGGCGTGCATTGGTTTTCCAGCGTGGTAGGCACTGTTGATCTAACTAGTAACTTTGCACTTATCCTATCCTGCTACCTAATATTATAAGTTCGAAAGTTTGTGAGGATATTTGGATGGATGAATGTTTGTTTCACGCAAAAACTACTGAACTGATTAAGATGAAACTTTACAACAATGTAGCTTATACATCAGCTCACATAGGCTGCAAATTATCCCGATATTCCCACGGTAACGGGAACCACGCGGCGGGTGAACGAAACCGTGAGCGGCCGCTAGTCATAAATTATTAAATTCGTAATATTTAGTAGGAATATTATATTGCTGAAGAGTTTGTTTGTTTGAGCACGCTAATCTCCGGAACTACTAGTTCGAATTTAAAAATTATTTTTGTGTTAGATAGTCCATTTATCTAGGAAGGTTATAAGATATTTAATATCACGCTACGATTAATAGAAGCCGAGGATTTATGTAGACCGTTGCAAAAACGGGGAAAAAATATTACTTTTGGGAGCTTTCCTTGCGGACGGTGTGAAAACGGTTAAAGTTACGTAAAAATCATGTATGACGAAATTGTTCCACATCAAAAGTTCTAAAAGAAAGTCCGCGACAGCATATGTCTATGTTTAAAGGTTAACTCACTATAACTATTTTTAAGATAATAAAATTTGTTCTAAACCAGTGTATCATTTGAGAAGCTATTTTCATAAAAATGATAATAATGATTATCTAAATGAATACGTTAATCATCACTATTTCATTTTGAACAAAATTGCCCTTTACATCATTTAATTTTAATGAATATCTTAGGAGATATCATAGTTTTAAAATAACTCCTTAACAAAATAATTCGCGACCAAATTCATTCGGCGGGTAGGCTTGCTTACTTACACTGATATATTCCGGACCTTTAAGCTAAAACGTTACACGTACAAATAGCGCCCTTCTTGCCGTGGGCGGTTTATACTTGAACAATACTTTTTCAAAATAAGTTATATTCTTGTATGAAACTAAGCTCGCTTCGAGTAGGCATTTTGGAGACTGTCTACCGGTAGGTATTCGGTATTTAGCGTAAGGAAAATCTTAGTGTGAAATCTTAGTGTTGAATAGAAGTTTAAACTTTTTCCAGAACTTTTATAGTACGTAATCGTATCAAAATTAGTATTAAGACTCACCTCGTCGTAGTCAGGAGTACGCACGACATTCGGAGGAGCCTTGGTCACCACTCGGCCATAAGCTTCACGGGGCAGCGTCGGGTACTGGTATCTAAACCTGAAAGAAAAATAATATTACGTTAAATCCCAATTTTATTAGGTAAAGAATTATTCGTTTCTTTGGGACTTCGGGATGTCCAGGATGACTACTTTGACACAACTATGACTAAAACATGAGACTTCAAATCTTATAGGTAAAGCTAGGAACATTGGCTTCGATTAAAAACGTCAGATTCATGTCGTCAGAAAAGTCAGTGCGAGATTATATCACTAATTTGACACAACGACTACCATGATAGAAGAATAACATGGCTGACTAAGCAGAGCTAGCGCGAGACTAAAAGCTTTTTCGTATCTCAAATTGTAGCATGTGCCTTTTTTTTAAATAGAAGCATTAAAAAGACCGCTAGTAGAGTTAAGGGTATAGTCAGGAACTGAACCCAGAATGGGTTATTAAAAGTTATAGATATATAGTAAACGTTTAAATCACAAATAATAGAACAGTAACAGGTATTTCATTTGAAAAATAAATTATTTCTTTAACTTTCTTTTACTTTCCGAAAAAACGTTTCCCAAAAAAATCTACTGGCCAACCGCGAAGGTCCCCGACCGTACCTAAGCCGCGATCCCACGCAAACGGGATTACAGGATTTTATTTAATCCAATCGAGACGACATGCGTTTTGTTAATAAAAACCTATAGACCTCCGTACGAGACTGGAGGTTGCAAAAGAATGTGCCGGCAACAAGCTTTTCAATCGTCATCAGTTGGGTATGTATCGTCGTCGTCGTCGTCTCAGCCATATAACACCCACTGCTGGGTATAAACCTCCCCCAGATGGGGGGGGTTTGCCATAATCGCCACGCTTGGCAGGCGGGTTGGCGATCGCAGTATGGCCAAGTATGTAGGAGACGCTGCTGCCCATCTCCTGAAGGCTGAGTCCCTTAGTCGCCTTTTACGACATCCACGGGATGAGAGGGGGTAGTGCTATTCTAAGCCGACACTACATAGCTTGCTTGGGTATGTATAGCAATCTGGATCTCCTCCATTTACTCCTTGGATGGCCATTAGCAGATCACAGCTCGGTCTATCCTCGGCAGAGAAACAAGGTTAAGCTACCTCGATTGTATGAAAATCGGCTAATGTCGTTAATCAGTGATCACCACTGTATATTTCTTCATACCTTCAGCCAGATTCGTAAAGTTTCAGAAACACGATTTTATGATTTTGCCTCGACACTTTTCTTTTCGAAATGACCTCTTAAAAATATGTTTTTTTTCAAGATTATTCTCAAATGGGGTTACTATTAGATATTGGTTTAATTAATGAACACCAATAATATTTAGCATCTTGTTATTTCATTTTCTCTTTAATCGCTATAGTTATTTACTAGTTATTACGCCTAATCTGCAAAATCGCCCCCGCGCGTGCTAGTATTAAATACTTTGCCATAATATTTTGATACTTTTTGGAAATCAATTATATATTTAAACAATTGGCAATATCTATTAATATTAATAAAAATAATATGTGCGACTGTAACGTTTCTCCACGCGGATATTGTACTTTTTGTTAACAGACATTTCTTTTGTTTGAGATGTATGTACATAGTAATTATTATTGATAAATAGTTTCTTAATGTTTTAAAAGGATTAAATAATACTATCATAATTATTTGAATATTATTTATATTTAAAAGTATATAACAACGCCATTTTGTGAGAATGATATAAAGACTAGAATAATGTAGCGAGACAGTAGTCTTGTTCGAGCAGTCACCATTTAAGTTAAGTATGTCTACCTGTTTTTATATTGTTTTAATTGTTTTCTGGCTGTTCTAAATGTATTGTAATTACTGGGTTTTGTGTTATTGCTAGGAGACATCACCTAGGTATGTAAATTTGCTAAATTCTAAATGATATTTATTTGATACCAATATTATAATATCTTTTGTAGAAAATAATGTCGTGATATTTGTAAATATTCTTCTAAAATTTTATTTTATATAATGATTATTGCAAAAGCATGAAGTAAATGTCTTTCAGTTAATTCTTGTTTTTCATTTATATATAGTTAGGCAGGTTTTATTCTAATTTCCAAAACTATCCATATTTACATCATATCGTCCTTTTCTCATTACTTCCTATCTCGGTTCAGTCGTATAGCGTCTTTTATGCTAACCCATAAGAAGTTGAATCGGATAAATAAAATGAACTTTATTTTTGAACAGAAAACTGTGTTGCGTGGACCGATGGACATAAAATCCGTGTAGGTACATGTGCGTAGGAACTACTTGTAAAAATGTTATTTCATAGAGCTGACCTTTCCGCTTTTCATTCAGACTTCAGTAATAGTACTGAAGTCCCACAAGGCCACAATAAGCTCAATCCAGTATTCAGGTAACTCTACAATAACTATATTACTAGAGGATAGGGTTGACACTTTTCTAACTTTATTACCATGAGTTTTTTTTTTTTCTATGAAGAACGGGGAGACTCTTAGCCTTCATCATACCTGTTGTTAAGTATTGTTATGGCTGAAGATGGAAGCGAGGCTCTCCCGGAATCATCAACCACTGAGGAACTGGGTGCATTATCTCTAACTGCCTTATTATTAGGTTCAATAACATTTCATTAATAGGTTCAATAGTTTCAGAACGAAATTTGTTATATTCTCAAATTTTATTTTATTTTAATATTACCAATTGTTGCGCCTCTGTTGGAGGCGTGTTTGCAACTGTCTGGGAGCTCCTTATATTCGTAGTTTGTTTCTACATACGACAGCAGGTGTGATTTTACAGTTTGAACTTAAGAGCGCCTTTATGTCGCTTATAACAGCTGCGATTTTTCAAGTGATAGTGTGAACCTTGACGTGCTGTTAACTATACGTTCAGAAAAAAATTATGTTCGTACACTTAAGTTGCACCATGTTACTTTTACGAAAGTTTTACGGTTACGCTGTCAGATTCCATACATTCTTAAGCCGTAAATGTAAAAGTAACATTTGCACCATGTTGAGGCGCAGTGGTTCGCGCTTGCGGCCTGCGATTGTTGGCAACTTTCGTATGAAAACTTAACACACTCCACACTCACTGACCGACTGGTGATTCTTCCAATTATTAATAAGACTTCTTCAATTGTTTAAACATTTATTTCAACAAAACTTACTAAGCAATTTTTCTCAACGCGTCACAACAACATAACAGTAATCATCGCCCAATATGGCTGCCGTTTTTTTTTTCGACTCCGCGGGGCGCTAGTGTAGCCTCGAATTTCGAGTAAAATCAAACACATAACAATTAATAAACGCTAAATTTACAAAAACAACATTGCAATAATTAAATTGGACATATTACCCTTTTATAAGCATTAAAGGATTAGTTCAGCAGTGATATTGACATTATTAAATATAATTTAGTTAATACAATTTCCGGTGCTTTAAGATTATGATTTTTAATTAGCTCCGTGTTTCGGAAGGCACGTTAAGCCGTTGGTCTCAGCTGCATTGTTAAAATTTGCAGTCGTTTAAACCCACCAATCTGCATTCGGCCAGCATGGAGGGTCATGGCCCGTTCTCCTTATTCATCCATAAGGAAGGCCAGTGCCCCAGCAGTGGGGACATTAAAAATGGCTGATGACGACTTTACGTTAATCTGAAACCTATTTGTTAAATAATATAAGGCACGCAACAACCCTACCGACGTGTATAAGCCGATAAAACACAATTAAGTGCCGTGCCCGAGAGTAATTTCGTTGGCGTACAATATACGGCGTTCTGGTAAAATCTACCTACTGAATTTATCCACTGGCACTATAACGTGAATTGTATTTGTATTTGGTATAATAACATACATTATACATTATAATAACATAAAGACACAATCCTAAATTAATAGAATTAAAGCAGAACCTAACTGGTACGGAATACATAAGTATTCAATCGGCAGCAATTTGTATGGGATGACATACGATATGATACAATATGAACTGTCAAATGAATACGATTGACTTTACGCAATCGCCTAGCTGTATGTATTACCTACAAGCGGTACCTGCACGCGGCGCGCGGTAGCGTCGTGTACACCGGCCACGTTCTCCATTATGGCCTGCGCAGACGACGGACATTGAAGGACTTTTTGTCCGCGACACGACCATATTACTAAGAACATAAAGTTGAATAAATAACGAGGACTATCGCGTACTATTCGCGAATATACGCGGTCTAAGTTGAATCTTATTGGTTAACAATAAAGACGTGTCGCGGACAAAAAGTCCTCCGTTATCCGTCGTCTGCGCTAGCTCTTAGTGGATCGCGGTGGGAGCTCACTTCGGTCATAATCTGTATTTATGTATGTATGCACAAGCGCGGTACCTGGGCGCGGCGCGCGGTAGTGCCGTGTAGACCGGCCACTCGTTGTACATCAGCGGGTCGCGGTAGGAGCTCACTTCGTTCATTATCTCCGGCGCACGAGCTTGCCTCTTTGAGAACCTGTGGACAAAATATACAATTTACTATGATGGAAGAAAATATACAATTTACTATTTATAATACGGCAGGCGTTAATGGGTTAAAGGCGCAAGTAAACGGCGCGCCCGAGCCACGTCCGTGGATCCCAGAATAACGCTACTTGGCTAGCTACCACCATCTTATCTAAGCCTGACGCCATAACAACAATGTTTTCAGCATTGTTGTGTGCAGGAAGTTAAAGATAAGATAGCCAGTTCCCCAGTGATGAGGATTCCGGAAAAGCCTTATCAATACCTAACATCAGATGTGATGAAGGCTAAGAGTCTCACCGGTGGCGTTCATAAAAAAAATGTCTCCACCATTTGCACGAATCACACATCTCTATTTGTGTAACGGGCGTATCACTTTGCGACACACATCTTACCTATTTCTTATAGTCAGTGAGATTTTCATCACTACGGTTTATATAATATTTAATTAAAATTGCCTAATACACACAATATACTCGTAAAACTTTAAAAGCATTTTGATGTATAGTTTTCCAATTTAGGTAGGTAATTAAGTACAAGTCAATGTAATATACTGTATTCTGTAATCATAAAAACATAACAAAATGTCTCAGATGCATTTTTGGGCTAAACAAGATGACTCATGTGTACCCTACTTTCGTAAGTATAAAATTCTAACACTGCCATCCATGTATATAAGTGAAGTTGCAAATTTTATCCGAAACAATCCTGTTTTTTTTGTAGTGAATCCCATCGGTAGTTACCGTGAAGGCACCTAAGTTACTCATGGATGCAAAACTCTTCTCAGGAGAATGAGTGTTAATTGTATGGGACCTCAAATTTATAATAAAATCCCTCTGACCATACGCACGATCAAAGAAAACAAAAAAATTAAAACTGCGCTCAATGGCTACCTTGCTGAAAAAGTGTATTATGACATTAGCTTATTTTTAAATGATAAAATAGACATCTAGATATAGGTAGGTAGTCATAAGTTTAATAATAATTATAAGGACATTGACATTTTATTTTAGTAAATTTTTATAATAATCAAATAATTGCGTTTATAGTGGTGTATTGTATACTTACAAGATAATAATGTTCATATACCTTTAAGGTGAATCATGGCTGTAACTTTTTTTTCTGTATCTAACTGACATCTTTGTAATACCCAGTTTATGAATGAATAAATAATATGAATATAATATGAATATGAATATGAAGTGTTCCAATCAGAGAAAACATTTACCATGAAAATAAAATTAGAAGAAGCGAACCTGATAGTCTAAGATAAAATATCAACCATCCACTGACCCATTTACATAATTACTTGAAAGAACCGTTTCAGAATATTAAGGTTTTTTTTCAGTTACTTGATAAATGGACCCAGTACTGTTTGTTTAATGCTAATCTTAATTAAGTGTCTAGTTTTAAAACAGCTTACGACTAATGGCGGAGGAAGTTTTTAACGGGTAATTGTTTAAAAAGAGGCCATTTATGAATTTATTTTAATACAAAACGGTATTAAGTTCAAAGGTTGAATAAGATAGTAGATGACCGTTGATGAAGTGTAAGATGACCGTTGATGAAGTGTAAGATGACCCTTGATGAAGTGTAAGATGACCCTTGATGAAGTGTAAGATGACACTTGATGAAATGTAATATGACCGTTAGTTTATTAAAGATCTTTCCATAAGACTGGTCCACGCCTCAGGAGACCTGAGAGCTGGTGCCTATCTTGCCCAGCGGCTGAGTCTTTGCATTCAGCGGGGCAACAGTGCCAGTGTTCTCGGTACTATGCCACGCGGCTGTGAGTTGGACGGCGTATTTTTATTATAGTATAAGATTTTATTATTTAACGGTTTCTTGTTTTTCTACTAATATGACCGTTGATGAAGTGTAAGATGACCGTTGATGAAGTGTAAGATGTCCAGTGACCGGTCTTCAATATTCAACTGAAAGCCCTAGCTTGCCTCAAGTAATAGCCGCCTTATTCACAAACCTTCGGAAACTTTCCGTCAACGGAATGTATGCATTTGTCACTGTCACTCACTTCAAATAGAGAAAGACAAAGCATTGATTCCGTGTCCGATGGTTGTGAGTCAGCCCGCTGGTTGAAACGATGCGAGATTTTACGCACGAGGAGCATGCTGCCTTCTTGAACGAGATAACTAGCATTCGTGAACCGTTCGTTCGTGCTGCGTTCATTATCGCCACATACCTATATCGAGATAGACGAAAAGAGCGCTTCAAACCGTATCAGAACCTAGCGTGTCGACTTTTTCGTACCTACGATGACGTCACGAACGAGATTTAGTTAGTAAATGTTATTGACGAGCTCTTGCAAGAAAGCACTGCACAATTAACCATTTTCGTTTCTGTGTGACGCGTCTTCTCATGGCAATAGTCTCAAACGGACTTTCTAATGTCGTAAAACTTTGACCGTGGTTCAAACTTTTGGCACGCAATTTTACCGTCTATCTCGATATAGGCCTGTGGTTTTCGCTATGTTCGTGCACGCATGCGAGCTTTCGAGAATCATCTATATAAACTAGAAAAATTTCTCGTGCGTGAAGTCGCATCGTGTAAACCAGTCTTAAAACATAATTGTACAACACAAAAAACAATGAAGTATTACTTTTATATTTCAAATAAAAGTTAAATAATTGATTAAGTTATCGCTAAACTTCGTCTAGCCTATTCAAGAAAGAAAATTACAACTCAGTCGATAGAAGATAACTTTTTTAAATTTCAGTTGCAAGTTTAGACCCGACTAAACAGACATGGCAAGTTAAATAAAAGCTTGTAAGAAAGTAAACATTCTAGCGAGCCTTTCTGCCTCATTTATAAAGTCTATAGATATAAATTACCAGCCCCTTAATTGTATAATTTCAAAATCAATCACAATACCTTTGAAAGGGATTGTGATAGATTTTGAAATTAGACAATTAAGGGGTGATAGTGATTTATGGAATTATGTAACATATAGTAGCAATCCCTTTCGGAACAAATGATGTTTTAAATGACACTTCACTTGACACTTCTCCATATATTTGAAAGATATTTTCGTCTGTAACTTTGCTTAGACAGTTCAATTTCGTTCAATACCTTTCAAAACGCGTCCCGATCACAATCTCTATCAAATGTCAAATAGTACGGCCTGAAGTATGTGAATATCTTTCCAATGACGAAAATTAGACAATTAGCCAACAGAATCCACTGAGATTTTAAATTATAAAAGTAACTCCAAACAAAGGGTATTGTACTTACCAGAAGATATATTTTCATTGCCTATGTAATAATTAAATAACCCTAGATCGTTTGTCTTAAAAGAGTATCATAAAAGGAAATAAGACATAACAAATGCAAACCTTATCTGAACTCTTTTAGCGTAATTAAGGTGCCTTCAAAAAAGGCCGGTAATGAAAAAAGGCCCTTACACTGATGTCCCGGCCTTAAACTTTTGTCTAAAAATGCGGCCCGCCGCTATTGTTTAGATAAACAACAATATCTGGGTCTTTTAGACCTTTTTGCTGATGGACCGCTGGAAATTGCGCTGTTTTTTATAAATGTACTAGCCGGCACCCGTGACATTGTCTATGTGGATTTTTTTAGGCTTGTAATCAACAAGTTCAACAAGGAAGTTTCGATAGAAAAATATTGGAAAAAATTAATTCGGCCACAAGTGAATTCTCAGATGGGAATCGAACCCATGACCTTTGGAAATCCGGTCCAATGCTCTAACCGCTGAGCTACCGAGACTTGCGAACCACCGTCGAAATTCTCCAATACTTTCATGTTTTTAATACCATATGGCTGTAGGCCAGCGTTGTCACATCAATGCTAGGAATATCCTTGCATTCGAAAGAAACATCTTTTCAGGTGTTTAACGATCGATTAAGATTAATTTCGACGGTGGTTCGCAAGTCTCGGTAGTTCAGCGGTTAGAGCATTGGACCGGATTTCCAAAGGTCATGGGTTCGATTCCCATGTGAGAATTCACTTGTGACCAAGTTAATTTTTTCCAATATTTTTCTATTTAAAATTTATCATAAGTATAAAAATAGCATTGAAAAATTTAAAAATTCAAAAATCATAAAAAGGAAGTTTCGGTTGGTGGTAGAACTTGTTGTGAGTCCGCCTAGCTAGCTACCACCACCTTATCTAAGTCTGACGCCATAATAACCTTGTGTTCCGGCAGTTTGAGATAAGATATCCAGCTCCTAATTCGTTGAGGATTCCGGGAGAGGCTTGCATCCACCTTCAGCCTTATCTATACTTAACATCAGGTATGATGAAGTTAAGAGTCTCCACGTCATTAATAGCAAAAAGTTTGAAGCCGTATTTCTCAAAAGCTTTCCTGTGGTCAAAGCTTTCTTAAACCCTTAACATCAAGAAAGCTTTGACCTAATGCCTAAGCATTAAGAAGCTATTAATCTTAATTAATCACAAAGCCTAGATCTAAAGATAATATAGTTCAAGTTCAAACAAACCAACTTTTATAAATATTTTATTCAGTAAAGTAGTTTGAAATAAAGATGCCTCAATATCAATATTTATGAATGCGTTTTTCACTAGTCATCATATGATGACTAGTGAAATACCGGCTAAGTGCGAGTCGGACTCGCGCGCGAATGGTAGCGTAGGTACCATTATTTTTTATATCGCGAAAAAAAAACACGTTTGTTGTATGAGAGCCCCACTTAAATGTTTATTTTAGTATAAAAATTTTAGCAGCTAAAATACATCATCTGTGAAAATTTCACTACATATCATCATTAAAGAGCAGAGCTGTTCACTGACAGACAGCCCCACATAGCAGCTTAGCTAAATTATAGCAGCAATAGAAATACATCATCAGTGAAAATTTCACTATCATGATTCATGAGCTATTCACTGACAGACAGACAACCAGTCTGAGAGACGAACAGTGGAGTCTTATTAATAGGGTCCCGTTTTAACCCTTTGCGTACGCAACCCTAAAAACGCTTATAAGATAGTGCTTAGCGTTAAATATTTAAGACATAAAAAATAAGATTTTCGTTAAATACCGATGATATACCATGAAATCACAGAAAATTTATTTAATTTTAATCCATTACACGTATGTATTTAATATGTTTACTCATTCATAAGGTAATGCTCCAATATTCTTGACGATATCAGCAAATCATATAATTTTAGGTCGAATCAAAATGGTGGTAATATAACAGATACACCATCAATGTATCATAATCATAATACTTGTTAACATCAATAAAATCATTTGTCTACAATAATATTTAAAGATGTAAAGCTTGTAAGTTTAATTGAAGAAAGTAATGTATGTTATTTCTAAACCTGAATCTAAACATTATTTTTCCAATAAAAAGCTACATTATCCCTAAGTGCCATAGGATATATATTTGATTGGAAAAAATAATATTTTTAAGCACGGGATTAATACATACCATACAAATGACAATGGACTCAGCACACTACCTTGTAGCACCCCAAATAAGCCTTCAAGTAAACCTATCTACACGATGTATGTAACGCTCGGAGCTCTAAACCATTACATAACATCGAGGTATGAAGTGAAATTCCGTGTCCCACCCGCGCTTCTAGTGACGAATTGTCCACATGGCATACCTAAGCATTTTGTAATTAAACTGGTAGTGTGCTTTATAAGCAGATCTGCTTGTCTTAACGTTGTGCTTATGGCTTAAATATTTTCATCTAAATTATATTGCTATTGACCTGTATGTACGTCACAACTTGCAGTACAGTAATCTTGTAATGTGAGTAATGTTATAATGTATGCAAAGTCCTTCCTTGCGAGTTGAAAATTGTTTACCATAAAATGTACTTTTTTTGTTTTGGGATGAAAATTGATCTTACCCATTTGTTTAAGGTCACATTTCAATTTGACGTGGGAAAACAGGGAGCAAAAAATAGCCCTTGACGAGTTTCTTGCCGGTTCTTCTCGTTACAAGGTCTCCCGCCGCCGTAGGGTTTGTGAACCGATTGCGTAGCTTCTTTGACGTTCATAAGCTTGTAACTGCCTAGACTGAATAAATGATATTGAATTTTTACAGTAATTATCTGTTGTGTTATTATAACGGATTTTTGTCTTATAATTTCAAATAGAAAAAGTGAGGCATATGCGTATTGTATGATGAGTAAAAAGATTTTTATGAGCGTAATAAATATAGTATTGAGAGCAATGATATTATATGTGTGTACTTGAAGAGACTAGAACCAGATATGTCATATGAGCTCGCATTGTGAAAATTGGGAAGACCCTATATGGGGTCCGATTAAATTTCCTATCTCTCTCATCTCCGTGATTTTTCGTATCTTTTGTCCTACTTGTTAATTGTCAATGCGTGCAGTCTTCGTCACAGATTTCAACGCAAATTACTATGAAGGTAACATTATCTTTTACTAAATATCATCGATGGAGACGTAAGAAAAAAAAATTAAGACTTTAAAAGTGAAAGTTACGGTTTTGTTACTTTACCTTTCAACAAAAAGAAAAGAGAAGTCTTACACAATTAAAAAAATAGGAATATTTTCCAAAATGATGATATAAAAATATCATGCAAGTACTTAAATGAAATCTGTTAACAAAATCAAAGCATACTGTATGATACTGTACTACAATAAAACATACAGGAAGTCAAATTTTGATAAAAAATACAACTATTTTCTTATCAAAATTATAATTTCCCCGCCAAAATTATGGCATTATGTCCTTTCATCGCCATTCTGTTTTGTTAATCTGCACCCGGTATTTGAGGACCTTTCACACATTCCACAACACCACAGATTACATTTGACCTTAATTGCGGTTACACGTGTGATATTTTAAATAATGTCAGGATTTAAATATTTTGGTTATTTTTCGTGCTTAATCATGCGGGAGGCTAATTATTTTGATGGCTGTTTTATTTTTTCTGTTTGTTTCAGCTTAGCCGTTTAAGCACGATTACTTAGTAAAGTGAAATTTTTATTATTTTACGCAGGTAATTTTGTTTGTAAAGTACTAACATTACGCTTATGATAATAATTATGGAAGGTAAATTGCATAATCATGAGCTATCTTGATGGCAGTAAAATGTTCCGTTAATGGATTTTGTTAATGGAATCGAAATCGCATTTAAAGTTTGAAAACATAGTTTGTAGCTGACCCGTGCCCATTTTGCTGATTGCCAAACATATTTACTTATTTGTGATGAAGTTATCTCATAATTAAATATATCACGGATGTAACTTTCTAATATGGTAAGAGTTTTCAAAATCGGTTCGATCAGTAGATTAATTCTTACGAAGAAATTCACAATCACAAATCTTATGATATTAGTGTAGATTTGTCATCTACACTTCGACCATTAGCCCTTTGGCACTCTTGGCCCAATTCGCGGGCAGTGATGAAAGGAATAATTCTTCACCTTTACATAAGTTTGCTATAAGATCATCAGGTCAATATTCTCATGGCCAATTCGCAGGCAGTGATGATAACTGTGCAAATACGTATCCTCAATATTTTTTCTTCAAATTCTTTATATTCTCACTCTTTAACTGATCGCACGTCGGCTCTCTCTCTCGGCCAACCAATGAAGCACATGGTGACATATCAGCAAAGCAGCGGGTATCAAGGCATGCCACGAGTGCACGATTAGAAAGAAGAAAGAAGTAAACAAACTCCATTAGGGTAAAAGGCATTTCGTGCATGATCGCGAATTGGCTCATTAGGCTTAGGTATCTTTTATGATTTTGTAATTTTTGCATTTTTCAATGCTATTTTTATACTTATGGTAAATTTTAAATAGAAAAATATTGGAAAAAATTAACTCGGCCACAAGTGAATTCTCAGACGGGAATCAAACCCGTGACCTTTGGAAATCCGGTCCAATTCCAAAGGTCACGGGTTCGATTCCCGTTTTTATGTGATAAATATTAAACAAGAAAATATACTAGAAAAAAGCAACCTTAATGAGGTCTCTGTAGCATAATTGGTTAGTGCATTGGGCCGGACTCCCAAGGATGCGGGTTCGAATCCCGTCAGGGCGACATGAGACTAGTTGCTTTTTTCTAGTATATTTTCTTGTTTAATATTTATCACATAAAAATAGCATTGTAAAATGCAAAATTAAAAAGTTATAATTAGATGGCTGTTTCATCTTAATCGATAGTCAAACATCTGTAAAGATGTTTCTTTCGAATGCGAGGATATTTCTCTCATTGATGAAGCGACGGTGGCCAACACCGTAGGACGGTGAATATACTAGAAAAATTCGACGGGTCCTCATAGGTCTCTGTAGCATAATTGGTTAGTGCATTGGGCCGGACTCCCAAGGATGCGGGTTCGAATCCCGTCAGGGCGACATGAGACTAGTTGCTTTTTTCTAGTATATTTTCTTGTTTAATATTTATCACATAAAAATAGCATTGTAAAATGCAAAATTAAAAAGTTATAATTAGATGGCTGTTTCATCTTAATCGATAGTCAAACATCTGTAAAGATGTTTCTTTCGAATGCGAGGATATTTCTCTCATTGATGAAGCGACGGTGGCCAACACCGTAGGACGGTGAATATACTAGAAAAATTCGACGGGTCCTCATAGGTCTCTGTAGCATAATTGGTTAGTGCATTGGGCCGGACTCCCAAGGATGCGGGTTCGAATCCCGTCAGGGCGACATGAGACTAGTTGCTTTTTTCTAGTATATTTTCTTGTTTAATATTTATCACATAAAAATAGCATTGTAAAATGCAAAATTAAAAAGTTATAATTAGATGGCTGTTTCATCTTAATCGATAGTCAAACATCTGTAAAGATGTTTCTTTCGAATGCGAGGATATTTCTCTCATTGATGAAGCGACGGTGGCCAACACCGTAGGACGGTGAATATACTAGAAAAATTCGACGGGTCCTCATAGGTCTCTGTAGCATAATTGGTTAGTGCATTGGGCCGGACTCCCAAGGATGCGGGTTCGAATCCCGTCAGGGCGACATGAGACTAGTTGCTTTTTTCTAGTATATTTTCTTGTTTAATATTTATCACATAAAAATAGCATTGTAAAATGCAAAATTAAAAAGTTATA